>CM019123.1:16252026-17470359 GCA_009720345.1 Fragaria iinumae | reverse complement strand
TTGGGCTGAATGCAGGCAATGAGCTCTGCAGTTCTCTCCTCCGCCTTGGACCATCTCTCCGAATCCAACACTCGCATCACGGAGGCAGCTTCATTGAGCAATAGGCCATTCGGCAATAGCCCACTTGCTGGCTGTGCCCACCCTTCATGTTCGCCCATGCAAGCTTAACTTTTCCCTTCACTTCCACACCAATAGCTCTTCCTTATACACCGAAAATCCGAAACGCACTACAACACAGCTCTCTACTTTTTCCCCTAATCCGAAAAACCCACAACAATTACAACAAAGGTGAACCCTTTCACCTAAAATGAATGAAACTTGGGCTTCAAAGAACAAACCCAGAGAGGATTTGTTTTATCTTCAATTCAAAACTTGCAGGACGGTAATTTTGCTATAAAAACCAGCAGATATATCTGGAAACAAAAATTGAATCCTACCCAGTAGCTAAATTAAAAATATTAAATATAAAATCCTATAATACACAATCAAAATCGAATCTTTAATCTGAACAAGAGCGAAACCCTAAATACAGGAGCAGATAAAATTGGGGGATTGATGAGAATGAGGGATGTGGGTTAATGGGTTATGATAACCCTAGAATAAAAAGTGGAATCCCAATAGTATGGAAGTCTCGACGAATCAGGAAAATGGGGTGTCGATTTTAAGCCGGCTAAGGTAGAAGAAGAGGGACCAAGAAAGAAATGTGGGCAGGGAGATAGGGCTTCAGACCTGATCAAAATTAGGTTTTTTTTTTTTTTTTTTTCAAAACCAAACAAGTATAAAATTTGGATTGGAGGAGATTGTCAGGTATTTTCTTTTGGTTTCCTTTTTTTTGCTGAAAGAGGAGGTTGTCAGGTTGGGGTGCATATGTGAGCGGTTTTTCAAATGGGAATTTATTGGACAAGAAAAAGAGAGATTCAGAAAGACGAAAGAAATATAATTTGGGAAATTAATAGTTAAGATTATTTGATGGGTTATGCAATGCTGGGCCACTGGATTAGGGCATGGCCTGTAACCTTGGACTCACCCAAGAAACTTCATCACCAAAACTATAGGATGAATCCAAAATATTTTCTTACTTTCATAAATCATAACTTAATGTTTTATCATTACAATTGATTATATTTCCCTGTATATAAGTTTTACCCATAAAAAATATTCAGATTATATATACAAATAAACAAACTGATATACTATTATCGTTATCGAAGACATTTTCATTCTGATATAAAAGTGTACTCATGACACGGGTTAAATCATATACACAATCAAGACATTCATATCACATAGAAGCGAGGTTCTTAGAATATTTAACTATTTGGGACCGAACTTATACATGTGTATTTCCATACTTGTTACAAAAATCCATGCTAGAGTTAGGGGGGCTTTTATAAACACAAGTCGACCTCGAGGTCTCTCAAAATTTTTAGAAGAACAACTAAACAAGTTTGGTGCTACAAGTGTCATCTAAAACGTTTGCATCTCCCTTAGATAGTTAACTTCAAGAGTCCGATCCATTCATGGGAAAAAAACATTCAAGAGCGAAACTGGTTTGAGCCAACTCAAACTAAAAACCCAAAGAAGAGCAAATTAGGAGGCGTTGAAGACCTCAGAGGGCTTCTGACAGATGGAGCAAGTTGCATATTTTCTCTTGATCGTGGGGACTGGGGAGTACCGAGTCTGGTTGAAAACGAAGAGTGAAGAAGAAAGGAAGACAAGGTTAGGTCCGACGAGTTTCGTGATTCGGAGCTGAGTGAGTTGAAGTTGCAGATGAGCATGCATGGTAAATGAGACCCATCCTTGGTTTCTGTTTTAGATTTATGGATCTAAAAGATAAAGTTTTTTGTTTTTCATTGACAAAGCATGATCAAAAGAAGAAGAAGTGCTTTGTGTGTCACCAGCATGATCAAATAGTTCATTCGTGCCATTTGATGCAGTTTTTATGAGAGGGAAAAGAACGCATGGCTTGCTTGTTAATCACTTTTCCATGAAGTGGATTCGATCGTTAAAGAGAGAGTTCAAATTTGACTATTGCTGTTGTTACAGATTTCACATACTGTCGTTTTGAATTCTGAAACCATGTTTGTGCTTATTCTAATTGATAACACCAGAGGAGAAAGAAATTAGAGAAGAAAAGTGTTGAGAGAGTTTCAGACCTCTCTGCCTTTTGGATTGCATGTGTGACGAGTGGCCTCTTCTTCACGATCGACATACAGATTTACAGTTCTCATCTCTTGATCTACCTTTTCCTCTAAGCCACACTCCAGTATCAACTTTGGGCTTTTGAGATCAGGGATTTTGATTCTGTTCTCTCATCCCCAAATTGAAACTTGATTACATTCTGCTCGGACAATATCTGTTTCTCATCTAATTCAGGTAAGATTATCATAAGGGTTTCTCTTATTCGGTCTGTTATTTGGTTTCTCTGCAACTTCTTCATTGGTTAATTGCTTTGTAATTTTCTGAGTTACATTTCATGTTGATCAGTGGTATTGAATAAATTTTTGGGCAGAAAAAACCTGGGGTTTTTGTATGTTGCAAAAATGATCCAGTTCTGTCATATAAAGACAGTTCTTTTTTCCACCATATACTTGGGTTAAACAAACTATTAGATCAAATCTGGGACCTGATCATAAACTTAGCACATATTATCAGTTTACTGGGGCTTGAGACGTATAAATGTTTTCTTTTGTGTAGGATATGAATGAGAAATGGTATTACAGAATGGACAAGTCCATTTGTAGATGCTCAGCAATTACGAATTAAAACTATAAATGTTAAAGGGAAGAGGGGAAGTAGAAAGAAAATTTGAAGTGCAAGTAAAAGTTCAGTGCACTGCTAGAAGTAGCCATGCTTAAAGATTTGGCTACTGATGTTCTGTCACAAACTTTGGTTCAGATTTGGGTTTGCTAGAATATTACTTTTCTTGGTTTTACCTTGGCTGACCGGTTAGTACTAAATGTTGGCGTTTGGGTTTGATTTCAGGTAGCTTTCTAATTTAATAGTGTAGTGGAATGTAGAATCATGGTAATATATTGTGGTCTAAAGAGTTGTTCATGTTTTGTGTTCTGTTGGGGATTCTGGGATCTTTACCAATGGTACTTATAGCCAATATATGTTGACGACCCTTTTCAATTTTTTCTTGTCATTCTGTTGTTTATAAGTGAATGTTGATACTGTGTCTGTGTGTGATTGTCATCCATAGTTAGAGAAGATCAGGTGTTTATTTATTTTCTATTTGGTTAAGAACTTGGTGATGACAAGGCTCTATTCAGTCATATGGGATCTGATATGATCACTTCTGATCAGGTAACATTTTGTTTCTATTCTTCCAGAATTGTTCTTCTGTAATGCATTTACATGTATAACAAAGTCCATTAAGCTTGCAGGGAGAAGAGCTTATATATATTGATTGAAAACTCTAATAACCCAGGCAATGAAGGAAGTCATCGAAGATCACCAGCTTTCCTCGTGTTAACAGAGTCTCTAAAGTTAGTGATAGGTGAGCACTTTTAACTAGTGTTTGTCCAAGTGTTCAACTTTCAGCTTTGAGTGAAATTTATCATATACTTGATCTTTTTCTTTTCGCATATCTGTTTTTAAGTTTAATATCTTGTTACTGAGTTTTGCTACCAATAATTGTCCGATGGCCAATACACACCATTTGAAATGGTTTTGATAGCCATTTAGTAGTGAATTAATAAACAAACTAATATAAAGAAACTAGAGAAGAGAAGTGTTAAGGAGAGTTCAATTTTGAGTGTTTATTAGCCTTGCTTGTTTTAGTTAAAAGTATATTTCTGCTTTTATTTTGCTAGTGGTAGCTAGTGTCTGAATCCTGAAACCATGTTTGTGCATTCTACTCTGTTTCAGATACAAAGGAGATGGAAAAGAGAATCTTGATTACACATGGTTTACTGGTAAGAGAATGATTCTATATCGTGTTGAACTAGAAATTTGGCCCTAGAAGCATCCAAACTAAAATTGCATCACCAGCTGAATAAACTGTTCATTCTTGTACATTCAGGTAGTTGCCTTTAAGCCTTGGCCTAGTTGTGTCGATGATTTTACATTTTATGCAGTGTTATTAGTCAATATGGGCAACATAGATAGATAGAGTTACTCAGGAGTAAGCGATGTACATTGAACAGAGAGAACAGACTAATCCTCTACTCAACTTCTTATGACATATTCTACAATCTACATTCATGTACAGGAACCCCAAAATAATCTCAAACTCCTGTGAGAATCTCCTTCTTCACCAATCTGCCAGTCTCCAGAGTATTTTCATGGTTCCATGTGTGTGGAGATGGTGAAGTAAGTAGCGGCCACAAGATACTCCTCTGTCTCCTAGCACTGCGAAGAGCCTTCTTTGTGTGTAACCTAAGGACACCATTCACAGCCTTCAGATAATTGCTCGAGTCATGGTCCCGTAAGATTGTACCTTCTGAACCATAAGCTGTAGGATCGCTTAGGGTTTCTAGTGGATGCGGGTTGTTTAAGAAGGCCCTAATGATGCTTGAAGAGAACCCATGTCGAGTCTTGTCTAACGCATAGAGGGCACTCCCCACAGGGAGAAGGGGGTGTGGCGGAGATGAGTTTTCATCAGGTTGCAGAATGAATAGTTTACCCATTGGAGAGTACAACATTTTCTGCATAAAAAGACAGGCAATAGAAGAAGTGAGTCACAAGCCAAACTTTGAATTTAGTGAAAAGTTGATCATATATATCATGATCTAGTGACATATAGTGGTACTTACCTTTTTTATCAGACAAGGGTGTGATCTAAATGAACCACTTAAACGCTTGAGGAGCGTAGCCACATGGTTTGGGTAGTTGCAGGAGAAGGCTCTTGGGACAATGTCTCTATGCATCATCACACAAAGGATTTGGTTCTCATCCACACCCAAATCGTCTAGTATTTTCTGGCCTCCGCAAAACACAAATGGTGAGCCAAATGTCACAACTGGCCTGAGAGTGGAGGGATTGACAATCTTCTTGGTCAGTAACATCAAGTGAACTAGAAGAGAAAGGCTTCCTCCAAGAGAATGGCCAGTGAACTGAAGCTTTGCACGCTCCCCGTATCTCTTTAAGTGCTCCATTATTTGTGGCAAAAATTGCTCATACATTCCCTTTGCTGCTTCATAGATTCCTCTGTGAACAAGTACATTTGTTTCCTGTACAAACATTTAAGGTTGGTCAGCGGTTTCTCATTTTCTTCCCAGACAGCTGCCAGTAAGGAGTTCTGTATCTTATGCTTACCTCAAACTTTGTGGGTTCAAAGAAGAGGTTTGCCTGCCAGGATGCAAGGGAGTCTGAACCCTGCAAGACATGAACAATTTGCTTAGTTACAATTGCATAACATCTCTGTGTCAGATTAGAGTACCATCTAGATGAAGGGGTAAATAATTACCTGGATCACGAAACAGCGAGTATATGTAATGGTGTCATCACAAACAAACCATTCACAAGGTGCAGTGTGGGGTGACCGAAGGTCCTGCGCTGTTTCTTGTTTTACCTTTTCCCCTGCTGTAACCATGAGTGTCATTGTTGATGCGGTTAAGGAAGCAGCTACCTCTGACTTAAGATTTCTGGGGGAGCTACCTCCTTCATCTCGTTGTTGTAGTTGATCTGCATTTATGAATGAATTATCTACATCACCACCATCCATGTCACGCGAGCGAACATAAGATGCTGCTGAGGCTGCAATTTCATAAGCAACAGATGGATGACATGAATGCTTTTGCTCAGAGTCTATAGCTGCCTCTGAACTGGATTCTTCATCAACTACAGGTACACGGGTAGAGTCCTGATCAAGTATTTCTTTAAATTCCTCTGCCTCTGCTTTCTTTTCTAGAGAAGATGTTACAAACTGTAGGCCATAATATCTCTTCAAATCATCAGCCTGCACACACATGCAATGATATACTAAGGATTTACTTCACATGGTTGACATACTTAACTTTTGAACATCTCTACTTTTCAATGTAAGTATATGATTTATGAACTACGCTGAAGAAAGACATTACCATACCTTGATCAGTGGTATTACATATGCCAGGTTGCTCAAGAAGGCTAGCTGAGAAAATTGTTTGGTATCAGACCATGGTACCTTGACCAAAAACCTTTTGAAAAATTCGGGAGTTATCTCTCCATCATCTTCATCTGTACTATAATCCACTGAGCAACCACCCTCTCCACATTCACAATCACCATCCTCAACTTCTTGGCAACCACTGTCTTCATCCCCAACCTCTTTCTGCTGCCCATTCCTCCATTTACTTCTGATCTCCACAAGCCTCTCCACCCAATTAGCTCTCTTTATCTCTTGATCTCCTTCCCCTTCACCCGTCTCACCAGAGGTATCGATCATTTCCATTTCCATTTCCCTCTCCGCCATGCTCATATGCTTACTCGTGTCTGCATCGAACAAAAATGATCTAACCGAGTTTGGGAGAATGGAGCTCGAAAACTGAAAGGGGAATAAGCCCATGGACCGGCTGTTCTTTAGTTTTGGTTGCACTGATGCAGCATGAATAGGCTTGATGCAGTAGCAAAGATGGTTATCAGAATAAGACCGCCGCATACTGGCACGTCTGTAAAGGTCTTTGCTGGACTGTGATCGCCGAAGACCACTCTGCTCTTTAAAGACGTCTATAGTCCTTGTGGAAGCCGGAGAGCTAGGTATAGATAATGAAGTGTATGCCATGGTTGTAACAGACTGCAAGTGAAGTTCAGCAAAGCTCTTGGTAGCTTCAACTTTTCCAAAGGTATTATACTATCAAAACTTGCCCTGACAGATGAAGATCAAAGTAGGTTAGCGAACAATGTCTAACTCTTAGTGAAGATTGGCTATTCGGCCAAGTTCTGGCAAGTTCTTGAAATTGTATTAGCCTGTAATAATGGACTTATATAATCAACTACCTCCTCTTTGTTAACAACGGAGACATTTGGAAACTACCATTATGTACACAAGGCTATTACTAGTCCATTGATCACTATATGGGGGTTTGAAGTCATTAAACATGCTATTTAGACAAAAACATCGCTATGATTTTGAACAAATCAATACATAGTAATATTCGAGAACATAATGAATCCATCACTAATATAGATAGTTATATGTTTTGAACTATGATTTTATCGTAAAAATCCAATGTAACGTACCTACTTTAAACATTAGGGTTTGACCAATTTGCTAGGAGATGATGACCACATTTCTTTGGACAACATTGTCGAGAAGTTCCATATAACCTTATGCCTAAAACAAGCCTCTATTCGAGCAAAAAATAGATACCCTTTACAACGTTTTTACCTTTTTTGATAAATGTAACAACTTCCATCAGGGAGCTTTCATTGTTGTACAATGACTCCAACCTTGTAGGGGAAAGATTTGGGTTTTAATAAGATGCTACGTGAGCTTTATGAGTTGTTTCTCGAGCTTAGTTTTTTCTTTGGAAACAAAGGGTCACTTCCTTAGAGTGATCGAGCTTGTAATAAAATGAATCAGCTGGTTTCCAACTAACTAGTTAGTAGAACTAATTTTCCTTCACAAATGCTTATTCCAAATAAATTGTGATAATTACTCATTATTAAAACTACATGGATTTCAAGTAATTCGGTGCACCTAAAAAAATTCATTCATATGGGGTATAGTTGTTGCAACCAATTAATATGGAAAAATAGCTAAGTCGTTTCTTCTAGTTTCTTGCATCGATCCAATTTCTTTAGCCACAAGATTATTCAACATGAAGCAATCATAAATCTCATGCGAGGGGATAGGTGTCTTGGTAATTCGAATTAATACGTTTCATTATTTTGGTAGTTTTAGTTGTTAGCTTCGATGGTTTACCTTGACTCGATCATCACCCCATCGACAAGAATCTCTAGCTAACCAAACCTTAGGAGTGCCCGCCCTTCCTATCTATCTGTATAGGAATTGCACTTTAACTTGTATATTCTAATCTTTTGATCAAACAAAACTAGTTATTCTAAGATTGTTTTGTTTATCTTTTTGAAGACAACAAACCTATGACGGTTGTGATAACCTGCTTGAAAATTCTTAGACATTCTTGTTTCTACAAAATCGATCTTTTCTAGTAATTATCGTGATTAGGTAGTTGATTAACGGAAGTAAAAGCCGACCCCATATTACTTTAAGAAGTTTTCAAGTCTTAAAACTGTTATTATTTATTTCCTGATCGATAAGGTAGAACATATATATGATTGAAATATTAAAATGAGCGTAGAAAAGTTTGCGATACCATGATATCGCGCTATATATGATCCTATATGAGAACATTTCAATAGCATAAAAACAAACTCGGACAGAAGAAAAAAGTGTAAAAAATTCCGGCCACCAGTAAAAACATAACTACTAAACCATTCCATGATCAGTATTTTCTCCCAGCAAACCTCCATTACAAACCAAGTGAATAAGTGATTCTAGTTTTTCTCTTACTGGATCAATATATAGTGATTCAAAGATCTAAAACTACATACATATCATTTTAAGAATATCCATATTTCTGTATTATGTTCTCTATTTTGGGGTTGGAACAACTTGGGAAAAGAATTCCAGTGCTGTTTTTTGTGTTCTAGCTAACTCTCTGAAATGAATTATGGTTTGACCGTAGAACCAAAAAAACGAAAACAAATAGCAAGAGGAACATATCTCCCACACAAATCATAAAAACACAGCTCTATATAAAAACAAATCCAGAATATGCAAGGGACAAAGACAGTACAGAATCATACTATGCATGACAAAACTTAGCCCAGAATGTGAAGGAGGTACCTCAAAACTTCGCTGGCGATATATAAGAAAGCTTGTCTTTCACAGTATCACATTGTCAAGGAGACCATCAACACTGAACCAGGCGGCCATATCATGGCCGGAGCCCCGACGATGGAGGATATTCCGGTTAAAATGCTCGAGGTGATCGTTACCTGAGAATGTAGGATGATGAACACAAAGTGAACTTAGACGCGATTCTGAATATTTTGATGCTGATCGATCTTGATATGTGGTTTCTGAAACCACTTGTTTTCTCGGGTTTTCTTTCTTTCTTTGTTTCTCGGAGTAAGATCTGGCTTTTACTATAATTGGAGGAATTAATATATAAAAGGAGGAGGTTACAGAAACAGCCATGAAGAATCTGTTCACGTGGACTTGAGGAGTTGCCACCTTCGAATAAATTTCTTTATGTCCAAAATACCCTCATGATTCTTTTGTGGTTTGCCAACCTTAATCCACCATTAGTTTTTAAGTAATCACTACAACTCGATCTACCCAATTCCTTACCATTGATTAGTTGTAAAGGAAATCAAAAGTAGGAGATTGACATCCTATACATCCAATCAATATCTTAGGGCTAAACATTTTAACATGTTTTATATAGTCTTAGGTTATGTATGTGTAGTTTTACAAGTGAATGTAACATAAATTCAGTTTAGAGCTTTATACTTACAAATACAATATTAATCATAACTTTTCTCTTCTTTGTTTTGATAGAAGATCTTGTTTTCATATTCATGATACATATGTACTTGACTACCAGACTTTGTTTTAAAAAATGACAAGAAAAATACATTTCAATCTCTAGGTTCAATCTCCTTATTGCGATCAAAATAACTAAAGATCTACAGAACTAAAATATACCTATGTCACAAATTATTTCAAATATATACTTGGTGCAATATGAGAATGTGTAACTTCCCACATTTTTTAAATGGCATATATACGTGCTGAATAACATCAATTCATTATCACCAGCATCAGATGCATATAGGTGTGTAGACAGTATAAAATTTAATAAGAATAATAATCATTAAATTATTCATACAACGTATGGGCTCAACAAATTACATACGTGGCTTGTGAGTTAACAAAGTTGAAAAGTATTCGGAAAGGACACGTGGTGGCGTGTGAATGTTCAGTTGACAACAAAATCATCAATCCCGACTAAAATCGAATATTAAATGTCAATCGATAATCAAACATCAATCAAATCAAATCAATTATCGAAAAGGAAGTCGGAATTTAATCAAATTGGTGAAATACCTTATCGGTCATAATTAAATCGATCAATTAAGACTGATTAATTTAATTATGGTAAATTGAATAATTGAATCAATCAATCAAAAGTGATTGATTTAATTATATCATTAAAGAAATACAATTAAAGTTGCGACTTCAATGCATTCCATATTTCCATTTACGGAGGAGCATCGACACTATAAATACCCTCTCTCATATCAAGAGGAGGACTTCCGGACAAGAGAGAAAAATTACTCCCGAGAGCTCAGAATTCTCCCAAAACCCTTGAAGAATCATTAAGCTACCAAATAGCCGACTCTTCATCAACCTCAAACCTAGAAGTTGTCAAATCCCGAAGAGTCCCAAGTTGCCAAATAGCCGACATCTTCACCAACTACAAGACAAAGAGCAACCACCAAGTGGAACTGCTCGTGACCCAAACTCGATCAACGTCAAGCCTATACGGCCCTTCATCAACCCTCGTTTTCAAGTCTTTCAACAAATCAAAACTTCTACCAAGTTCTTTAACAAACTCGTGGAGAATCAACAAGCATCAAACACACGTGTCGATTCATCCGCTATCAAGCTGAAGAACGTTCACCATGTGACACCTCTCGCGGCCCAAATTCGACCAAGATCAAGCCTCTACGGCCCTTGGTCAATTTCCTTCTACAAATTGTCAACACGATAAGAAGTTCAAACTACAACGGTTCAATTCAAGATCAAGCGCTCGTCACCCTTAGATCAAATCAACGTCAGAGATCGAATCTGTAACAGTCTGGTCCAGTCCATTGAGATATTGTCCGCTTTGGGCCAAACGACCCTCACGGTTTTGCTCTTGAGGTTTCACCCCAAAACGCGTCTCAATGTAAGGTGCTAGCTCTGGACATATAAGCATAGCAACTTGTCTCCCCCGGGCGATGTGGGACGGATGCACCTACTAGCTTGCTTGTTAAGTCAGGTCATCACAGAATCAGAGGACATTCTTGTTAAAAGAATACCCATAGAGATTGTAACCCGCAAATTCAATCAATACAAATATATTATTTTGTACACGTGTCTTAATGTTATTCGTTACAAGAATTTTCGTGTTTACAAGGTACAACAATGATGATATCAAACAAAGGGAAAACTATATAAATGGGAAATATTTATATGTTGAGAGCAATCTCTTTTATACAATGGAGAAGATTAATCAGAAGCAACATTCACTATTGGGCTCTAATCAGGGTCATTTTCGTCAGACCAGCTAGAGAACAGAAAACTACAAGTTCATGCGAGGCAGCACCACCGTAACTTATGCAAAGCTGACATACAAAGGTTTGTCCAGACCTTCATAAATCGTAACTGACTGTTAAAGCCCCGCTGTATTTTTCCCGGCCAGATGTGCGGTTGCATGTAGCACCCGACCACAGTAGCTTACACATTTCATCCACCGGCTGGTTACACTATACTGCATGCAACCCGGCCACCTCCATCCTTCTCCTGTTTCCCTCCATTTCCAGCGGCACCGGCATGACGTGGCACTCCGGTTTCCTCTTGTTTTTCCATTGCGCAGTGCGGCCACGTCTCCGTTTAGCAGAGCTTCTGTGAGTTCTGTCAGTGCCGAAACGCCGGGCGGTTATACTATGGCCTTCTCGGGTTGTGTGTGTGACCCGGAAATGGAAGAATGTTTGCGGCTTCGTGTTATTGGACTGAAGTGAAGTTGAAGCAAATACTACTTTTGGGCTTTGATTTCTGCAATGCAAAAGAGATTTTTTGTATGGTTGGCCCAATTGGCCGGCATGGATGGGTATAGCTAATCTTCACACAAAAGAAAATTCATTTGCAACTATGTTTTATAAAAACATTTCACAGATTGTTAGGGTTATATCTATGACTCGTTTGTCCTTCATGGGTTAGAGCCACTACCTGATGGGATGTCGATGTTTTCTTACCAATTATGTTGGCAGTTTGTTGGACTAGTCTTTTGGTCTTGATGATCATTTTCTTGTCACCAAAAAACTGACAGGCTGGAAGTTATTTTCCAACCCTTTGCTCTAATATTTATTATAAGTGGTCCATTTAGTGGTTTTTGCTTGTAGTCTTCATACCGCTTGTAAGTTGTAACTTATTTTGTATGAATGATAATTTCACATGTGTCACTAGATTTGTTCTTAACAAGCTTCTAAAACACCCTCTGACACAATTAAAAGAAGAAAATTAAACATAATTTTCACCGAGGTCTATCCACTCCCTTTAGGTTTAGAGATATCGATCCATCGACATCCTAGTCATTTCAAGGTTTAAAAGTTAAAACCGTGAAACTACGTCAAAGCATCGTTTCCTTGTCTAGTTGACTGTCACACATATATCTACTTCAATGATCACTGTGTTTCGTGATCTAGCTACTTTAACTCATCATGCACAATAGAACGTCAACCTCAAAGAGTTCAAAAACTTCACGTTCACGGGTACTGTCACGACTCATATGAACAGGGGCGGATCCAGGAATCGCAACTGGGTTGGACTTGGACTTTTAATAGGAAAAAAAATTTCGACAGTGCTAGAGCAATTTATAGACTGAAAAGAAAGATAAACCTAGACAGAAGAGACGTAGTGGGCCTTTACCACTCCAATGCTTGTTTAATTCATAAGATTGACAGTCTCACCGATGCTGCATGACAAGGGTTTGGCAAGGAAGAAAAGAAGACAACATGCAACAGAGAGTATATCTTTTTCTGAGAAGATAGATGAACTTATCTTTCTTTAACAAAAACAAAATTAAGTATACGTTTAGGCACTTGGAGCACGTCAGTGCTAGCTAGCACTTAAGTGTGACTATCCCAAAAATATATAATTAGTAATTGTACAAGATGAAGGAATTTGAGTCGGAGTTAAACTCAACAATCTTACAATCACACCATAAAACTAGTGATAACTATACGTAGTATTTTTTTTTTCCCCAAAATATTTAGGTGGGACTTGAGTCCCATGTTGCTTGCACCTAAATCCGCCCCTGCATATGAAACCAAACCAACAAATATCATTTCAGATTTTAGCAGATGACTTTGGTTCAATCCAAGATTCCAGATGCATATTCTCCATTACTTTCGAGTTTCGATTATTATGCCATTTCTAATTTCGTATATTGGAGTCTACTCGAGTACTCGACCTTATCCACTCATTCATCTATGCAAAGTTGCAAACCAGCCAAAAGAAACCAGTACCGAATCTCTCAAAAATATCCAATCAAAACAACTACTCTGATAAGTTCATAATAAGCTTTGTACCGGAAAGTGAAAAAGCTTAACTGCAGGTATAATTACGGGAAAATCATCATGGAAAAGCAAAGCTCTATCTTCCCAGAAATCATGGGATTCTAGCAGGGTTTCTTTCATCATCGTAAAAAAAAAAAGGGATTCTAGGGTTTGTAGTGAGAACCAACCCTAAGGCGACACGATAGCCTCTCCTCTGCATGCCTTGATGATTACGTTCTTCTTTGGAGGTTTGTACTTTGTAGAATAAGAGTAAAACTGCAGTGAAGTTTGGTTTACTTAATAATTAGTACTAGCTAGAAGTGGTCCATTTTCCAGAAAATTGTTGTGTACGTCAAGTCTGTAGACTAGTCTATTAGCTTCGTTAATCTAATCGTTATTTTCGATCTCTTTCTCTACAACATTCGTTTAATTAAGTCCTTGATTTGTTCAATTGCTTCTGTTTTCTGATAGTTTGGTCCACGTATATAGAACTAAAAACACAATGATTCGATGGAAATGCAGAATTGCAATGCTAGCTTTTGGTCTCTTTCATAGATACCGTTGCCTTACTCCTCTTTCAAAGAGAGTGATTATTTTCATCGCAGGACGGAGACAACTTTTGAGTTTGTAGTTTTGGACTTTTGATTAATGTTCAATACATAACTTTTATTTTCGAGCGTGACTATTGAGATCTTCAAATTTACTTATTATACCTCTCGTTCTCTTAACACATCTCTTTTACTTTTCAATATAAACATTTGCTCACTAGACCTCATTTCAAATTCCTAACATAACCTTAGTTATTTATTGACATATATTTCAATCAATTAATTACCTCTTATTCACTCAATAGACCTCTCAATTCTTTATTTTTTTCTTTCTCTTTTTGTTTTTCAACATCCATTATGTCTATCTTCATTTTTTGATTACTTTTTTTGAATAATTTGATCTCTATTTTGTACCTCATAATAAACCATTTCAATAAATATATATTTTCTATAATCGATAGTTATTTTTTTTATACAAATATTTATGCATCTTGCAAGTATATGCGTTCAACATGTATGATAATAAAAAAATTTATGTCTCATGATCGATATTGATTATTTTTTTAGCTCTTATAAAATATATATATATATATATATATATGCTTTAATAATAAAAAGAAATTGGAGAATCCAGATAAAGAAAAAAAATAAATTGGAAAACAAAAATATATAAGGAAAATAATAAAGAATGGAATCAATTATTATTGAATTAGAAAGTCTAAAGAGAATAGATATAATATTTCCTTTTGTATCATTATTGTCATTAATAGTCATTGTATAATAGTCATTGTGTATGAGGATGTATATGTTATTTAATAATTCACAATAAAGTGAGGTCTAATGAACAAATTTGGAGATCTCAATAGCCGCAGTTTTTAGATATCAATCATGTATGCATTTTTCTGCTCAAAGAATAGAACTGCACAATATACAAAATTAGCTAACTCGTTACTGTATAAATATACTGTAATTTTCTTCTCTTTTCTTTGAGCAATATTATGAGAGCTCTGTGTTAACTCTATATTTCATAATTTGCAAAACATTTATTGGAAGTGCTTGGACGATCTCATTGCTTGTCGTGCAATCCTTGTCATGAAAAAAGCCAGAGAAAATTGAAGCACCTTGGTCTGTGCATGCAAGGGTACTGATCACTTGGCTATACTTTAACAATGCTCCAATGAAGTCGAAGCACATTGAATTTTGGAATATGGACAATGGCAAGCACGAAACCTCCATATAGTAATAATCTTGTCACTTTAAAATCCTGGGTTGCCAATCATATTGCAGCAGGTATATATCCCCATTATATAGTTGTGTTTTTACCTTTACTCGGTATAGTACATCGTCCACTCACTCCACTGATGATAGTCTTTTCACGCACAGGAAGGAATTTAGAAGTTGCAGCATTAATCTTTTCACGAATGACTTTAAGAACATAATGTGATTAGATCCTCGGTAATCTGGGACAACTTACAAGCAACTGAAGCAAGGAAGAGAATCAACTATAAGTTCTCTAAACTGAGACTCGGGAGAAAATTAAAAATGTCGTGTTTGTTTGTGTAACGTTAATTACCCTATTTCAAATCGGTATTCTTCTTAAAATATGCATGTGATAAAGTCTCAAACAATATGAAATTGCATGGAGAGTCTCGTATAATTTGTTCATCAATTACATAAAAATGAGACGCTAAACGCCATAAGAATTTGGGATTGTGAATTTTTGTTATAAGAAAAAAAGATCACAAGCTTGTATCTCATGATATGAGATGGTGAATATGCGAATGAAAAATGGATGAAACAAAGAAGTCATCAACTAGTACTCAACTTAGTGGTCCTCATTAAAACTATTTTTCTCGTGATATGACCTCACTTGCTAATATTCCACACTTTCACTCCTTAAATATTTGCTAAAAATGATATTATTAATATCACCTTCTTTTTTTTTCTTAATATCTTCATCGCTTTTTAACGTACAAATCGCTTTCTTGATGAATAACGACCAAAGAGAAGAAATTCAATAAGTCAAGAAAAAGAAATGGTCGAATTTGAGTGACCGAGAACACGTGCATGCTGTGACAATGACCTCAGAAACAATATTGCAATGCTTTGTTAACACTCAGAATTGATTATTGGACCCGTCTTAACCTATAATTGCAAACTCAAAATTAATGCTTACTTCCATTTGTGTTCGTTGAAATAATCTGGTCCTATCGATCTTTCCCACAAAAAAAAAAAAAAAAGAATGGTCAATTGTTCCTGTCATTTATACATGTGAGATTCACTGTATGTGGAAGTCCTGATAGTCATGTGTCATGTGTTCTTCCATAGATAAGAACAAAACGTGATAAATATATCAAACTTTTTTGTTTTGTTTTGCATGTAAATTGCAAACCCTAATTAAGCTTCATTCATGTATCAAAAGTGTAACATTCTATTTAGGAAGAATTTTAGTGAAACTGTTTTTGTTTCAAAAATTTATGGAGCCGTAGCACCATTAGAATGGTCCAGACACTATTGGCATGATTGGGTGCGGGGCTAACTGTTCCGGCCTGGAGGCCTGGTCGTTGGGAGATGCGGTGGTGCGGGGTTGGAGGTGGTTTGCAGCGGCAGTTACATTATTAGAATTTTCCCACTGATAGGAAATAGGACGCGTTGTTGTATGTCTGATCGGATCAACCTGATATGTGTTGGATCTCGTTGATGCGTGTTTGGTTCAGATCTATAAGGAAGGGGTGTTGCTGCAATTGCTTTGCTATGGTGTCGAGAGCGGTGGAGCTCTTGGCGACTTTAATGGCGGGGCGGCGCTTCATGGTCCGGTCATGTCGGCAGGTTCTTTTAGGCCATTGGTGTCAAAACCTACCCCAAATTTCACCATGAAACCCGAGATAAGTCCTGCGGGGTTCACCTGTAAGGAAAATTTACCGAAAAATTTGGCATAACTTCTCTTGAAAATGGATAACCCTAACCTGAAAAATTCAGAACACACTCCTGTAATGAAACAACCATTCTTAACTCTTGGAGCCACCCGCTCCCCACAAATACAACCACCACAAAAATAACAATAAAACCATCCTCCAATTCATCACATAAATATCCAACTAATAATAAACTTCATCCTTCGAATATTCAAAAATACACCATAAGTCTTAGCACATAACCGAATTATCATACAATACCCCAAGGGTAATCAGAGCTACTAAAAATAGAGGAAACAAGAAAATACACTGGTAGGTTAAACAAGTAACCTACTGGAGAAAAGTGGTGGAGAAATGGGTAACTATGCCTCGCCTCCTACTAGTGCCAACCCGTACTCTGCAGACTGGGCATTTTTAAAACGAAAGGCCCAGGGAAAAACATTCGAAAATGTTAGAGTGAGTGGACAAAAATAAATTTAATAAAATGAACCAATAAATAAAAATATTTATGCTTTCCCAATTTAATTTCCAAAGAAAATCGAATGCATGCCTCAAGCGATAAAACTTTTATCTCATAAACATCGAGCCCCTTATATATATATCAATATATATGTATATATTTACACACGTCCATACTCCCTATATAAATTTTATAGATTTAAAATAATTTATATAGGGCTACTACACTCGCGTCTAACGTCTTAATGCGGTGATACACTAAGCTATTAAGGTGGACGGACGAGTGTATAAATATGTGTCCATACCCCCTATATGAATTAAACACTCATATATGGCTACTATGCTCGCGTCTAACGCTCACGTCACACCTTAATGCGGTTATATACTACGCCATTAAGGTGGACAGACACATATGGCTAGCTAGCCTTTATATACATACTCTCCTCATAAGTATATATTTATATTCACCGAAAAATCCCATTTTCGGTAACTCTCCAAAAGAAATAAAATCGTCAAAATAAAATGACATCAAATGCTCCAACAAAAGAAATTGTTCGACCATGAACCATAGCATGCATATTATTTAAAACAAGAATTCACTCACAAATTAGGCCTAAGCCTGATGTCGATCCGAGGCCTCTTCTGCTCGAGCCTCCTCACGTCCTGTTCCAGAAGCATAATTAAATTCCCAACTAAAAATTCAATACTTACACAAAACAGGCAAAATTAAATGTGAGCCTTAATCACGCTCAACATTGCCCAACTTCGCCATTCTTAACTCTCTATGATCCAAACTTCACCGAAAAAAAATACCGGCAGCCTTATTACAACCTTCTACAGTCTAAACCACATTAATCCAATTGCCGGATTTCTACCCAAATAACCATCAAAATTACCAATCTTTGAAAAATCCCAAACCTATCCAGAACTCCTCCCAAAATTCCAAACTTGACATCAATAGACTCCCCTTAATATAACAAATTTAAAACCATGAAAATCCCCCTAACCGCGGCTGCCAGAGGCCGACTACGGCGACCTCCAATGCCTATCAAATTTTAACAGCATCTTCCTCTCAATCCACTCTACAACTTTCCTAACTAGCACAAACACAAATTCCAAACCTAGATAGGGTAATCGAACCAAAACATAGAATTGAGCCCTAGAATTTCAACTCAACATTTCTCCTTACTTAGCTCAAGAGGGAGTGACTCCTTTTGAGGGATTGCTGCACGGGAGGAGGGCTTTCAAACGAGTCAAGCGGCTCCAGCTTTAGCGGTCGGAGGAGGAAGTTCCGGCGAGAAGACAGCCGGCCCCTTGGACGAGTTTCCTTCTGATCGGCGGCGTCGCCAGCTAGCTCACCAGCTCAGGATGAGAGAGGGGAAGATGGCGGTCCAAACGGAACCAGAGCGGCGGCCTAGCTCGGCCGGACGACGTCGAACAGTGGTCGGGATTTTCCAGCTGGGAGAGAGAGTGAGAGAAAGTCGGGGGAAAGAAAGAGAAAAGAGAGAAATTAAGGGTTGGGCTTTTCCAACCAGTTCCACCACCCAACCATTTAAAACCTAACACTAAATAAAAATACACCCCAAAACATAACCCAATAATATTTTACCTTTTACTAACCAAAATTTTACCCTTTTTTACCGTCTTCAAATATTTCTTCTACGAAAATACTCGCCCCTCAAAACACCTCTATAGACTTTTGAAACTATAATTTCGCTAACGAAGATGGTAAAAACTCCTGCTAACACCATGCAAATCATTAGGGTAAAAATTTAAGAGTCGGGATGTGACAATTCTCCCATTCTTATAAAAATTTCGTCGTCGAAATTTACATACTTGTCAATCGAAGAGATAGGGATATTGCTGCCTCATTTTCTCCTCTGATTCCCAAGTAGCTTCTTTTACTTGATGACTTCTCCAAAGCACCTTGACAAGTGGGATTGTCTTGTTCCTAAGCACTTGCTCCTTTCGGTCAAGAATTTGAACCGGTTCCTCTTCATAGGTCAAATCCTTCTGCAAATTAATCGGCTGCTCTTGCAGCACATGAGAGGGATCGGCAATATACTTGCGAAGCATTGATACATGAAACACATTATGTATCTTGGATAATTTTGGAGGCAAAAGTAACTGATAAGCAAGTGAGTCAACTTGCTCTATTTCTTTCATATTCTAAAGATTAATCAGGCACTGGAATCGCACAAAAAGGATTTTTCTACATTTACTTATGATTTTTCGAAATTTAGATACAGTAGAGAAAAACTGTTGATGTAAATCTATGTCTCAAGTTCTAAGTAAAGGGTTTAAGACTTGAGATTTTAACAACAACAACAACATCATAAACTTGATTCTCTACCTGCTAATAACATAAAGAACTGATCTAGCTGACAAAGAAATCAAATCAAAGATTACCAAAACCAAAGGATTTAGTAATCCTACTTACCACAGAATTCAACAACAACAAAACCAATTCTTAATAGCAACTATTCTACTCAAATACACAATCATACAAAGATTCTAAAGTGATGTCAAATTCTAAATTCACAAACTAAGAGCATATAAACACAATCAATTAGTCAGAACATAAAGAGAATCTAACCTGAGTTCTTCTACCAATTTCCTACAACACCACTTTCTCTTCTCTCTCTTTCTCTCTCTATCCCTAAGTAGGTAAGACTACTGAAAACCCAAAAAAAATCTACAGAACTCAGTCCTATTTATAGGGTCTACAAAGGGGATAAAACTTGGCTTCCAAGAGAAGAACACAAGAAGCAAAATTGGATTATTCAATCGAAATCTTACCCGTTTAGGTACTAGGCTAGACCCCTAGGGTTCTAGCTCCTATGGTATCGCAGCCTTCAAATATTCAGCAGCTGATCTCCAGGCAATTGACACGTCCTGCTTGTTCATGGCGGTAGCCGTGAAAATTAACTTTTCTTAAGAAGGTTCTGGGTTTCTTTGAGGCGGTTGAACGATGTTTTCAGACTGGAAAAAATTGAGGAAGAAGGAGGAGTCGGTGAAGACGAAGCAGAAGGCGGAGGAGAAGAATTATGGGCGTCGTTCTACTCTTCCTACGACAACAGTTTTTTTTTTTTTTTCCAAAAAGATGGTTCTACATTTGGGCTCAGGTTTGGTTATTTGGGAATTGGGTATTGGGTCAAAATTTGGGCTTAACACCTCCTCCACTTAAACCAAATAAGATGAAACAAATACAAGTCTAAAAACAACTAAATGTTCTAGGATATTCCATATGTGTGCCTTGACCTTATGCCATCAGGATATGTAGTTAGAATATGACTATGTATTCATTATCATTACCATATTTGTACTTTGTAATTCTCTATATAAAAGGCTCCTACCAATGAATAAGATGATGATTCTCTTGTTATCTTAGTCTCTAAACTTTATCCTTCATCACGTTATCATGCACTTTGTTCTAACCCTAGAACTAATAGTCCACCATTTGTTTTCTGAAACCCTAAAAAGTGTTTTTCGGCTCCTCTGTTCGACTATTGCTGCTGCCCGTTTTCCCGGCCGCCGTCCGACATCACCGGCTGCCAATCCCTTGGCCGCCGCTTGCCGACGATTCTTGGTTTCCTTCGACTATAATTTTTGACTTCTTCAAGTATTTGAAGTTTCGAAATGTATGTTTTGAAACCCTAAACTTTTCCAAGTTCAATAACTCGGGGAGGATAAAATCCTTTCCTCCCTTCTCCAACTCCATTTTATGCTTGGGATTTTGTGCGTGCAGGTAAAAATCCCGAAATTGTATTCGCGGGTCAAGAGTGTGTTTGATCACTCTTGTTTCCTTGTCCAGGTCATGTGTGATCAACCCCAACCCCTTCGGATTGTGTTTGATCAATCCGAGGTCTTTTTCCGAATTGTGTTTGATCAATTCGTGGCTTTTCCGGATTGTGTGTGATCAATCCGTAGGACAAACCATTAAAAACATTGTTTGTGACCTCTATCGAGTCTCATAACAGCTTGGTTTTGTATGCAAGAGCAATGTAACATTCTGCTCCTTTGAGTTTTGACGTACTCGATGCCTAAAACGAATCTTTGCTTGGTATCTGTGAAACCTTTCATTGAAAAGGATTAAACCACATGTTTTGACCCCCAGGCTAACAAGCCTAAATGCTGAGATTTCACATCTCATGCGCTCAAAGTTTTTGACGCGCAACATCGACAAAAGCCTTCAATGACAATCTGTGCAAAAAGTAACGACCACAATGTACTGTGGAATGCATTCATGGAGCGTTTCTTGAAACGTTCATACAACTCTACTTGTTGAGTTACTATTCAAGTGGATTACTTCTCACTTTAAATGACTACATATTGTCGATGATCTTTTGTGGCATCATGATCCATAATCTTTAGCGGATCATGATCCATAATCTTTAGCGGATTCGATCATCATCAAGTTCTCTAGGTCCTCCAAGTTGGTTTGGAATTACCAACGAGACTTGATTTTGATCATACAATTGCAAACAGGAATTGTATATACGCTAATGCGATAAACGTATTTGAGATTGTCCCTTAATGTGGGGACAACAATATGGGTCACGGCAAAGGCAGAAAATGCCGTGCCAATGTCTAGAAAAGAGGGGGAGGTGTCGCCAGCCCTAATGGCGACACTCCCGATCTAGACACCAATTTGTCAAAACTACTCATGTCAGCTTATGACAATGCAACAGTTGTGGATCTCCGGATCACTGGTTCAAGAGTTGTCGAGCTCTCCTTTAAATTATAAATGCATACAAAAAGGTACGAAAAATCAATATGAGGACAATAACATCATCCTCATGATCACGAATTTCAAAGATTCAGATCCAGCTTTAGCTACCCCTGACTTTGATGTCATTGGCTAGACATTGATTTTCTTTCCAAGCTATGCGTAATAAGACGTCGTATCGATGTCCTTTGTTTTTTCGAGACCTCGATATATACTCACATTAGCAATAATGAATGCCTTGAGAATTTTTTCGAAGTTATGAAATTATTCTCCTCTTATGGTTTGTATTGATTTACAAAAAAAAAAAAAGATGTACATTCTTACATCGTCCTTAGAAACATTGCATATTGTGCCGATTTTGATCCCTTGTTTTGAAGGTGACTCACGGCACCGCATCCTCAAGGGGAATCGCCTACGTGTTTTCTGGTTCAGTCTTCTACCCTATAGCGGATTTTCCATCATCAATTGTTCAACTAGGCTCATCCAGGCTCATCCAAGCTCAGTGTGATGTCTTAGAATTGTTCGAAATTAAGGAGATAGTGGTTTCAAGTGTGCCTCGCACTACCGACCCTCCACAGACATGCCTAGTCATACTAACTTGGAGTTACCGAAACCTTTTGATTTTGGATCCCCCTACGCTATTAAATTTCCGTCTTGCAAAAAACGTTGAAGACTTATCAAAATCAGACAATCATCATCATGATCGAATCCTCTAGGTTATCTGAGTTAGTTTATGTTCATGTCAGAGAGCTTTTGCTAACTAGTCATGAAGTTTATGACCTTAAAACGACTGAAGGATTTGGTTTTGATCATACACACATCACTTTTGGCTTAGGCAAAAGCGTACACACCATCTACAAGCGTCAGAGCTTCGCACATGCCAATTCTGCGAAAAACAGCAATCTGTCCCTTCTGGACATCCAACTTCGTTTGAGCTTTATGAACAGCCCCGAACGAATCAGACAGTGATCTTTATATCATTGGAAAGCTCTACGAGTCTAGTTTTCAGAACTTTTCACGGTTTGTCCATATATATTTTAACGAAGAAGTTATAGCTGTTTTAGTGTGCAAATGTCATTCTGCGCGGAAATTTTTATGCACTCTCGGGATTGCAGCTTTTTGTAGCTCGTTTCAATCCTTCTAAATGGTTTAAGTGGAACTATTTATTCTTATATCTACTCCATTTTATAGATCTATCTTATAAAGACATTGAGTGTCTCGCAGATAGTGGAACTATCCACAACATTCTAAGGAACCGGCAAGTATCTTTGGATTTTGTGCCTTTGTAAATCTTCTGTGACTATAATAATTGAATCATACCAGTCATTTAAAAACACGGTTTAGCTTGAATCTTGATATCTTATGGTACCATGATCAACATCACAGATGCCCTCTATACTTTGAGAGGCAACCGAACCATGTTGAGCTTTAAAGACATTCCTGCTAATAGTTTTCAATGAAAAAGGGTTCTTTTGTGTATACCTTCTCATGAATGCAAACTGAAGCGCATCTTGGAGACATTTATGAGTCAATCTAGTAGACTGTATGTTACTACGATTCGAATATCGAATCACATATTGTCGCCAAACATGATATTTGGGACACCGACTCATATAAGCTTTGGTTTGACCAAATCGGTCATCCTGGAAGAGATATAATGGTCCAAATTTTAAGAAATTCTCATGGACATCCATTATTCCTCTCAAAATGAAGACATTCAGGATCTAGCTTCTCCATGAAGCATGATGGTGATGCCATGGTTGTAAATGGCAGCACGCTGGGGACATTGACGTCACCCGAACACGGCTCCAACTTCCCGAAGGCCGTTCGGTCAATTCCTCAAGCAATTGAGGTGCACCGACCTTCCCTCGATGTCTCATTGGCCCCCTGCAATGCTAATTGCTCGTTTTGAAAGCCAATTTTTTAGCTAAATTAGGAATGAGACCCTCCTATGCTAAATGACACAAAAGAGAATATTTCATCCGTACATCAAATTATGTAGATCGATACAACCAACTTGCGGACACATTTTTATGCTTTATGGTGTTGGTTGAAGTGTCAACACACCGGTCACGTGTTACACTATCGTCTACTGATGTTGTTTATACTTCTACGGGCTCACTACCCATTATTTAAAGAAGTTTATCGGGATATAAGTTGAAGTGTCCTGTACCCCATGTTCACACGCAATACGGTCTCACTGAGACTACGACCAAGCAACTTTAGTTTGTCGCTCGAACATTATTGATGCGCACCAATCTTTCTATTGCGTCTTGGAGCTATGCAATATTTGCATGCAGCTTTACTATTCATCTACGACCCACCGTCAGTGAATATTTTTGTACTACAACTCGTGACTATGTACGAGGATTGACACGAAATTACAATCCTTGAGCTCAAATATAATTGAAACGGATCTCCAATCTTTGAGCTCGGCTAGATGTTATTTCTATGTGTCAAATTGCAATGCCACTGCGCACAATGATAGGTCATTTGAGATGAATCAGTTTAGGTTGAATATGAACCTCCACCTATAATCCGCTTATGTAGAAACCTTGTCAGGCGATCTCATTCACCGCTAAATTACGGATTGTCACTTTAATGAGACAATATTCCCGCCGTTAGGGGGAGATAAGAACACAAGTGTTCAAGTGGAACGACGTGACTTGTCGTGGTTTGTCCCCACTAAGTCTCATCTCGATCCCAAATGCTTAAAGTGTTAAAGTGACGAGATCACATGCTGCAAATATGTCTGCAAGAATCGATGTCCTATCAAAAGGACATGACGCGACCAAAAGGAGTTGGTCTTGACGCCATCACCATGGATGGTGATATGGTGACGCCATATAGTGGCAAAATTGATGTCATAAGGACATGGCTGCCCAAAAGGAGAGAGGCCCTTAGGTTCAATACTTTCTCGCATTGGGAAGAAAACGAGCTTGGCACAACCTGATCCATTGATCAGTGATACTCAAATCCGTCTCATGAAGTCTGAATTGTGATTATCGTTGGGGGACGCCTCAATGTCAAATCCAATCCATATAGAGATCTCTACAAGTATTACACTAGTGTACATATGGACGTAGGATAATGAGTCTACTATCGAACCACCCTTCGTTGATGTATATCAACTTAGTTGATTGGCCTAATTGAAAGATGTGATCCAACATTAACAAAGAGATAGGTCCTTGGACAGGTAATGTCGACACCGCAAGCTAAACCCTATCAACTATGCATTTGTTAGATAGCGTAGTGAGAACAAGAGCTTAGACTTACCTTATGGTACAATGTCTCTCAGTAACACGTACTGGGATCGACTACGATGAGATATGCTCTCGTAATAGATGTCATTGAACTTCACTACTTTGTCAGTTTGGTAGTTTTCGAATAACTGAACATGCAGCCTATGAATGTGGTCATAATAACATCTCTATGGGATCAGAGATATACATGAAGGTCTTAAACAAACTTCATTCACCCAAATCAAATGGCTCCAGACCACAGGAGCGTGCGTTTGCAAGAGAGGTTGAAATGCACATTAAGTAAATACTTGATTGGAAAGGGATATGGTGAATAATGCCCTTACGTGTTAATTCCGGATTTACATGGACTCTTGATGGATCAAAAGATGCCAACATGTATCAACATCCGAATTTAGAATGAAAAAGATCTTGGGTAGACTCGGTCTCGAAAAGGCACTCGATGAAGATTTTCCATCAATTGACTTAGGCGCTATAATGAAAGTGAGGCCTACATATATCTCATGATTAGTCAAAGTCTTTACTCTAAAGAAAGATGACAAATATGTGTTAAGAGATGGAGTTCCCATCTAAGTATGTACAATAAGACGCATCAATGTACTCAACACAATACGAAAGACTTGACATCTCATTTACTATGAAAAGTTGTAAAGCTAAGTATAGCTATGCGGCCACGCAACGCCAATGTAATGAAAATTTCATTCTTTCAAAGACTTAATGGTATAAAAGGTTGAGGCTTATTCTATCCCTACATAAGAAAGACACATTAAAAGCGAAATTAGAATCTACCAAGTTTCATAGGTCAACTTCCACATGACCTACAAGAAATCTCACTCACTAGAAAATGGTGAAATTGGTACCATTGGAAAGGTCTATGTGTCTACTTTCTAGGGACATGAACCATTTGATCATATCTATCATATTGAGTGAGTTATGGCCATTTTCGTAAAGTAGGACGAATCTGTCCGAGAATCTAATTTTGGCAAAACAGTCAACTTTGATAGCACTTTGTGAATAGCTCCTGATGAACCAGAATGTGTGTAATATACGGTTGGAAAGCTAAATGAGTCTAGTTTCCAAAACCGTTTACTGTTCATTCATACGTATTTTCTAGTACCCCATAGTCATGCTGCGCAGAAATCTGATTTACAGGGCGAACTTATATTTTGTGTTCACAAGCGGCATTCTCCTTAAGATCTAAGTGTAAAAGATCGTTTGAGGATAATACAGCATGATCTAGTTAATCATTGCCTAATGCCATATTTGAAGACATGTTAAATAGTATTGACATGCTAAGTTATCGAAACTTCTATAATTAGTAAAAATCAGGAAGAGCCCTATGATTGATGTAAAGATCAGGGGAAGGTACGAACATCAGGGGGGGTCTAGCACATACATACATGTCATTATCAAATATGAAAGGTGTGGTTATGTCGTATCAACCCTGTTGTGCTCTTTTTCTCTTAGATCAAGACTTTTGTCCCACTGGGTTTTTGCTTGGCAAGGTTTTTAATTAGGCAACATCGCATGCACCGTTTGTCTTTTGTAGAGATCATTGATCAATATGAAGTTGTTCATGAATGATTTTGGTTAAGGTTAATCATTACACATGGAAGACTTGCTTAAGTCTTAGTCTAAATGTACTTTTAAGAAACATGTACATGAGGACGTAGGATAATGAGTCTACTATCAAACCACCCTTCATTGATGGATATCAACTTAG
Organism: Fragaria iinumae; assembly: GCA_009720345.1. Classification (NCBI taxonomy): domain Eukaryota; kingdom Viridiplantae; phylum Streptophyta; class Magnoliopsida; order Rosales; family Rosaceae; genus Fragaria; species Fragaria iinumae. The sequence goes on along the minus strand of CM019123.1, from coordinate 17,443,447 downwards.
TTGATTGGCTTAATAGAAAGATGCGATCCAGCATTAACAAAGAGATAGGTACTTGGGCAGGTGATGCCGATACCGCAAGATAAACCCTATCAACTATACCTTTGTTAGATAGCGTAGTGAGAACAAGAGCTTAGACTCATCTTATGGCGCAAAGTCTCTCACTAACACGCACTGAGATCGACTACGATGAGATATGCTCTCGTAATGGATGTCATTGAACTCCATTACTTTGTCAGTTTGGTAGTTTCCGAATAACTGAACATGCAGCCTATGAATGTGGTCATCATAACATCTCTATGGGATCAGAGATAGACATGAAGATCTTAAACGAACTTCATTCATCTGAATCAAGTGGCTTCAGATCACAGGAGCATGCGTTTGCTAAATGTATTGAAACGCACATGGACTCTACTTGATTTCGAAGGGATATGGTGAATTATGCTTTTGCGTGTTCATTTCGGATTTACTTGGACTCTTGATTGAACAAGTGATGCCAATATGTATCAACATCCGAAGTTAGAATGAAAAAGATCTTGGGAAGACACGGTCTCGATAAGGCACTCGATGACTATATTGATGATGATTTTTCATCAATCGGCTTAGGCGCTCTATAACTAATGAGGCCTACATATACTCCCATGATTAATCAAAGTCTTTGCTCTAAAGAGAGATTCGTTATTTTATCTAAAGAAATATGACAAATATGTGTTAAGAGATGGAATTCCCATCTAAGTACAATAAGACACATCAATGTACTCAACATAATAAGAAAGACTTGACATCTCATTCGCTATGAAAAGTTGTAAAGCTAAGTGTAGCTGCCACGCAATGCCAATGTAATGGCAGTAACTTCTTTTTCAATACTTACTGGTATGAAAGGTTGAGGCTTATTCTATCCCTACATAAGAAAGACACATCAATAGCAAAATCAGAATCTGCCAAGTTTCGTAAGTCAAATTCCACGGGACCTACAGGAAATCTCACTTACTGGAAAATGATGAAAGTGGTACCATTGGAAAGGTCTATGTGTCTACTTTCCAGGGACAACAACCATTTGATCATACTTATCATATTGAGTGAGTTATGGCCGTTTTCGTAAAGTAGGACGAATCTATCTGAGAATCTGATTTTGGAAAAACAGTTATCTTCGACGGGACTTTGTCAACAGCTCCTGATGAACCAGAATTTTTGTAATATACAGTTGGAAAGCTAAAGGAGTCTAGTTTCCAAAACCGTTTACGGTTCATTCATATGTATTTCCTAGAGGAAGTTACGGCTATTCTAGTAACTGAAGGTCATGCTGCGTGAAAATCTAATTTCCTGCACGAACTTATGTTTTGAGTTCACAAGCGGCTTTCTCCTCAACATCTAAATGTAAAAGATCATGTTTGAGGATAATACGGCATGATCTAGATAATCATTGCCCAATGCCACATTTGAAGACATGTTAAAGAGCATCGACATGCTACGTTATTGAAACTTCTGTGATTAGTAAAAATCAGGAAGAGCCCTATGATTGATGTAAAGATCAGGAGGAGGTGCGAACTTCAGGAGGAGTTTGTTTTGGCCACGATCCTCAGGGCGCGGAGCAGAGGTATATAGCGAGCAAAGAGAAAGGGGAGTGCTGCGGGCGTGCCACCTCGCGGACGAGGAAAGGGTGTGTATGTGCTTGACTTCTTGATCAGACGAAGGGGGTTTCCAGGTGCCACCTCAGAGGAGGAATTTACGAGCACAAGACAATCGATACTCATGGAGGGACGCGAGCAGAGCAACAATAGGGAAATCGGGGAAGAGTCCAGGAGGGCTCTGAAGAAAAACCTAGGCGGCGGTGCGCTTAGGGTTAGGGTTTTCGAGAGGCTCGAAGGGGGTTTCAACTAGGTTGAAAGTTTGTTTGTATTTTTGTTTGAGTAATTGTGTCGTCCTCTTGTGTTAGGGTTCGAGCCCCCTTATATAGTAGTTCGACTTGCGGCAGAAGAAAAGTAATTAAAATCCAAGTCGGACACTGAAACCCTAATCTCATAAGGACTTTGCGAATCCTGTGCGGGCCGCGGATTCGAACCAACTCGCGGGCCAAAAGAAGGCTTTTTAATTATTAAGGGCCACAGGGATTGGCGTAAAGCATATCAAAAACTGGTGAGAGTCTTCAACGATTAGTGTGGTGTACGCGGACTCAGCCTGTGGCTTCTTCGCGAAGCCTCCCATGCGAGCCAGTTCGCCTCGATGTACTCCGTTTGCTTCGCCTACGCGAAGTGTCAATCTCGCCTCGCCTACGCGGAACGAGCTAGTCATTCCGCGCGAAGTCGTTTGCGCGCGCGAGCTATGTAGTTCAGCTCGCGTGGTCTCACTGGCGGGCCATCACTTGTAAACTTAAAGAACTTGGGCTCGCCGATATGACATGGACCAAGAATTTAATTAATATTCACATAGACATTTACTGTCCAGTAAAATATTAATTTAGGCGTAAACAGAGTCTAGCACATACATACATGTCATTATCAAATGTGAATGGTGCGTCGTACTCTTTTTCTCTTACGATCAAAGTTTAGTTTTTCTCCCACAGGGTTTTTGTTCCTTGACGAGGTTTTTAACAAGGCGACATATCAGCACCGCCGGCATACCGGCGCGCGGTATAAGGGGGAGAGTTCTAGGATATTCTATATGTGTGCATTGGCCTTAGGCCATCAGGATATGTAGTTAGAATAAGACTATGTATTCTATATCATTACCATATTGGTACTTTGTAATTCCCTTTATAAAAGACTCCTATCAATGAATAAGATGATGATTCTCTTGTTATCTTTGTCTATAAACTTTATCCTTCATCACTAAAACAATTTCAGCATGTATATAGTACCATATATAAATATATATACATACACAAAATACTAAATACCAACAGTATAGAGTAAAAGAATATATATATATTATTTTAGATATTAATATTATTTTAAAAAAAAAATCTAAGTCATCACAGTAATATCATTCGATACAACTTCAGAAGAAGTAATATCTACAGATAAACAAGAGAGTACTAAAGAGATTGATACTAAAGAGATGACAGGAGAAATAATTTGCAAAGAAGAAACGTGCAATCCTTTTATAGAGGTAAAAGAAGATCTTCCATACCAAAACATACATCAAGTAAAAACAGTCTCTACAAGCAGATTTAGTAACTATATGGAAATTGGATTAAAATTTCTAGGATACAAGAAATATCATCTACATGCGTTTGTAGACACTGGATCTGGATTTAGCTTAGCAAAAAAGTTTGCTATACCAGAAAAATATTGGACAATAGATCCAGGAAAAAGTGTCGTTGGAAAAACCATAGAGGAAAGGCACATTCTCATGGATACAATTGCTAAGAAGGTTAAAATCACCATCGGAGGTGGAGATTTTATCATTGAAGAACTTTAGGAAAATCAAGATGCTGATATACTGTTATGAGTTCACCCTACAACAAACCTTCATACAAAAAGCACCCTTAAACCTAATAGGTTTTGAAAAGGGCGACAAAATCTTCTGGACAGAGCGATTAAAACATGCTAGAAGCGTAGTTGGTCCTGGATTTACATCACAATATCAAAAGTCGCAGCAAAATCATGGTGATATTTATAAGCCAAAATTTGAAGAAATCTTACAATATAAGCAGTACAGGCTGCAAGAAAATGATGAGATCATTCTTCAAACAGATGCTAGTGACAATTTTTGGGCTAGTGTTGTTCTCGCAAGAACTCCAGGCACCAACACAGAAAAAATCTTAAAGTTTTGTAGTGGCAAATTCAACCCTGCATAGCAAAATTATCCCACAGGGAAAAAGAAATTACTGCGGTAAAGAAAACAATTTAAAATTCTCCCGCCTTTTTAGGAAAGCCATGTATTAAATGCGCACAGATTGCGTAAGAGTTAAGAATTTTAAAAATTTCAAGCTTGATAGGGCTGCTGATAGGGGTAGATTAGCAAACTGACAATTATTTCTTAATCAATATGATTATAATGTGGAATTAATTGCAGGTAACAAAAATTATCTCCCTGACGCCTTAACGAGAGAATTGTCAATGTTCAGCAGAAGTGAAGGAAGTGACGAAGGTCGTAATCCTAGAAACAGAAGACCATGAAAAGAACCAGAACAACCAAAAGAAATCGAAAGGGTTCTTAAGAGTTTCTTGCTGTGTCCTAAAAGACTAGCCACAACTGACCAATCCCAGGGCAAAGGATTGGCTAGCCCGTCTCAAACGGCAGACGGTAAAGGCTTAACAAGACCGTTGATGGCTGCTGCTTTGCCAAAAAGCATGCTTACTCCTAAGGGAGTCCTAAATGTTCATGGTTACCAATTAAATACTTTTCCTGGACCAATTTTTCGTTGGGGCAAAAAATTAGCTTTTTACCAGAAAGCATTGCTCGATAATCTAATGTCTGCCTTTCTGGAAAGTGACTTGGGACTCATGGTACAATCACTTCAAGCTCTGTCAGAAGAGTTGCATGAAGTACACCAAGGGAATAAACAACAGAGTGTTGTCCCAGTGCATATGTTCAAGGTAAAGTACCATGAAGGTCCAGAAAGTGCTAGAGTTCCTGTTTTAGCATTAAAAGAATCAGAGTGGTTCAAATTTCATGATAGCATTTGAATTCATTCTTGTGACCGAGGACCATATCCAGGAAGATATGTTGTGAATGTTCAGAGTGAACATCCTCAAGAACATAAACTTTGGCTAGTTGCAAATGGCTTTGTTCATAATCTGTGAACAAAATCAAACGACGATTTTAAGGGATTGCTTGCCATTATTGTCAATACAGTCAAGAATGTTAGAAAGTCAAACTGCATTCTCAGGCTTAAGTTCATATCCACACCTCCTGAGTGGGTGCAGAAGAAAAATGGAGAAACATAATACATATCTCCATACCACTATATAAGAATTATCTAAGGACAATACTTAGTCTGCTTGTCAAGGATACAATGGGCAACCTAACTCTAGTATCCCATGGATGAAAGTCATGTCCTTCGAATATATCAAGAAAATCATTAAGGATGATCAAGAGAATATTTATCTTGCATCAAGAGAAAAAATAATTGTTACCGCCTATGACCATCCTGAGGTCATTAGCAGTGATTTATTTTTATCTCTCAAGAAAAAAGAAATTGATTTCACCTTAGCATGTGCTCAATGGATTGAAAAGATTGAAAATGACAAGCACTACAAGGTGTATGAAGATACCGACATGGAAGAAAATGAAAGAAATGCAAGAAGCAGATATGAAGATCCTGTATTGGGCAATAATTCTGAAGATTTCGAAGACATGTGATCTTTTCCTTATCAAGAAGGAATCTGCTTTAGTTAGTGGATGAATAATGAAGCTGCCAGCTAATGGAGGAACTATTAGAATGTCAGCTAATGGAAGAATAATGGAGCTGTCTTTTACTGTTTTTAGGTTGTATTTCAGTTCCAGTTTGAGTTCCGCTGCCTATATAAGGAACCTTAAGTCTTAGTGTAGAGGCATCAGAAAATTGAGCAGAATCATTTGCCTTAGCAATGTGTGTTCTTTCCTTCTTGTTCAAGTCAGTGTGGAGTGGTGTGTCTTTCTTTTTCAAGTAAGTACTTGTAATCATAATTATGGGTAGCTAAACAGTTTTTAGCTGTTTGCCCAAGAGTGAGGCTCTGGGTTTTAGTTTGTATTCTATTTTGTGCCTAGTACCCCGTCACAAAAAATATTTTGTCAATTTATTTCTACATAGTTTTTTTATTCTATTGCTGCACTTCTACATCTTAATTAGAACAGTTCCTGTTAAGAGAGCAGTGATTCCGCCAAACCCAGTAACCAAGTTGACTAGAGATCTTTAGGTGAAACTTTAGCATGTTGAAGGCTAGCTTTTTTTAGGAATGTTTTAATTATGTTGTAATAGTATTGCACCTGCATGGTAAACATTTGCAACCGGTTGCAACCTGTCGCAACTTTCCACTTGATATATCATATTGAAATAATCATCATAAACAGGAGAAGTAGACCCATATGTTTGCATTTGAAATGATAGAAAAGGTTGCTCCAATAATAGTCCAACGCATGTCATATCCGTAGATTAGTTGTTTCACCGACGTCTTCTCTCGATCGGGGTGTGTGTATATATATATATGTATATATGCTGACAATTTCGACATATAGTGTTTGAAATAGTTGTTTTTATCTTGAGATTAACTGTATGAATGTATCAAAACTTATGAAATATCTTAGGTTACGATTGAACCTCTATCAGTTCTTGTCCATTATAATTGTTGGTAGTTAGGTAGGGCAGCGAGTGAGACCACCACCGATATTCCCTATGATCTGTGATTCTGATTATATATAAAGATTTTACCTTTGTAAAATAAATAATAAATAAACGTACAATATTAAACAATTGATTGCCTGAAAAAAGATGGATGCTTTATCGCTCTACTTTAAATCGATACTTCTCTAATCTATTTTTGCCTCTTTTGGGATATTAAAAATGAATAAAAAGAATCTAAAACTTTCAAAAAAGAAAATACGTGTGTGTTGTCTAATAGTATCACGAGGAAGGATCGACACACAAGTAGTAAAGCAAGATGCACTTGGGGTGGCCGGGGTTGCAAAGCAAAAGATGTGGTTTTCCATGAATGAATGGGGGAGGATGAGAGAATAACTTATATAGAAAGTGAGCAGAAGAAAACATCACAAGATTTTCAAAATGTAAGGAAATGACAAAAGCATATATCGACCGAAATAAAGGTTTGCTTCTTATTGCCAAACTGACTCATCTTTCTTGTTTTTAATCGATTATCACATGGCAAGCGTGATTGAGAAAGCCAAGCAAGCAAGCATTACCTAAAAAAGCTGGGATCCAAGAGAACCAAACCCTAGTAGCAGCCAGAAACAGTCACACGTACGGGACGATAAGAATCGGAGATCGATAAGCAATGGCTCTCTCTTAGTTCCAAAGGAAGGAGGTAGGAAAGGTTTCAGAAATCCTTTGTGGTATTAATCGGATTCTATTTATAACTAAACAAGCACACAGGATAAACCAAACAGTGGGTGATCGATCCAATGACTTGAGGGATTGAACAACTACTTCTGATCATCATCTTATCTTGTTGAAAGATGAAATTATCTTATCTAACTACTTGATACTATCTTGTTAGCAGTCTTGGGGATTTGCTTGGGGATGCCTCAAAAAGGTTTGAAAGCGTTTTCATTTCAATTTTGGCAAGAAAAAAAGTAGAAGATGATTCCAATGCATTATGCATTGGTGCTATGATCTTGTCTTGGGTCCATCCTAATGTGCTAGAAGAATCAGATTATCTTTGCTTGCTTTATGGGACTGAGTTTCTGCTTACGAGTTCTAGCTTGAAAAATGTACTGAAAAATTAGAGTCGGTTGATCCTCCCGGCCGAGAAATGTATTTGTCCCCAAGTCGATGACAAGATTAAGGTCACACAAGATGAAAATGCATGGTTTTGAGTGATTGCATCATAAGTGGAGGATGTAGGTCTCTTTCATGCTCCATGTTCTAAGTTCTTGTAGAACATCCTTTAGGTTGTGAGATGCCAATGACATTTGGGACATCCTCATCATAACCACAACCAAAACTTTGGATTAACGATTTCCAAATACACAAAATTGACTGAAAGTTGTGCGACGAAATTTATAATCTGCCATTTACATCGGTAAAGTATATAGATTTGACACCTTTTGTTATAGACTATGGTAAATCTAACAAAATAGATTTGCTCTCTAATGAAATCTATGTTAACCTTCAATAACCTCTTGTCTTTACTGACCTTCAAAGAAATTGAACAAAAATTCGAGAATATCGGTCAATTTGTGTCGCTTTGGACAAATTCCACTAAAGTGAAAAATCTTGTATGTCACTTTCAATTAAAAAGTGACACACTTATCTCGTTCATCCCCCAATCTCCTCCAAATTTGCATTTGTTTTATGCATTCCCTTGTAATCCACCAAGGGAGCTCATTGTTTTGCAAGCAAGTTCACACTCATGATCTTTATCAACTAAAATATTAACAAGAATGATCTATAAAAGTCATGCCAAGCAACTAAACCAAAGCAGCCACTAGCAATCTAGCATCATCTTCTTCCCCAACCCCACTCCCCCAAATTTTTTGACTTTACAAACCATCCACTTACTGGGTTCCTAAATACAAACAAAACCCAGCAGTGCCCAATACCCACTAGACCTAAAAGGAAAAGCACCCTTGGTCACTAGTCCACCAACCTTAAACCAATGGTGAAGACTACACTGTCACCACCACCTCCCATCACCTCCATGTAACCCTAACCCCCAAACCCTAGTTTCATTTTAACCAAACAAGTTGATCTCAAAAATGAACCAACCAATGACAGGTTTGTGCTTTATAAAATTGCCATTGTCGGTGGAGAGTGGACTCTATCTCTCCCTCACAAGCTAAGCTAAAGCTTGAACCTTTTTTAGACCAAAGCCTCTGTCTTTGGGGATAAAATAAAGAAACAAAAACACAAATAAAGGAAAGAGCTTTTTCACTCTGGAAGCCTCTCCTGTATTTGGTTCTCTTCTGATTTGTGAGTTAAAGGAAGAAGCTTTATTTTCTGGGAGGTTGAGAGAAATTCGGGATTATCAGAATGAGCAGCGGTTGTGGTGATTCAATGGAGGCTCAGTACATAAGGAGACACCATAGGCATGAGCCCAGAGAGAACCAGTGCACTTCTGCTCTGGTCAGGCATGTCAAAGCCCCTGTGCATCTTGTGAGTGGTTCTATCTTTGGATTGGTTGATTTGGGTTTTGAGTTGTTTTGGGTTTTGGGTGGTGTTGATTAGTTTGACTTTTGGTGTTGAAGATAGGATTTTTGGCTGTGGTTGACTTTTGTTGGGTTTTGGAGATCTGGGTGATTTGGGGTTGTTTTGAGCTGGTTTTGATTCTGTGTTGTGGGTTTGTTTCTGGGTTTTGTTTGTTGTGGATGAATTGGGTGAGTTGGGTAAGTGATCAGCTTTTTGGAGTGTTTTAAAGATTGGATTTTGATTTGTTGTGTTGATGAGTTTGTTCTTGGGTTGGGATTGATGGATTCAACTGGCTTTGTTTTGGTTATGCTTTGAAGGATTGAATCTTTCTGAAGAACTGGATTTGAAATAATTGGTCTTAAAAGTCGCTTGCTGTTTCATTTTTCTGTGGTTTATCTATTTGATTGATGAAAATGAAAGATTTTCCTCACATCTATGGAAACTCTAAAATGTTTGTTGTATATCTCAGTGTAAAAACTAATTGTTGATGTTTTATGGCATAGAATAGTTCTAGTTTAACAATCGTGTTTCTCATTTGTGCCGTATTTGTTTTGGATTAGCTGTTTAATGGAATTGGTGTTCTTTATTAGGTATGGTCATTGGTCAGGAGATTCGATCAACCTCAGAAGTACAAGCCTTTTGTTAGCAGGTGCATCATGAAGGGGGACCTTGGCATCGGGAGTCTTAGGGAAGTGAATGTTAAATCTGGGCTTCCAGCAACAACCAGCACTGAGAGACTGGAGCTTCTGGATGACGATGAGCACATTCTTGGCATCAGGATTGTTGGTGGTGATCATAGGCTCAGGGTAAGTAGTCATCTTGTCTCTCTTTCCTTCTGATGTGGTATTCCTTGTATCATAGAAGCACTTCTGAGTTAGCTGCAACGTGCTTGCACTCTTGCACACTTGCAGTCTAATGTGATACATAGATGGCTATGTTTGTTTGTTAATCAGTTAAATGCATGGGAGTACTGAAGTGGGAAAGTATTTGGAAATGATTTCAATTTTGTTTCTGTAAAAATATAGTAACAATAGTTTCTTGAATTGCTTGCTTGGGTTTCAGTGGTTTCTTTTGAATATATCCATTTGGGGTTTAGGGTTTATTTTTGGTCCTGACACCCTGATCATCTTGGGCTAGAGTTTAGACTACTCTAACCCTTGTAATGTTTAAAACTTAGTAGCAAAATGAGAGTTTGGTTACAGGTAAATGACATCACTGCTCAATGGCCTGGTTATTCCTAACTCATAAAAAGGGTTTAATTACATCTCAATGCTTGGAATAGTCATATATTACATTACCAAAAATTTTTTTTGTTTCACTTTCTATTTCTGGAAAGAGTAAATTGAATATGTATAGGATACAAGGTAAAACAGCTTATAGGTGACAGCCAGGTATACAGACTTCAATGGGGAGTTGGGGACGCATATTATTTATATGCTAGGTCCCATTCATTTACCTCACATGTTACATATGCATGGGGTAAAGTATGCAAAGTGTTATGTGGCCCAAGAAATGGCAGGTACCTGCAGATGTTGTACATTGTTGACTGGCCCCAAGTGTTCTGAATGTAGACGGATATAAAATTGGTAAACTGTAATCAAGAAAAGAATGATTTGTCTGCTTCAGAGCATGTGGGATACTAAGCGTTGCGTTTGTTAAGTATTTAGATGATTTATATTTCTCCTTTTCCCTTTAGGTTTTACAAATCTTTTTCACTCTTGTAATGTTATGTGTTTATATTAGCCTCATTTATATGATCTTGAAACTTGCAGAATTACTCTTCTATTATCACCGTCCATCCTGAGGTTATAGATGGGAGACCAGGGACACTAGTTATTGAATCTTTTGTGGTGGATGTGCCTGATGGAAATACCAAGGATGAGACATGCTACTTTGTTGAGGCCCTGATCAGGTGCAACCTCAAGTCTTTGGCTGATGTCTCGGAGAGGATGGCTGTCCAGGATCGAACAGAACCTATCAATCATTAGTGCATTTGGGAGGCGAAACCGGAGTGTGATGACTATAGTTATACCGGTTGTCGTTTTTGTCTCAGATGCTGTGTAGAGTTAGTAGGAACTCTCCTTCCATTCACAGAAGTTTTGGGAACACTGCTGGATTTTGCATTTCTGACCGATGAAGATCCTTCTCTCTTCCAATTGCTCGTGGATAGTCTCTTCCTCTGAAAATCATGTTTGTGGTTCCTTGTAGTTGTGTTTGAAGGATGGACTTTCTAGGTTGTTATAAGCTCTCCATGTGTGGAAAGGGAAAGTTACTGTGAATTTTATTTTTCATGGTGGTTTTGGTGGTACAAATGTTAGTATGACTGCTCTGTAAATATTTGTCTTGGCAAAGAGATGGTATCTATGGACTGGAGTTTTCATCTTGTAGTGCAGGAAGGATATTCAGGGGAAGCACCGCTGCTTTGTTGTTTGTATATACTCGTGTATTTGTATTCGTAATAAATTATCGTAATTGCATGACTTCTGTTTTTCACTCGGATTACAACATGTTGAAGTTAATGAAATCACTCTTTCTCACATAAATTCATTGTTCTAGAGGACTTAATAATATACACTGCAATTTCGTGAAACTTGAATTCTATTCAGTATCCATGTTTTTTTCGTCGAATATCTGATTGTCCATGTTGTGAATAACTCAAAACTAAGAACTTGTATGTATAACAAAAGAGAGAACTCGCATATATCAGGGCCTTCACCGGAAACAGGAATTCCTGTATTTAATCTCTCTTCTTGCTGGCCAGCGATGTGTATGCTCCATGTCTATTAACAACTTAGCTGTATAAACTTCACACGTGTGAAAGAGCAATGTTTAAACTTTACAACTAGCTGAACTCTGGCTCATAATTCGTGCATCAGTTGGGGGTCGGACTCTTATCTCATGTGTCTTGATCCTTAGCTGTCCTTACCAGCAGTCATTGCAGGTGCACTTTCCTTCCCTGAAGTGGTGAAACCGAGTACCATCTTTGAGGAAAATCTCGCATTTTCGCACCACAGACATGTATTTTGCTGCAGTATGACAATCAGAACAGACCCTTGTGTTATTAACCACCCTGATAGGTTTCCCATTTTTCATCTTCATCAGTCCATATGTAATGGCCAATTTCTCTGTGTGACTCAGCAGCATCTTCTTCTTCTCTACGACATCAATGTTTTGACACACACAGCTAATGTCAGGCTCATAGCCTAGTTTCTTCATTTCGCAAATCAAATTGTACATTTCAAAATATATTTCTCCCAAGTCTGGATGTGGTTTCCCTTCTGCACTGAACATATGGATTTTTTGATCAATTTGTGTCCAGCTCCAGACAGGACTATGTTTCAACCCTACTTTCTTCATCAAGTCTTTAAGACGTTCCACATCCTCCCATCTGTTGGACATTGAATATAAGTTCATCATCAGGACATAATTGGCTGGATTATGAGGTTCCAACTCAAAAAGATTCTTTGCTGCAGTCTCTGCAAACTCCAAGTTCTTATGTGTTACGCAGGAAGCAAGAAAAGCACCCCATACAGTGGCGTCTGGCTTTAATGGCATTGTTTGAATAAAATCCCAAGCTTCATCAAGATAACCAGCTCTTGCAAGAGTATCTACCATGCAAGAGAAATGCTCAATAGTTGGAGCTATGTTGTAATCTGTGCTCATACTATCAAACAACTCCCATCCTTCATCGACTAAACCTGAGTTCTTGCAACCAGAAAGCAAAGCTGTGAAGGTTATAGCATCCGGCTGCAGACCAGCTCCACACATTTCATTGAAAAGAGAAATAGCCTCTTTCGCAGAGCCATACGTAGCAAATCCCATAATCATGCAATTCCAAGAAGCTAATGTCTTGTTTTTAATCATCCTAAAAACCTCATAGGCACTTCTGAAATTGCCTGCCTTGCTGTACATATCTATGAGGGCTGTGGCTACATATACATCCTCAACGAAACCAATTCGTATGCTGAGACAGTGTATCTCTTCACCCTTACGCAACAAAGAGAGTCCTGCACAAGCTTTAAGTAGGCTGGATATGGTGACGAAGTTTGCCTTGATACCTTCTTTTTGCATTTGAACAAAATACTTGAGGGATGCAGCGTGGTTCTCATTTTGTGAACAACCTGATATAAGAGCAGTCCATGAAACCACATTAGGGGATAACCCTGAACTTTTCATCCGATGAATTGCCGCTATAGCTTCCTTATGGCGACCCTTCATTGCATACCCTGAAATCAAACCATTCCATGTCACTATGTCCAGTTTGATTCCTTCTCGACTCATTCTGTTTAATAGCTGTTCAGCATCTTCAAAAAGACCCTTGAAGGAATAACCTGATATCAAGGAGTTCCATGCAAAAATGTTTTTGTTCTTCATGTTGTCAAAGACAATGTGAGCACATGATAAGCAATTATTCTTCACATACATGTCTACTAAAGAAGTTCCTACATATACATCATAGTCGAGCCCATTTCTAATCACAAAACCATGAATTTCTCTCCCATGCTTCAAGAAACATAATTCAGTAACTGCTTGAAGAACACTAGTAACAGAACTTGAATTAGGCTTGAACCCGGCATCTTGCATTCTCTTCAAAATGGTAAGTACATCTTGATACGAGCCATGAAGAGAATGGCCAGACAAGAGGCAATTCCAAGTCACAATGTCTGGCTTGACATTCGACGACTCGATTTCATTATAAACAATCCAAGCATCATTCAAGCAACCAAGTGCAGCATAAGAAGAAATAATCGAGTTCCACGACGATAAGTTATGATCATTCATTGAATCAAAAACAGCTCTAGCTAATTCTAGTCTGTCATTTCTAGAGTACATGCTAATAAGGGAATTGCATATTGCCAAACTCGATTCTAATTCCTCCCATCTTAAAACATACCCATGAATTTGCTTTCCTTCATGGAGAGCTCTCATTTTCCCACAAGCTTGAAGCGCATTGATGATTGTAGCACTATTGGGTTTAGCAAATGTCAATTGCATACTCCTGAACAACTCTAGAACCTTCAACCATCTCCCATTCTTGTTGTTGAGCTTGATTACCTCATCCCACAACATATCTTCTTTCTTAGCCATTTCATCAAATAACCGGTTGGCACTTTCTATACCCAAACAATTCCCATAAAGATTAATCAATGCAGAATTCAAATAAACATCCAAATCAAACCCCCTTTTGATCAAATAAGCATGCATTTCCAACCCAAGCCACAATTCCTTCAAATTTCCACAGAGTTTCAAAACAAAACAAAGAACTCGGCTGTCAAACACTACTCCTCCACTACAAAACTCAACAAAGAACTTGAGAATATCTTCTGGATCATTCCCAAACCTTCTAAACTCTTCTAGAAAACTACTCCATGGAAGATAATGTGAACTACCCACAAAGAAAGCCATTGCAGCTGACCTGGGATCACCAAACTCCAAGTAATAAGTGACCAAAGACTTCCCCTTTATATCCATTCTGTTGTTGTTGGACATTTTGATCATGTGGGCATGGACTGCTTTCACTGAATTCAAACTCTTGAGTTCACCCAACTGACCCAAGTCATCCAACAAGGTAAAGGTTGAAGAAAGACTAGGCAAAGATGGTGGTTTGGAGCTTAACGAGGTTTGAAGGAGGTGAAACTGAGCTAGTGTGGCCATGGAGGTTGGATAGTTGAGCCAAGAAAGGCGAAGGTAGTTTGAGTGTGGAACAATGACAGTTGCAAAATTGGAGGGCGAGTTTACTATTGGATAGGTTTTTTGGATAAGGGTTCATCCTCTTGCAAAATTCTGTTGAACCGGTATGGTCAGACCGGGTTAAGCCGGTGAAAGACCGAGTTAAACCTCTTTTATCGTACGGTTTTAAGAATTCATGTGCTACAGTCTATACCATGTTTTCTACGCAATGAGAGTGCTTGTAATTTTGTGGTAGTAACGTTTCCCTGCAGATTTGGTGGTAGTAATGCTGTCATAGTTTCATAGTTGTAATTTTGTATTTTGTTCATCTCTAACATTGATAGAAACATCCACAGCGAAAGAATTATATTACAAGTTTACAAGAGGTTGGTTCAATTGGTATGTGCGTGTTGTGGTTGAACTCCAAACCAAGTTCGATCCCCGTTGCCAACAATCATATCTTGTATCACGCTAGCAAATGATTGTGATCATGCCCATATTCATATATGAGAGCTATGGAGACGTGTCACATTTAAGTCAAGAGTAAGAGTAAAAGTTACAGCCAATGTTATTATATATATATATATATATATATATATATATATATATATATATATATTGATTCACTCACAGACTCATGTACTACAACAACAACATTGAGCAACAACCACACGCAAAGTTCACCTAAAGTATCAATGTGTGTGCGTGGATGTTGCTCAAGTTTGCACTAATGCCTTCCCCTCTCTCCAAACTTTTTTGTACCAAAAAAATTACCGCTACCATATCACTAGCAAAAGTAAAAGTCAAGGAGCAAAACATTTCACCCTAGATCAACAAAATACCACCGCGATTCACCACAAGGCCGGTAAGCATGAGGAATTGGCATCAGTCATGCATGAACTGAAACTTAAGATAGGGCCTAGGATTCTAGGTGGAAGTTTAGTTTCAAAATAGAAGTTTCTCCTCCAATTTTGAACTTTTGCTCTTTTTACAAAGCTAGAATTAATTAATTAATTAATTAATTAATTAGGTCATGTCGTCATGATCTTCTTGTAAGAAAAAAGGTCTGTATTTCTGAACTTCGAAATTGATTGCAAATGGTGAAATCACAAACTCGATCTGATTTACACAAAGACACTTTGAGACTGAAATGATCAAAATAAAACCCTTGGTCATCATCTCCCATACAGATATAAGCTTCTGAGTGCTCAAATTATTGATTACCAGCCTTGCGAATTGTACTTCTGTACAATTCACCCCATCAAGAAACGAGGCAATTTAACTGTGCTATTGTATATTGCAGAGGCCTAGCTATATATCATGATTCATGATTGGTGCTGGCCGGTGCCTCATATATATCGATCTGTAGGTTAATTGGCGGCCATGAATGGAGTTGCAGAATTAGCGGATCCGTACTTCTCGATCTGATAGCTTCTCTGCGGTGATGAAGATAGAACTTCTTAAAACCTTTAATCAAATAATCAGCAGAGAAAATATATGTTTCATCCACCTAGCTTCATATATATGAAGGTAGGCATATGACGAACCATAGGCATATATAACATCTTTATTCTTTAATTAATATTGCACTGGAATGTATCCAAATAAAAAATAAAAAATTATTGCACTGGAATGCATGCACTGAAACGCAAAAGCATATTAGGACAAACATAATCTAGTATTTTCAATAAGTAAAATAATCAGGGTTATGAAACTATGAAAGTGAATATATGTAATTAAATCTTACAAATATTACAGTACTTCTGGGAAAGGAAAAACCGGCCATGACGGCCACAAATTCTGCAGCACTACTCTCCCGTAGCTATCTAGCTAGAGATCGATCAAGGCAGGCCTTGTCAAACCCCCTCATGACGTCCGGCTCCATCATCTCACTTGGTGTGTTGCCCACACACCATAAGAGATGGCAAAGTCGGAAGCCCTTGAGGGGGAGGGAAAAAACAATGCCTTGAAGCTTCAAGTACTTCTTCATGCATAAGAGATCGACAGAGAGAGAGAGAAAAGAGAGCTCTCTAGGTTCTTTGCTGCTCTTTCTTAGTGTGAGCGAAGCACATATATATAGGCTTGGCTTATACATAGGTCTACAGGGTGTGTGGAATTGTTTGCCGGTAGTACGTGTATATTCTCTCACGAATTGTTGATCGTCAGAGAGCTTTTGTATACATATAACAGTATATATACATGTATACATACATTAGGTGACATCTGTGGCACTTGCTATGAGTGGAACAACAAGATATTCCTCTTGATTTTCCCATGAGGCCGGGACTCGAAAACCAACATGGACAAAACCAACAATTGGCAATTGGAGTCTTTGTATATTGAAGATCGAATAATGCGTGCAGATATCATATATCGATCTCTAACCATACAAGGAAAACTTCCTTCTGAGTCAAGTTCTCATGATCAATCAGATGAAATTCCCATTATCTTAAAAGTTTCTTTAGTCCAATCGCCATCAGTTGACCTTATATATATATTACTACAGATTCATATCTTGATGAAAATCTAGGATGAATCCGATCTGCGAATATATCCTGCTTAGAACTAACTGAGTAGTAAACTGATAATGTGTTTCATATAATGTAGTGCAGAGCTCTAAACAGTCCTGCAGAAGAAGAATATATTCTGCGACCTACTCCATATAAACAATTGGAATTGCAGGACCTTGTTGTGTAGGTCACAATTTCCACCCAATGACACTAAAGGCTGTTTAATTAGGGTTTGCACGATGTGCCGCATAGCACCTCTTCCCTTGAAGGTTGAGTTAAACCAATTGATTTAGTAAAATATAGCGAGAGAATGAATGATTAGTGGAGAGGTTTAGACACAAACTAATTAATTAAGAACTAATTGATTACTATTTGCATTATTTAACCGGCCACATCATTTTTCATTCGTGGTTGGAATTTATGATCATGACGCTCTACCTACTTGGATTACTTCAGCTATTTCATATCAGAACAATGTGACGGAGTAGTGTCAATTGGTTCCTGGGTAGAATCGAACGAGTTATAAGTGTCATCACTCGTAGTAGTAGTATAAGTATAATTAACTGGGTTACTTAGATTATCCTTTTGTATCATTCGAGTTGACGGAGTTGTAGTTTACTATATATAAAATCCCTGCATAGATTACTTCATCACCTAGCCTTCTGATCGATAGCATCCATCTGGCCATACAGCTTCAACATCGAAGATCACCGAGGTGCCTAGGTCAACTCAAGATGGTGTCAAATTATGCAATCGTCAATACTAGTAGCAATCGTCAGGTCGATATACGAATAGCATGAAATATACGTATAAAGTTTGTTGTGGATCAAGATTGTAGAGCAAATTTTCACCTTGGATGTGAGAGATCGATCGACGAGTGCCATGGTGATTTTTCGGTTGGTAGGAAATATACAAAAACATATATTTTTTCTCAATATAATTGACTTTTGTACTATGTTATATAAAAAAAACTGGATCCGGCTCCTTTAAAGTGAATTTTTTATAAAGTTAGTAAATTTCGCGTAATCTCCATCCTTTATATAATATGATGGTTAAGAGATAACCAAATCACCAAATACATTTTAAATATTATTTTATTCTCAAATTGTCTTTGACACACTATGTTTCGTCGGTCACAAAATGAATTTTGAGGAAGAAAAAAATTAAACCAGTTCCCGATCTTACCTATCATAATAAATTAGGGTTTCTTAATAACAATTTTGGGTTTATCAGTAACAATTCAAATAGGGTTTCTCAATAATAATTCAAATAGGACGAATCTATTACCCCTTTCAGGCTTTCAATCCCTTACGTGTTTATCAGTAACAATTTTTATTACTTTCCACTTGATTAGTTCATGACAATCTAATGGTATTGGTTATCGATTATCAAAATGAAACGAACATCTCCAAAAAAAATCTTTACATGAAATGAAAATATTGATTGGGTGATACTTTTTTTCTAAGATTCAATCATCTCCAAAATAAAATCCTTACAAAGAGATGATAATCATCTCCAAAATATTTTTAGTTTACAACTGATAACAATCATCTCCAGACAATCATATATAGTTATCCTTTCCACCCATCGTAATGGTATTTACTTTGGGTAATAATTTATCAGGTAATAAACGAAATAAAATGCGGATATTCTTTATTAATTATATTATGTCAAGGACAATTTGGGAATAAAATAATGTTTAAAATGTATTTGGTGATGTGGTTATCTCTTAACCATTAGATTATATAAAGGATGAAGATTACGCGAAATTTACTAACTTTATAAAAAAACTCACTTTAGAGGGGCCAGATCCTGAAAAACTGTTGTGTATACGTACATAGCAACGTAGCATAGCACCGTCGCAAATCCTCAAGCCCTTTGTTAAGTACGTTGATCCATATGGCATAGCAAATACTTTCAAAAACTTATGCAAGATTAGAAGGGCATAGAGGGCTAGCTGGCCTCCCCGCTTCGGGGACAAGACTGATGATAACTCTTGAGTAGCTATGCATCGGTAGCATAGTTTTGTTAATCGGTTAATCCTAGCCTCGTTTCTTACTAAGAAGTCTAATAAGTCTTGAAGCATATATATCTTAACTTAAAGTGTTTTACAAAACAAGCACGCTCTTCGGTAGTCATGATCTTAAAGAAGGGGAAGGTTGGATGACCATGTTTCATAGTAATTAAGGGTTAAGAATTGGCTCTGGAAATGGAGATCCACAAGAACAACATCTGAATGAAGTAGCTCATTCAAAAATTAAATCAACTTCATGCATGTGTTAACATATATATACTTCGTTAATAACCAGTTTGAGATAAACGGAATGGAAGGAACTTATCACTTGTGACGCCTCAAATTTTCTACGGCAATATATTCGAATTTGGTCATCTTTTACCATTTTATCAAGAAGATGGAAGATTAGAGACCAAGATTATCAACATCTTTTAAAATCAAGATTAACGTACATTCAGTGGTGGACGCATGATTAAATTTATGTGGGGGCGAAAATTTTTTTTGAAGAAGAACGAATATTGATGAATGAGATAATTCATATTTGTTAGTAATACTTTTACCTTCACAGTTAGAGATAAAAAGAAACTTTCAAGTTTCAATCCATACATTTCTCAGTATGAAAGAAAGAAAACAAAATTGCATTTTTTAGCAAAATATAACAATTATTAATCAATAGTTCAATCTAACTCTAATTATATAGAAGAAAGAAAGGAATTACAGAATGAAAAGAGGTAAAAAAACAAGGAAGAGACTCGGTAAATATCATCAACCTGTAAAGCAATACATCTACAGAAAGAGGTTTTCTTTTAATCCTTACCTTACATTTGCGGGCCAGCAAACTCAGTTTTCTACCAAGAAAATAAAAATATTGTATCGCTATAGTATAGAGTATATGTACGTGGGGGCATTTTATTGGTTTCTAATGGGGGCAATTGTATTGAAAACGTTTTACTTCGTGAAAAATGAAAACTATGGAGCAATTCAAACAAGATCAAGAAAATGAGCGAAAGTTCTTCAGTGCACCAAGGTCCAAGTGAACTAATAGTTACTGATTAATTACAATCATTCATTTAATGCAGTCAATTGCATGACACTAATACCGATTCTAACACCGTTAGATAATTGTGAGAAAAAAAAATTCAATCAACATGGTAAAAATAGGTAAGGCTACAATAAATATTACATGGGCAATTAATTCTAATATCAATGGGAGAGGTTATTGATACTTGACTTTTATTATTTTTTATTTATTTGTTTTTGTTTATTTTGGATACACAATTAAGTATTTTTAGTGAGACTTTTTATTTCCTTTTTAGTTTTCGGAAACGCAAAGAGGGATTATTATTCTTTTTTTTTTGTTTTTTGTTATTTTGTTTAAAACGTAATCACTATAGAGTTTACCTATTTATCCATTTAACTAATGTGGATCTCTTAGTGCTCATATAAGGGATAGACGTGTAAAATCTGCTATCAGGATTAGGATTAGGTATGATATCTATTTATTATTTTTTATAAGGATTGTTTTAATCATAAATAATTTATTTTAATTAATATATAAATAATTTATATATCCCATCATACTACGTACCCTTTATTTTAATAAACTACATTATTTAAATGAAGAACTTTTTTATATTGGTTAAAACCTATAACTACTGCATTACTCGTCCCGATCTTGTGTATTTTTTGTCATAATAATCTACATTTTTTTAAGGACTAAATTCAGTTTATCCTCTCAAAATTTAGAGCTAAAATCAGTTTGGTCCTTAATCTTCTTTTTTTTTAAATCACGTTGGTCCTTTTACTCTCAAACGACATCATCTAAGTCCAAAATTTGAATTTTAGTCTAAAAATGGGTGAGTTTGGTCCTTGAAAAATGACGTATTTTCATCGTTAGAATGTTCATTTGCTCTCTTTATAGGTTAAAAACTCAAACGTGGGTCTCTATGTCAGTTCCAAGTCAGCAAATGACGTTGTTTTTGGAGCCGTATTAAAATTTTGGACTTAGTTGATGATGTTTGAGAGTACAAGGACCAACGTGATTAAATAAAAAAGTCATGGACTAAACTGATTTTAGCCCTAAAGTTCAGGGGGTTAAACTGAGTTTAATCATTTTTTGAATAAGTTATATAAGTTTATGTATATGCGTTTTTCCTAGTATATTGCATAAATATAATTATATACTAGTCTATGTACTATATGATATTCTACCAAGTCTAATATTTCGATATTAAAAATATCATAATTGAATGAATAATTTTATATCACTTAAAGATTTACTGCATAGTAACAAGTTTTGTGTAACAAATTATCTTCTTCTTTTAAAAATAAAAAATATTAAATTTTATTAATAAACTCACATACCCTACAAATGTCTAGTGAGATTTGAACTCATGACCTCAAAATTGTTAGTTAAACACCTTAACCAACCAAGCCACGGGATGAATAATTTTATATCACTTAAAGATTTACTACATATTAACAAGTTTTGTGTAACAAATTATCTTGTTTCGTTATAGTTTCCACATTGATCAAAGTGGTCGGCTGCATATTGCTAATTGGTTACATAAGGGGAGCATAATCACATAGAGAGAACATACATAGAGACTTGTTTACATGGTTTGACATAATTCGATAGTTACGAGAGTGTGAGCGCTGAGTCGCTAACGAATTAAGAAAAGAATTTGCGAATGAGTGTTTCACATTTTAACTTGACGAGTATATAGTATTGAGTTGACCATGTCTGCATGAGAGTCCAGCCAATGCAAAGATGAAAACTAATTTTTTTTTTTTAACCATTATCCATATTTTTGATCTATTCTTAAACTTGATAGACCTAGGAGATACAATTATATATTCGTGTAAACTAGTTAGTTAGACCATATTATTAAGCCCACACAAAATTTATTCGATCCCAACTTCTTTTTCAACATTTTGATAAAAAAAATAAAAAATCTTTTTCAATACTGATCGAAACGTGCTTAGTTATAGGCACAATCTTACACGACGTCGTTTGATATCGATCAAATAAATCAATATTTTAAAACATTTATATTGTTGAGATAAATTAATATGCACCTAAACAAAATTAATCATATATTTGCATCTTATGATCCGACTGAACGAGATCATGCAATTTGATATAGATCATATCCTTGTTTTGCAAAAATTTAAATTCTACTAAATCCATGAACACTAAAAAACAAAATATGTACTGATAGGCAAAGTTCTAAAAAACGCTGGGCGCTAGTCGGGCGGACAACGCCCAAAAGATTAACCAGGGATTAATCGGATTTGTATTTTTGTATTTATTTTATTTTTTAATAACAAATAATTATATAAATACAATTAAAATATGTATTATAATGTCTGAAAATAATGAAAAAAAGCAACATATAACACTGAAAATAATGAAAATACATAGCATATGTCCTTAAAAATGTACTAACAACGATGTTCTTAGGAAAATAAGAAATACAATTCAACATCTCAACAACAATGTTGTTGAAGTAAGTAAGAAATGCAATTAAACAATAATGTCCTTAAGAAAATCCGAAAATAAAAAACATAATTCACCAATTAGGCAACAATGTCCAAATAGAATTAAAAGAAAAATATATTCTTGCAAGCCTACTCATCCAATTCTTCTTCTCCACATCCTTCAAATACTTATACTGTATCAGAGTCAAACTCAAAATCCATAGTTTTTTCTTCCTCTTCATATGAATCCATGGTTTTCACTTTAAAAAAAAAAAAAAAAAAAAATTTGGGCGCCCAACCGCCTAGGCGGCTAAAAAACGGCCGGCCGCCTACACTCGCCGATTTGCCTAAAATCGGGACGGCAACCCTTCTCAGGGCGCCTAGGCGGCCGCTTAGGCCGTTTTTTAAAACCTTGCTGGTAGGTTGTCAGGTTGATTTCATCTCATCACATATGAGGTGCGAAAGAAAAAAAAAAGAATGAGACATTTTGATAAAAAAAAAAATATTGATGATGAAAAATAAAGAAAAGTTGAGACAAGGTAAAATGGAGCATAATTCTTGTCGAAAAAAAAAATGGAGCATAATTAATCAAAGAAGGTAAAATGGGGCAATACGTGGCTCCATTCGTTTGCTCCACCAAAGGTCTCCACGTGTGGCACCAGGATCAATCATCTCTCCCGGTATCTCATTCTTCCCTACCATTCGAAAATTGGAACAAACCCATGCTGGGCAACAGTGCAACACATCACTCTCTTCCCTTCTAAAAGAGAGTGACACGGCGAGAGTCGAGGCAATAGAGATGGGCACCGACCCGCTCAGCTGCCAAATTTTGAATCAATTTTTTCAGCGACAAATCCTTAATCGGGGCGGTCATCCACCTCCCACCGCGTAGGCACGCGATGGAGAAGAAGTACCGGGTCGACGATGAACTTTTATATTGGGGGCAATGACGGGATTGAAACAGTGGGTAGTAGGTGAGAGAGAAATTGCTCGTGGTAACTCTGACTTTTACTGTATTTCCATTTTTTTTTGTTCAACCACTGACTAACGTTGGTATTAGATATGTCAAAGCACGTGACTTGCACACACCTGGTTCACTTGAACCAAGGTGCATGGAATCCGCTCCGGAAAATGAGTGGGGCAGCTGGACCCACTCGCCACCACCTGCGTCCGCCAATGCGTACATTGAAGTAGTTGAGCTGAGGAGTCGATTTCAAACTTGAAAAATGAGTCGAGTAGAAAAACTCGAAGAGCGATTTAAGTACTTAGAAACCAAATCAAGATGATTTGGAGCCTAAACTTGGAAACCGAATCGAGTCGAGCTAGCTTACACATGGTAACTGAACTTTTTAAAAATTGAATTTAAATAAAACTCGAAGATAAATACGCAAAGTGAGAGGTGGAACACAGGCTCAACTTGACTTAAAAGTGTTTAATAAGAGTCTGACTTGATAACTCTGG
Organism: Fragaria iinumae; assembly: GCA_009720345.1. Taxonomy (NCBI): domain Eukaryota; kingdom Viridiplantae; phylum Streptophyta; class Magnoliopsida; order Rosales; family Rosaceae; genus Fragaria; species Fragaria iinumae. The sequence continues at coordinate 17,419,527 of CM019123.1, read as the reverse complement.
TATTCGCTTTGAGTCGACTCTTTTGCCTTCTATGTAAGCATATCAGCTTATAAGAACTTGACAAATACTTGTTTACTGATATTAGAAACACAGTATAAATATATATAATATGATTTGAGTTTAAGACATGTGTAAAAGCCTTAAAATAAACCTGTAGATAAGATAAGCTTTGCATTTAAATTTGAAATCTAAATTGCAGTTGAGAGCAGTTTTATGACAAAGCAGTTAAGTTTGTGACAGTTTCTTTATGGATGAAACTACCTACAATATGCTATATATGTCTGTTAGTCCCTTCTTCTTATGCACATCTGATTCTTATACTTAGTCTCATTACTAAAAGAACATAAATGTGAAATAAGAAGAAGGCTGAATGGATAATCAAAGTGGTTCTGGTAAATTTCTGAGTTCATATTCATATGTTCATGTTTTATGCAGATATAGGATAAATATAGTGTTTGCAATTCTAAGTACGATTGACATATAAACATTAAATGTTAGCATAGATTTAATTAAATAAAACTTACATTCTAAACTTTGTAGAGTTGGTGGTGTTGTACTAATGTAATAATGTAATATGTGGAAAAGAAAATGTAAAATACGTGAAAATTTTAACCCAAAAAAATTATAATATGTGACAATGTGACATGTCGTTTCGTAGCGGAGCCATTCTCCTAATGCTTGTCATTTCCCTCTCGTCCTTCTAACTCCGGCCAATGGCGAAGAAAAAAGACCGCCGCGTCGCCGCGCCGAGTTCCGATCGCCGCAAAGACCGAGTCGAACCGCCGCACCAACTCGCCGGCTCAACCTCATCCTCAAATCGAAACCTCGCAATCACCTTCGTCATCTTCTTCGTCTTATCTTCAGCAGTCTCGGTTCTCGTGTACCGCCGCCTCAGTTTTGCTCTGATCACCGACCGGACGGAATCCTACGTGTTCCGGCGAGGCCTTGTTAAGCCCGACGTGGATTACCAAGAGATGCTCACTGCAAGTACCTCACTAATTACTCTTTAGCTTATGAACTTAAATTTGTGCTGCATTTAATCTGTAATGTAATTTGAAGCTGTTTTATAGTATTAATTAGGTTTTTTTAATCAGGAAATGCATGAAAGGATACGAATTTTAGTGTGTATAAGCAATTTTTTTGGCTTTGTTCATAGCTTTTTTTAATTTTCAGTAGCCAAAAAGAAAATTTCGATAATTTCTTACTGTGTTTTGTTGTGTCATTGTGGAAATTGATTTTAGTGTTTTGTTATTGAATTTTCATTCAGGAAAATGCACATGTCTCGGAAAATGCGACTGGCAGGCACTATAAATATCCTGTATTAGCCTACATTACTCCGTGGTATGACATATAGGGTGGTATAGCTATGTGATTCTGTTGTTCTTTCTATTTGAAAGCTTGGTGATCAGTTTTGTTTTGTTTTGTTTTTTTTTTTATCTCCAATGTGCTGTTTCAAATCAAATACAGAAGGAATGTTGTTTTTTTGGGATTAAAAGATTTTAGCTTGTAGATGACTTCTGGTGTATGGAACAGAAATGTCGAATAGCAGAGTTGAATGATTGGTGTTTTGTTAATTGGTAACATGAGTTAAAATTGATATGACAATTATTCAGTAAAAGGATGTGGAATTGAAAAATTTATTTAGAGAGATTCATTTGGTTCCAGATACTTGTTTACTGTGGTTAAGATTGTAGTAGGGTTTGAACCGGTACATTAGTTTTTCTTGTGTATGAAGAGTCATTTTCAGTCCAATATACTGTGCTTTTGGTTACGAAAGTTTGATTTTCGGTGACTACCTAGGACTATGGTTGGTTCAGCTGTGTTGCTTGTGATTGATATCTTTGCGTAACTGTGCTTCAAGTGTGTAATTTCCTTTTCACATTTGAAATTATGCAGGAATTCTAAGGGATATGACTTGGCAAAAAGGTTTAACTCCAAATTTACACATATATCTCCTGTCTGGTATGATCTGAAGAGGTATACTTCCAGTTTTCTTTGTCTTATGAAGTGAGATGAGTAGTTGGTCTTTTTCCTAAACAATAAAAGTATTTAATTCCTTCCGTTTCATTACCAGTCAAGGGGCCAGCTTAATTCTGGAAGGCAGACATAATGCTGATATTGGGTGGATCTCAGACCTTAGAAGGGGAGGAGACGCGTGGGTATGGAAAATAACTTACTCAATCCTCAACCCCCAGACATTCAATGACATATTATCAGCTTTCGTATCCTGTAAGAATAGAATATAAATCAGACATTTTCTCCTTATTTTCTTTATATGGAGCTGTAGCTTCAATAACTGAGAAATTGATCCAGTCGGGCATGTAATAAACTGGGAGAGGAGATTTTTGATTATAAGTAATTTAAATTTGTTTATTACCCTGACATATTGCTCTGCTTTGAAGTTGAGGCACACATTAAAGTTAAATGGATCCGTACTCTCATTGATAATCCTATATACTGTTATAGGTATTGCCTAGAGTTGTTCTGGAAGCTTTTCCAGCAGAGCTGCTTGCAAAGAAAAAGCAGAGGAAGAAGGCTATTGATCTTATAGTAAGCGAGTGCATGTAAGCCTTTCATCTAGACTATTTTTTCATTTTTCATTTTTTCAAAAAATTCCCTGAAATGGCACAATTGGCTTCCGAGCGTATTGTCACATGCATCTAATTATTGTACAGTCTGTAGTCTGTACAAATGTTTAGTTCAAATTCCTTCATATTTATGTGATTTGGGCCTTCTGTATAGGGAAATGGGTTATGATGGCATTGTGCTGGAATCTTGGTCGAGGTGGGCAGTTTTCCGTGTTTTGCATGATCCAAAGATGCGGAATTTGGTAAATATGAATTTTTCTATTCATCTGTTAGTAGTTTCAATTCCTTTGGTTAATTAATCTAGTAGAGAATGGCATGTATGGGTTTTCATTTTGTTGAATTATTTTTGCACATAATAAAGTCTCTCACAATTTCAATCATACAATGTTTACCAGTTTACCTTATTCTAATCAAGTTTTGCAAGTACTAGAACTTTGATTAAATGCAGTCTGTGTGTGTTGCTGTAAATTAGAATATGCTTTGCTAACTAAATTTATACAAGGCACAAAGCAGGTTGATACACAAAAATGTCTTAGCTGCTCATGAAATCTCAGTTTTCTGGGGTCACTTTGTTACAATAACAAGAATCTATCTTCTTCAGATTCCAATATTGTCTGGAAGTGATTATTTTCTGAGATTGTTGATTGTACCTTGACTAACGACATTAGTTTGTTGCAATTCAGCAGTATTGTTTGCTTGAAGTTGAAACATAATCTCTTTTTGATCTTTCAAATATGTAAGATTTAAACGTATGTGTATTGTTTTGCTAGTGTAGGCATTACAGTTTATAAAAGATCTTGGAGATGCACTGCATGCTGTGACTTCAGAGAGGAACAATAAGAACAGGTTGCAGTTGGTGTATGTTATAGGCCCACCACATTCAGAGACGCTCCAAGTGCATGATTTTGGACCTAAAGATCTTCAGAGCCTGAGTGATGCTGTTGATGGGTTCTCACTCATGACGTATGACTTCTCGGGGCCTCATAATCCAGGTCCCAATGCGCCTCTGAAGTGGATTGAATCCATCCTCCAGCTGCTCCTTGGTACCAATAAAAACACTGCTCTGGCCAACAAGATACTTCTTGGCATCAATTTCTATGGAAATGATTTCATCCTTTCAGAAGGTATTCCACTTCTCGATCTCTTCGCACAATTATTCTTGTTGATGGTGCTAGAGAATATCTTATTTCATTCATCATCACCTCCTCTCGGGAGGCATTCTATTTCTCCTTATCTTTCTCTTTGCACGTTCAGTTTTTGTTGTTGATGGTTTTGGATTAATATCTTTGATTCATCACTTCTTTCTTGGAGTTAGATTTATGAAGATGGTTCTCTTAACTGTTATTGAAAATGCCATGCAGGTCAAGGTGGTGGTGCTATCACCGGAAGAGATTACCTCTCCTTGTTGGAAAAGCACAAGCCTGACTTTCGATGGGAAAAGAATAGCGCAGAACATTTGTTCCTCTACACTGATGATGATCATAACAATCACGCTGTGTTCTACCCATCTTTACTGTCAATTTCCATGCGGCTAGAGGAAGCTCGTAAATGGGGGTGTGGCATCTCAATATGGGAAATCGGGCAAGGTCTGGATTACTTCTACGATCTCCTGTAAAACAGTCCTCATTCGATCTTCTACTTGTACCATATTTCGATATTCTTTGGTTTACCTTTTCTTTTTTCTTTTTTCTTTTTTCTGCCCAAGGATAACAAAGTCTAGTTAGATGCGAGAGTCAGTGACAATAGCTTAAAAGAATTCTGAGGAGATCTCTAATAACAGGACCAGGCCTTCCTATGCATCTTCAAATACTGATAGCCATTTTAGTGATGCTTCTATGCTCTATGAAAGCTTGATCTTTTTTTTTGATCCTTTGGCGCCAATTTTTATGTTGGGTTATAATTTTACAGTGGTAAATGTTAAATATGATTGAGGTGTTTAAGTACTCGTATTAACACGAAACCTCTAGTACTTTCCACTGTACTACTGTATAGCAATGTACTGGAAGCTTTCACTTCTGCGGGCTTCTTTTCTCAGCCACACAATGATGGACGAGGCAAGGTCTTTGAGCTTTCGATCAACAACATAATTTATCAACAAACCTCTCAATCCTTAACACCACGTGTCACCCTTCCAATGGCCAAGTTTCTCATCTTGCATGACACATCAGCACCACCCTCCCACCCAAAGACCAAAAAGACACCAGCCAAGTTGTACCCACTGAAGAAGCTAAGGCTTGTAGAGCCTTGTATCATCTTAGAAAGAAACAAAAACTCTGCATAAACCCTCCATCTCTCATGGTGGTTAAGGCTTTTCCAACACTATTCTGAGACCCCCAGAAAGTCTGTGTGTGTTTTTTTGAAGTAGAATTATGCTATGGAGGCCCTCAATGCAGTAAGCTTGACCCCTATATCAGTTCTTGGTGATAGAAAAAAAGAACCCAGAAAATTCCCATCATTGCCCTCCATTTCACTACCCAAGTTCTCAAGCTCTACTAGCTATAGCACCAAGGCATCACAGGAGGGTTCATCTAAGAGCTTCCACGGTGGACTATTGCTTTTGTCATCTGTTTTCAATGCTGGGTTTGCCAAGGCTTTGACATATGAAGAAGCATTGGGGCAGTCAGTGAGTACAGCAACTGGAGACTTTGATACAGATAAAGTTCTTGACAATGTTATAAGCTTTGTTAATGACAACCCTGCAGTTATAGCTGGTGGGTTTGTCCTCTTGGCTGTTCCTTTAGTTTTGTCACAGGTGCTAAAGAAGCCTAAGCCTTTTGGTGTTGAGTCTGCTAAGAGTGCTTATGCAAAATTGGGTGAAGATGCAAATGCTCTTCTGGTGGATATAAGAGCACCAGGGGAGATAAGGCAAGTCGGTAGTCCGGATATCCGAGGTTTGGGGAAGAAGGCAGTGCCAATTGTTTACAAAGCGGAAGATAAGCCAGGCTTCTTAAAGAAGCTCTCTTTGAAGTTCAAGGAACCAGAGAATACTACATTGTTCATCCTGGATAAGTATGTGTCTTCACCCACTTTAACAGTTTTACCTTTTCGCATTGTTTATATATCATGTCTCTCAATAACTGCTGTGAATATTGAATGAAATGCCTGGTATAGAGATACCTAAGCACATCATTTTGCAATTGAATTATGTAGGGATGATCTTCTTTATTGGGCAAAAAATATTGAAATTCACATAAACCACCTTTCTTGGAGAAGAAACTAGTAACATCGAGTAGAATATTCGCGTTCAGCACTTAAAATCTTGGTTTTCATACAATTTTTTATCGTCATCTGTTGTCACTACTATGTCAACCTTGGTTTCCAGTCTTATGAAGATTCCATAGCCCTTCTGGCAACTAATGCTTCCAATGGGTATAAAAGGGAGTGAAAGCAAGCTGAATTGGATAACTTTATATAAGCGAATACACGATATGGAAAGAGAACTTCTTGTTCACAATCCAGTTTTAGTTCCATCATAAGTTGGATTCTTATTATAATGTGGTTATTTTGACTCATTTGGGCACATGGTTTGTGGTATTGTGATAAATCTGTTACTATCTGACATAAATTTTGTTATTAATACATGATGCTAATGTGATAAGTTTCTGTTGAAGCCAGGTTTGATGGGAACTCCGAACTGGTTGCCGAGTTGGTCACAGTAAATGGGTTCAAAGCTGCTTATGCCATAAAAGATGGTGCAGAAGGACCCAGAGGATGGGTGGTATTTCCCAATTCCTTCCACTATTACTTTTTTTTTTTATTAATGCAAGTTTATCAACTTGACATGGATTATCGTTTTGCAGAGTAGTGGCCTTCCTTGGATACCACCACCAAAAGCACTGAGTCTTGATTTTGGCAATTTAGCTGATGCTTTCAGTGGCGCTGTTGGAGTAATTCTCTTGACCTTATTTCATGGGTTGATTATTATATATGCAGATAAAATGCACAATTGAATATTAAGTCCTTGAGCTTGGAAATTTGGCATATGCTATATAGTTATGCATCAAAGTAATTGACATGACTTGCATTGGTTGGTTAATGGTTACTATATATTCAATTGAACTACATTATATTGGTTACAAGTCTATCATCTAAGTGAACTGTAAGATGCATACCTCTTTTAGCTTATCTTTCAATCAAACTGGGATTAGAGTCATTGTGAAGAAAATGAGTAGACATGAGTTATTATTGGATTTTCAGTTTATACTGTTTGCAATAATATTTGGTGTGGGTTCATGCTTTAGCCCTTTAGCCAGACTCTTTATATAGCTTCGTTAATAATGTGCAGGAGGGTTCAGGTGCTTTGTCTGTTTCCCTTGGGATTGCTGCAGCGACTGGGCTGGGTTTATTGGCATTTACTGAGGTCAGGCTGATCAGTCTATTGCATATTGATTTTTCTCTTCTTTTTCCTTTTGCTGTGACATGGATTCTTATTGTAAGAGATTTCAAACTGAAGATTTCTCATTTGTCTATCTAGGTAGAAACAATCCTCCAACTTTTGGGCACAGCTGCACTAGTACAGTTTGCAAGCAAGAAACTTCTTTTTGCTGAGGTAACTCTTCATTCTTTACTTTCAAGAAGTTACTTGATGAAAGTGTTTTTGTGGCTGATAAGTTCATTCCTCTGAAGTAACTCCTATACGTCCTTGTCGCTTGTTTTACCCCTAGTTATATACATTATCAGGCTTCAGTATTTGAAATTAAGTTATTCTTGTAGAGGGTGAACCTGATCAGAACTCCTTTATCATAGAAGATCCCTTTCATTCCTTGTTTATATGCACACAATATTGAAAACTAAGGATTAACATGCAACTTTTTCTGACAGGACCGGAATGCAACTCTACAAGAAGTGGATACGTTCTTGAGCACCAAGGTTGCACCAAAGGAGCTTTTGGGTGACATAAAGGTATATTACAAATGTATTTTCAACATTTTGAACTGATTGTTGATATCAAGTAATTTTCTTTTTTTTGCTTGATAATTAGCGTGTATCGAATTCTATTATTTTGGCTCATAATACTGTCTTTTTCCTTGTTTCTGCCTTTAATTTCAGCAAATTGGAACAGCTCTTCTACCTGTACCTGTTACTAGCAAGTCTCTTCCTGCACCTGTAGAGGCAAGTCCAGCGCCCACTGCTGCTGATACTGTAGTGAAAGCAGAAGCTTCACCAGAACCAAAAGTAGAAGCAGCCGCAGAACCTGCACCGGAGCCTAAAGTAGAAGCAGCTCCAGAACCTGCCCCTGAGATCAATTCCGTTCCCAAAGCAGAAGTTAAAGAAGAATCCCTTCCTGTCAATTCAAAACCACTTTCTCCATTCCCCTATGTAAATTCTTTACTTTACTTACTACCAAAATTCATCATATTTGGCTTCATCATTCTAATGATTTCTCATTTTGTGGACAAAACTGAACAAAGCCTTGCATTGTTTTGTGCTTTTTCTCATTGCAGTATCCGGACTTCAAGCCCCCAACATCTCCGCGCCCATCTCAACCCTAGAGACCCAATTGTATTATATCTCATCGTCGCTTTACAATATCATGCTGTTTGTCCGGATACTTCGTATCTACGCTACCAGTTCCTGCAACTTATGCTCCTGTTACTGTGTTACATGAAATTATCAAGGCTATATTTCTCTGAAGATAACAGTGTCATGAGTTGGATAGCAAATAATTTTCCATTCGTTTTTCTTTCACTATATACCATCACTGGATCTTTTGTAGATGTGATTCATGTATTAGCTTTGTTTGGCTTTACTATAACTATTACATCTTGGTTTTCTGGAATGGAACTCCATGTGTTTTTTGCTTTGCTAGCCTAGCAATGGTAAAACTAACTAAACTGTAGTAAAAACAACTAAATTTGACAACATTATTTTCACCGTACCACATTCAAAATTAACTCAATGTTACAACTTTGACTAGCACAATCAAAATTTACACCAACTATCCCGCATTGTCATCTCAAATTACCAGATCTGCTTTATCTCAAGACATCATTAACTTTTTAACTTGGCTCCAATTACCACTACGGTAACAATTTTAAAAATCACCTTCAGAAGCCTTCCAACGGTAATATATCCCACGTCAGTCACGCCTCCCACCTACAGAATTTATCGTAACCAAAACAATGCCAAAACGACGCCGTTTGGTCTCAAAGCGGGAATTTGAAATTCTATTTTCCTAAATTTCCAAATTAAAAAAAAAAAATGAAAGAGACGGAAAAACCGTATTTTTCCGTGTCGGATCGGAAATGAAAGCCTCGCACGCTCCGCACAAACTATAAAATCCGAAAATTAAAATTCTCACCGAAAATTAAAAATCAAAACCAAAAAATCTGAAGCCCTCACTCTTTCTCTTTCCCTCTCTTTCTGAAGAAAGTGAAAACCTCTCTCTCTCTCTCCTCTGGTTTTCTCTCTCTTTAGACTCGTCAATGGCGAGGGTCAAGCACACAGCTACCAGGAGAGGCCGGACTCAATCCGCTCGAACGCCACCAGGTCTTCCACTCTTTCTCTCTCCGCTTCAATCTGTATCTGTTTTTGTTCAGGATTTTGATTTCTTTGCTCAGTCACTGAAAACCCTAATAATTTTGAATCTGCAGAAGGAAGCTCGCCGGCGACGTCACCGGTACTCTCTCTCTCCCTCTAGAACTTCAAATTTGTCGTTAGTAATTTCTGATTTTGATCTTGCATTTTTGTGTCTGTACTTGAAATTGGGGGAAATATGTGAGGGAGGTTGAAGAAAGTTGACCGCTAGTCAAATTTTGAGAAATGTAGTGTTGATTTTGGTAAATTTCGTTTCGTATTGAAAATTAGAACCAGGAGGTGACCTAATTTGTAGCTTGGAGTATGAGAGTCTGAGGTCAAACTCTGATAGTTGACCTGATAGTAGTTACTCCTTATTTAGTTTATGCTTTTGTGAATAGCATAGACCAGCAGTACTGATTGATTATCTGAAATGAGGAAATGCAGTGTGTTCAATTTGACATTCCTAATTTCTTTGGATTTTTTTTTCACTGAAGGCAACGTCTAGAGGGCCGGGAAGGCCGAGGAAAAATCCGATAAGTAAGTGAGGTTTCGCTGCTTATTTTTTTGGATTTTGTATATCTTTGCTGCTGCTGGCAGTGGTGGTGGTGGATGGTAATGGGGCTAAGTTGATTTTGCATGATTGGTGTGTTTACAACTATAGGTCCAGGATCACGAACGCCGAGGACACCCAGGAGTAATGCCGAAACAGGTGAATAGATTTTCATTGTTTACTCATATGTTCCTTACTTGCTGTAATTTGTTCAAGCTGATATTAGCGGTGGTAATTGTGACATGTGAAATAATATGATTTCGTATGATTATTTTTGCTATATGTATAGGTCCACCCACACAGACACAGAGGAAAAAGAGACGTAACAGGCCAGGTACTGCAGCTCTTAGAGAGATTCGTTACTTTCAGAAATCAGTGAAGCTAGTTATCCCATCCGCACCCTTCATCAGATGTGTAAGTTCACTAACTCACTTATTGATGCATATTAGCACTTGCACCCACACATGGAAGATTTTGTGCACAGATGCGTGAGCCACATCACAGATGTAAAAGTAATCTCGGGTAGTGTTAGTGATAGGAATTAAATGCTGCATTAGCTTTTTATTTGGGGAATTTTCCTTTCACACAATCAAAATTCTTATCTGTTTCACCACTATTGTAACCAATTCTGTTGGCATTCTATGTTCTTTTGGTTTTCAATTTAGTCTACATACCAGTGGACCTTTATGTTTTTGCAAACTACTATAGAGTGCTTTGTATATGATTCTATCATTTGTTAGACTAAACTATGTATGCTAGTGAGTATAATAACACAGTGCTAACAACTTACCACAAACTAGGTTTGTTTATGAGGCTAGAATTTGGTTAGACTGTTAGCTATCAAGTTCTCTGTAGTAATTATACTAGGGAGGTTCACTCAATACCAACAATTTGTTATTTATTGTAGGTAAGAGAAGTCACCGGTACCTTGTCTAATGATGTTACACGTTGGACTGCCGAAGCTCTACAGTGTATTCATGAGGTGAATAACTACTTTTCGTCTATGTAATGGCAAGTGACCCTGGTTGAATGTCCACTTGCATGTAACAGATAACCGTGCCATGCTACTGTTCTTCCCTTCTACTCTTCCACTCCCTTTTTAGATGTCTACTTTCTACTTTCAGTAAATCTTCCCCTCTACTCTTAAGTGTGTGGTTGAATAATGATATGCCATATCTGTAAGTAATGTCTATAAAATATATCAAAAGCTTTCCGAGCTGCAGAATTTTTATTTTTTGGGTTATTTTATGCTTTTATCACACTATAAAGCTGCTGTGCCAACCCATGAGTTTCTTGTTACAGCCTCTCAGCTAGATAAGTAAGCCGATCTTTGGTTTGGTTTCAGGAACATGCCTTTCACTATCTGATTGAATTTCCTATAAATCTTAATTGCATTCTTTCCATTTTCACTTCCAATCTACACAAACAACTGACTCTATAACCATTTAAAACTTCAACTAGAAGAAGTTGTAAAGCAAGAGAGAAATAGAAATGAGCAAATGGTGGAGTTACTGTGACATAAAGCTCGAGCCTTTTCCAGGATATTACAACTTTACAAGTGCATTTTATTTTTTCTGTTAGGAAGGACTTAAGCCCTTTTGATCAGAAACTGACAATTCACTGGAACAATAGAAGCCACACATTGCTGTTGATTCTCAGCTGCCTTTTTTTTGGAACAAGTTCTGAGTTTCTGTGAAATAAGGCTCGGGCCTTTTTCACCATACTATTACAGGATCATTTTTCTGTCAGAAAGACCTCAAGTAGAAATTTACAAATCACTGCAATAACAAAAGCCTGAAAGGGTTGATTTGAGTACTTGCTATTAAGCTAATGGTAGTTTAGGAACTTGCAATTAACTTTAGAACATTCGATTACTTGCTATTAAATATTAGTCATGTCTATTAGTATTTCTTATCTATATATTTTGTCTTGTAGGCAGCAGAGGATTATCTAGTTCATTTGTTTGAAGATTCAATGCTCTGTGCGATTCATGCAAAGCGTGTAACTCTTAGTAAGTGAGACTGGAATTCAATATCTGCTTACTAAAATTTCAGTGCTATATGTTGCATTTGAGTTGTGGCCAATGCTTTTAGTGATATATAACCTGAACTGTGACGTCTGTTCTCTCAAAGGTCTAAGATCTGTGCTTACTTTCAATTGACCTGCAATTTTCTTTGTTGAGCAAAGACGTTTAATCTGTTAGAAGATGAGGGATACGAAACTGTTTTACCTGAAATATATCACAACATTCTCCATTTAGCATGCTGTTACCAGTTTTTAACTTTGAAGTTACAGTTAGTTGACCATGGTATTGTAATATATGGTAACAAACATGTTTCATTGTTTTTGTTTATTCAGTGAGGAAGGATTTTGAGCTGGCGCGTCGTCTTGGAGGGATAGGGAGGCGGTGGTGAGAGTGTCATAACCAACGCTGTTATCACAAATCACCACCCTTAGAATCAAATGACTTGTTCTGACAGTAGCAGTATGTTGTACTTAATGGTAGGACTATATATTGTAACAAATGGGTGGAATGCTAATCTGGATCTCGATATCAGATTTTAACACTAGCATGTTATGTATTCTTTCAGTGTGATTCAGAATAAGTTCTTCGTTTATATGAATCCCAACTGACATTGCAATGGGATGCTCGAAGATTTAGTTCTCGATGCAAGTCTCTGGATCTATCATTTATGTTGCATTTCTGGGTAGGAGGAAAACAGTCTTTACCTTTGGGCCAGGTTTTGAGATCTGTCAGTGCTGTAGTGCAGAAGCTATCTGTTTTTCTTTTCCATTTTATTTCATTGTCTATTCTTGTGGCATTCCGCATTCTCATTCTTGTTTCTGTTTTCATTGTTGTTTCTTCCTTCTCTTCTTCTCCTTCCGGACATGTCTTCTGTCAGAGTCTCAGTCGTGGATAAAATTCATGAGAAGCAGCGGATCCGACCAGAGTAACAGAGGCTTTTCCATGCCACCCAGCAACTTGAGGATGCAGAAACTCTTGAGCATTATAACATCCGGAATGCCTTTACCCTGTGCCTTTTTGGTTGAACTTCGTGGATTTCTGGACTGTTAAATTCATGCAACTTTTACTAGCTATGTGTGATGTGCTTCGGTTTTATGTTATGGGAGTTGTGGGCTATCATGGTTTTGAATTGGCATACATGTGTTGTTTTTCTCTTTCTTTTTCTATTTGATATATCCACCATGCATGGTTGTTCATTTCTTCCTTGCAAGTATTTTGCGGAAGGAAAATTCTACAAGTATGTTTGACATCACAGCTACCCCATTTGTCTTCAAGTATGTGCTTTGATATCAAAATTATGCTTCAAGATTGATTGTGTAAGTATTAGTCAAATTAATCCAAGGAAACCATGCATGTTGATTGAGAGCCTTAATATTCTTGCTTAGTTTTTGTTCTGATTCTTAATGCTAGTTTGATCTATTCACAGGTACAAGCACAAATGTTGGTTATTTCAAATCGAAATATGTTCCTGGATTATGAAATTTACCCCTTCCACACTCTTAACAATTACCATTGAAAAAAGTTCAAAAACAAACAAAATGAAAAGGTAAAAACAAAACGGGTGAAAAAGGGTAAATCCAAGGGCAGAGTAGTAATATCCTTAAAGCTCACTCGGCGTTGTCGCTCTGAGATTCCTCCTCCTCGCATTCTGTGATGGCCACGAAGGAACAGGACAAGGCTATCGCCGGTAAGCGAAAGCCCGGAGATGGAAATCGGAAGCGGCAAAACCCCGGCGTTCCCCAGTTATCCGAGCACTCCGCCGACGACGACAGCCATATGCAAGGTATATGACTATATTCCTCTCTCACTCTCTGTCTCCGACGTCGTTTGAGAATATTGGTCAGATCAGTCTAACAAAACCATTTTGAGTTATAATATTCTTGTTTTAGTTTCTGCTTGTTCCGTTTCTTATTTTTTGTATGAAATTTAACAATATTACAAAGTAGAACCTCTTATACCAACTCAAACCCTAACTAAAGATGAAAAAGTAGGTTTTGTTCAAATTGTCGTAGTATCATGATGGTGGCTTTGGGAGTTATATTGAATAGCTATTTTGCGGCATTTGGTTCAGCTTTTGCTTTTCAGGTTTTATACTATGCCTCCTTAACTGCCCAGTGCAGGACCAAAGGTCATACAATTCTGAACTTCATATAAGTAGTGGCTTATATAAAACAGATGAAAATGTAGGACTAGCAAACTAAGGAGCAATGGTTTATTTTTTGTCCAAGAGAAGGAGGAAGCAGAAACTCTTGCCGACTGTTTTTGGAATAATGGATATTTTTGTTAAAAACAGCTATTTTGACCCTCCTTCTCACTGAGCCTTAAACCGATCCGAACCGAACCGCGCCCGCCCCTACAGTTCTCAGCAACTTGAGGAAGCAGAAACTTTTGCCGACTGTAAAATCCAGAATGGAAGTTCCCTGCAGTTGGTGCTTCGACTTGGTGGAGCTAGGATGTTTGGTGTGTTCCAAACATCGTAATGATTAACCTAAGAAAAGGGTGTATGGTATGTAGTTATGGTCTATGTATCATGCTTTTAAATTCGAGTAACCGACCTATTATCATTTAATCTGTTTCAGTAACTGGTCTTCTGCTTTGGAGGTTTTTATATCCATGCTAGTTAAGCTTTTGATAGCTATTGTCTACTTTATACATATATGGCAAGAAGAATGCAAGACAGTAAACTAGATTGGAGATTTGGAGTTATAAAATGGAATGAATAAACTGCTTGGATTCATTTCCAAGAGAATATATATAATGTTTGTTAAAATGGAAAATTAGGTTCTGTTGATATGTCGTAGTATCATCATGATGGTGGCTTTAGAAGTTATATTGAATAGCTATTTTGTGGCATTTGTCTTAGCTTTTGCTTGGAATTGGCCAATTACAGGTTTTATTAAAACTTTTAAGTACTTCTGCTGTACCTCCTAACTGCCCAAGTGCATGACCAAAGGTCATACATTGCTGAACCTCGTACAAGTTAGTGGACTGTGGTTTATATTGAATTATAAAATTAATAAGCTTTTGAACAATCTTATTGTGAGTTTTATAGACATTGAGCAAGCTACATTGGTTTACTTTCTGTTCCAAAAACTCTTTGGGAAGGCATTCACATTAAGATTTGCATATTCTACTTATCTATCTGTTGCAGATTTTCACAATGTTCTCTGATGCCTTCTATTTTCATGTGTAGCATGAAAGTTCATTAATTTGATGGCTTTGGCTCACTTAGACTCTAAGATTGGCATTGGTAAATGTGAATTAAGTAGTTTGATCTTCTGGGTAAATCATATTAAAAGTACAATGTATTATGTTGCGGTGCATTTTAAAGGATTCAAATAATTGAGGAATATCAACTCGTTTTGATTCACTGCATAATCAAAGTTCTAAGCTCTTTCAAAAAAAAAAAAAATCTGTGTGGTTCAAGCTTCTTTTAGTTATGCAAAATTGTTTTGAAATATTGAACAGATGGGGGTTCTATAATTGGACTTTCACATTTACAGTAGTCAGTATATACTAATTTCCATCTTGTTGTATCTTAACCGGTTAACTTTTCATTTCATATCATTAAATGATGGTCTAATTCAATATTTTATCTTTGCCGTAGAGTACAGTAGCTATGGATTGTTTGATGGATGTACAACAGCTGACATATCATCTTTGTCTTAAAGGTGCTACCTTGAAGCTGCATTTAGATTCTTATAAACATGTATTCTTTCACAACCAAAAGATTTGCCAATTGAAATGTACTCTGAAATCTTGCCATTAAAGTTCTCGATCCATAAGTTTCAAAAGTACTTCCTGCTTTATATTCCGGCTCTGAATTATCTCTCCGCATTACCTTTCATCTTGTTTTTCACTTAACAAGGTGGCCAGCTGGCATGGAGATTGTCTATAGGACCTTGACTGGCAACACCATAAGCCTTGAGGTGGAGAGCTCTGATACTATACAGGATGTCAAAGCCAGGATGCATGATGAGATCCGGCTTGATGACAAAGCGCAGATTCAGGACCAAAAATTGCTTATGTTATATGGACAACAGCTCGACGATGGACTGACTGTGGCAGATTATGGTATCTTTGAGGGATCTACTTTACATCTTGGGAGCTTGGGTGTCCCACCAAATAAACAGAGGCTTTTCTTTGCTGGGAGGCAACTGGAGGATGGGAGTAGATCCCTGGCTGATTGTGGCATCCAGAATGAGTCTAACCTCGACCTTGAGCTTCGTCTTCGGGGGATTTATATCTTTGTTAAGCATATCAATGGGAAGATAACCACTCTTGAGGAACTTCAGAGTTATGATACCATGAGAAGGAGGGCATTGTTCAGAGGATGAGGCTCATATTTGATGGCAGGCAACTTGAGGAGGGACGCACTCTCGCTGATTATAACATCCAGACTGCAGATACCCTGCACCTTGTGTTTAACATTTGTTAACTGTTTTACTAGCTATGTATGATGTGTTTCTATTATGATCAACTTATGGTAAGGATACTATGTTATGGAGCTGTGGACTATCATGCTTTTGAATTCGAGAACTTATATATTATCATTTGGTTTGGCATACTTCTGATGTTTTCCTTTTCCTTTTTCTTTGTAAGGTGGTGCTTCATCGACCATGCATAGTTGTTCATTTCTTCCATTATTATTATCTTTCCCTTTTATGTCAATCCATTTTCCGTTTTAAGGGAGATCTTAATCGTGTGTGGGATATTTAATATGAAATTTATTTTGAGGAGCTTAAAAAGAAAATTATGAAAACGTAGGACAAAGGGGTCGTCTATGGTACATTCATGTATCTCATATTCTCATACCCTTATTTACCACTAACTAGACAAGAATTACTATTTATTTGAACCAAATTTACAACATTAACAACGAATTTACCACATTTATTTTACATATTTACATATAATTGAACCAAGTTGCTATATCCAAAAAAATTTGTTCATAAACTTGTAGAAAGTCATAGATTAGGTAATTACCACTAATAGAATCAAATTAATTAAGTTATGACTCAATTTACTTCATTGACAAAAAAATTGTTGTTATATCAGTAAATATGGGTATCACATACGTACATCTAGGTACCTAAAAAAAGGAAAATGATTGTTGGCCTTAATAAGGCTTAAAAATTTTGGTCTTAATCCTAGGTGACATGCTATGTCATCTAGACACCTTGCCAATTAAAAAGATTTTGTTATATCATTCTTAAGCAAAAATACAATCTTATCCTTTCAAATCCAATGACTCTACATTATGTTGTCTTTTATATTTAAAAAGATATATTTATAGCCTTTTTTTTCTTTTATCTTTGTCTTCACTATCATGTTTAGATTAAAGAATATATATAATGTGAAAATACATATATATATATTTTTCAAAACAAAAATGCAAATTCTTATGAATACATATATAATTTGTCCAAGAAAAAAAAATTTCGTCAAAGATTTTTTTTACATATATAAATATATATATATATAATTCGTCGAAAATAAAGTTTATATATATATATATATATGTGTGTGTGTGCAATTCATTCAAAAAAAATTAATTCGATAAACATTTAATCGATTTATTATTTTATTTCTAATATTCGATACAGAATATGACTTATATATAGACATCAAAATTTTAACCCGTAAAAATAAAATATTAAATTGATAGGTTAAAAGTCTATAATTAATTTTAGATTCAAATCAGAAAATAAAAAATAAAAAATTTAGATTCACAAAGATTGAAGAAAATTTTAATAAATTTACAAAATTAATTTATGGTATAAAAGCCTACTTGGGTATATATGACTATTAACTTGGTCATTATTAATACATTAATCAAATTTGGTATATACGCATTCATATCAAGAGGGTAAGAAAATATTCCATATTAGTATGTAACAACCATTAATTGTTAAAGTTAAGATTGTATTTTTACCTAAGAATGATATGACATAATTTATCAAATTGATGATGTGTTTATGTGACATGGCATGCCACGTAAGATTAAGGCAAAAAATCTTAGGCCTTATTAAGGCCCTCTAGCACTACCCCTAAAAAAATTCTTCATTCCACAAAGAAGATGTAGAAAAATTGTTATATGTATTGTTCTTTTTCTATCTTTAGGTACCCTATATATCTAACATGAATGTCGGTCAATTTTTGTGTCTAAACTAGTTTCTGACAATGAACTCATCACAATATATAGCATTGAATATTTGCCTTGCATATCTGGAATTCTGGAAGTGGCTTTGTATGTGTATGACAGATTGAATTGAAAAATATGACACTTCATTTCAGGGAATCAGGGACCAATTTATTCTCAACTGATGGATCGATATGAACTATATTTGAACTGGGATGATGAAATGAACAGAACAACTGGTATCTACTTCAATTAATTGATCGATATATACTCAGATCGAAAACCCTAGAATTTGGACCTGTACCTGTTCAACTTATTATTGCTTTGTAGCACCACAAGATTTATATATCCTTTCAATCGCTCTCATCACCCGAGAAGAAATAAGTGAATGATCGGAGATGAGGCATATCAATCTTCCAGAACTTACGTACTGGTCGATATAACCAACGAATAAATGCGTACTCCTCAATCATCCTATAGGTAGCTAGATAGATATCCAGTTGAATGAAGTTGTGCAGTGCTTTGTATGCATGCATATATAGACCAGTATACTGAACACGAAAATTCACCCTCTATGTAATACAGACACATCTGCTATATATGATAGTTTTCCAATCTCGTTCAGAACCCACCTTGAAATTTTGTCTCGAGTTAACTCTGAAATTACCAAAAATCTAAAAATTTCTTAAAACACTCTGCCCTATACTTGTTGAGAATGGCCTAACAAACTAGTTAAAACTCTTCGATATCAGCTAGTAATATCCAGAAAGAACTTATCCGGCACCGTGTGCTTCACCATGTCTCTGAATCTCTGCAGATGAGGTTAGCTAGGTGATCGATGTTTAACAGTGAATTAAGTCTGTTTTCTCTTAATTACTATATGTCTCAGTTTAAAAACTTTACATACCTTGTGAATTAGGGTAACTGAAAACGAGATTTGGGTATTGAAGCTGAAGCAATGATCGAGATCGATGCTATATGCTAGCTAGAGACAAACCTTTATTAGGTGAGCATATATAGTCTTCCTTTGTCTAGCTAGCTAGTTGAAGAAGAATAGTTGGCTGCTGGCTTCTACGTATAAACTATATATGTCTGTAGGTACAGATTGTCGATCTATATATATATATATATATATATATATATATATATATATATATATATATATATCTTGTGGTCCTCGGAATAATTGTCATACATATGAATATGAAGAGTGCAGAGTTATCATCCTCTCAATTCAAATTATGTTTCGCTATAAATGTATAATGCTGATGTTTCTTGATATATATACATGAACTATAGTTGTTCGAGTTGTTATGCTAATCCTTTTTGATCGATCGTTGTCCCTAGCTGCCTAAATATTAATATCTTTGTTTGGCCGTCGGCAGAGGAATTTGGCTTCTCTACTTGGATTTATGTTGCTTGAATTTACTTTGATGATTTTTAACCATTGAACTAAGTACAATCTGGGACCACCATGTCATCCTTATGTCATTTTTACTTCATCTAATGGTTATAACACATCCAAGCAAATCCAAGCAACTTAAATCTAAGTAGAGAATCCGAATCTTCGGCATAGCTAATTTGCCTAAGATCGTACCATTCGTATGCATGGTTGTCAACCAGCTTGGATGATTGAGAAGGATCGGGAGAGAGTGTGTTTAGCTCTATTTATTGTACGCTATCTTGTCTTGCTCATCAAATTAACTTTGTACCAATATATCGTTCAATCATTGTGTATTTTAGTATATAATGACGAGATATCTCATCTCGTCGATTAAGATACGTGAGAAATTATAAGACGTTGAAAATCAAAAGAGTACTTAATTAGATGATGTGTATGTTTAATCGGTACTTACTGAGTTATTGCCCTGACTTATTAATTATGTATGTACAATACTATATCTTAAAACTTCATGTCATATACATAGGCATCACCGAATCGGATACTTCTAACCTTTTGATATTCGGCGTACTATAATTTATGAAGTAACTTATTAATTATCAGTTTCATCAGTTTAAACTGATATTCGGCGTACTCGGCATGAGATGAAACTGATGCATGGGATCACAATGTTTGAACGATTGGTACAAAATTTTATCGAGCCGGACAATATGGGTGTGTGTGTGTATAACATACAAATTAACGTGCTACATAGTAGCTAGAAATACTCTCACTAGCTACGAATCCTCAATCGTCCAAGCTGATTCAAAACCATAAGACTTGGGAAAATTAGGTAATTAAAGACGGATAATAGTTAGGGCCGGCAGGGACAACGATCGATCAAAAAGGACAAGCAGACCAACCTCTATACAGAACAGCTATTTTCTAAGAAACATCAACGTTATACATTTATAGTGGAACCGGGTTTGGATCGAGTGGATAATATTTCTGCACACACATCTATGACAGTTTCCAAAGGACCACAAGATATATAGAGACATCTAATTGATATGCAGAGTAGTACGCCTCATGATCGATCGAGTGATTCGAGTTCGCAGGAAGATTGTTGCATCTGATCAGTAAATAATGCACGTCAATCTAACGAAAGAGAGACCTATCTAAATTTAGTCGTCAGTTAACAGTGTTTTTGCTCTTCGACATTACATTTCAGATTGAAAACAGAACTAGCTTGCTATGATTAAGTACGTACTGACTGGTATCTGGATAACTGGGCGTTCAAATTTTTCTTCGGACCAGGGAATTTATTAACTAGAAATGATCGAAAACAAAAAAAAAACAAGAAAGAAAGAACATGCATGTTCCAGAAAATTTTATGATCGATAATGGAAATGGTCCATATTTATATGCCAACTGCATGCTCTTTCTATTCTCCTTGTTCATCTATCTGTGATTTTGGAAATGGTCCAACTGCTCTTTCTTTCTTCCTGTTCATCTGTCATGCTGCTATAGTTCTAAATTGTTTAGCTATTATGGGGGAAAAAAGATATATCCTAGTTCATTTATCAATGATTGCTTTTGAGAATCTCGATCAGACGATCACAGAGGTTCAGGGTTCGTATCTTTACGTACGTAGGAAATGCGAGGAAAATTACAGAAAAGGGCCAATGAGTAATTAGCTTATTAGCTTTTTCTCATGATGATCACAGAAGTTCATAACAACTATTTTCCAGCGGAACAGTCTTGACAGAATTGGTTAAACTAAATTATCATGTTGCTCATCATGCACAAGTGATTGGTGCTCCATCTGATTTTGATTCCTCTGGTATGAAATGACGAAAATGGACAAAATTAGGACCTGCGCGCAACAGCTAGGGTGTTAAAGCTAGCTGTTTGGAACCAGTTAAGAACCATTAGCGCTATCTAACACACTGCAAAAACTCTTAGGCGAGAACTATTTTTGGTGGGAAGAACAGTTAGCTTTCGCTTTCGAATTTTACTACTATGAGTGCAACTAGCTAGCTTGTGGACCTGTGGATCATTATCTTCTAGAGTTATCAAGATCTTTGCCTGGTTTACGTACTGGCGAGTGGTTGTGTATGATCCAACTCATCCAAGCGTACGTACTAGTTTGGACAGTGATCTAATCTTGACAATCCATTTCAGTTTGCCCTCCCTTCTTTGATTTTGCATTAGCTAGTCCTGATCCTGCATAGTTTTGGATTGTCTTTGGAAACTTTCATTTCTTTGAGGGGTTTTGGCTTCATGTCTCGCTCTCCTTAGCTAGCTATTCTATTTTTCATCTACCAAATTTTTCTTGCCAGATAAAAAAGAAGTGTACGTGCTAATAGAACAACTACTAATGATGAAAACCAACCAACCAATTCATCACCCTCTCTGCGATGAGCCTAGGTAATTTATTCAAACCATATTGTTTCTTTGGTTGTTTCTCACAGAGCATAAATGTGAAATATCCAGACCTTTAACATAACAGACCGAAAGACACGGGAATTTTTAAATATACCTACATGTATGTAATACCCATATTTACTGATATGACAACAATTTTGTTGTCAATGAGGTAAATTGGGTTATAACTTAGGTAATTTAGTTCTATTTTAGTGATAATTGAGTTTATGAACAAATTGTTGTGGATATAGTAATTTGGTTTAACTATATGTAAATGTGTAAAACAATGTCGTAAATTCATTGTCAATTAATGTTGTAAATGTGGTTCAACAAAATGATAATTTTATCCAGTTAGTTGTAAATAAGGGTATGAGATACATGTAGGTACCACAGACAACCCCGAAAGAATGAGTATGTGTTGGAAGTTCTTACTTTCATATGAAAGCAACAATAAGATGCTATTATTGGTAGAACAATTGCTATTTATGGTTCAGATTGAAAACATGTGTTTGTACCTCTTTCTAGTCCTTCGATCTGCAAATCCTTTCAGCAACGAAGAGATAGAGGTCCTTCTAGCTGCCATACGGGTCCTGAAATTCTTTAATAGCTGCTTTAAAAAATAATAATAATCTTGCAAAAAAGTACAACCACATTTTTTTTTCGCTCAAAAAGAAAGATAAGAGAGGAATTATATGTCACATCCCGACTCTTAAATTTTTACCTTATTTACTGGCTTGGAATTAATAGTTTTACCGTCTTCGTAATTGAGTTTATAGTTTCAAAGGTCCCTAGAGGGATGTTGAGGAACGATTATGTATGAGACATTATTCGTAGGAGAAAATTGTGACAACGGTAAAAATAGTAAATTTTAGCTAGTAAAAAGGTAAGTTTTATTAGGGTATTAATTTTGAAATTGGGTTATATTGGGGTGTTGGACCGGGTTGGGCAGAAAAGCCCAAACACCTCTCTCTCTTCTCTCTCCTCCCTCCCGACTCTCTCCCCGAGCCCTTTCCTTGCAGGAGCTTTCCGCCGCCCGTCCGGCCACCTCTGACCGCCGCACCGGTCCCAATCGATCGGCCTTCAACCCAACTCTCTTCCTGGACCTGTGGGAGCCGTCCTAGTGCCGCCGTGAGGGAGAAAAGCCGCTCGAAAGCCCCGACTGCCGTGGAGGTCTAGTCGCCGGAACTCCCTCCTCCGGCCACCATAGCCGGAGCCGCTTGGCTCGTTTGAAAGCCCTCCTCCCGTGCAGCAATCCCTCCAAAAGATTCACTCCCTCTTGAGCTTGGTAAGGAGAATCGGTGAGTTGAAATTCTAGGACTCAATTTTATGTTTTGGTTCGATTACCCTATCTAGGCTAGTTAGGGAAGTTGTTGTGCGTGTTGAGAGGAAGGTTGTGCTAAATTTTGGTAGGCATTGGAGGTCGCGGGAGTCGGCCGCCGGCCGCCGCTGTTAGGAAGATTTGTATGGTTTTAGATGTGTAATATTAAGAGGAGTTTAATGATGTGAATTTTGGAATTTTTGGAGGAATTTTGGATAGGTTTGGGATTTTTCAAAGTTTGGTATTTTGGCCATTAATTTGGATAGAATCCGGCCGTTAGATTATTGTTGGTTTGGCCGTAGAAGGTTGGTTTAAGGCTGCCGATAATTGTGGTGAAGTTTGGACCGTATCGATTTAAGAATGGCGAAGTTGGGCAAGGATGAGAGTGGATAAGACTCACATTTAATTTTGCCTATTTTTATATAAGCGTCGGTATATAGTTGGGGATTAATTTATGTTTTTGAAACAGGACGTGAGGAGGCTCGAGCGGAAGAGGTCTCGGACCGACATCAGGCTTAGACCTAATTTGTGAGTGTACTTTTGTTTTTAATAATATGCAAGCTATGGTTCTGGGTTGAACAATTTCTTTTATTAGAGCATTTGAGGTCATTTTATTTTAATGACTTTATTTATTTTGAAAAGTTACCGAAAAGAGGATTTTTCGGTAAATTATAAATATTTTTATGAGGAGAGTATGTATATAAATGCTAGCTAGCCATATGTGTCTGTCCACTTTAATGGCGTAGTATATAACCGCATTATGGTGTGACGTGAGCGTTAGACGCAAGCGTAGTAGCCATATATGAGTGTTTAATTCATATAGGGGGTATGGGCACATATTTATACACCCGTCTGTCCATTTTAATAGCGTAGTGTAGCACCGCATTAAGGCGTGACGTGAGTGTTCGACGCGAGCGTAGTAGCCCTATATAAATTATTTTAAATCTATAAAATAATTATATAGGGAGTATGGACGTGTGTAAATTGGTATATATTTTTGAGATAAAAGATTTATCGTGTGGAGCACGCGTTCGTTTTCTTTGAAATTTAAAATGGGAAAGCATAAATATTGTTATTACTTTCTCTATTTATTATTTTATTTTTGTTCACTCACTCTAACGTTTTTCGAATGTTTTCCCCTGGGTCTTGGTTTTAAAAATGCCTAGTCTGCAAAGTCCGGGTTGGCACTAGTAGGAGGCGAGGCATAGTTACCCACTTCTCCACCACTTTTCACCAGTAAGTTACTTGTTAAACCTACCAATGTATTTGCTTGTTTCATCTAGTTTTCTTTAGTAGCTCTGATTTCCCTTGGGGTTAGCGTATACTTTATTGGTGGTGTACTAAGATTATTGTTATATTATTTGGATATTTATGGGATGATTTGGATGTTGGTTGATTCGTTTAGGAGGGTAATTCTTGAATTTTTCCGGGTTAGGGTTAGGGGTGGGTTCGGTTCGGTTTTCACCTAAAACCGGAAACCAAACCGAATAAAAAATTCGGTTCGGTTTGGTATTTTTTGAGACCTTGAACCGGAAACCAAACCAAACTGTGGTTCGGTTCGGTTTCGGTTTTTTTTCTTTTTTAAAATAATTTTTCTTAAAATTTGTACGTTTTTGATATAGTAAAAAATTATCGTATTTTAGGTTCTTTTCTTTTCTTCCATTACTTGTTTTTATAAGCACATATAATATATCAATAAAAATTTTGGCAATAATTCTTCAACAAACCAACAATTTATAAACCAAATAGATACTTTAAAAGTTTAATACTCAATAATTTCGAAAGTATTGGGAATTGACCACACTAGCACACCATGAAACCATAATTTTAAAACTTCTAAGTTCATCTTGAACACAAAATATAGACTCCGTAGTTTAAAGTCTATCCAAATAAATTCCGAATTTTAAAGTTTAAAAATCATAAATTTGAATAAAGAAGAGAAAAATAAATTAAATATTAGAGTCTATCATCTAAAGCTCGCAAGAATAAGGTCTTCGATTTTAGAGGTAATATATCATACTCTATACTTCGCATACACGACACGTAAAACATTTTTATTTGTACATAAAACGAAAATAAAAAGCAAAATATTAGAAAAGACAAACATATAATTATATAGAACATAAAACATAAAATCATATTGTTCAAATCAAATATTTACTACGAAAATAAAGACAAAAAACGACGTCGTTTTAGAGAGATTCGGTTTTTCAAAGGCCGAAACCAAAAACCAAACCAAACTAATTTGGTTCGGTTCGGTTTTTCTTAATTCGGTTTGGTTTTCGGCTCGGTTTTTTTCGGTTTTCGGTTTCAAAATTCCACCCCTAGTTAGGGTTGTTCATTTTCAATGGAGGTTTACCGAGTTTTTCAGTAAATTTTCCTTGAATGTGGACCTCGCAAGACTTACTTCGAGTTTCATGGTAAAATTAGGTGTGGGTCTTTACATTATACCTCATTACCGCCCAACGAAAAAAAAGAGATACAATAAGAGGAGGACGAAGCCAAAACCTCCAAATGTAACTAAAACACACAATAGAGAGAAACTAACTAACGAAAACAGAACTGAGGAAGATCCAAAGAGTCACTAGTGCAAGCCGATACAATAAAGGGATGAGTCACATCCCACTAAACTAAATATGTTAGAGTGGTACCATGATTTGCTAATAAGTCAGCAACTACGTTGCCTTCCCGAAAGTTATGTAAGGATCTTAAATGCATCTGAGAAATGCGGCTCAAAATATTTACCATATTGATTAAATCACACTGTTCAAAGTTTTTCAAGTTGCAACACCAAACCTCTCAGCCAATACCTAGGAATACATAATGCCAATAGCTTCTAGTAAATAAAAGCATACCAACTAATGATTATAACTTGTTAATCGGGGAAGACCAAGCTTTAACTCATAAACAGTTCATGGACTATAACCCTTCTACGCATCTTTGATCAATGTTGGTTGCTAGATTATGTTCCTATATAAGAAAGTTCTAATGTGCAGTTTATTTGATTCCTATGCTAGGCACAATAATGTATTCATTGGAACTCTACTTATAGTCCTATCACTCTTATCAATGTTCTTTCTATAGAAATTGAACCCAAACGGCTGAAACCACATTCTCAGCATTCAATAGTATAGGGAACAAAGAAAATGAGAGAAAACCAGGTGGGATTAATACCTGAAATGCGTGAAAACTCAAACCCAAAAGCTGCAAAGATTAGAAACCCAACTTTACATCACCCAACTCAAACCCATCTGTCTTCACTCTCCAATCTCCAATCACTTGACGAAACATACCAAAATTAGAGCTACTTCAATGCTTCATCATCCCTTGTTCTAAACACGCTTTTGATAGATAAAGACATAGATTTGGATTTGTGGAGGACAAAATCGAAGAACGCAAAAAAGGAAGAAGAGAGTTCAAGAGGAGAAGAACTGAGTATTGAGAATAAAGAACGCAAAATATATGGTTTTTAGTTGTAGGTTTTTTTTTAATTATTAAATGGACCAATATAATGATGACACGTGGTAAAATAAGTATCTCGGGCCAGGTCGGGCTTTCGGGCCGAGACCGAGACAGAACCCGAGCCCGAGCCCGGACCTATCAGAAAGCATTCGGGTTGGTTTTTGGTGCGGACTGATATTCTCACATTCAGGACCGGCCCGATTTGGTCCTTGTCAGGTTTTTCGGTCTTTCGGGCCCTAAGAGCTTATGCGTGCACCAATGGATTGAAAGGTTGGTTGGATGAAGGAAGAGATCAAAAATAACATCCATGGGTAAAGAATTGGCCTGGGTTAATCCTCATAGTTAGAGAGGAGGTCTATGTGAGACCCACATAGTTAGGTTAGGAGCTGGGTTAATCCTCAACTCATGTATTGGTCTGGAGTAATTGAGACGCGGGATCCATTTTCTTTTTGCCAAGGAGAAACAGCCACTCTCCATGTGCAAAAGTTGTCACATGTAAGAACAAAAATAATTGTTTATCATTCAAAAATCATTTTTATACTATGTAAATAGTAATTGGTCTTTAGATTGATCTTATTGTTGTAATGTCAAACCAAAGACTAAAGACTGATGTTGATGAATAATGTATCAACCCGGGTTGAAAATTAGTCTAACCCACATAAAATTGGTGCATTTGCTCTAACGCCCAGCCTTATCCAAATGTATGAACCAGTTAAGAACCATAGTCATTTATTTATTTCTTTATTCAATGATAGTCACACATTTTGTTAGACATGGTATACAAGATGGTGTGTATACTAGAATTAAGGGTTTACAGTAACCACAGATTCGTAGAAACAGAACGAGCATATATCATAATAATGATTTCCAGTAGTTCTGTGCTTCTGTGATCTTCCTTATGTATATATCTTCGTCTTCATCCACCATTCTGCTTAGCCACTCGAGCAAAAGTCAATTCTTAGACTCACACTACTACTACGTGCTGATCTCGAACTTATCTGATTCCACATCAGTGAATAACTTGCATGCTAGCTTGATTTGCTTTGCTCCCCAATCCCCATCCACTTAATAACATTTCGCATTCATCATATACATATGTCGGTATGTACACAAACAAACACACTATTGGTACCAGAGAATCACATAGCTAGAGAACAAACCCGAAAACACTGTCTTACATAATCAATCTCAGCCTCAGCTAGCCTCCAGTGCAGTTAAAAACCCACAAGCATGGTTTTGCCATACCTGTTCTAACAGATCGAACCAAGCATTGGAAGAACACTATCCTTGCCACCATCAGACACCTAACAAGTGCGCGTAGCAAAGGAATGAAAGGATCGAGCCAAGCATTGGAAGAACACTATCCTTGCCACTATCAGACGTACACCTAACAAGCACGCGTACCTCCTTTGCTACGCGCGCCCAATCTAACTTCGACGTACTACAAATCAAGAGGGAGCTTATGCAGTTGCACCCAAACCCTAATAGCAAACAGGGTACGTAACCTTTAGACATGCAGGTCCGATCGACAGGCCATTACACACTGCTATAGGAACCATAGCTCCTTCATGAGTCATGACATGCACTAGGGATCCCATATACTTCTCAGTTTGCCCATAAACCCCTAAACCTTCGAAAAAAAAACCTTCTTGGCTTCTTAATTCCTAACCTTGGATACCAAATGGATCATCATAAATCAACAAAAAACATAAAACAGTAGCATGAATGGAAAACAATACTTGTAGATATATAATTATACAGAGAATTAAAATAAGAAAATACTGCATATTATATATTTTACAGGCCCAAAAACAAAATAAATGATTTTTGGAAGTAATACATCTTTCACATCCAATAATCAAATTTGTTCATTAAGTATTAATGGACACTTAAAGATAGACTAACCAACAATTAAGCTCCAAATCTTGGTCTCATCTAATGTCCGATTGTGCTTGTCATTTCCATCATTCTCATTTTCTGCTTTCAATTTATTATTTGCTTCTGGAGTTTTCAACTGAAAAAATATGTTGCCGTCGGCTAGCCACCTTAATTTAGCTACCGGGCAAAAGATCTGAGAACTTGAAAATGTGGACAGCAGCCTACTTCAAGCAATTCATTCATGTAAAGCAATACCTGCACAGATCAAGTACTAGTATTAAACTAGGATTTGTAAAAAGCTGCCAAATGTGAATTATAGTGAGCTCTCTTTGAGGCAAACTATAAAGTTATTTCATATTTGAATCCATGTTCTTGTTCTCGCAAAGATCCAGAATAAAATCAAAAGAATAAGACATGATCTTAAAAGTTAATTTGGCTTTTCTCTCCTTTTAATTTGACCTTTCTAATTGTCCTACCAAACATTCATCCATGCAAGAATCTTATCCAGGGCTCAACCTATAAAAGCTGTTTGAACTAAATCACCAATGGTAAAGTCCCGCACAAACCTTATTAGGATAATTTTTTTCACTTAATCAACGTCCTTAACAAATTTCAACTTTTAATTAGGTAAAATACACTAGCTTTGGATAATTTAAATTACCCTTTTAGTTTTTCTCTTGGACTTATATGACTAGCAATTAGAATCAAATCTCGTTAAGTACATTCGTAATCCACGATTAATGGCTTGAAGTGGATCCAAAGAGAACAAACAAGAAGAAACGAATTCTTCTGGTCTTTAACTCCTTAAAATGTTTCGTTTTCATGATCCATACCCTAATTATTTCAAAGACCCACATTTCTGCTTGACCCCATACTCAATGTCGCTAAGTGGTAGCTGGACTGAAAAGGTGATAGATGCAATGGCAGGGTATTATATAAAGTCGAACAACTTTTTTGAACGCGATGTAGCAGGCTGTAGATACTTCAAGGTCTCTCCCTTGCATTTGAGAGATCGAGAGGCTGAAGAAGAGATGAAGAAGTTGAAGAAGTTGGGGTTAATGCAATGGTTTTAATATAAATAAGGGTTTTGATACACAGGGTAATTGTGATCGTTAGATCTGGTCATTTAGGAGCTAATTGACGGCTAATAACTCAATCCGCACCATTTAGTTTTATTGGACATCAACTTAAACGACGAATCTAAATATATATTTATGTCGCCTAAGAATATCTTCGAGGACGGAATATTATTTCGTCGCTTAAGCGTTTAATATTATTATTTTTTTAAATCCGTCGTCTAAGTAAATATTTTCATCTCCTAATTCCGTCTCCTGAGTACCCAATATACACATTAGTAAATAGTAATACTAATTGGTCAAAAATATACACATTAGTGAATATGATATATACATTGGTATGATCCTATCGAGAAAATATAAATGTATTAAATTTGTCAAAAGAAAAAAACATTCCAAACTTGTGGTTGTACATTTTTGAGCTCTTCATATTCAAAGAAGAAAAAAATAATGTTGCAACTATAAAGGTAGCCCAACAACTTCCTGCTATTTGGGCATTGGATAACAGATTGACAAATATTCAACATTATGATGCCACTTGCAAAGACATTGACACAGAAGAATTGTTTTGGACCCAGAAAATATACAATAAAGTTTTGAGAAGTATTTTGATTAAACTTGTTAGTTATGTTCTTAGGGAATTGGATTGTTCAAAGATACTAAAGACTTGTAGCAGTCTTCTTTTACCTGATGGGTATTTATGTGTCTCTGTCAACCTGGCAGGTTCTCCCTCACTACTCCTCCTTAATCCTAGCCCCCTAAATCTATTAACCAGCCAAATCTAAAACCAACATCCAATTTAATTAATACTTAATCATATCCTTAAGTACTACCTGGGGGCATAAACATCCCCCTATTTAATTCCCTTAATTGTGATTTATACTCCCCTATTATTTTGGCACTCATCCTAGGACCTTGGCTTGGGACATTGGGTGTTTGCCACATCATCTAAGACAAGTGGACACATCAACAGTGCCTACTCCAGAGGACCATTTGACCATTTTACCCCTGGAGGGCACCAAAGGTTTTATGGCTTGATGAGGGTATTTGTGTCTTTTGGAGGAGAGCGATGAGTGGCTTCAACAACCCTTTGACCCTGTAAACAAATTTTTACACATGGACTAAGAGAGACAACTACAAGTCAACATGATGTATATATTGTTTGTTTGGTAGGACCTGCCATTCCATATTTCTTCCTCTCCATTGCTGCTGCTCTCTCTCTCTCTCTCTGCTTTGCTTTCTTAAGCGGTTCAAAGATGAGCAAGCTCTTCTCTCAATGAGGAGCCATTTAAAACTGAGCCTGTGTTTTCTTTCTCTAGGAAAACCAATCCATCTAGGGAAACTATTTAAAACCCAATCCCTCCCTTCTTAATCTTATCACTCTTGAAAAATTCTACTTGGGTTCCTCACTTCCTCTCCCTCATCTCTATCTAGCTCATCTCCCTGTGTTCATTCTCAAATTTGACCAATACTACTGCCAAAAGTCCTTGTGGAAAAACAAAAAAGCTAGAAGCTATGGACGTCAAACGCCGCAGAAAACAAGCCAAGACTAGCAGCAGTTCCTTCTCTGAAGGCAAGTTTCTTCCTCCTTCCTCATCACTCAAATCAAACTTCTGGGTTCTTCTTCTTTTTGCTTAATCTTTAATGGGTTCTTCTCTGTTTTGGTTTATCTGTAATGGGTTTTTTCCTTCTCGAGTGTTTTCTGGGGACAGGTACTAACCTTCCCAAACAAAAGTACTGTGTTTGAATCTTTCCTTCATTTCTGCATATAGTAATATATATGATTCCCCGTGCTCATCATTCCTGGTCCATATGGTTTCACTTTTTTGTTTTTATTGATCAATATTACTATTAATATGATGTATCTATGTAAATCTTCTCTGTCTCTCACTCTGTTTCTCTGTGTTTGCATGTATTATTATAATAATGGCAGAGGTAAGCAGCATTGAGTGGGAGTTCATAAAAATGTCGGAACAAGAAGAGGATCTCATTTGTAGAATGTACAAGCTCGTCGGAGACAGGTAAAACTTAACAATGTCAAATTAATCCTTTTACATGCAAGTGACTATTACCCTCTCGGTCACAAGCGAGCAATGTTAGGTAAACCACATTTATTTTTCTTAGATAAATTATGACCCCTTATAAGCTATAACTAGGAATAAGAACAAATGTCAGACTCATTCTCTTACATATCGATTTGCTAGGTTCATTAATGTAAACCACATTTACTTTTTTTAGATAAATTATGACCCCCTTATAAGCTATAACCAGGATACAAACAAATGTCGGACTCACTCTCTTACATATCGATTTGCTAGGTTCATTAATGTAAACCACATTTACTTCTTTTAGATAAATTATGACCCCTTTATAAGCTATAACTAGGTATAAGAACAAATGTCGGACTCACTCTCTTACATATCGATTTGCTAGGTTCATTAATGTGACACCATTGCTAGGTAAATGTTATACTACTGGTCCGCTACGGGGCAGCAATGTTTTCCTGTACGTTTAGCACTACTACTCTTTCTAAATTTGTATACGATGTTGATGTTTATTTCAAATATGGTTACTGTTGTTCGAGATAAAACTAGCTAGATTTGCCTTCTCGCTAAAAGACATTCACCACCTAACTATCATCATTATCGAGTACCACCAAATCTTTTGTGCAAAAATGAGATTAGTTTGGTGATTATTCTGGGAATGTAAGTGCGTGCAATATAAGCAGCTTATGAACAACATGTAGAACTTAATAGTGTGATTAATCAATTACATAGTAGAATGGTTTCTAATTGAAATGTGTATAGCTCAGGTGGGCACTTATAGCCGGGAGGCTTCCGGGCCGGAAAGCAGAAGAAATAGAGAGGTTCTGGTTAATGAGACATGGAGAAGTATTTGCAAGTAGACGAAGAACAGAGCAGGAGAAGTACCAGCAAACCCAGCAGCTTTGTTGTAATAATAATAACAAGAGCAAGTCTACCAAGAATAGTAGGAGATACAATTCCTGATCCTGTTCAATCATCATCACAGTAGGACTTAGAACTAGCTAAAAGAAATTTAATTTCAAATTCATGTAATTTTTTTTCTTTCTCTGTTTTTTTTTTCTTTTTCTTTTTTGACCACCTACCTATGTTTGTTCACAAGGTAAGGTAGTTGTGACTTACCTCTTTGGTTAATCTATTTAGACTTGTTACCTCTCTTATCTCTCTCCCTTTGTCTCTCTCCCTCTCTCTGACACACTAACCCACATGACACAAACACAGGCAAAGACAACATTGGAGAATGATTCAAAGTAAAGATTTGAAGTTAGATACTTGGATCCCCCTATGTACTTGACATTTATGGTCTTGGCCAATATTGCTTGTCTCCTTTGGCCATTTAGAGCAGTTGATTGGTCTCTATCCTCCATCTCTTCCCAGCTTCATATTAATTGGGTCATACACACATAGTCTATCTCATAATCATTCTTGCAGTGAAGTTTAACATCTCCAACCACCCCCTTCCCCACAAACCCAGACATATGTGCATCCATGCATTCATTTCAAAATCCTGAGGCAACTCCCTCATCACCCTATCGTGTTCAAAATAGTTTACGAGCTAATTGTAAAAGGGTTAAACGTCATTTGATTCTCGAAAAGAAAAGTAGTTACTTTCTCTTTTCGATGAGAATTGAAAGAGACCAAGTTATTTCCGAGATTATAATTTTTTCTGCAGTAAAACTTGACAATAAAACATTGGGTTAAAACGTGAAGTTCCCAATTTAGGGACGAGTGTCTTCTTCCTTCCACTGTTCCACGTTTTTCATCATCGGATCGATCTATTTCTTTCACTGAAAATCATGGATCACCATCCGAAATAACTTTCTCTCCAGATTTTTTTCGAATTCAGGGAGACAATTACGTTTCGAAAGTACGATTTGTAATCAAAGCCATAAACACAAGAGGATGAACAAAGGCAAATTTCCCCGAGCAATAATATTGACTGTGGTGCATATGCATGGGGACCTCATTGTCTTCAGGTAATTGACTTTTCTGGCGTCTATAGCGAGCTATCTATACATGAAAAAGATGAAATTTTTCAAATTGTGTCCTAAGTAAAGTCTATTCATCATTTTGACATTTTAATTTTGAAAACTATGATAATGGTACCTCAATACTTAAGCTCAATTTAACATTAGTTCCCTCCGTGATTAACACTATTAAGTTGGACTTTATCCATAGGCAAAATTGTCTTTTCATGTTTTCCTTTCCTAAATTTTTTCCCTCCACAAACATTTCCCTCCAGAATAATGTCTCTTTTCCCATCATTATCAAAATTTGTGATGAGTCATGTGTTGCCTGAATACAAAAATTAGAGACATCTATAAATTATAATACACCATTGACCATTAATATCTGTCATTAAAAATAGTTTTTGCAACCCACCGGTGAGAGAAAAAATGAACATTGATTAAAATGCATTTTGTATTAAGTACAGAAGTTCATGAAACATATATACTTAATAGAACAATCAAAGATAACTAAGTAATATGACTCACATTCATAGTTGATATCTTCAGGTCGAGAAACTCTAATTCAACCGATAAGGTTTGTGGAGGGAAAACATGAAGAGACAATTTTGCTCATGAATAAAGTTCAACTTAACGGTGTCAATCACAGAATGAACTAATGTTGAGTTAAGTTTAAGTGTTGAGGTACTATTATCATAGTTTTCAAGATTTAGATATCAAAATGATTAATGGACTTAAGTCAAACACAATTTGAAAAATTTCCTCCATGAAAAATACTAGAATGGCAAATACTTGCAATATATGTGAGGATACGTACTGAAGGTGACCCATGAGCTAATAGAGGTCATGCATTCAGGAACTCTCTCCAGGTATAGCTGATAGCGTAGCCTGGACTATCCACCACCACCACTAATCCAAAAAGCAAAGCAATATAATGCTAGTGCCTGCACGCACTTTGGTATCTCAAGGAACTGAGACACTGTCCATTCTGACTACTCACCATACACAACACCCTATTTGACAATGAAAACACCATCCCCATCTCCCATGCATGCTCTTACTTTCCTGCTACTCTTATCTGGAAATCCAGTTAAGATTGATAGGGTAATTAAGTTGTGTTTTAGTGTGGGTAAGTTTAAGAGGTTCTTGTTTTGATTAACTCATGATCTGATATGAAGTTCTAAAGCACCATAAAATTTAGTTGAATTGTTTAGTAAACAAGTACATGCATGTCAATAAAACTTGAGCTTAACTTACAAGTACATGCATGTCAATAAAACTTGAGCTTAACTTTTAGGAGTGTGAAGTGCAAAGATAGAACACTTGGATCAACTCAACTTTTACAAATTAAAGAGATGTCAATAGTGGTTCAAAGTATTGAAATTTCGAAGTCGGAAAATATTACACTAGCTCATTAAATCATAAACGCTCTACGATCTAACAATTTCCAACTCTAAAATTTGAGTACGTACACTAGAATTAATATTGTAGGAATTGATTTTGTTCCATTTGTTTCTAGAATTCTAGGTGCTTTGCTTGCAATAGTAATGGACTAATGGATCGGAATAGTGGGGCAACAAATTAACCCTATCTAGTTCCGTAGTCATTTTCAACCTTTAACTACAAACCAAAAATGTTAAACTCATGGGTGCGCGCAATGATTAAAATCTCTGCGATATATCCGATATATTCTCTGATATCTTTTTTTTTCGAATGACCGATATATCTATAGGGGTCAATATCTTATCTTCCACCGTATCTACGATATTTTCTTGATATTTCTCCGATACCGTCAAATATCTCTGATATTTATGATATTTCCGATATATTAAAAAAATATCTGTAAAAAAAATTGAAATGATATCCGGAAGAGAAGTAATTCTCTCGAGGTATATCTCAATGAAGAGTGTGGGTCTTGAGTGATATCTAGGATAGAAGTAATTCTCTGAAGGTATATCTCAACGAAGAGTGAGGGTCTTGACTCTTGAGTGATTTCCAGAAGAAAAATTCCCTCGAGGTATATCTAGAATATAAGTAATTCCCTCAAGATATATCTCAATAAAGAGTGTGGGTCATAAGTTGGATATTAGAAGTTGGAAAAACTTGTATACTGCTACTACAATATGAAGTTGCGTCTACGCGATAGATAAGTAAAGAATAATGTGATAAATGAAAACAACTATATCGATTTACTTCATGTTGCAAGTGAACCACTTCATGATGGCATTGATCTACTTCAAGCTTGGATTATGCCTAGACACCTCGATGATGATGATGATGATGATGGCAATCCACCTCCTGAAGTGGTTGAAACTGCAACTACCAATGGAATCAACGTACAAAGGGTATTATATGAAGAAGTTGTTGGAAACCCAGAAGATAATTTAGACAATGATGATGCATGGGGAGCCACAACAACTCCGGATAGTTCAGATGATGATGAAGACGGTGGAAGCGGAAAAGGTGGTGGAAATATCGGGTTTGTATATGGACAACCTTCTACAGTTGGTGGATTGAACAATTTTTCATCTGAAAAAAATTACGATCATGCCTCCCATGATCATGGCTATAGAAGTACTAGGTATAGAGTGCAAGAGGATACTATGTATGGGAGGAGGACTAGAGGTCCAAATGATGATCAAGATGTAGTTGCGCTAAGTTTTGATTCTATCAGTTTAGGTAGTGGGACTAGAACCTCAAATGAATCCCAAGAAGACAACAATCAATATGGCTATGATGTTTATGGCTATAATCAATGCGCGAAAGTCAGTGATCAGTCATCCAGTTGGATTCATACTTACTATCCACTTATAAGGGAAACAATCGGCTGCTCCAAAGACATATATGATTATCATATTCAACATTACAATTCGTATTATATGAGTCATATGTCTTGGTCTGATTATTGTATTTTTGTGGACCAGCGTGCATCTTATCAACAACCTAGATTTTCATTCTAGATGTAAATGAAGTTGATGTTTGTAATATTTAAATGTAAATCCAATAAATTAAATATTTCAGAATTTTTTTTTTCCCAATATATTCGATATCTCCCTTTTTTTAAAAGATCGATAGATACACCGATACCGATATTTTAATCTTTGCCGTGTGGGCGCACTTTTTGGACGACATCGTGGATGTGTATGTATTACATGAAGTAATGAAGGGCAAGTTTCTTTCACGGGGTTATGGGGTAGCTATCTTACCAAATAGAAAGAACAAGCATGTAACCTTCATCTTTTGTGCTGTTTGTTTCAGCAAACGAAATTCATTTCCTGTGTCGTCAACATTTCTAGCTCGCATACTAAATGAGCTGCAAATGCAAATGAATGTTGAGATTATTGTGAAGTAGACTATGACATGACCAAATGAAGAAAGAGAAATATCCTCATTGTTGAATATTTAAACCTTAGAACTTGGATATGCTAGCGGCTAGTGAATTTGACACCCAGTCGTGCTTCACTGTCGTTGGATTTTAATAGGTTAGAGTAAAGAATAATAAGCAGGTTGTTAGAATGAATGAATTAATTTACCTTGTTATGTTTCACATTATCTAAATCCAACGCAGTTGAACATAATTCAATATAGAATAGGTTGACCACCAGACCATCACTCCAGAAACCGAAGATAATGAAAGAAATCAAAGATCAGAAATAAATAAAGAGTTTTGGGAGGAGTTTCATTATGACTGCTAACTAGGTTGACCTCAATGTAAATATGATGTGTTTGGTATTTGAAGGATGTGAATACTAGAAGCTTTCTGGGATGAAAGGAAGAGACATGGGCTCCGTTTAGCAAGCTCCTGCAATCGCATTTGAATTGAGGATGCAAATTTCTATTCTGGAAGATATGGCCAGTTTATTTATCCTACATGAGCCATGTCAGTTTTGGGCGGTACATTTTTTATGCTTTGATATGCATGTTATACTTAGAAAATGTCCTTGGATTTTGAATAGATATAGAAAGTGAGTTTGTCACTTCTAGAAACTAAATCATTGAAATTTTTTATGTGCTGGGTGATCAGGGATTCAACTTGGGGTTTCTCAAAAAAAAAAAAAAGATCAGAAAAAAAATGAACTAGCTGAAGCATAGTAGCAAACCGTTGCTGAATTCAATTTCAAATGATGGAGGCATGGAGCCATGTTCGAATTGAGAGGGCCCAAATTCTCTTTCGGCTCATTGAGCATGGGACTACAATACTGATCCACCACCATGCTTTACAGAAAGGAATTGGGCTTGGAAACGTTACAAAGGACTCAATTGCGCCAATATTTTTTTCTTTCTTTCAAAATGGACAGGTGCGATTATAAAATTCGTGTATGCACACAAATTATTTACGACTTATAAGAAGATGTTGAGTTAAATAATTGTCTAATATTGCTAGTTACCTAGTTATAGGACTGATATGATCGTTAGAGCTAGATGAATAATATCAATGAATTGTCTCGAGATTGGGGTCTCAAAATAAGAAATAAGCCCTGATTATAAAACTAGGGGTTGGAGATGCGCTAAGCTTCTACTTACTCTTTTTCCGAAATACTACTAGCTAGCTAGCTTGCGAAATTCTTGAAAATGAAATGTTTAAACATTTGACTAATAAAATAGCAAACCATTCTTTAAGCTAAACATGGCTAGGTCCTCCTGCAAGTTAATGTGCTTCACTTCTGTCTCTATCTAATATAGCTTTCTGTCTCCATCTTCATATTCATGCATGCACCCTTAATGTGGATGCCACCAGGATGTTTGGATTTAGGAAACCTTAAGTTCTCAAGAAAAGTTGTTCATTTATACATGAGAAAGTAAATTTCCCATTAGTTTTCCTACGAGATGTTTGGAAACTTCGAGAAAGTAACTAAGAAATGTATATGAGAAAGACTAAGAAACCAGTTTCCTTTCCATCAACCAAACGAGCCCTGAGCTCTCTTTCCCTGTAAACACGTATATATATAATTACTGACTTAATGACGTTTCGAGGAGGACTGATCTAATCTCATGTCTTAATCAAAGATAAATATTTACTTAATGTGAACCCCTTGAACGAGTCCCTGAAACCGAGTGGGGATGAAAAACGTACAGTGCCATAATTCCCACACAGGGGGCAAGTTAATCTCTGTCTCTTTCTCATCTGGACATCATCATTACTCTTACGTACCCTTTTTGATTAGTTTGAATCCATCCCAGCAACCAGAAAACAACAACGACCTCCCCGCCAATGCCATATAAATTAGGATTTGAGCACGAGCTCGTAGAAAAAGGAAGAACTACGTACAACAACCCCACACGGCTTGCTTGCATCTTTAACATGATCAATAGTATGCAAAGAAAGGGTCCAGATCAGGGAGCTAGCTAGCTAGCAGCAATTGCGACCCGAGCAATACATTCTTACATGGTTTTGATTTACTCGACCTCACTCTCTACACAATCACTTGGCAGGTTCTTGGAAAATTATGCTGCAAGATGTCTCTGTTATTGGGTCTCTTTGACAGGAACGGAAAGTTATGGAAAAAAATGGCCACAAGTTTTCTGGATAGATATGAGTATGACAGGCTTGCTGATTTGTATATTTACCTAAAGTAAGTAAATAGTGGGAAGAAAACTGGGTGTTTTGTTGGGTACAAATGGTAACGTGCTCGATAGTCAATATATACATCATAACCTGATGATCTTAGAAAAGACAACGAAATTGTTGGAGTCTTTTCATTGTTAAGTATGTATGGTAGGGTATTTTTCACTGCCCCAATTAACGGTGTTCGAAATCTTGCTAGACCCTAAGCGGCCAGAAAGGGAAACAAAGTATGCAAGAGGGGCCGAAGTCTGAGATCGGAGACAAGCTGTGAGAAAATCGCCCAAGGTGAGCGGGGATGGCTGCCACCGACACTCAAGGAGAGAAAACCAGGACAATGCTGAAAAACTAACTCCCCCTTCCCTCAATCCAAAGATTTAGATCAGAATTGATCCGATGAGGAGCAAGTGTTTGGTGGTTCTATTCTAGTTTGAACTTTGAACATCTAATTTCTAATCGTTTTTAACAACTTATTATAAGCCGGAGAACTTTGTTGAAAATTGCTCTCATACTTTCATAGTGATCAAGCAACCTTGGCTCTCACTTGTAGGGAGTGTAAACGAGTCGAGCCGAATTAAATACTTCAAGTGATTTAACATCTAACGTGTTCGAGTTATGTATAGTGAAATGTGCCATGAACTTGGTCTATACTTATATGTAACATTTGAAATTGATGTGTTCATTGAAAGACTGTTGCAAATATTTTCTACTATTGAGCATGCATATGTATATATTCGTGTCCATATATATGCCAAAGTAACAAAGGCTTAGCAAGAAGAAAACGTGTTGTGCTAAAGGAGGCATTCAATCAACTAAGCTTTCACAAGCTTCCCTACCATATATATTTTCAACCACATAGACATAGCCATATCTAATCATAGCCGTGTAAAGAGGGTCTCTAAGATTAGGCCAAAAGCTTCTTATACCCCATGAAAGCGGCTTAGGTTTATGGCTAGCATGCTATTATTGGAAAAAGGGGTACAAAATAATGTCCAAAAAAGTAAAGGATAAGAGTGCCCGGTATATAAATTTTGGAGGCGATATATAATTTTTTTTTATATTTAAGAAACGAGACGATATATAATCTAAAAGGGTGTTTAATACAAAAACACATTAGTTGAATCAAAAATAAGGAGAAGAATTCGGAAAACCGACTAATGAGTATATCGAAATAGGTAAAACAGCAATGGAGTGTAAACTGTTACGATACTATAATATTATGTACTTCCTCTAGCCAATAATGTATGAAAGGTATATAAAATATGAGGCTCATCTAGCTAGGTAGTTTGAGGGGGCTTATTTAAGTTGTATGTTGTAACCCTAAGAGTTATCTTTGGGCATATACAACTTCAAAAAATTCTAATTTTAGTTATATACAGCCAGTCTTGTATTTGACTATTTGAGAAATGATACGTGTGTGTGTGTGTATATATATATATATATATATAGGTATCATGTATGTATTTATAGCTTTCATTTTCTGAGTGGTTTGTTTCAATATTGTAGAATAATTTCATGTGACGTATATTATAAGATTTTGATTTAAAAAATGCAAGTACATATTTATATAGGGATTTCATTTATATATATATATATATATATATATATATATATATAATACATGTGTACGAGTATACTACAATTGTCATATGCTTACATAGCAACTGAAATAAGGACATAGTATCCACATCATGGGAAGAAAGGTCATAAGGCAAAGAGCTAACAACTCTCTCTACTGCTTTAAAGCCAGACCCTCAAAAATTTTACCAAATTGTAAACTTTCATAATTATTCTTAATGAATCAACTAACACAAATAAAAATAAAGGGTTGTTATAGTAAAAGCAAAATAAAAATAAAAACAAATTATATAAATAAATAATCATAAAAACTACCGATTAGGAGGACTGAATAACTGTATAATACGGTAAACTTAATTAACCGCTCACGCTTATTTTTAATTGATCGTGATTATATTTCTGTACAAATATGCACGGGTAAAAGGCTAGTATCAATAATAGATACAACTTGATAAATAGAAAGTTCTATAGTGGTTTAGATCATCGAATCCCTCCCCCTTTATATGAAATCCAACCGTTGGTCAATTTGTCACACTTTTTACTTACACTGCAGTCATTTTTGTGTTATATGTCCTATTCTTTTTATCAATCAAACACCTTAAATGTTACGATGAGTCTTTTGTGAGTCAAATTCATCACATTCTACATAATAATAGAAGACTATGTCATTAGACTAAATGGTACTGAGTCGTTATTTACCGGTTGAATTTACTAATTGACAACAACATGGATACGTTTTTTTTGTTTTTTGTTTTCCTTTTCTTTTCCTAATCTAATAGTGATGGGAGAGAATAAGATGAGGTGTGAACTCGATTTGTTAATGAACATTTGCAAAGAATTGTTTATCACAAGCAAAGAAAAGGTGAGGTGGAATTGGATGATACACCCCCTCTAGATGAAGACATACCCTAAATTCAAGAACAGATAATATATATATATATTATTACACTAATACATAATTTAGAGAGATTAAGACATGTTCTAGTGGACTTGTTTTTTTATTTTGATCGAGTTGGATGAAGAGTTGAATATAATGAAGTTGTGTGATTAACAATTAAGAAGGATGATTTGTTAATCTTAATCAAAGTGCGGGGGGTGGCTTAGTTTTGGGTGTGCGAGTTCATGACTCACATGGCCTTTTCCTATCTACATCAACGTAAGCAAAGCTTTTGACGTTACGCCACCATCCTACGTCAGCTGCGGCCTGCGTGTGAACGGATGGAAAGTATTCTTGATCTTGTGCCTTCCATCTGGGTGAGGAGGAAGAAAGTTTTCTCTTTTGACGATTTCAAATGTTGGGCGATATATTCTGTGTGCTTCCTTCGTTGGATTTGTTGTTGTCATAGTTGATCCAGCGTATAATGCTACAATTCGTAAAGTTTATGAATCACATGTAAACGATTTAGTTTTAGTATCAAGAAGGATACTGACAGTATTCACTTCACTTAGATTGTGTTCGTTCAACAAGATGGTGTTCGAAATTTCGAATTACCCTCTAAACCATGTCATCTGGCAAAAAAAAATTAGTGGATCGTAAAAAAAAGTTATATGTCTGTTTTGTTCGGTTAATAAGAGTTTGATGATGTTTTTGATTTGGATCATTTCTCGTACATAAAACCATACGTAATCGTACACGTTATTTCCGATACCTCTAGAAATGAGAGCGTGGCTTTTAGCTTTCTCATCTATATTTTCATGAGAAAATTAAAGTGTTATTACAAAGTCATACAATAGGCAACCCTCGAGGATAAGAGCAAGAATGTTCAAGGATTCTTCCGCGTTCTTTCTCACTAGCGACTCAACTAGTTTTGTTTTTGAGAGAGGGGTTTTTTGATTCCATGGGATTTTTCTTGTTGGATTTGAAATGGTCAGCAACTGGACTTTTCTCTTCCTTTCCTTTGCTTTCAATTCTATAAAGTCTACACTACCCTACAAGTTCAAAATCACCAGAAGCTAACTGGTCCAGTTTAGAGATTAAAGAAAAACTATTTGCTTATCTTCAGTCAAATCTGTCTCTTTTCCTTCTCCTTTCTCACCCTTCCATTATATATCCCCCCCCCCTCTCCCTTCCTCACACTTTCACCAAGAATTTGAGACACCTCGTCCTTTTCTCTACATGCATTCATCTTTATCTTCATTATAACCACCTCTCTCCCTCTCATAGTCCCTAAGCTAAACCAAACCACCAGTTCTCCATTGGAGTTTTGGTGTTTCTGATCACAACCCACCTTCACATTCAACCAACTTAACTTGTTTGAAACACCCTTCGGCTCAGTTCTTGAACATTCCAAATTCTAGTTCAAGCATTTTTCTTTTGCTTAATTCTAAATGGAGAAGAGGAAGAGTGTGATGAGTAATTGGGACCAAAAGATTCTAGCAAGTGAGTTAACCCAAGGGAAGGAGCTGGCAGAGAAGCTCATGAATCAATTCCTTCACCCTTCATCATCCCCAGAAGAACATGATCTGTTGCTTTCAAAGCTACTATCTACATATGAAAAGGCACTCTCTGTGCTCACAAGGGATGTTGGTTCTGAAGGAGAGTCTAAGCAAATCCAAGTGATGGACTCACCTTGTTCATTTGGGAATAGTAGTAGCCCATTGAGTGAGATCTCTGACCAAGATTGCAAGAGCAAG
This sequence comes from Fragaria iinumae, assembly GCA_009720345.1. Taxonomy (NCBI): domain Eukaryota; kingdom Viridiplantae; phylum Streptophyta; class Magnoliopsida; order Rosales; family Rosaceae; genus Fragaria; species Fragaria iinumae. The sequence continues at coordinate 17,376,376 of CM019123.1, read as the reverse complement.
AATGTCTTCAAGAAAAGGTACCTAATTCTTTGAGTTGTTTTGTTTTGTTAGTACTTAGTACTGTCTGAAATTGATTCTTATTGTTTTGGATTATTGGGTTTTGCAGGAAAACAATGCCCAAGAGGACTAAAGAAGTGAAGGTTTGCTCTGGAACAGGACAAGATGGGTCTCTTGATGATGGCTATAGTTGGAGAAAATATGGCCAAAAGGATATCCTTGGTGCTAATTACCCAAGGTGAGAGAGCTCTAATCCTTCAAAGCCATATTTTTCATTTTATTATAATTAATTAACTAGACAAAACACAAAGCATGAAATTTGGTTAAGTGGTTTAAATCTTTGAGGATCCGCCACCCAAGTGGCCAAGTCCCAATTGGAAAATACCTTTTGCTTATGTTTTAATCATTGGTCTCTAACCAAGCACATCCAAGCACATGAACTTCTTTCTCTATTTTTAATTTGTTTTATAATTGGCATGATGAAGTCAAAATAGTACTTGAACTTATCCCCAAATTTTACCAAAGTTGGCTTGCTTACATGTTCATGAATGCACTGACTCACTTGCACAACTATTCAATAGGTAATGCCTTGTGAAAATTTATGTCAATCTTTGCTTTAGTTTCACTAGTATAGGGTCAAGTGTTTACCTTGGCTTGGCTGATAGTCTTTACATTCAATTCTTACTTACATGTAGTACCTGTAAGCATTAAACTCTGTCATACTGTTCTGGGTCTTCCTCATCAACAATAAAACACAAATTAGTACAAGGACCACAAAATATTGGCTCAACTTGGACTATATTGATGTTGAAATACACCCTCCCTAGAGCTTCACTATTGATTCCTTTTGGTGTCTTTAAGAACAAGTCCAAAGAGAAGGATGTATCTCTGTCAATGAACTTAGTCTGAACTTGTTTTAGTTTTATGTTCACAATCAGTTCTTTCATGTCCCACCATGATGTATCTAACTTGTTTTGATCTTGTATTGCAGAGGCTACTATAGATGCACACATAAAAACACACAAGGTTGCCCAGCCACAAAGCAAGTTCAAAAATCAGATGCAGACCCAACAATCTTTATGGTAACCTATACAGGAGAACATACATGTCATCTAGTCCCTCAGTTAAAAGGAAAGCAGAATACAGGAGAACATACATGTCATCTAGTCCCTCAGTTAAAAGGAAAGCAGAATGTTTCTCTTAAACAAGAATCAGGAACACCCAAACAGACACCAGAGAGATCGTTCAGCTTCGGCCTAAGAGTTAAAACTGAGAATTTAAACACTAGGGAAGAGGTAAAGGACATATTTCCACCATTTTCCTTCCCTTCCACGCCAATAGAGTCTGAAAACAATGTGGTGGGAGAACATGTTTTCGCTGCAATGGGGAACGATTTCATGGGTGGTAGCTACCCTCCAACATTCGGGTCTCCAGCAACATTCGAATCAGACTACTTTGCAGCAGTGTCACCATTCCACTTTGGACTAGTAGGCAATGATGTGCAGACTTCAGAATCTGATCTCACTCATGAGATGCTGTCGGCTTCAAATTCTGTGGCAAACTCACCAATGGGGGATTTCGGTTTCTCACTAGAGGATTTGATTTTTTACCCATTTGAAAACAATCCAGAATGTATGTTTCCCCAGCATTAATGTCCCTCACCATTAAAGAGAAAAAGAAAAAGAAAATTAGGAAGGAAATGTTCAAACAAAGTGAGCTTTCCAGTTTTCACTGCCTAGCTAGGTGCTTAAATACTTAGAAGTAATGTGTAAGATGTACTATTTCTAAGTGTGTCTTTACCTTTTCTTTACTTCCAAGTCTCATTGATTTAGAAATTCTTTGGTCCAACTGTCCAAGAGGACATGTAGTGTTGATTGTAAGAAATAAAGATGTCTTCTTGCTCTATGTTACATGAAACAAGTCCATTCTGAAACAGTGAAACTATTGGCCAATACACACACCTTGCAAACCTTATGCTATTTTACAACATTTTAACAAGCAATAATGTAGTTCATAACGAGAAGAAGGACAAAGGACTGGCAGCAAACCCAGTAGAATCATTTAATGGCTGGTTGCAAACTCACCCAACTTCTTTGAGCACTTAAGACTCTCATTCAATATCATCTTAGCATCAAATTTATACTCAAATCCAATGTCTTTTAGCTTTGTGGAACCCAAAGAAATCTCTCTCCCTAAATCTTCTACAAATCTGAAATCAGACAATGTAAGAAGAGAATTTACTGTTAGCCATTGTGGAGGTGAAGATCTAGTGAAACATAAAATAAGGCTAATAAGTGGTCATATTTTAAATATCAATATTAACCCAATTACGTGGTGCCGCAGTTGATACGTAAATAGATAATTGACGTAATAAAAAAAACTTAATTTTTGTTAACAAATAAAACTCCTATGTTAATTTCTGGATGATATTTTTTTCCAGTGAGATGCTATTTCTGCAGATGACAGATATGCAGTAGCACATAGAAATCTGCCCGTGATTGAGGGCTTCTCCATGCATAAAATGTGTGCCTCACATACATCTTTAATGTGCACAATTGGGACTTTACCAAGCAATTCCTCCAAAAATCTCAGAACCTGATACCTTGCCTTATACGGTTGCCGGTTAACATCTCTTCTAATTCGTCGATACGAGAAGCAAATTGTTGTGTAAAAGAATCAATATCTCGACGTAAGCCAAGAGGCAGATCAAGCCTCACGAATAATTTCATTACCCTCACGAGCGAGATCACGTCCCTCATTACGGGCTTGTACACATGCTTCTAGAGCTACTCGATTAGCTACGGCACCAGGTGCATTTCCCCAAGGGTGTCCTAAAGTTCCTCCACCGAATTGTAGTACAGAATCATCTCCAAAGATCTCGGTCAGAGCAGGCATATGCCAAACGTGAATCCCGAGCGCTCGTCCTTTACACTTAGAAACAGGGTCATACAGAGACGAGGTGGCATATATAGAAAGGATCCGCGGGATCCACTTACATGATCGAACGAGAACGAAGATCCTCATGCCTCAACTCTCAGCTTCTATTCACTCGCTTCTATTCAATAGTGGGAAAGGCCAGAGGGTTGAGAATTGCTACGATATTGATGATAGTGACGATATCGGCCGTGACCTTGATACGGAGCTGGAGCTTCTAACTATGATGAATGCGCTAACTATGGATATGATGCCGGAAATAGACCTATTTTATATCACCCTTCAATTCGAATTAGCAAAAGCAATGTCTCCTTGTATAATATGGATTCCAAACATTCATGATCTAGATGTGAATGAGTCGAATTACTTATCCCTCGGTTTATTAGTGAACTATCTTTCTAGGGATTGTGAAAGATGGTCCACTATAAATATTCTTGTTATTGCTTTGACTCATATTCCCCAAAAAGTGGATCTCATTGTGACTTGTGAAGTGAGCACTCCCACGCTCTCCGCCAAGGTAGGGAGAAGGGTGTCCCCTCCCACAAGGCCACAAGTAATGCTGACTACTTCAAGCTCAAGATCACCATTCTCATTGAGCCTCAGCAATTGTTTCTCTGATAAGGTCTTTGAGTGTGTATATGCCTGCAATGCAATACAATATGATGTAATCTGTACTTGATATACAAAAATGAGATTCAAATGGCTTCTTTTATCCGTCTATTTTTAGAACGAATAAAGAATAAACTTAGGTCTTTCAGTTTGTTAGACACATACATTACATTTGAGTCCAAATTGATGAGATTTAGAGTGAACCTAGATGTAAATAATTGAAGCACCGTCATGGCGTCATTACACATTACGCGATTAATGTTCCTTAAAAGAGTTCTCACATGGATATTTGTAGTTCTAGTGATTATGAGTATTTACTTTAGATTTTAGGTTCCTAGTTCAAATTCTACTTTCTAGAATATCAAACTTAATGATGCTTACTATTAAGAATCCCTCATTGGCATGAAGAAATGAAAGATTGAAGGGAGTCCAACAAGACTCGTCCAACACTTCTTTGAAGCCATTTCCAGAGTCTTTTATTGGGGACGCAGCCACCACAGAGGCTGTGTAAATGAGTCGTTTTACGGTGCCTGATTTGATGCAAGACTCCACAATGCTCATTAGGCCAGAAACTGCTGCTTCAGAAGTGTCCTTGAACTAATTCAAAAGTAAACAAAAGGGGATTAGGGTACTCACTGATTGAGTTCACATAAAATCAGATATGCCATTGGAGTTGCTCTAGGGTTGAGACTTGAGAGTGAACTCCTATTGAATGAAACTCTATCACATAATTTAGAAGCAAATGAAACCTCTTATAGAATTTCTAATCGAAACTCGATGAACCAAATTAACGAGTGTAGCAGTACCATTCATTTACACACTTCTCAAACTTAAATCAAACCTGAGTATTTTTGGGATCATGCTGCAAAGGGGTAGCCAGGTGAAAAACATACTTGCACCCTTGGATTGCTGGCTCAAACTGAATTGGACTATATATGTCAGCTTCAAACAATCTTAACCTGTTGTGTTCGCCATTAGGAACAAGACCCTTAAGAAGTCCCACTTTAGAGGCATCACCTGCACCAAAGAGAAACGTTAAAACCAATAGCACATAATCATGGATCCGATGAAAACCAGAGAAAGCTTGAGAAGGAGAGAATAAAGAGACCCATGTTTCTCAATGTTGCATGAACATTATATCCTTTCTCTAGGAGACTCTTCACAAGCCAAGAACCAAGGTAGCTTGAGCTTCCTGTAACACAAACCCTGGTGCTTTCCATTTTCCAGATCTAACGGCAAAATCAGTATCCATGAGGAGTCATAGATAATTTTGCATAAGTGACAATGGTACCGGACATAATTTGGGTCGATGTCACGGACGTAATTTTGTCAATGAATGAATAGTTCATGTTGATTACTTCAACTGTTCAGTATTGCAAGACTTGGAGTCAATTATTGACCGATTGATTTACGTTTAAGACAATAATTTGAAGTTGGAATGTGGACAGTGGACTCAAATTGAAATTTCAAATGCATTTCTAACAATCTGAAGAACTCATAAGTTGTTATTAGAGACAGTTTCTAGGATTTAGAGCTAGGATGGGCTTACTTTTTTGTTGTTGACCATAATGATAAGATCAAAAATTTGGCACTAACTAAAATATAGATATACACTTTATTAAGATGCGAAAGCTAAAAATCCATCCAAAACTACCCTTTATGATTATATATATATATATATATATATATATATATATATTTTATAAAAAAATCATTTATATTAAATAAAATAAATTTAGAAAAGAATTCAATCGAACCAAAATAGACCTAGCATCATACAAAAGAATTCTCATGCCCTAAAAATTGTATGACCCTAAAAACCATAAAGATATATTTGATCAGAGAAGACGAAATAGATTCAACACCACACAGTGACACAATCATGGAAGTAAAACTTATTGTTCAATTAAGGTAAAGAGCACTTAAAATGGGAAGAAATCAAGGAAGTAAAAGAAAAAGAGGAATGTTGTGGCTGTGAATCGAACTTGGGGGAGCTGACAAATATTAAAAACACTAAGCCAAGCCTGCAAAGCATATTCAACAATTCATAGTTCATGTATTCTGTTCCATGTCCATCCGCGCCTGCTTAGAGGGCACCCCAATTTCTTGCACGCTGCCCTGATGCAGTCATCTATTTCTAATTCATGTCTTGCATAAATGGATGCATGGTTTTAGTTTTGAGCAAATTCTAAAATGACTCGAAAGCCCTCCATGGTTTTGATGTCCAGAAGTTACTAGCAGAACTCGAAAGTTGTTCCTAGAGGGTACCCCATTTTCTTGCACAAGTTATGCAATCATCCAAAATCATCTTGGTATCATATTTGTACACAAAACCCTCCTCAGTAAGCTTGGTAGAACCCCAGCAGATTACCCTCTTTGGTAAATCCAAACACCTGAAACCCAATTCCAGAAAATCCCATTAATCTCGAAACTTAGTTTGGGCTTAATCATGGCCAAGAAAAAAAAAACACTTACTCTTGCTTCACTTCAAGTTCTGGATAATGTTGCTGATAGTAACTAGCAATTTGTGCAGATGAAACATAGGATCTTGTGCAGAAGAATCTACCATTCATTGAAGGACTCTCCATGCAGAAGATATGGGCATCACAAACATCATCAATATGGACTATAGGAATTTTCCCTACCAATTCCTCTAAGAATCTCAGACAACTATACTCCATTGCACTATTTGTAAGCTGAGAAACTAAAACAGCTACAGATGAATGTGTGAATGGTGGAAGTGAGCTCCCTCCCACAAGACCACAAGCCAAGCTCACAATCTCAAGTCCACTTCTTTTGTTGTGATTCCCATAACTCAAGACCTCTTTCTCTGCCAGTGTCTTTGAATCTGTATAGTCCTGCAATTTAACGATTTCGTACCCACTAATTTTCAATAAGGACACCCTAGTTTTCACTTTGGACTAGCTTATCTGAAATGTACAAGTCAGAAACAAGACTATACCTTGGAGAAGTCATTAGAACAAGCAAATGAGAGATCAAGAGGAGTCCAACATGTTTCATCCATGGAGTCTTTGAAACCACTACCATCTTCTTTAAGGGGAGATGCAGCAGCCACGGAAGCGGTGTAGATTAGCCTCCTAATAGTTCCTGAGTGAAGACAAGCCTCTGCAATGCTCTTTACCCCAGCTATTGCAGCTTCAGTTGTGTTCTTGTACTGCAGTCATACGGATAGAAGTAGCTAAATTATCTTGAAGGAAAATGGGTCTGAAGTCAGATTGTGAGGCATGGTAAGTTGTTGGATAGTTTGACTTATTATGTTGTTAGATAACGTCTCAGCTCACATGTTACGCTATTAAGACATTATAACGTCTCAATAATTATTACATGTTATTTGTCCAAGGCTATAACTTGTCACACGAAAGACTATCTTTCATGTTGGCATGTTGCATTGTAGAACAATAGAAACTTGCAATCTTGTAAGACGACAATTGCATTTGCCAGCTGATTAATAACATGATATATCTGAAAAATTGGATTGCAATGATATGTAAAGTAAAAGAGAGTACCCAATGAAAGGCCATTTACCTTCGAGTTTGGGGTGTGTATCAAGGGAGTAGCTACGTGGAAAACAAACTCACATCCTTCAATTGCTTTCTCAAACTCAACTGGATTATAGAAGTCAGCTTCAAACAGTACCAGCCGTTCATCGGAATCAGGAAGGCTTCTAAGAAGGCTCACCTTCGAAACATCATCTGTAAAAATATTTCAAAAAAATAACAGAACTCGTATATATGATTACTGTACAAGCTAGAAACACCAAGACAGATCGAGATCAAATATATGTTAAGAGTACCCAAGTTTCTGAGTGTTGCATGGACAGTGTATCCCTTCTCTAAAAGCTTCTTGACAAGCAAAGAGCCTATGTATCCTGCACCTCCTGTTACACAAACCTTGCAGCCATTACTCCTCTCCATTGAAACTCTAATATCTAAGTTTCTACAGTCCTTTGCTTCTTTATCTCATCTACATCAAAACTACTCCATAGTCCATACTTTTATAGCAGAGTAGAAGACCCCGCAAAATATAATCTGATGATGCTCCCATTACAACAAAATAATGTATCCTATCGAGAAGACAGATACACAGCTGCAAGGGTCGTAATTTTGTAATAAACAAACAAAAGCGTAGGATTTGGTTTAACCAGATATTGAAATGCATGAAAAGGAACACATACTAGACTTTATTTACAATTTCCTTTTCTCCAGCGGATCGGAAAAATCCACCACAAAATCTTATCAGGAATCTTATTAAAAATAAAATATAATCAGTAGACTGGGAGGGGTTTATAAATTATAAGTTTGCAACGATTTTACTACAATAAAAATGTCAAACCGTCTGCATCATGAAAGATTCAGGTTTGGATAGCAAAGATATCTACTTCTCCAGTGAATGAAAAATTCATGCCATGAGTACTGAACAGCTGAGCATCAATTTGCCAATTTTTTTCACAAATTGGATTATACAATATGATGAAAAACTGATATACTGAGATTTATTTCCATTAAAGACAACAAACTGAAATTAGAATGTCAATTTAACAGCATTTTTCAAAAGTTCATACGTTTCGAGGCATAACAAGTTGTTCCTAGAGACTACCCCATTTTCTTGCACACGTTATGCAATCATCCAATATCATATTGGTATCATATTTATACACAAAACCCTCCTCAGTAAGCTTGGTACCACCCCAGCCAATTTGCCTATTTGGTAAATCCAAACACCTGAAACCGAATTCCAGAAAGTCCAATTAATCTAGAAACTTAGTACGGGCTTTTATCTTCGCAGAAAAAAGAAGAAGAAGAAAGTTTAGCTACTTTTGCTTCACTTCAAGTTCTGGATAATGTTGCCGATAGTAGCTAGCAATGTGTGCAGATGAAACATAGGATCTTGCGCACAGGAATCTACCATTTATTGAAGGACTCTCCATGCAGAAGATATGGGCATCACAAACATCATCAATATGGACTATTGGAATTTTCCCTACCAATTCCTCTAAGAATGTCATACAACTATACTCCATTGCACCACTCTTAAAATAAGAAACTAACCAAGTTACAGTTTCAGGTGTGAATTGTAGAAGTGAATTCCCTCCCACAAGACCACAGGTCAAGCTCACAATCTCAAGTCCACTTCTTTTATTGTGATTCCCATGGCTCAAGATTTCTCTCTCTGCTAGTGTCTTTGAAACTGTATAGTCCTGCAATTAAAGGAATTTAGTACCCATTAATTTTCAGTAAGGACAACCAAGTTTTCACTCTGGACTGGCATATTTGATAAGTACGAGTCTGAAACAAGGCTATATGGAATGTTTCCCTAACTTTGATTCATCTAAGAAACTTGGGTACCTTGAGCAAGTGATTAGAACAAAAAACTGGGAGATCAAGAGGAGTCCAACATGTTTCATCCATGATGTCTTTGAAACCACTACCATCTTCTTTAAGGGGAGATGCAGCAACCACGGAACTGGTGTAGATAAGCCTCCTAACTGCTCCTGATTTAACACAAGCCTCTGCAATGCTCTTTGCCCCAGCTATAGTAGCTTCAATTTTGTTCTTGTACTGTTTTATTCATACAGATCGATAAATGTAGAGTATTATCAAGGAAAATGGTTAACTGGGTCTCTAGTCAGACTGTAATGGCATGCACGGTACGTTGTCGGACAATTTGACTAGTTATGTTTGTTAGATAAACCTCTCATCTCACTTGTTACGCTATTGTGAGATTATTACAAGGGACATGCATGTTATCTTGTAAGATGACAATTGCACATTTGCACTAACATGTTTATTAACAGACACGTGACACAACATGTGATATAAATTACGGTCGAGACGTAAACTAGACGGTTGAGACGTGAATATATGATCGAAAAAGGTATAAAAAGTACTCAACTACTCATGAACTTAGTGGTCCTTGATCAGTAGAAGGGCTCCCTAACATGATGGATATATCTGGAAAATCAGATTGCAGTGAAGTAAAAGAGACCTTTGGAAGTCCATTTACCTGGGAATTTGGGGTGTGGGTGAAGGGAGTAGCTACATGGAAAACAAACTCACATCCTTCAATTGCCTGCTCAAATGTAACTGGATTGTAGATGTCAGCTTCAAACAGTACCAGCCTTTTATCAGAATCTGGAAGGTTCCTCAGAAGGCTCACCTTCGAAACATCATCTGTAATAAAGTAACCCAGACCGGTATTATAATTACAGAAAAATCTACAAACACAAACACAGATCGAGAAGAAATATGAGTTCACCCAAATTTCTGAGTGTTGCATGGACAGTGTATCCCTTCTCTAAAAGCTTCTTGACAAGCAAAGAGCCAATGAATCCTGCACCTCCTGTAACACAAACCTTGGAGCCATTACTCTTCTCCATCGAAACTCTCTGAGATCTTAAGTTTCTGCAGTCCCTTATCCTATATATCTCATCTGCATTGAAACTACTCCCCCTTTAGTTCATACTTTTATAATAGAGTAGAAGACCCCTCAGTCTATCCTACTACAGATCGAGAAGACTGATAAACAGCTTGGGGTTCTTGATTTTACAATAAACAAAAAAAAAAAAAAAGTCAAATGATCACAGATCGATCTAGAGCAATATCACAAGCGCCTAGTTTGACTGAATGAGTAGGAGTAGTTGGAATGCTTTCCATTTCCTTGAATTTTGGATATTACAAACCTCTAGACTCTGGTCCTTAGTTGTCTACTACTTAACAGCCGCCTCTCTTTTTGACAGCCGCCTCTGATCTTTCAGAAACGTTAACACAGTCCAAAAAAAAAAAAGAGTATCAAATTGGAGCCGAAAATATTATTCAACAGTATAGACGCAGCCGGTTACTGATATCTACGTCTACTCCCCTTCTTGATAGTATGATCTTTATAACGAAAAACAATGCAGCCGGATAAACGAAGGGAATTAAAGCTTCCATTATAAGGATTAAGTGAGGATTTTTAAATGAATTGAAATTTAAAAGTATGAATCAAAGTTTAAAACACTTATCCAACCATTTATAAGTCATCACTTGATTCTCATTATATAGTCTTCATTAGAACCTCTCATTATGCTTTAAATTGATCACTCTGTAAAACCGATCTAGTTTCCAACCCTTTCCCCTACTTGTTCATACTCTATAGGGATGAGGTTGAGTATTTAAACAGTCAATTTTGGGTACATAAACATTATTTATCAAGATCACACAATTTTTATAAATACTTTATATGCTTATAGACTAATCTGTGCGAGAGATTGGGCAGAGAATTTAACTGCAAGCGCTAGAGTCAATTGTTAAATTTTCATAAGACATTTTTGAGATATTTACATGCATTTATGTATCATGTATGTCTGTGTCCTACTTGTTCATAGGGATACAGATAAGGTCAGAGGAAACTTGGAGCTAGGACTTTGTGGAAAGGATTGATACAGAGTTCTTCAAGAGCTTGCGCAATCTTGACCCTCATGAATGTTGAAGAGGAGAAATCCCACATAAAAAAGTGACAAATAAAATATAACTTATATGTGGGTGGATCATACTCAATTGTATCGAGGTTTTTTATGATTGAAATTCAACACCTTAAATGTGGTTAAGTTGGGACAGTATCGGTACGAGGATGATCTACAGACCACGCTTGTCGTTGTTTGACATGATATCAGAGCGGATCCCTCTCCAGTTGTGTCCCAGTCTGGGATGGGCCAAGTTTGGGTGCCAGACTGGCCAAGCTTTGGTGCCATGCCTTGTCATCGGAAGATGTCTGATTGGATTGTCACCAAGTTGTCCGATGTGGGCTAGGTTGGTCGGGTCGATTGGTTTAGACAGACATGTGTAGAATGGTATGTTGCACGTGAGGGTTCGTGTTCGAGAGGATAAGGTGACACAGATTCACATGCAAACCTTGAGTCAGGTTGCATGTGAGGGGGCGTGTTGGAGAGAAGAAATCACATCAGAAAAGTGACAAATAAAATATAACTTATATGTGGGTGGATCATACCTAATTATACCAAGGTCTTTTGTGATTAAAACCCAACACCTTAAAGGCGGTTAAGTTGAGACAGTATCGGTACGAGGATGATTCACATGCCATGTTTGTCGCTATTTGACAGTGAAAGCTATCATGGATTATTGAAATGAAGGTGCAAACAGAAAAATAAAACACAGGATAGGCTCAAAGACTACATCTTATAATTCTGATAATTGAAACAGTTACATCTCATTATATATAAACTTATATAGGTAGGGGTTTAATTTTCGATTTCTTTTTGGACTGGTGAGAGAGGCTTGACAAGTTGGATTATGGATTGGTTGTGTGTTTTAATGTGCGTTGTGTCTATTTTGGGAGATGCCTCCATATTTGATGCTTTGAATGGTGATGTGAATCTGCTGTGTATATTGCTTGAATGGTGATCATATACTACTGGAAAAAGTCACTTAGGAGACGGAATGATTTCGTCTTCTAAGACGGAAAATTCGTCTCCAAAGTTCTTAGGCGACGGAATCTCCGTCGGCTAAGTTCCGTCAGCTAATTGCCGTCAAGTAGGTGATTAGGCGACGAAATTTGAAGTTCTGTCTCCTAAGAAGCTCTTAGGCGACGGAATAACATTCGTCTCCTAAGAGCTTAAGCGATTGACATAGATTCGTCTCCTAAGAGCTTAGGCGACAGATTTTATTCCTATTATTTTAGGTTTTTTTTTCTTTTCGGTTTCTTTTTCTTTTTACACTCAATTCCTCTAATTATTCTTTTTTTTTATATTCATTTTCAATTTTTTTTTGTTTTAGTTTATTTATTTTTTTCGTTTTGGTTTCTTTATTTTCGTTTAGATCGGTCCCAACCTAGCCACCGCCCCCAAATACCACCACCACCGCCACCAAAACCATCAATCTCAAACCAAAACTATCATCCAAGTCTAAATCCATAAATAAAAAACCATAACCCAGCACCGTTCAACGCAGTCATCCAACCCCACCCCGTCCAACGCTGGCGCCAGACCACAACCTCGACTTTGGCTAGTCCTAACCGCCAGCCCACGTACCACCACATCGTGAACCCGACCGGAGACGATTTCCCACTGCAAACCCACATATGCCTATAATAATTTAGACTAAATACATGAATTCTCACTGCAAAACCACATACCCGATTGAATATACGCAGATCTGTATATTACCTCAATCGTCGACGATGTCGAGGGTGTAGATAACTATTTGGTGTCGGGTTCGACTATCAGAGACGGCGGCGTCAGGTGAAGGAGTTGGACGGTGTCGAGGAGGGGTGGGTGATGGTGATGTTGATCGAGGCGGCTGGGTTTTTGAGGAAGAAGAAGGGGGAATTTTTGAGGAAGAAGAAGTGGGTGTGAGAGAGAACGAGAGGAACAAATATAGTGGGAGAGAGAAAACCTGAGGCTTCAAATTTTAAAAGGAAATAGTTTTGAAAATTGTCCCAAATTTTTGTCCCGAAGTTTTGACCGCCTAAATTTTCGGCACTTAAGATGACGAAACCCTACCAATTTCGTCGCCTAATGAAATTGTTTTGAAAATGGATCTGGATCCTCTCCTGAGCTACAAATCTGTCTAACCTACCTTTGCTTTCATTGTCAAAACAACACGTGTAAAAGGAAGATCTAAAGGCTGATATTGATTTTCCCACTATACTTTGATTACTTTCAATCCTTCCTCTATACTTCTCTTCCAAAGTCTTCATCTCTGATATTCATTCTTTATTCACGAGTCACGATTCACAACCGGCCAAGTCTGAAACTCTTCAATAAAACACCCTTGAAAAAACTCTTCACTAAAGTCTTTTTTCGCATCAACAGCCACCTCCGGCAACGGCACTCGCCGACTTTCAACAATATGCTATCAAACTCAAAATCTTCACCGATTAATTAGCCTATACTTTTCTCTCTTATCATTCCTTACTTCTTCTCTTGATCAACCACTCAACCAGCATGAACCCATCTTAGATTGAACCAAGGATTAATAGAATTGAAGATTCAAGCATGATAAATTTCATTTTTGGGAGATCTGTAATTGTGGGAAAGAACAAAACAAGAGAGAGAGAGGGGGATTGAGAAAGAGAGAAAGGAATGACCCACTTATTTTCTTGCCTAAGCTGCAATTAAGGAAAAAAACAAATAATAGGTAGCTAATACAATTAATATCAGCCTTTAGATCTTCCTTTTACATGTGTCGCTTTGACAATGAAAGCTTAGGTAGGTTAGGCAGATTTGAAGCTCAGGAGAGGATCCGAATCCCTTGAAAATTGTTTGTAATTTTTGGCGGAAGAGCCTAACTTTGCGGCACTTAAAAGTTAAAGTCACGGACTTACCAATTTCGTTGCCTAGGTGTCTAAAATTATTTCAAAAAAGTTCCTCAATAAACCATTAAATGCAGTCATTAAAAATCTACATCACATGTAATCAATCAAACTTTTTTGGTCTTGATTATTAATGGAAAGAAATATATTTCACAAAAAAAAGAAATGAAATATGTTTAACCAAAAAAAAGGGATTAAATATGTTTAACAAAAAAAAAAGGAATGAAATATAAATTGAACATTCACTTTCGAAAAATTCTTAAATATGCCATTAATAAGAGTATTTTTCAAATTTTCTTACCTTTTTTTAATGAAATTTTTAAAAATTGGTTTGATTTTTTTAAAATTTTTGGCAGAAAAATTAGGGGTGGAACCGGTACGGTAACCGACTTTTTTGTCCCAAACCGTAAACCGTACCGACTTATGCCGGTAGGCAAATCTTGATACCAATACCAGCCGAAGTCGGTATCCCGAACTTTCGGTAACCGAACTTTTGGTTGGTAGCGGTACGGTTGGGCCTAGAACCGAACTTTATTGGGCCTCTTAATTTGTCACTTTTTTAAATGAAAAATAGGCCTAGACTAAAAAAAAATAAGCAACAACAACAAACTAGTGATTCAAACATTGTAGAAACCAAATATTTTGTTGTGTTTCACATGTTAAATTCCAACCCAAATAACAAAATTACAAATCCACAGAGTCACAAACTCAGTCTGACAGTCTCAGTGTCTCACGAGCAACAAAGTTACAAAAGCACCCTATCAGCCTAAGTGACTAACTGCAACTACTGAACTGCACATTATAATACTAAGTTACTAACACTAAAGAAATAAAAGTCTATAATAGCAATGCACCAAAGAGGCAAAGACCAAAACCTGAAACAAATTACAAATGCACAAGAATAACTCACAAGTCACAACTCTAAAATCATTAAAATGCACACTATTGACAAATAACAACACCAAACCTTGAAACAAATGCACAACACCTTGAAACAATGAATCTTCAAGTCACAATTCACAAAACACAAGTCACATGTCAAAACTCACAACTCATAAGGCACAAGCATTAGTTTAAATTGAAATACACAAATAGTAAAGACTAAAAGAGTTTAAAGTCTTAACAAAAAAATAACCAAAACAACATGACAAATTCAGAAACCATCCATTTCAAAAACACTGCTAGCCTGCTGCTACACATTGATTTGCCCAGAGCTTCTAGTAAGCCCTATTGGGGTTGCTGCCGCCTCCTGTCCTTGATTGAAACTGTTTTCTGCAAAATAAATAAAATTCACATGGTTAAAAAAATAAGGTATGATTTGTCATAGCAAATTCACACTGGTTTCTAATAATTACCTCTCTCAATCTCCTCCAACTCAGCGTAAATGGCGAGCTCATCTTCACTGGGATCCATGTATAGGTTAGGTGGATCAGATTTTAACCAGTCACTTGTGCACACCAGGGTCTCTACCATTTTTTGTGTCAATGATGCTCTAAAAGGATCGACAACTCTTATCCTAAACTAAATGTATTTTCAGAGGCCACTGTTGAGCAAGGAATAGCAAATATATCCTTGGCTAGCTTTGATAGCACTGGATAGGTTGCCTCATTGCCTTTCCACCACTTTGCAATTTCAAAACTCTTGGAGAAGATGTTGACATATCTATCGGATAAGTACTGATCAACTTCATTTCTTATGCATAGAGATTGCTCAACCACCCTCTCCCTTGCTATCTCCCTGCTAACCTCATCGAGGCTATCCAAATCATCTACTTCCATTTCAAAATCATAGAGAGAAGTCTGCTCAGCCATCTCATTTGTGTCTTGACCTCTATATTCTTCATACATCTTCATCAATATCTTCTTCAAGTCACTTTCTATCGATTCAATCACCACGGCACTTGCTTTAACTTTTCTCATTGCCACTTTAGCCCACTGCAACTTGTATCTTGGGTCTAGAATATTAGCTATCATGGTCACCTTGTTCACAACCTCAAAACTACCCCAATACTTGTCAAACTTCTCCTTCATAGAAGCAGCAACCCTATTCAAAACTTCATCAGAAGACTCACAAGCCTTGTCAATCTCAGTCTGCAATGTAATCATCTCGACAAATAAGATGTTTGCAGTCACTGTTTTCCATGCACTAAGCCTCAAAGCAGCTTCATAAAATTTCTTCAAAAAAAGACAGAATGCTTCTGCATTCCTCCAGTCATCATAACCCGGTGGTCCAACCTTGTCCTGAAAATAACTTTTAAATGCACCATCTTCTTCTGCCATCCTCCCAAACACAACTTCATACTTCAAAGCAGCTTCCAGCATAAGAAAAGTGCTATTCCATCTTGTTATTACATCTAATGGAACATTGGCATTAGCCTTGCATTGCTCCAAAACAACAAACTCCCTAAACTTGTCAAGCCTCGAAGATGAACTCACATACTTTGCACAATTCCATATCGCTACAATCCCATTCTCCAACTCCTTCAAACCATCCTTAACTATTAAGTTGATAATATGACAAGCACATCGTAAATGCAAATACTCCCCATCAAACATCAAAATCTTGTAGCCCCTCAATCTTCTCTTAATGTATTGCACGGCCACATCATTAGCAGATGCATTGTTGACGGTGATGGTAAAGACCTTTGAGATCTCCCATTGCCTCAAACATTGTTCAACAGCTCTGCCAATATCCTCACCTTTATGACTGACAATTGGACAAAAGTTTATGATTCTTTTGTGCAATTTCCAGTCAATGTCCATAAAATGAGCTGTAAGAAACATGTAGTTGATGTTTTGTATTGATGTCCAAGTGTCTGTGGTGATCGATATTCTTATGTCTGCTGCCTTCAAGCCACTAAACAAAAGCGCCTTCTCATGATTGAACTTATCTAACACACCATTGGCAACTTGCTTTCTATTTAATATCGGCCACTCCGGTTCTAATTCATTGACAAATTCCCTAAAACCCTCCTTCTCCACAAACCTAAAGGATAGTTCATCATTGATTATCATCGCTATGCACTTATCATCACACCTATTTCGGTTATACTTATGATAAGTTCTTTCTCCACTCACATTATCTACGGACAACTTGGACTGTTTGGGATCAGAATTAGCTAGTTTGGGATGCAACAGGTGTTCCAAATATCTCTTGTTTACATGAGACCACATTGAGCTTGTCTCATTCCTCTTAACTGCACACAACACTTCCTCACCACAAATGTTGCAGGTGCACCACTCCGGATCGATTTCATCCGAGTTTGAGAACTTACATTTAGTAAAGTATGCCCAAAGAGAACTTTTGTTGGCTGGTTCTTTTCATTTCTGCCCACAAGAAGATTGAGGTTGTGAGCTTTGTGGCCGAGATTCAAGTTGAGTTTGATGATGAGATTGAGGTTGGGATTGAGGTTCAGCGAAAGGTTGAGAGCGTTGAGGTTCAGGGGGGGGGGGTTCCTAAAGGGGATGTGTGTAAGGATCCAGTTCCCTCGACATTTGTGGTTGATTGAATAGATGGAGATGAGCTACTAGTCTGACTACTCTGACATTGGAACATTGTTGTATCTACTATGAACAAATCAAAAAAAAAAGACACAATTAACAACTAAGTTGAAATAAGATCATTCATATTTTCACCAAATTATAACAAGAACCAAATCATGTAAAACATTACACCAAAATGACCAAATCATGACAAGAACCAAATCATGTCAATTTGAAAAGGACATCAGCTAAAGGGAACCAAACCGGCCAACCACACCAAAAGTGTGAAAAAGACACCAAAGGAATGGACCATCCCAAAAATCAAACAACCTCAAAGTAGTAGGGTTCCTAATAGCCTAAACTCCCTAAAGCAGTAAAGCCTTGTGCATTATTAATATTAAGGTCAATTTTGAAGTAATCAGTCTATAAAGCAAAGAATCATTAGGCCATTCCCATCTAAACATAGCTTTAAAGTTTAAACCATCAATCACAATCACATATATGAAAAACAAAGGCATCAAAGATTAGGCTGGCATCAAACATTATATCTTCCAAACATCAAAACCATTATGAAGAACAAAGGCATCCATGATCACACAAGGCATCAAACAGTCCTAATTCCGAACATCAAAACCATTTAACTAAGAGCAGAGTATATTAATGTGTATGAAATTATCCATCAAACACAAAGCATAATCATCCTGCTCACATCACCAACTTAAAATTTGATTACTAAGAACATCAAACATCTAAGAACCAAATAACATATTCAAACTAAGAACTTATCCAGGAACCATACCTTGTCTAGCTTGTCTAACTTTAGTAGCTTGCGCCCCAAGCCCTTGCCTACCTTGCGCTCCCCTACCACCTGCGCCCCTACCAATTGCGCTGCTGCTCATCCTAATCCTTTGGCGACCCATTTGCTTTGATTCAGAGAGAATGAGAGATGCGATGAGCCAGATGAGGGATTGAGGGTTGCGATGAGGAACGAATCAAAGGACGGACTGAGTGAGTGAGTGAGGAGTTGGGAATCGATTTGGGAATTGGGAATCGATTTAGGATGAGAGTGAAGAGAGAGCAACGACTGAGTGCAATGAGTGTGGAGAGAGCGACGACTGAGTGCAATGTATTAGGATTAGATTTCAACCGTTAGGATCCATTCTTCTTGAAATCAACGGCTAAGATTAGATGATTTTTAATATTATAAAAAAGTCAGTACGGTATGGTATACCATATTTGTATAAAATTTCATACCGTTACCGTACCACGTACTACGTACGGTACGGTACAACCGTACCGACAAGTCGGTAACCGATTCCGGCAGTTCGGCTGGTTTTTCGGTTGGTATGGTTGGATCGGGACAAAATGCCAGCCCTAAGAAAAATTGCAGCTAAAATTTTTCAGTACTTAGGAATACTTAGGAGACGGAATATTATAATTTCGTCGCCAAAGTGGTTTTTTATTTTATTTTTTTGCAAAAAAAAAAAATATTGTCTGCTAAGTAATTAGTTCCGTCGCCTAAGATATGAATATTTTTTATTTCTTATTATTTTTAAAATATATCGTCTTCTAAGTATACAGTTTAGTCTCCTATGTAGGACTTTAGAGACGAAATTTGTTTCCGTTGCCTAAGTACGAACTTAGGCTACGAAATAGTGTTCCGTCTTCTAAGTACCACTTAGGAGATGAAATTAAAATAATTCCATCTCCTAAGTGCTTTTTTCCAATAGTATTGGCTTTACATATGTTGTTGTTGGGTTGCTAGAAAATAAATGATATTCTGAAGTGTTGATGCCACAAGTATGCAGAAGAATGATTGAAAAATGAGAATATGCAGGGTGCAGCATAGGCAACTTTTAAATTTTCAACTTGCATAGTTAGCTTATCAACCAAATGTACAGTTTAAGAATTTTCAGTTTTTCTTCATATTGTGATTTGTCAGCTGCTGTTGTTGTTCTCCACTATGTTGCCTCATTATTTGCCGCAACCAACAAAGTCAAGACAACTAGCTCAAGGGGTGTTGGGTTATTGAATTGGAATGTTATCATTGTAATTATTATCTTTCGTTAAAATTAGCGATGGTTGTGTAGTTTGTTCCAACCATTATGCTTGTTATCAAGCATATGGTTGAGGGAGGTTGTTAGGATTATAAGAGTAATATAGAGTAGGGTAGCTTGGTCATTTTGTTATAATCCCTATATAATCTCTTGTAACCTACATTTTACAATCAATGAGAATAGCTACAATGTAGTCTCAAAGTGTTCTTGCTCTCATTTACATTTTCTTCATTTACATTTCAATAAAACCATAATTCCTATTACCTCGCATCACTGAGTATATTGAAAGACTTAGAGATGCGCTTACAGCTTATATATGCTTTTTATTCTTGTTCAGAATTTTCAAGAATATATGGAGCAAGTTGTTTCAAAGCAGCTGCCAGGGTATCACTAAGGCAGGTTAAGCTCATTCATTACAAGCCTCAACAAATATATTGTTGCAACTCCTGAGCTCATACCTCGGAAACCTATTCTTTTGGAGAGTAGAAGGGCTTTGATGGTCAACTTGGCAATTCAGCCCGCTACCGGCTAACCGCCCGCCAACCGCCCGTTAAAAACTCGTCTGTTAATCGCCTAATTACATAACATGTTAATGGGCTGTCAACCCATTAACTACCCACCAATTAGCGGGTGGAAACATGTTGCACGTTGGAACCCATCTAACCCCCTAAGGCCTGCTAAGTAATAAAAAAAAATTAGGGAAGAGGAGAAAACCTTGCTTACTCTATTTGACTCTCTCTCACATCGTTCTTTCTCACTTCACCAAGAACCCGACACAACCGTCGTGAAGGGAAAAATTAAAAGAAGAAAAAAAGGCAAAAAAAGAAGAAGAAGGGGGGAACGCCTTAACCGGTCTTAGCGGGTTTCAACGGGTAACCCACGAACCCAACGGGTTCAACCCGCTAACCCACCCATTTGCCAGGTTGACTTGATGGATATTCTTGTCTCCCTCATATACAACTATGTAGATGATCAGACTAAAGCTCATGCGTAATATTTAGTTATATACCAATTACCACCATGCGCTCCGGGATTATTTTTCTGCTGCCCATAACATGCTGCTAATGAGTCATGACCTGCAAGACAATTTTTATAAGAGAAATTCGTTTGAATGATATACGAACTTTTTCTCTTTATAAACTTTGGTATATCAAGTTTTAAAAATATCAGATTCGTATCTCATATTTCCATCCCGACCTAAGATTGGTATATATAGCCATTAAGATGACTAATTTAGCCTCAGACCAAAAAAAAAGATGACCAATTTACCCTTAAATTCTCTTTTTCTTTTTCTTAGTTTTTCTTCTTTGTTTTCATATTCCAATTTTCTTTTTTTGGCTTTTAATATTTTTAGCAACGTAGAGAAAAAATTCATCGTCATTTTCTCCTTGTTAATTATCAGTTTTTCATCTCAATCATCCTTGAACATCAACGGCAACAACAAGATCCTTGGGTGTCAGCGGAAACAACAAGGATTGAACTTATGTATGTTTGCCCTCTTCAATCTTCTTCAAGTTTATAAAGGCCAACCCAAATTATCAAATTCCAAAATCTCTTCTAATATTTCTGGAATATGAAAAAAAAAATAAAAAAAACTAAGGAAAAAAAAGAACTTAAGGGTAAATTGGTCATCTTAATGGATATATCTACCAATCTTAGGTCGGGATGGAAACATGAGATACCATTATGATATTTTCAAAATTTGATATACCAAAGTTTATAAGGATCAAAAGTTCGTATACCATTCAGACGAATTTCACTTTTTATAATATGGACAATTCATTCAAAATCCTTTTCAATAGGGCTATGGCACAGCAGCTTGGTCTCTGCGCATTTCGGAATGGACTAATTACTCGAGGACATAACTACCTTTCTGAGTTATATTTAGTTGGAAAAGTGAAAGAGTTACTTAGACAAGGGGTCTCCCGAAGTAGATGTCATGAGAAAACTTTTGAATAGGAATGTCTTGACAGACCTGATCATATGCACATCAACCTTGAACTCCTAGTGGTCATGCATTTGGTACGTGCCATGGTGCTGGAAGTGCCTAATATGGCAGCAGCCAAAACTAATACAAAGCACGCTGCGATTAGTAAGAGGTTGCTTGAGAAGGGCTCTTTCATGGGACATCCTAAAACTGTAGACCCTGTGATTGTAGCTAGCTACCAGGGCCTTCCTCAAATGTGACTTCCAAAAGGCATCAATTCCCTTCGTGTCTGGAATTAAGCTACTCCAGAATCGTGAGAATGTCCTGGAGATACTCAATAGCCAATACTAAGATCAATTGGAGGTGCCTGTGATGCTCTACCTTCTCCATCACCTACTGGTTGTGATGCTCAATACTAATATCAATTCCCTTCTTGGTCTGAATCTCTGAGAGGTCAAAAGATATCTCAATGCTAATTACGGCAAATCGATGATGTGCTGCAACTGAAAGCAGACCTTCGAGAGAGTAAAAATTGAGAGAGGGTTGTTGTGATCTGAAACTTGTAATGAGCAAGAGTTTGTTTACTGAATGCACAAGTGTTAATTTTCCCTTTGTACAATCCTTTTTCTTTCTTTTTAGAGTAGCAAGACAGAGACCAGCTCTTAATCTTTAGCAAACCAAACGTAGCCAAAGAGAAGTTAGACAAAATAAGCCTAAGCCGAATACACACACACCATCTTGAGTCGCATCAATCTCAAATCTTGTTAAACTAGAACATAAAGGTGACAAAGGCCTTAAAACTAACAAATTATTGCAATTTGATAAGTAGTTAATGCTTGAAGATAGGGCTGCGCATAAAGCCCGCAGTAGGAAAAAAAAACCAGCAAACCAACCCGAACCGGAAAAGTCTCAGTATGAGCTTTCCAAATGAATGCAAAAGTGCCTTGCTGACATCTCACTTGAGCTCCGTTTCAAGCCAAGAAGCTACTCAAAAACTACGACGTCATATACATCCTCTCCTATTCGGAAACAAGGCCCCGTTCACCGATCTTCAAGTGATCAGCGTAATAGACGCATTTTATGCTATATTCTTAATGTATTTCCGACCTTATTTAGCTTGGTTATTTCCTTAATAATGTCATTTCTAGCTTGTTTCTGTTTTATAGGTCGAAAGAGGCAGTTTTACACAAAAGTAGGCTAAAACGCAAGAATTGAGAGAAATCCTAATCAAAAGAGGATTCATTGTCACGTCCCGACTCTTAAATGTTACCTTAATTACTAGCATTGTGGTAATAAGAATTTTACCGTCTTCGTCATTGAATTTATAGTCCTAAAGTCCCTAGAGGTGTGTTGAGGGACGAATATTTCGAAAGAATTATTCGAAGGAAGAAAATGTGACGACGGTAAAAAATGGTAAATTTTAGCTAGTAAAAGGTAATTTTTATTGGGGTATTATTTTGGGGTGTTAAATTTTTGAAATTTGGGTTAAAAATGGTGTTGGATCGGCTGGGCCGAGCCCAACCCATTTCTTCCTCTTTTCTTTCTCTCTTTTCCTCCCGATTCTCTCTCCCCGAGCCTTCACTGCCGAAGGTTTTCCGGCCGCCCGTCCGCCGCCGTCCGGCCGCCCCAGACCGCCGCACCGGTCCCAAACGATCGGTCTCCAACCCAGCTGCAGTTCTAGACCGGTGGCAGCCTCCCTAGCGCCGCCGTGAAGGAGGAATCAACGCCGAAAGCCCCGACTGCCGAAAGCTACTTTTCGCCGGAACTCCTTCTTCCGGCCGCCATATCCGGCGAGCCTTGGCTCAAAAGGAAGCCCTCCTCCCGTGCTTCAATCCCTCCAAAGGGCTCCCTCCATCTCGAGATAGGTAAGGAGAAATCGGTATTTGAAATTCTAGGGCTTTATTGTGTGTTTGTGTTCGATTGACATGGTTAGGCTTAGAATTGGAGTTTGTGGTAGTTAGGAATGTTGTAGAGGAGGTTGAGAGGAAGGTGCTGTCAAATTTTGGTGAGCATCGGAGGTCGCCGGAGTTGGTCGCCGGCCGCCGCCGAGAAAATGTTTTTGGTGGAGAATATTATGAGGAGTTTAATGGAATGAGTTTTAGAATTTTGGAGGAGTTTTGGATAGGTTTTGGAATTTGTTAAGTTTGGTATTTTGGCGGATTAATAAGTTAAAATCCGGCCATTGGATTATTTTTATGATTAGGACGTTGGAAGGTGATTTTTGAGGATGTTGGTATTTTTGGAGATTTATGGTTGGCAGTGAAGTTAAAATTTAGGACGATAGACATGGTTGAGCGCGAGAAGCTCATATTTAATTATGCCTATTTTCTTTGAACGTTGGGATTTTATTTGAGGAATTATTTATGTTTTGGAACAGGACGCGAGGAGGCTCGAGCAGAGGAGACTTCGACCGACGTCAGGCTTAGGCCTAAGTTGTGAGTGGACCTTTGTTTTTAAATAATGTTTTATTGTTGAATAATTTCCTTTGTTGGAATTTATCCTGAATTGAGAATTTCAGTGATTTTACTCATTTTATTTAACGTTTATGAGTATAGTATGTATATGAGAGAACGCTAGCTAGCCATACTTGTTCCCTTCATAATGAGGAAAAATGCCATTATGAGGTGACGTGAGCGTTAGACGCCAGCGTCGTAGCCCTGTACGACTTTCTACTTTCCGAGTTCATTCTATGTTTTTAGATTCATTCATAGAATTCGTACAGGGAGTAAGCACGTATAAATACCACTCGGTCGTTTCCCCCATACTGAGGAAAAATGCCATTATGGGGTGACGTGCGCGTTAGACGCGAGCGTAGTAGCCTGGTATGACTATCTACTTTCAAGCTTATTCATAGATAGCATACATGGAGTAGACGGGTGTGAATACATACTGATATAATTATATAATTTTAGCCTGAGAGGTTGTACTTGTTTAAGATTTGGAGACTAGCCAGAACTAGTCGTGTCCTTGAAAGTGTTTCTTGGGGAAATATTATTGTTGTCGAGATTATTTTGTCCACTCACCCTGACGTGATTAAATATTTTCCCTTGGGCTTTTCCTTCGCTTTTAATTGCCCAGTCTGCAGAGTTCGGGTGGGGTCTAGAAGGAGGCGCCGAGGCATAGTCACCCACATTTCCACTACTGTTCGCCAGTAGGTCATTTGTTTAAACCCACTAGGATTTCTATCAGCTTCTGTTGTCTTTCTTGTAGTAGCTCTGAATATTTTCGGAAAAATAATTGTGTATTATTTTATTCAGTTATTTGGATTAAAGTGAAGATTAATATTTTGGGTTACGAGGGTGTTCTCTATTTTTCCGGGTTAGGGTTGTCCATTTTCAAGGGAGGTTTGCCGAGTCCTTCGGTAAATTTTCCTTGGAGGTGGTCCCCGCAGGACTTACCTCGGGTTTCGGGGTGAAATTCGGGGTGGGTCTTGATATTCATAGTGCAGCAAGGAGTCTCTTTAAGTCGCAAAATCTGAGGATAAGTCATTTAGGAAACTTTCCTGTTTTGAAAAGGGAAACTTGCTTATTTCATTTTAAAAAACTTTCTTATTTTGATTTAGGAAACTTACTATTTCTGAATCTTTCCTATTTTGACTTTCCTAAACTATTTAGGAAACTTTCTTTCCTTATGAGACAATGAAACCATTTGAAGTCAGGAAACCTAATCCAACTTGGAATAGGAATCTATGAACGTGTTTAAAAATGACGAATTTTGCAATAATCAAGGGATTTATGTGTGCTAATATAAATCAGAGAATTAAAGGAGATTCTTTCCTTTAATTTCAAGGTTTGAATTCTGTTATTCCCTACCTTATCTGACTTTATTTCTCTTTCAAAAACCCTAATTGCGCACCAGGAAAGGAAGGAAAATCAGGGATTTTCGTCAAAGGTCTGATTAAAGGCAGTAGAAGGAAAGTTATTCACTGTTGTGATTTCCTTTGGAGAACAAGTAACGAACCTGGTCTTCATTCAAGCTCCATTCGAGATATGATTGCGCAAGAGAATTATATGGAAGGTTCTGTGCAATATTCAAGGTCGTTGGATCATGAAACAATCAAGGGCTAGGAGAAGACCTAGGGTTTTGGCCAGACAGTATAAAAAGGAGCAAAGGAGCAACGTTTTCATCATCTCTTCTTCGCACAAAAATCAGTAAAACACGTTAGCCTTCCTTCTCCTTTTCGACGCCTCTCTCCAGTAAAGAAGCAATTCAAGCCGGCACCTTTGTAGGACTTCTCCAAAAGGCTGCCGAGAAGCATCAGGCATGTGCGATCCTTCGAACATCTCAAGCTTCCTTGAAGATTTATAAAGTGTAACTCATGTCTTGTTCCTTCTATCTTGTTATTGTTCTTTGTTTTCTTTTATTGGATTTCAAAGTTGGAATTGGCTAGTTATTAAGAAAATGAATAGGTTAATTTTCAAAATAAATTCGAGCATATTTCGACTTGTCTATGATAACATGTGATTCGTTTTATGCCTTGTTGATTTCATTAGATGCATAGTTTTGTTTGAACTAAAACTCTAATCTGCAGGTTAGTGTTGCTATCATCTATACTAAGCTTCTTCAAGTAAGTGTAGATCTCCAGTAGTAAAGGTTATGTAATAATAGCCGAAACTTTGTGTTACATGCTTACAGGTTAAACAGCTTCCTATAAACTTGGGCATGTTCAAATTCAGAATTCTATAGCTCTTAATGATTCATGTTTAGTGTAGACGGGTACTTTAAGTGACACAGAGTATCGATCACAGCCTTTGCATGAAATATCCTAGGTTCTAGACTTCTATGTGCTTAGGAGATAAAGTAAGTAGAATTAAAAGAATGCATGACCGCTGAGGCTTGTGTTTCAAGTTTGTTTTTGTTATCACTTGGCGATGAATTTGAATATATGTTTGAGGCATGTTGATACTTGTTTGATTCATTCTGAAACCTCTGGTTGATGTGTGTTGAAGATGATCACCTGTATATATTAGTTTAGATTCTATCTTTACCTTTTTCATAGTGATGAGCACATTTTATATCATATTATTATCCCTAATTTATGTGTTAGTTACTTGTTTAATTAGTTTGTTTTTGTGTTCTTATATATGTTTTATCTAAATAAATAAAATGTTAAAGTTATGGAAGCAATTTACTTATTTTCATATAGTAAATTGAGTCTTTGTTTTAACATGAGTCTTTTTCCTTTAATTAAGTGAATAATTGCAACACATGTTCGTCTTGTTCTAGTAGCATGTATGCATATATGCATGTGTTAAATTGGTGGGTTATTTTCTCATGCATTAGGTGTGATGTGTAAAAATATTACCATGGCATCCATTGTTGAATTCACTTTTGCTTGTTTGATTCATAGGTATATAAATGCATTGATACAAACGGAAGAGAGTATGAAGAATTTCCAAGGACATATACCATGAAACAAGGAGGCAAGAAGCATGCAAGCATGATTCTAGGAACTAAATCTTCAATTGTTCAAAGATTGTGTACGTAACTTCTCTTCATTCACATGAAAAATGAGAGAAGGAAGCTATGTATGGAAGCATTTATGGATGGAGACTTTAGCTATCAAGCTTGAGAAGTTTGAAAGATGAAGAGTCATTTTCACATGGAGATGAAGTTGAATGAAGATCATTGTTGCCCTATAAATAGATGTTGCTTCAAGTGAATGAGGAGAGAGGGGAGAGAGTGGAGATTGAGAGACATATTGTTACTCTTGTTCTTCCCTTTCTTTAGCTATCTTTCCTATGATGTTTTGTATTGTTTTAAGCATGTTTTCAATTTGTACTATGTGTTGCTAATTTCCTTAACTAAGGTTAAGGAGGAAACCACATTATGAAATAAGTTTCTCTTAATTATCTATCGATTTCCATAATTATGTTATTCATGCCTATGACTCTTGCTTCAAAATGCATTAATAAAATCTTTGTTCATTTCACCTCTAATGTCATGCATTTTTGGTAGTTTGGAAGTCACTTTTACTAATCCATGCTTGGCTTTGTAAAATATTTAATATGAAATCCTTTGATCTCTTGTCATTCAAATGAACTTGTTTCACATTTGATGCTTTGTAAACACTTTGATCTTTTGTAGTTTCAATAAATTTGTGTACATGTGATGCTTTGGTGTTCATAATTAAGAAGCGAAGAAGAGTCTACTTTAGATATATTTCATGTGTGCTTCATTGTTAAATCTTGAGAAAGATTGATTTCTAGATTGCTACTCCTAATTCGGGAATTGATAGGTAATATTAAAAGACTTATTAAGTAATGTGGTGGAATCCGATGCCTTAGTTACTTCGTCATCAAAGTAATCTTTTATCTATTTTATTTGTCTTAGCTACTTCACCATCAACTTTCATTCAACTAGGTTAGTGTTAAATTAATTTGATTCGATTAGTTTTTCCTATTTTCATACATTCCCTGTGGGTTCGACCTCGCTCTTGCATCTCTGTACTACAACTGATTCGTGCGCTTGCGAGTAACATTTTAAAACACATCACATAGGAATGTTAGAACAAACTCTCAAAATTCCCCCTTAAATCATGTAAATGTAATTGTTGTTTATATTCTGTATATAACTCTTAAATTAGTCTAATCTGTTCTAGTTTTATAAACGCAAGAGCACCCTAAAGTCTCCAGATTGATCGAACCTTATTTACCAATACTACGATTTTCAAAAAGTGTTCTTAATTGTCGCACGCCCGGTAATGAGCAGCGCGTCTCATCATAACCTCTTTGAATCGGTCTGTATAAATTTTGTAAAAGATGTAATCTTTATCTCAATAACAACTGAGTTTTGTGTAAAGTTAAGATCTTTAAGCAAATGGGTGTTTGATTGTGTTGGTTTTGGGATGATTCTGACTACTGGGGTGTTTGATCGGAGCCAGATAGGAGAATGGAAAAAAGCTTGAAAAACTGACAAGACCGGTCGGGTTTATGCCGGTCCGAGCTTAAAAATTTTACGGCAAAGACCGACCCGTCTGGACAATAACCGGTCTGGACCCAGACTTAAAGAATTAATTAGGTGTCGATGATAGACCGTGCCCAGCCCTACTTGAAGATAACGCTCGACCATAAAGCCCAATAATTAAGTATATGCTCATAGATTCTTATATACAATTTATATATAAATTGTACATTTTGTCGCAATGCACCTAGCTAGAGGTATGGCAGAAAGGAAAGCAAAGATAAAGAGATTAAGAACATAATACTGCACTACCCAATAGGGAGGGTACACGAAGAGATAACTTTAAAAGTTAAAGATTGGGGGGCACAACAATTCTGTTTTGCTAATCTATAAAGCCAAAAAGGCAAAATAATCATCCTAAACTTTTGACCCTCCCAAAAGCTCAATCATAATGGCTTTTATTAATCATGAACCATTTCAATCTATAAGGTGATGTGTAGAGATCTTCTAGATGAAATCGTGGTATTGGTATGGACCTCCATAAGCTAGTGAAGTGATCCATTGACGGCTCCTATCCAATAATGAAGCAACTCATTTCCATTTGCTAGACAACCACTTTCGCTTGGGAAAAAACTCCGGAGTCATTATCATATTTCCCTTAGGAAAAAGGTAAGCAAGAGCACTTGTCGCGGAGGACTGTTAATCGTTAATTTGAGGACAACTGAAAAGTGAAAACGATGATAGACTGGTATTTCTATAAATTCGATTATTCCAGAGATTATAGATTTCACACGTACGTGCGTAGAAGATGACTTTTTAACTACTCTTTTATCAAAATCCTACACCAATTTCTTGTTTCCTTGAGTATGAACTTTAAGATGTCTTTACTTTCTCCATGAACAGAATTTTTCAAGTTCTCCAATGTTCTAGATGACTCTAATTTTATCTTCTAGATCATGGTATTTCCGAAGGTGTTTAAAGTCAAGCTTGACCTACACATCAATAATCTGCATTAGCTCGTTGGCCACAAACCATGCTCACAATAGTTATTCACAAAAAAATGTTTCTACTCCGGAGCATCATTCATAACATATCCTTCTGCTAACATATTCACACAATGACACAATAGCTTGGGTTTTTTGTGTTCATATCATATTAACCGAATTTTTTTGAAGCTAGCTGACAAACTTTTATTAGATATGAACAAATTCCAGAACGGTTACATCATAAATAAATAAAAAGTTACATAATTAAAAGACCTAAATAAATCTAAATGAACTGAGACAATGGACTCGTTCATCTTTTGTCGAGCTGAGACAATGGACTGTGTGAGTCTGCAGGGGGTTCTGAAGGCATTTGAGATGGTTTCGGGTCAACAGATTAACTTCCAGAAGAGTGCTATCTCCTTTAGTAAAAACGTTCCGATAGAAGAACAGGTAAGGTTGGCGGATTTGTTTGGGGTCCAGAGAGTAGATAAGCATGATAAGTACTTGGGAATTCCTGTGGAGGTGAGCTATTCTAAGGAGGAAGCTTTCGGATACCTAGTTGAGAGAGTCAAGTGGAGAACCCAGGGTTGGAGAGAGAAGCTTCTTAGTGCAGCCGGGGAGGAGATTATGATCAAGGCAGTGGCACAAGCTATCCCTTCCTATGTCATGAATTGCTTCGAATTGCCGAAGTATCTGTGTGATGATATGCATAGTCTAATGGCTAGTTTCTGGTGGGGAGACTCAGAGGATAAAAAAAGAAGGAGGACTTGGTTTCAAAGATATGCATGCATATAACCTAGCTCTTCTTGTTAAACAGGGATGGCGTATTATGCAACAGCCTGATAGTTTGCTTTCGAAGGTACTAAAGGCCAAATATTTTCCCAATTCAGATTTTATGAAGGCGGAGCTTAAGGCTGGAGCGTCGTTCACATGGAGGAGCATAATGGCAGGACGACGGGTTTTAGAGAAGGGTATGCGATTCCAGGTTGGTAATGGGGTTGATATTTCGGTCTGGCATGACAGATGGATCCCTGTTCCGTATGGCTTCAAGCCTTACTCAGAACCTATGGAAGGGTTAGACGATTTGAAAGTTGCTGATTATAGACCCTGATGAGCGAGATTGGCAGATCCATTTGCTTCGTGAGTTGTTTAATGAACATGAGGTTGAGTTGATTGCCAAAATTCCATTAAGTTTGGGGAACCCTACTGACAGATTAGTCTGGCATTTCGAAAAGAGTGGTAGATACAGTGTTAAGAGTGGATATTGCACTTGGAAAACTCTCGGTATTGCGCCAACACATGCCTCCTCTTCTTCTTCCATTGTTGGTGGACAATTAGCTAGATATTGGAGTGCCCTTTGGAGGTTACAGATGCCAGCGAAGGTCAAGGTTTTCTGTTGGAGGCTGCTGCGCGATGCCATTCCCACACGTTTGGCTCTAGTGAAGCGACATGTGCAGGTTCAAGAGCTTGGGTGTTTGATGTGTGGTGTTGAACTCGAGACCAGTGTTCACTTGTTTAAAGAGTGCACAGTTGTTAAAGAATTCTGGCGCAATGGCCCTCTGAAGGAGGTTATCCCATCAGTACCCAATTCGAGCTTAAAGGAGTGGGTTTGGACAGTTATGGATGCACTAGATAAGGACCAACAATCTCTCTTTTTCTCTAGCTTGTGGGCGCTATGGACGGAACGGAACAAGGTATTTTGGAACCACACTTCTTTTATTTCTTTCTTTATTTCTCAATGGGTTGTTCAGTTTTTGGATGAATATAAGAAGGTGCATGGGAGGGTTGAGGTGAAGAGGAAGAGAGGTCAGATGAAGTGGGAATGCCCTCCAAGTGGAAGGCTGAAAATTAATGTTGATGGGGCTTTTAATGGCTCTGTTGGGAGTGGAGGAATTGGGGTAATTGTTAGGGATGATAATGGTTTGGGAATCGCAGTTGTGGCAAGACAGGTCAAGCACTCTGCTACACATGGAGGTTGAGACGTGTAGGGCGGGTCTTCAACTTGGAATTCACCAAGGTTAGGCTAATATTGATATTGAGAGCGATTCTATCCTACTTTTGGCCGCATTAGAGAGGGAGGAGGAAGAATTGTCTGAGGTGGGTCGGATTTTAGAAGATTGTAAGGTTTTTTTGGAAGCTTTTCAGTCGGCTAAGGTTCGACACATTTATAAAGAAGCAAATGGTGTAGCAGATAGATTAGCACACCTAGCTAGTTTAGGAGCTTTTGATAATGTTTGGTTAGAGGAGACTCCTGCTATTATTTAGGACGTTCTCTACGAGAATATTAGTCATATTTCTATTGTAGCTCGGAGTTCAGGTTTTATGTCCCCCCCCCCCGATGCAAAATCTTATTGTTAATGAAATAAATGGAACCGGGCGTGGGGCTGAGCCTCCTAGCTAAGCTGGGTTCCAAACCCCTTTAAAAAAAATGTAAATGAAGAGTCATTAAATTAGTTTGATTTAAAGCTAGGACTGAATACAAACTATTCTAGAAATAATAATATGTAACAGACCACTAATAATGTCACCATGCATACTACATATGCATTCTATTACGCGAACCACTAATAAAAATATATACCATCCATTGGTTACAGATTTTTTTCTCTAACATCAATGCCAACCTCCACCAAACATCATCACAAGTGCGTGCCCATGACTTTTATTGTGTGATGCAACCAATTTCTTGAGTGGGGTCCCTCTCTTTGGCTCATTAGTCACTACATATGATGCTCTGCGTAGCTATACCAATATTGTGGCTGCACCCATCTCACCAACCTCGATATATTACACACAAAAAAGAAAACCCAGAAAGATATACAAAGTGGCTCTTGTCTACGCACCATATCTTACAGTCAACCCAACAAAGTATTATACTAGCATGTAGCTTTTAGACCATATTACAAACAAATGCATAAAGGAAAGAGAAAAAAAGTAGCTAATAATGGAGGGATGAAGACTTAATTTTAGTTACAGACTAGGGCTTTCCACTTTGTGACCACATCGGACAATGCCTTTGTTGAAGCCCCTTCATCGCTCAGAGACTTCCTTGCGGCATCTTTTAGGTCTTTCATTCGGTTTCTAAGTCGCTTACCTTCCTCCCCTTCCATCAGACCCTTAACCACCAAGGCGACTTCCTCCCTCTCCACAAAGCCAGTCTCGTCGGCTCGTGGCCTCAGTGCCACTTTTATCTCGTGGGTGAACATAAAGGCATTCATTTTCTGCTCCGCGTACAAGGGCCATGCCACGAGGGGGACACCATTCGCGACGCTCTCCAAGACCGAATTCCATCCACAGTGAGTGAGAAACCCACCGGTCGATTCATGTCCTAATATATGGGCCTGTGGTGCCCAGTTCGGCACCACGAGCCCCCTCCCTCTGGTTCTCTCCAAAAACCCTTTAGGCAAGAAGGCCAGAGGATCACCTTTACCATGTACACTGAAATAAGTGGCATTGGCAGCTTCGTCACTAGGGCTCCTCACCACCCACAGAAACCTTTGCTCACTCATTTCCAACCCCAAAGCCAACTCCGTGACCTGTTTATAAGACAGGGTCCCACCACTCCCGAAGGAAACATACAGGACCGACCCACGTGGCTGCTCATCCAACCACTTCAAACACTTGCTCTCGTCGGCAACAGCCTTCGAGTCCAACTTCACCAACGGCCCGACCGGATAAACCGGCGGCTTCCCCGGTTCTTTCTCCTGCAAAGCCTTGAGAGCCCCAGGCTCCAACTCCATGAAGCTGTTTACCAATATGCCCTCCGCTAGTCTGTATCGCTTGGCATGGTGAAGCACCCATTTGTAGGCCTCGTCTTTACGGTTCTGAACCGGGTCCAGCAGCTCCTTGCCGGGAATCGGCACACACCCCGGAATCTTCACCGGCTCCTCCAGCTCCCAATACTCGCACGACACCGCTTCATCCAGCTTCGGCAAGTACAAAAACAACGACAACGCCATGGCGGTGGAGCAATAGAAAATATAAGAGGAAATATTAAACTCTCTGGCCACCTCAAAAGCGTCGGTGCCGAAAAGATCCACCACCAACCCTACCAGCTTCGTCCCCTCACGGCCTATCAAAGACTTGACCGTGTCCCTCAAGTACGGGAGAGAACGAGAGACGGTGAGGGAAATAATGGTCTCCATTTGAGTCCCGGCGGGTAGGTCGTCGAAGCTGACCGGCGGGAGGAAGACGTGGTCGATGGCGGGAGGGAGAGCGTCGAGGACGGACTTCTGTGCTTTGGTGGGAGGACCGTCGCAGGGGACTATGAACGTGACGGTGAAGTTGTGGCGGTGGACGAGCTGCTTGGCGAGCTCGGTGAGAGGGATGAGGTGGCCCATTCCCGGACTCGGGTGAATAGCGATGTGGGGTGTCTGTACTTGCGCCATTTTTGTATAGGTTAAACTTGAAACTTGAAAGCTGGTTTGTTTTTGTGTGATGAGGAAGGTGTAACTGCTGATGGTGCTTTATATAGAGATGATGAGGTTGAGGTTGTGTTTGCGAGTATGGAAGCTTTTAGCTAGGGGAGGATAATTACGTCAATTATGTGCGAATAATGTGCTTAATTAGGGATTAAGGTGGGTATGGGCATGGCCATCGTGGTGTTTTGTATTGTTGCGTTGGGATTTGTTTGTGGAGATTCATATTGTTGGAGAATATTAGGAGCTGTGTAAGAGAGGAAGGTACGGCAATTTCTAGAGGGGAGAGAATTTTCTATGGAAGGGGTTGCCATGCAGTAAGCACACGTGTGAAGGGGTGATGTCATTCTACCGTAATGCTTATGTTATCAACCGTCGATGCCGTACCGTCATCGTTCATTATCAAGTTTCAGCAAATCAGCAATTAATGGAAAATTTTGCTCATAATGTCTATATATTATCTAATTACGGGAAAGAAGATAATGACGATTGAGATCTCTATTATATTTTTGGTATATATATCTCTTTATTTATACTGACCGACATATCTTGAAAGTAAATATTATATCTTTCACCGTATTTATAAAATTTCTTTGAAAATATCAAATATCTCTGATATATACGATATTTAAAGTATGTCTCTAATACTTTTTTCTTTCTTAAAAAAAAAAAAGAAGTCAATCACGACTTGATATAAATAGACATTACACATACTTTATCGCTACCATCTACATATAGACAAGTAGAAGTAAGTTAAGACTCACAATAATACATAAAATATACTCCTCATTAATCATATTCACTTAATTATTCTGCAAGCCTACTATCAACTAAACACATGATCATTAGCTCTATTCGAAACCAACTTACACATTTTCCTTGTCCTTAACCGTAGGGCTAGGAGGTGTAGGTAAGTAAGCACAATGGCCGGTGGAAGCTGCTCTTTCTTGACACGGCTTCTTATTTTTGTTGCCAATTGGACGCCTAACTTTCCTTCAGTCAAGGGATTGATCCATCACCAAGACCTCAACAAGTTCATCAAGATGAAGATGAGATGCCCATGTTTTGGCCACGATCCTCAGTAAGGAATAGCGAGGTAATTAGCTACCAAATATAATAAATATGCGAGCGTGCCACCTCGCGGACGAGGAAAGAGTGCGTCGGGTCTTGACTTCTTAATCAAGCGGAGGGATTCCGGTGCCACCTCGCGGACGAGGAATTACGAGCACTGAGCGAATCGATACTCACGGTGTGTCGCGAGCAGAGCAACCAAAGAGGGATCAAAAGTGATCAGAGATGAGTCCGAAAGGGCTCTGAGAACTAAGGCAATATGCGCTTAGAACTAGGGTTTCGAGAGGCTCGAAGGTATCAACTGGGTTGAAAGTTTGTTTGTTTATATTGAGTTGTTGTTTGTTGAGAGAGAGCTATCTGTAAGTTTTCGAGCCCATTTATATAATAGCTCGCATTCTGCTAGAAGAAAGATAATCATAGGTATTGGCCTAAATGCTATCCCAAATGCTATCCAAATAATCATAGGTATTGGCCCAAATGCTATCCTTATCTCGCGAGGTGCTACAGTCTTTGTCACACTTCGCCCCGCGCGCCTCCGAAACTCGCGACTTTGAACGGGCTTTACATTAAAACGGGCCACAGGTATTGGCCCAAATGCTATCCAAAACTTATTGCGAGTCTTTAACGATAAATGTGGCGTAGGTGATCACGTGCATGCGGACTCTGCCTCTTGCTTCTGTTTTGGCCACAATCCTCAACGTGCGGAGCAGAGGTATATAGCGAGCAAAGAGAAGGGGGAGTGCTGCGGGCGTGCCACCTAGCGGACGAGAAAAGGGTTTGTGTGTATGTGCTTGACTTCTTGATCAGGCGGAAGGGGTTTCCAGGTGCCACCTCAGAGGAGGAATTTACGAGCACAAGGCGATCGATACTCACGGAGGACGCGAGCAGAGCAACAATAGGGAGGTAAGAGAGAAATCGGGGTAGAGTCCGGAGGGCTCTGAAGAAAAACCTAGGCGGCGGCGCTTAGGGTTAGGGTTTTCGAGTAGCTCGAAGGGTAACTGATTTGCAGTTTGTATTGTGTTTTTTGTGTTTTGTTTGAGAGAGTTTCTGCAAACCCTAAAGCCCTTTATATAGTGGAGCTCGACTTGCGGCAGCAGAAAGATAATCATAGTTCAAGTTGGATTCCGAAACCCTAATCTCACAAGTACTTTGCTAATCCTGCGCGGGCCAAAAGAAGGCTTTTTAATTATTAAAGGCCACAGGGATTGGCCCAAAGCATATCAAAAACTGGTGAGAGTCTTCAACGATTAGTGTGGTGTACGCGGACTCCGCCTGTGGCTTCTTCGCGAAGTCTCCTACGCGAGCCAGTTCGCCAGCTCGCCTCGATGTACTCCGCTTGCCTCGCCTACGCGAAGTGTCAATCTCGCCTCGCCTACGCGGACTGTCTCGCCTCGCCTACGGGAAGTGTCAAATAGTAATTCCGAGCGCGAACTGTGTAGTCAGCGCGAAGTCATCCCGTGCGCGAAATCATGTTTCCACGCGAACTGTGTAGTTCGCGCGAAGTCCCGTTTGCACGCGAACTGTGTAGTCCCCGTGAAGTCTCGTTCGTACGCGAACTATGTAATTCAGCTCGTATGGTCTCACTGGCGGGCCATCACTTGTAACCTTAGAGAAACTTGGGCTCACCGGTATGACATGGACCAAGAATTTAATTAATATTCACATAGACATTTACTGTCCAGTAAAATATTAATTTAGGCGTAAACATTGCCCCCCAGCCTCGAAGTCATGAATGTCAAAAAATGACTGAAGATGTTTATAATCATGCTGCTCCAAAGCCACTGGTATTGGCTCGGGTCATACATAAAATGAGTGTGAGTAGACAAGCCTATGAATAGGCCTTGAAACCCAAGCATCCAGCAAGGCATTAGAGCGAAGCTGCTGCACGGCTCGCCTAGTCTCCTTGGACTTGAATTCTGCCCGCATTCGCCTGCTCCACTTTTGCATTCGCCTGCTCCTAGCCTGTATTCACCTATTCTGCTAAGAAGACATAGTACATTGCACATACCGCGAGCGAATGTAGCTCGCATGGATGTATCTTGAGCAGACGCATGTAACTTGAGTAGATTCCAAAAAATAACCCTTCGCGAGCTCTTGGCGATGGCGGACCAACATGGAAAGACAATGGCTACGTACTTCGCTGCCCCCCAGTGCGAACTAGTGAGAGACAAACAAAAGAGTCGGCGAACGGCCGTATAAAGCTGAAAAATTTTAAGAGGCCATGCACTTCGCTGCCCCCCAGTGCGAACCAATGAGAAGCAAACAAAAGAGTCGGCGAACGGCCGTATAAAGCTGGCGAACCAACTTTGAAAATTTGGAGGAGGCCACAAGGGTTGGCCTAGATGATGACTAAGAAGCACTTGAATTAATTCTTTTATTTAGGGCCTCTGGAATAGGCCTCAATCTTGTATTGGTCTGTTAGTTAGACCACGCACGTTTACAAAGAAAAACTAATTGCACGCGTCTCCCTCGGGTTGCCCCCTAGTGTGAGGTGATGGAGCAAAAGCGCGACGGCGCGTGACACTAATAACAGTGGTCGCGGGATCAGGAGGAGGGGGAGGATCTACGCGCTCCCAAACACCAGCGATGTGGCGCTTTAAGAAACGACCATTAATAGGATTGGGATGGAGTGTACCGTCAAGGTCGCGCAAATGGTATGCCCCCTTAGGCAATATGCGATGAATAATAAAGAGTCCATCCCACCGCGCGGACCATTTCCCACGGCCTTCGGTTTTCTCCCCAAGTGGGAGCACAACACGGCATACCGTTTGGCCCTCGGCATAACTCCGACCTCTAGTGACTTTATCATACGACCGCGCAACGCGCTGCTTCTCAAGGATGAGATTGTTGAAAGCAGTGATGCGATGTTCGTCAAGGTCTTCAAGCTCTTGCCACATTGCCTGGACGTAATCGTCACCAAGCAACTGGTGATGTTCCTGGACACGAAGCGAGGCGACGTGAACCTCAAGGGGGAGGACGGCGTCATGGCCATACATGAGAGCATATGGGGTGGTATCTGTCGGACCGCGCTTGGATGTACGGTAGGCCCACAAAGAATGGTAAAGCTCTAGATGCCAAACGCGGGGGTTCAACTTTAGCATCCTTCGCAAGATGCCGAGGATAACTTTGTTGCTTGCCTCCGCTTGACCATTGGACTGGGCATAATAGGGGGTCGAATGCAGGAGTTTGATACCATAGCCGGTGAGGAATGTGACTACGGAATCCGCCATGAAAGCTGCCCCCCGGTCCGTCACGATGCATTCTGGAATACCAAAGCGGGAGATAATGTTGCAGAAAATAAAGTTGCGGACCGAGGTCGCGGAAGCGACCTTGAGTGGCTCGGCCTCAACCCACTTGGTAAAGAAATCGGTGGCCACGATAAGGAACTTGTGCTGCTCGGAGGAATGAGGATGAATGAGGCCGACGAAGTCTATCGCCCATCCTCGACTTGGCCAGGGTTTAACGATCGGCTGTAACGAAATGTTTGGAATGTGTTGCACTGGTCCGTGAGCCTGGCAATCCTGACATCCTTTAGCGAAAGTAATACAATCCTTAAGAATAGTAGGCCAGTAGTAGCCGTGGCTACGGATTAACCAACGCATCTTTGGTCCAGCCTGATGCGAACCACAAACGCCGGAATGCACCTCACGCAGAAGCCGCTTAGCCTCGTTGCCATAGACGCAGCGGAAATCGTTACCGTCCTCGCCGCGCCGGCGAAGCTCACCATTGCGGAGTACGAAGTTGAGGGCGAGAAACCGCATTTGCCGCGAATGGGTGGCGTCTTGAGGGTGCGTGAGATAGGCGATGAATGGTAGCCGCCAGTCCTCATCGATAGGGTCTAAGGCAGCGACGTCAAGAGAATCTGCTTGATATTGCCCCTGGTAATGAAAGAAGGAAGAGTGCGTCGTTCGACCTTGAGTAGTCGTTCGCGCACGCCGTCTCGCAAGCTAAGACCGGATGCAATCTGCGCGAGCTCATTCGCCACGAAGTTGAATTCGCGCGGGATGTGCTCAATGTGAACATCGTCAAAGCGGTCCAATACGTCAAACGCTTTGCGCAAGTAAGGCTCGATAGATGAACTCAAGCACTTGAACTTCGCCACAAGTTGGTTGAAAACCAATAAGGAGTTGCCAAAGACTTGAACCTCGCGGACTCCTAAGTCCAGCAAGATTTCCAGTTCGATGATGAGCGCCTCGTATTCCGCCTGATTATTTGTACATTTAAAGTCCAGCTGGAAAGAGTAAGAAAACCGGTCTCCTGCAGGGTTCTCGATAGCGATCCTGGCACCTGCAGCGAGTTCAGTACGCGAGTCATCAAAGTAAAGAGTCCATGGAGTAAGGGAGACTACTGCGACCTCCAACTCGCGGTATGCTGTTAGTTCGGTTGGCGGGTGATGAGCGAGGAAGTCCGCTATGGCCTGTCCTTTAACTGCCTTTTGCGAAACATATTGCAAAGAGAATTCAGACAAAGCCAATATCCATTTACCTATGCGTCCCCGTAGGATAGGGCGGGAAAGCATATATTTGACTAGGTCGGACTGAGCGATCACCACCGTGGTAAAGGCTAACATGTAGTGGCGGAGCTTGCAACCTGCAAAGAATAGGGCGAGACACAACTTTTCCATTGGGGAGTAGCACATCTCGCAATCGGTCAACACCCTGCTAAGATAGTAAACAGCGTGTTCCACTCCGTTCTCGTCGTCTTGTGCCAAGAGTCCGCCAATAGACAAATCAACAGCGGCGATGTAGAGCTAAAGCGAAACGCCATGGCGACGGGGAACCAAAACAGGTGGGTTCGTAAGATAGTCCTTGATACGATCGAAGGCGTCCTGGTGTTGTGACTCCCATATGAACTCTGTTGCCCCCTGGAGTTTTAGAAGAGACGAAAAGGGCTGAACTTTCCCTACCGCGTTTGAAATGAAACGGCGGAGGAAGTTGATTTTCCCGATCAATTGTTAGAGCTCCTTTTTAGTTGTATGAGGCGAGGCGTTTATTACCGCATGCGCCTTGTCTTTGGGGATCTCGATACCCCTTTGATGGATTAGAAACCCAAGTCGCCTTCCTCCACGAAGAAAACACATTTGGCGGGGTTCATCTTCAGGTGATGTTTTCGCATCCGCGTGAAAACCTGCCGGAGGTCTTCAACGTGTGTCGCCCGCGTCTTGGTTTTAACCACAACGTGGTCGATATATACTTCAATCAACTTTCCCAAAATATCGTGAAAGATAAGGTTCATAGCGCGCTAATACGTTGCCCCCGCGTTCTTGAGCCCGAAAGGCATGACAACGTACTCGAACGCGCCTGCAAACTCCGGGCAGCGGAAAGCCGTCTTGTGGCGATCTTCTTCAGCGATGAGAATTTGGTGGTATCCGGCGGTTCCGTCCATAAAGGATAGCACTTCATGCCCCGCAGTGGCATCAACGAAGAGGTCTGCGACAGGCATGGGGTATATATCCTTGGGCGTTGCATTGTTGAGGTCCCGATAGTCGACACAGACGCGCATTTTGCCGTTGTTCTTGCGGACTGGGACGATGTTGGATTGCCATTCATTGTACTTGGCCACGCGAATGATACCTGATCGGTGCATGTTCTCAATTTCTTCCTTGACCACGATATGGGTCTCAGTTCGCATGAATCTGCCGTCTTGGCGGACTGGACGTCTGTCAGGATGAGTAGGCAGACGGTGACAGACTAAATCCGGGGATAGGCCAGGCATGTCTTCGTACTTCTCGGCGAAACAGTCCCTATATTTATGTAGTAAGGTGAGAAGGTCTTCCTTTTCTTGTCCCGTCAGCTTGGCACTGATGGAGAGTAGTAAGGGTTTCTCTGCAGTCCCCACGTCGACTTGTAAGGTGGGGTCGCGGACTTCAGGCGGCGTGTCGTCCAAGGCAGCGGGAGCTAACTGAATGACTTCCTCCTCGGTATCGATATAGTCCGCTATCTCGTCTACATATTCCATAGTGGCAACCCTGTCGTAGTCTTCCCGTTCCGCCCAATATGAGAGGAGTCGCTCACACAAGGACTCGCCAGCCTCGCGTGCTTCTTCTGAGGATGTACTAATCATCAGAAGGTTGGAAATGGTCCGCGATGGTGTAAGGACGTTGTAAGTCGTCCCTCGCCTGAGTGAGTCCCCATCGCATTCAGTTGGAGGCCGTGACCCCATATGGGCGGCCTTTAGAATCGACGCCTTGGACTTCAAATGGGCCCAAGTCGGTATTGTAGTAGCGAGCATCATTGAAGTTGGCGGAAATGGAGAAAGGACGCGGGTCCGCTTTGATGAGGACCGCCTCGCGTCTCTCATTGTCCCAGATTATGAGCTCCTGGTGCATGGATAAAGGTATACAAAAACTCCTATGGATCCAATCGCGGCCTAGGATCATGTTGTAAGATGAAGCGCACTAGGCGACAAAGAATGTATAGACCCTTGAATCTGGTCCCACCTTGACCCGTAAGAACAACAAACCTAGAGTCCTGGAGACTTGTCCGGTGAAGTTCTTGACTGTCAAAGACATAGTTTGGATCATCGAGCGTGGGATACCAAGGAGTCCTATAGTGCGGGTGGTGACGACATTCACTGCAGCCCTCGTGTCGACCATAACTTTGTTTATCATAATTCCTTCAACTTCAGCCGTGATATACAATGGCCTCATGTGAGTGGCCATGTCCAGGGTCAAAGTGGAGAAGGTCAGAGTCAACATGCTTGTGACGCTGCTTGTGGCTTCCAATGGTGTAGCGTGTGCGGGCTCCGCCAGGACTGGACCCATCTCACTGTTGCAAGGGGGGGATATGTCGCAGACATTTTCGCTAGTCTGGAATATCCGCCGCGTTGCATGTTGTATTTGGTGGGAGAGCGTATATCTTAGATATGAAGAACACCATCCCGACCTGAAAAGAGAATTGTTCGCGGACTGGGACCAGTGGCGTCTCAATGCTCCCGTGTTCTCCGTTGAGCACGGCGAACGCATTCTCTGTGGGGCTGACTTCTTCATTCTCAGGCCCTGCGGACACCTCAACCATGTTACAGGTGAATGATTCACCCTGCCCTTCTGCTTGGTCGTCTCCCAAGTCGATGCGAGGCTCGGAATGAGTCTCCTCGTTCAGTGAATTTTCGCGGAAGCATTGGGCCATGAGTTCCGCGAGGTTGGGGCTGGAGGTGTTACTTTCGACCCCTGGGGAGACGTTACTCTCTGGCTACCGTGGTCGCCACATGAGTTTGGTCGAGGGCTGTTTGTCCTTAGCTGAATGCTTATCCGCGGCTAGAGAAGCTCTGGCATTGTCCTCTGCCTTAGACGGAGGAGGGACTGAGACCTGAGGCTCCTGTTTGGGTTGTGGTTGGGGCGGACACGGTCGCGATAGTTCCTTTTTAGCCTCAGGTTCCTGGCGAAGAGGCTTCTGGGGATGTGATGACCGAGGCGGCTCGCGCCTTGGCTCGGGCCTTGATGTGGCGAACAGTCTTCACTTTCCTTCGGAAGATGGTTCTCGTCTTCTTTCAGCCTCTGGCGACTGCCTACGCCTTGGTAGAGGTGGCGGGTCCCTTCGTCGTTCGGCTTCCGGCGACTGTTGGCGCCTTGGTGGAGGTAATAATTCCCTTCTTCTTTCAGGTTCTGATGAAGGCTTGTGCCGGGAGGACTGTGGATCCCTTCTCTTTTCTGGCTCTGGAGATGATCTGTGCCTAACGGGGCGCGGATCCTGTCTTGGTGGTACGGTGAGGCGACAGAAGACATTCGCCTTTGGAGCAGGGTCGTCTGCTACCTGCGCATAGACACGTGGAGGCGTAATAGGTGGTCTTTGGAGTAGAGAGTGCAAGCCTTCAGCTTCTCTCCACATCCTCTCGGGTGTCTGCGCGAGCTGCGAGGGTCGGATGATGCCATCATCGGCCGCTCCGAAGGCACGCAGGATGCTGCCATACTTCTTCTGTAGATTCCGCTTCTTGGATCTGCTGATGGTAACCGGCTTTGCCCTTTGCTGCGTGTACTAAATCCCTTCCTTGATCGCTGATCTAGATGTCGGGGGAATGTAGGGGTCGGTCAAAATACCTCGTTGTCTTGGCGTTCGCTGCCGGAGTTGGATATGTCCATCTCGCTTGAAGCTGGAGACGAAGGTATATCTTTAGTCCAGTGTGATTGGACGAACATTTCGAGGCGCTTGATCCTCTGTTCTAGCTCTTCGCGAGTCCTGGGACTCATGGGTTGATAGTTGTCAGCTGGAGACGGTGTATCGTCCCGCATGGTAGCTTTGCCTTTATTCTTTCTTGAAAGTCGATCGGGCTGCAGTCTGGCGGCTAACTCCTTTGCTAGGTAGTGGTTCCCATTTTGGTTTGCCAGAACGGTGTAGTCATTCGCCGGTCTCCTGCGTCACGACCTAGCGGTTCGCGTTGGCCCGCGTTTGGAGATAGGTCCAAAGTTATCGCGCGCTGGCCGATGCGAGGCCAGGCGATGTCAGCAATTGTGATCATGAAGCCACCTTTGTCCTCAAAGCGAATATACTTGAGGTCTAGCCAGTCCTGGACTTGCTCGCGGAGCTGGTAACAATCGCGAGTTCTGTGTCCCCAACTGTCATGGAACTTGCAGTGGACGCGGCCTTCCTTGTATTCAACATAGGGTAAGGCCCTTGATACAGTGACGAGTCCGCCGTCAATAAGATCGTCTAAAACCTCGTGCGCGAGGTTGACATTGTAAGTGTACCGGCGAGATGGCTGACGTGTGTCATCATTACCATCCTCTCGGTCTCGCTTAAGTGCTCGGCGCGGATTATCACCCTCTGGTTCGGCCAGGTCCAAAGTGACTCTCCGCTGGCCTGGCTTTGGTGCGCGGCGACGGCTGTTCTCTTCTGGACAGTCGTTCC
This sequence comes from Fragaria iinumae, assembly GCA_009720345.1. Classification (NCBI taxonomy): domain Eukaryota; kingdom Viridiplantae; phylum Streptophyta; class Magnoliopsida; order Rosales; family Rosaceae; genus Fragaria; species Fragaria iinumae. The sequence goes on along the minus strand of CM019123.1, from coordinate 17,332,820 downwards.
AGTTTACTTCGACCATACCAACTGTTTTGGCCACGATCCTCAGCGCGCGGAGCAGAGGTTTCTAGCGAACAAAGAGAAAGGGGGAGTGTTGCGGGTGTGCCACCTCGCGGACGAGGAAAGAATAGTAGGGGTGCGCTTGACTTCTTAATCAGGCGAATGGGGGTTACAGGTGCCACCTCAGAGGAGGATTTACGAGCACAAGCGATCGATACTCACTGCGGCGCGAGCAGAGCAACTATAGGGAGTTCAGAGAGAAGCTGAGATGTAGAGTCCGGAGGGCTCTGAAGAGGGGAACCTAGGCGGCGGCGCTTAGGGTTAGGGTTTCGAGGAGCTCGAAGGGTAACTGTTTTCAGTTGTATTTGTGTTTTTGTGTATTGTTTTTTAGAGAGCCTTCTGTTAGGGTTCGAGCCCCCTTATATAGTAGTTCGACTTGCGGCAGAAGAATGGTAATTAGAATCCAAGTTGGACTCTGAAACCCTATTCGCACAAGGACACTGTTTCGTCCATGTGAACCAACCAATTGGTGACACCTGCCCAGTTCACACACTTCATTCCGCGCATAGGGCATCGCTTCCGCGCTGCCAACTGAAGACTCCTATGTGAACTGGAATTAGGAGTATCCTCATCTCGCGGGCTGCTACAGGATGCTATCTCGCGTGCTTCTGTAGCTCGTGTCCACTTCGCGGGCTATTACAGCTCGTGAGCCTTAAAAGGGTTTTTTATATTTAATGGGCCATAGAGGTTGGCCCGAAGCATGTAAAAGTCTTCAACGTTTGTCGTGGTGCGCGCGGACTCCGCATGTCGCTTCCTCGCAAAGTCTTCTATGCGAGGCAGTTCGCCAGCTCGCCTCGCTTCGCCTACACGGAGAGTTAATCTCGCCTCGCCTCGCGGAGTGTCAACCTCGCCTCGCCTACGCGGAGAGTCAATCTCGCCTCGCCTCGCGGAGAGTCAACCTCGCCTCGCCTATGCGGAGTGTCAACCTCGCCTCGCCTACGCGGACAGTCAATCTCGCCTCGCCTCGTGGACAGTCAACCTCGCCTCGCCTACGCGGAGTGTCAACCTCGCCTCGCCTACGTGAAGTGTTGAATAGTAATTCCGCGCGAAGTCATTCTGCGCGTGAGCTAAGTGTTCCACGCGAACTGCGTAGTCCGCCTATGTCCATTCCGCGCGGGAGCTAAGTGTTCCACGCGAACTGCGTAGTCTGCCTATGTCCATTCCGCGCGCGAGCTAAGTGTTCCAGTTCGCATGCAGTTCGTTCCGCGTGAAGTCTAACTCGGCTCGCGTGATCTCACTGGCGGGCCGACATTTGTAAACTTAGAGAACTTTGGGCTCGCCGGTATGACATGGACCAAGAATGTAATTAATATTCATATAGACATTTACTGTCCAGTAAAATATTAATCTAGGCGTAAACATTGCCCCCTAGCCTCGAAGTTATGAAATGTCGAGAATGACTGGAGAGGTTTATGTTCATGTTGCTCCAAAGCCAATAATATTGGCTCGGGTCATACATAAAAAGAGTGTGAAGAAACAAGCCTGTGAATAGGCCTTGAAACTCAAACATCCAGTAAAGCATTGTAGCGAACTGTTGTACGGCTCGCCTCGGCACCTTGGACTTGAACTTCAAATGCATTCGCCTGCCCTTAGCTCGCATTCGCTTGTTCCACTTTTGCATTCGCGTGCTTCTAGCCCGCATTCGCCTGCTCAACTCAGAAGACATAGTACATGGCACATACGCGAGTTCTTGGCGATGGCGGACCAGCATGGAAAGACAATGGCTATGTATTTCGCTGCCCCTAGTGCGAACCAATGAAAAGTAAACAAAGGAGTCGGCGAACGGCCCGCACAAAGCTAGTGAACCAAGTTTGAAACATTGGAGGCCACAGGGATTGGCTTAAATAATGATTAAGGAATACTTGAATGAAATTGTTTTTATTTAGGGCCTCAAGAATAGGCCTCCAATCTTGTACTGGTCTGTTAGTTAGACCACGCACGTTTACAAAGAGAAAACTGATGACTGATAAACATTTGAATTAAATTTTTTTATATATTTAGGGCCTCAGAAATAGGCCCCAATCTTGTATTGGTCTGTTAGTTAGACTACGCACGTTTATGAAGAAAAACTAATTGCATGCTTCTCCCTGGGGTTGCCCCCTAGTGTGAGGTGATGGAGCGTAAGTGCGACGACGCGTGACACTAATGACAGTGGTCGCGGGATCAGGGGGGAAGGAGGGTCTGCGCGCTCCCAAACACTAGCGATGTGGCGTTTTAAGAAACGACCATTAATAGGGTTAGGATGGAGTGGACCGTCGAGGTCGCGCAAATGGTATGCCCCCTTAGGCAATATGCGATGGATAATAAAGGGTCCCTCCCACCGCGCGGACCATTTTCCGCGGCCTTCGGTTTTCTCCCCAAGTGGGAGCACAGCACGCCATACCGTTAGGCCTTCGGCATAACTCCGACCTTGAGTGACTTTATCATAAAACTGCGCAACACGCTGCTTCTCTAGGATGAGATTGTTGAAAGCAGTGATGCGATGTTCGTCAAGGTTTTCAAGCTCTTGCCATATTGTCTGGACGTAGTCATCACCAAGCAACTGGTGCTGCTCCTGGACACGAAGCGAGGCGACGTGAAGCTCAAGGGGAAGGACGGTGTCATGGCCATACATGAGAGCATAAGGGGTGGTATCTGTCGGACCGCGCTTGAAGGTACGGTAGGCCCACAAAGTATGGTAAAGCTCTAGATGCCAGACGCGGGGGTTCAACTCTAGCATTTTTCGCAAGATGCCGAGGATGACTTTGTTGCTCGCCTCCGCCTGACCATTGGACTGGGCATAATAGGGGGTCGAATGCAGGAGTTTGACACCATAGCCGTTGAGGAATGTGACTACCAAATCCGCCATGAAAGCTGCCCCCCGGTCAGTCACGCTGCATTCTGGAACATCAAAGCGGGAAATAATGTTGCGGAAGCGACCTTGAGTGGCTCGGCCTCAACCCACTTGGTAAAGAAATCGGTGGCCACAATAAGGAACTTGTGCTGCTCGAAGGAATGGGGATGAATGAGACCGATGAAGTCTATCGCCCAACCTCGACATGGCCAGGGCTTAACGATCGGCTGTAACGGAATGTTTAGAATGTGTTGCACTGGTCCGTGAGCCTGGCAATCCTGACATCCTTTAGCGAAAGTAATATAATCCTTGAGAATAGTAGGCCAGTAGTAGCCATGGCGACGGATTAACCAACGCATCTTTGGTCCAGCCTGATGTGAACCACACACGCCGGAATGCACCTCACGCAGAAGCCGCTTAGCCTCGTTGCCATACACGCTGCGGAAGTCGTTACCGTCTTCGCCGCGCTGGCGAAGCTCACCATTACGAAGCACGAAGTTGAGGGCAAGAAACCGCATTTGCCGGGAATGGGTAGCGTCATGAGGGTGCTCGAGGTAGGCAATGAACGGTAGCCGCCAATCTTCATCGATAGGATCTAGGGCAGCGACGTTAAAATGGTCTGCCTCATATTGCCCCCTAGCAAGAAAAGAAGGAAGTGTACGTTGTTCGACTTTGAGGAGTCGTTCGCGCACTCCATCGCGCAAGACCGGATGCGATCTGCGCTAGCTCATTCGCCGCGAAGTTGAATTCGCGCGGGATGTGTTCAATGTGGACATTGTCGAAGCGGTACAAGACATCAAAAGCTTTTCGCAAGTAAGGTTCAATGGACGAGCTTAAACACTTGAACTTCGCCACAAGTTGGTTGACGACCAGTAAGGAGTCGCCAAAGACTTGAACCTCGCGGACTCCTAAGTACAGCAAGATTTCCAGGCCGATGATGAGCGCCTCGTATTCCGCTTGATTATTTGTATATTTAAAGTCCAGCTGGAAAGAGTAAGAAAACCGATCTCCTGCAGGGTTCTCGATGGCGATCCCGGCACGTGCAGCAAGTTCAGTACGCGAGCCATCAAAGTAGAGGGTCCATGAGTAAGGGAGACTACGGCAACCTCCAACTCGCGGAATGCTGTCAGCTCGGTCGGCGGGTGATGAGCGAGGAAGTCCACTATGTCCTGTCCTTTAACTGCCTTTTGGGGAACATATTGCAACGAGAATTCAGACAAAGCCAATATCCATTTACCTATGCAGCCCCATAGGATATGGCGGGAAAGCATATATTTGACTAAGTCGGATTGAGCGACCACCACCGTGGTAAAGGCTAACATGTAGTGGCGAAGCTTGCAACCTGCAAAGAAAAGGGCGAGACACAACTTTTCCATTGGGGAATAGCGCATCTCGCAATCGGTCAACACCCTGCTAAGATAGTAAACGGCGTGTTCCACTCCGCTCTCGTCGTCTTGTGCCAAGAGTCCGCCGATAGACAAATCAGCGGCGGCGATGTAGAGCTTAAGCGGAACGCCTGGGCGAGGGGGAACCAAAACAGGTGGAGTTGCAAGATAGTCCTTAATACGATCGAAGGCCTCCTGGTGTTGTGGCTCCCAAACGAACTCGGTTGCCCCCTAGAGCTTTAGAAGAGGGGAAAAAGGCTGAACTTTCCCAGCCGCGTTCGAAATGAAACGGCGGAGGAAATTGATTCACCCGATCAATTGTTGGAGCTCCTTTTTGGTCGTAGGAGGCGAGGCGTTGATTACCGCCTGCGCCTTGTCTTTCGGGATCTTGATACCCCTTTGATAGATCAGAAAACCAAGGAAGTCGCCTGCCTCCGCGAAGAAAACACATTTGGCGGGGTTCATCTTCAGGTGGTGTTTCTGCATCCGCGTGAAAACCTATCGGAGGTCTTCAACGTGTGTCGCCCGCGTCTTGGTTTTAACCACTATGTCGTCGATATAGACTTCAATCAACTTGCCTAAGATATCGTGAAAGATAAGGTTCATGGCACGTTGATATGTTGCCCCCGCGTTCTTGAGCCCGAATGGCATGACAACATACTCGAATGCACCTGCAAACCCCGGACAGTGGAAAGCAGTCTTGTGGCGATCTTCTTCAGCGACAAGAATCTGATGGTAACCAGCAGTTCCATCCATAAAGGATAGCACTTCATGCCCCGCGGCCGCGTCGATGAGGAGGTCAGCAACAGGCATGGGATATATATCTTTAGGCGTTGCGTTGTTGAGGTCACGGTAGTCAACACAGACGCGCGTTTTGCCATTCTTCTTGCGAACTAGAACGATGTTGGATAGCCATTCATTGTATTTGGCCACGCGAATGATACCTGATCGGTCCATGTTCTCAATTTCTTCCTTGACCACGATCTGGGTCTCAGTTCGCATGAATCTGCCGTCTTGGCGGACTGGACGTCTGTCAAGATGAGTAGGCAGACGGTGACATACTAAATCCGGGGATAGGCCAGGCATGTCTTCGTACTGCTCGGCGAAACAATCCCTATACTCATGTAGTAAGGCGAGAAGGTCTTCCTTTTCTTGACCCGCCACCTTGGTACTAATGGAGAGTAGTAAAGGTTTCTCTGCAGTCCCCACGTCGACTTGTAAGGTGGGATCGCGGACTTGAGGCGGCGTGTCGTCCAAGGCAGCGGGAGCTAACTGAATAACTTCCTCCTCGGTCTCGGTATAGTCCACTATGTCGTCTACATACTCCATAGTGGCAACCCTGTCGTACGCTTCGCGTTCCGCCCAGTATGAGAGGAGTCTCTCACACAAGGACTCGCCAGCCTCGCGTGCTTCTTCTGAAGATGTACTAATCATAAGATGGTTGTAGGGGATCCGCGATGGTGTGGGGACGTTGTAAATCGTCCCTCGCCTGAGTGAGTCCCCATCGCGTTAAGTTAGAGGCTGTGACCCCATATGGGCGGCCTTTAGAATCGACGCCTTGGACATCCAATGGGCCCAAGTCAGTATTGTAATAGCGGGTGTCATTGAAGTTGGCGGAAATGGAGAAAGGACGCGGATCCGCTTGGATGAGGACCGCCTCGCGTTTCTCAGTGTCCCAGATCATAAGCTCCTGATGCATGGATGAAGGTACTCAAAAACTTCGATGGATCCAGTCGCGGCCCAGGATCATGCTGTAGGACGAAGCACACTCGGCGACGAAGAATGTGTAGACCCTTGAAGCCGGTCCCACCTTGACCCGTAAGAACAACAAACCTAGAGTCCTGGAGACTTGTCCGGTCAAGTTCTTGACTGTCAAGGACGTAGTTTGGATCATTGAGCGTGGGATACCAAGGAGTCCCATAGTGCGGGTGGTGACGACATTCACTGCCGCCCTGGTGTCGACCATGATTTTGTTGATCATAATCCCTTCAACTTCAGCCGTGATATACAGTGGCCTCATATGAGTGGCCATGTCCAGGGTTGGAGTGGAGAAGGTCAGAGTCGGCATGCTTGTGATGCTGCTTGTGGCTTCCAACGGTGCAGCCTGTGCGGGCTCCACCAGGACTGCATCCATCTCACTACTGCAAGGGGGGGACATGTCACAGACACTTTCGCTATTGTCTGGAATATCCGCCGCGTTGCATGTTGTATTTGGTGGGAGAGCGTATCTCTCAGATATGAAGAACACCATTCCGACCTGAAAAGAGAACTGTTCGCGGACTGGAACCAATGGCGTCTCAATGCTCCCGTGTTCTCCGTCGAGCACGGCTAATGCGCCCTCCGCTGGATTGACCTCTTCAAACTCGGGCCATGCAGAGAGCTCAAGCATATTGCAGTTGAATGATTCATCATGCCCTTCTGCTTGGTCGTCGCCCAAGTCGATGCGAGGTTCGGAATGAGTCTCCTCGTTCAATGAATTTTTGCGAAAGCATTGGGCCATGAGTTCCGCGAGGTTAGGGCTGGAGGTGCTACTTTCGACCCCTGGCGAGACGTTACCCTCTGGCTGCCGTGGTCGTCACACGAGTTTGGTCGAGGGCTGTTTGTCCTCAGCTGAAAGCTTATCCGCGGCTAGTGGAGCTCTGGCATTGTCCTCTGCCTTAGGTGGAGGAAGGACTGAGACCTGAGGCTGCCGTGCGGGTTGAGGTTGGGGCAGACCTGGTCGTGATAGTTCCTTTTTAGCCTCAGGTTCCTGGCGAATAGGCTTCTGGGGATGTGATGACCGAGGCGGCTCGCGCCTTGATTCGGGCCTTGATGCAGCGAACAGTCTTCGCGTCGTTGGGGAAGACGGTTCTCGTATTCTTTCAGCCTCTGGCGACCGCCTACGCCTTGGTAGAGGTGGCGGTTTCCTTCGTCGTTCGACTTCTGACAAGTGCTGGCGCCTTGGTGGAGGTAACACATCCCTTCTTCGTTCAGGTTCTAACGAAGGCTTATGCCGGGAGAACTGTGGCTCCCTTCTCCTTTCTGTCTCTGGAGATGATATGTGCCTAACGGGGTGCGGATCCTGTCTTGGTGGTACGGTGAGGCGACAGAAAACATTCGCCTCTGGAGCGGGGTTGTCTGCTGCCTGCGCACAGACACGTGGAGGCGTGACAGGTGGCCTTTGGAGTAGAGCGCACAAGCCTTCAGCTTCTCTTCACATTCTCTCGGGTGTCTACGCGAGTTGCGAGGGTCGGATGATGCCATCATCAGCCGCTCGTAAGGCACGCAGTATGCTGCCATACTTCTTTTGTAGCTTCCGCATCTTGGATCTGCTGATGGTAACCGGCTTTCCCCCTTGCTGTGTGTACCAAATCCCTTCCTTGATCGCTGATTTGGATGTCGAAGGAATGTAGGGGTCAGTCAAGATACCTCGCTGAGGGCTTGAAGCCTCGCTATCTTGGCGTTCGCTGCCGGAGTCGGAGATGTCCATCTCGCTTGAAGTTGGAGATGAAGGTACATCTTTAGTCCAGTGTGATTGGACGAAGGTTTCAAGGCGCTTGATCCTCTGCTCCAACTCTTCGCGAGTCCTGGGACTCATGGGTTGATAGTTATCAGCTGGAGACGGTGTATCGTCTCACATGGTAGCTTTGCCTTTATCCTTTCTAGAAACACGATCGGGCTGTAGTCTGGCGGCTAACTCCCTTGCTGGGTAGTGGTTCCCATTTTGGTTCGCCAGAACGGTGTAGTCATTCGCCGGCCTCTTACAGTTTCGACCTGGCGGTTCGCGTTGGCTCGTGTTTGGAGATAGGTCCAAAGTTATCGTGCGCTGGCCGATGCGGGGCCAGGCGATGTCAGCAACATTGATCATGAAGCCACCTTTGTCCTCGAAGCGAATATACTGGAGGTCTAGCCAGTCCTGGACTTGCTCGCGGAGCTGGTAACAATCGCGAGTTCTGTGCCCCCAACTGTCATGGAGCTTGCAATGGACGCGGCCCTCCTTGTATTCAACATAGGGCAAGGCCCTTGACACAGTGACGAGTCCGCCGTCAATAAGATCGTCTAAGACCTCGTGCGCGAGGTTGACGTTGTAAGTGTACCGGCGAGATGGCTGACGTGTGTCATCATTACCATCCTCTCGGTCTCGCTTAAGTGCCCGGCGCGGACTATCATCCTCTGGATGTTCGGCCAGGTCCAAGGTAATTCTCCGCTCGCCTGGCTTTGGTGCGCAGCGGCGGCTGTTCTCCTTTGGCTGGTCGGCCCAATTCACCTCGACCATACTGACAACGGCTGGGAATGGATCAACATCCACTAGAGAAGCGGTGCTTCCTGGCGTCTTCATTTTCAGGGCGCCCGAATTCAACCAAGTTTGCAGTTGGTCGCGGAGTTTGACACAGTCTTTGGTGTCGTGATTGTAAGCGTTGTGGAAACTGCAATACTTTTTGTCCTTTAGCTCTTCCTTGGACGGGATCGTGTGATCCAAGCGCACGCATTTCGCCTCAATCAAGTCATTAAAGACAAGATGGGCGTTTTTCGCGTCATACGTGTACGCCTCATATTCAGGCTTAGTCCATGCAAAGGATTGAATGGTGATTGGCTCACGGGTCATCTTGAGATTCTTCAGCTTGTGAGCTAAAGGCTTCCCGGTCAGTTCGACTGCTCCAACGTCGTCAACATACCCCTGGGCGGCCTCATTCTCCTCCTGCCTTTGGTAGTAAGGGTCGAACGGGGGGCATTGGAGGTTTAATGCCCCTACTATCCTGTTTCTCCCCGGTACGTATGTCCCTTTGGAGGCATTCGCCTTCTCGTCCATTTCGTTGAGGATCAGCTCATAACTGCCGACCTTGTTGATGAGGTCGCCCATAGACGCGAAGCGTTCCCCATGGTGCTTCAACCGCTGGCGGTGTTCCAGGCCACAGACAACCAACTTAATGGCTTCCTGTTCGGGTAGGAGGAAGTCGCACTTGGCTTGTTGGATCTTGAACCGCTGGAGGAAGGAGACTCCCGACTCCATGCTTTGCTGGCTCATCTGGGTGAGGGAGTCGAGGCCGACCTCTGGCTCAATGGTACCGTAGGTTTCCCGGAACAGTTTCTCCATGGTAGGCCAGTCCGCAATGGATCCTGGTTTCAACCTGGAGTACCAAGTAAATGCAGCTCCGGACAGAGAAGTCCCGAAGAGCTTGAGCTTGAGGATGTCATTGTTCCTGTACTGGCCGCACTGGACTTTGAAGCGGGCCATGTGGGTTGTTGCGTCCTCCCTTGTTTCGCCAGAGAAGGTAGTAAACACTACGTTCTTGAATCCATGCGGGAATGGGTATTGCGCCACGCTATCTGGATAGGGGTCGCGATATTGCAAGTTAGCATCACCGTGTCCGGTTTGCTCCTTGACAATGGAGGAGATAAGCTGGCGCCAGTCGGCTGTCATCACGGGCACGGATTCTGCCCCTTCCCCATGGTTTGGCCATGCAGAGAGATTGACGGCCTGTCCGCCGTTCTTAGGAGTAAGACTGGAATAAACTAGAAGCGGGTCATCTGGTGTCCCGGTTCCCTGGCGTAGAGAATTATGCAGTCCCTTGGAGGGAGCAAATAAGCCATGCGGGAGCGGACTCTTTGACGTTCATGCTCCTGGAACGAACTGCGGGGCCTTCAGAGTCCCGACCTTAGGGTTTCCCCTGGCGCGTTCATTAGGAGGGACGTACTTGGGCGTCCCTTCGTTCGCACGTGGGCTAGTAGGGTTTAGAGCAGGGTTCTTTGGTGCCTGCGCCCTCATCCAATCTTCAACTTCAAGGATCCGTAGGTTCAGCCGGTCCTGTTTGTCTTTAAACTCGTCTAGCTTCTCTAGACTGTTCTTACTTCCAAAGAAGAAAGCATTCTGCTGGTCATGCAGCTTGGTATCGTGCTCGTCCAAGCAGCGAGTCTGCTCGTCTACTGTCGCGCGAGTGAGCGACAGGACCTCTGCATGTTGCTTCACGGTCTTCGCGCCTTGCTTCACGGTCTCCGTGTTCTGATCCAGATCTGAGCGGATCTGTTGAAGGCTTCCTTCGACCAAGCCCTTGGTTTCCCTTGTTTCGCTGACAAACCGGTTGAAGTCTTCAGTGAGTACGGTAAGGTTGTGCTGGTCTGCTTCCCAAAGGGTTTTGTCCCTTTTGACTTGTTCAGCAAGGCCGTCGACCTTACCAGCAAGGTCGGTGATGCTTTGTTGAGTAGCCAACCCTTAGCTCGTCAACTGCTCGAACATCTGGAAGATTTGCTCCATAGATACAGCAGAACCTGTGTCTTGGGTCGGCTGAGAGCCTACCATGTTGGTCTCGCTGAAGTCTGGATCACCAAACTGAGCAAGGACCTGTTCTTGAGTGAGGGATCGGCAAGCCGCGCTGTTATGGGGCTTATACCGTAGAGATCTGTGCTTGAGACAAGAAAGCTGAGGCGGTACAGCGCTTCCTCTGGTTTCCCTATGGTGATTCGCTTGTACTCCCTGTCCCACTGGGTGTGCCAATGTTTTGGCCACGATCCTCAGCGCGCGGAGCAGAGGTTTCTAGTGAACAAAGAGAAAGGGGGAGTGTTGCGGGCGTGCCACCTAGCAGACGAGGAAAGAATAGTAGGGGTGCGCTTGACTTCTTGATCAGGCGAAGGGGGGTTACAGGTGCCACCTCAGAGGAGGATTTACGAGCACAAGCGATCGATACTCACGGCGGCGCGAGCAGAGCAACTATAGGGAGTTCAGAGAGAAGCTGGGATGTAGAGTCCGGAGGGCTCTAAAGAGGGGAACCTAGGCGGCGGCGCTTAGGATTAGGGTTTCGAGGAGCTCGAAGGGTAACTATTTTCAGGTGTATTTGTGTTTTTGTGTATTGTTTTTTAGAGAGCCCTCTGTTAGGGTTCGAGCCCCCTTATATAGTAGTTCGACTTGCGGCAAAAGAAAGGTAATTAGAATCCAAGTCGGACTCTGAAACCCTATTCCCATAAGGACACTGTTTCGTCCATGCGAACCAACCAATTGGTGACACCTGCCCAGTTCGCACACTTCATTCCGCGCATAGGGCATCGCTTCCGCGCTGCCAACTGTAGACTCCTATGCGAACTGGAATTAGGAGTATCCTCATCTCGCGGGCTGCTACATGATGCTATCTCGCGTGCTTTTGTAGCTCGCGTCCACTTCGCGGGCTATTGCAGCTCGCGAGCCTTAAAAGGGCTTTTTATATTTAATGAGCCACAGAGGTTGGCCCGAAGCATGTCAAAGACTTATAAAAGTCTTCAACGTTTGTCGTGGTGCACGCGGACTCCGCATGTCGCTTCCTCGCGAAGTCTTCTACGCGAGGCAGTTCCCCAGCTCGCCTCGCTTCGCCTACGTCGAGAGTCAATCTCGCCTCGCCTCGCGGAGTGTCAACCTTGTCTCGCCTACGCGGAGAGTCAATCTCGCCTCGCCTCGCGGAGAGTCAACCTCGCCTCGCCTACGCGGAGTGTCAACCTCGCCTCGCCTACGCGAAGTGTTGAATAATAATTCCGCGCGAAGTCATTCCGCGCGCGAAATAAGTGTTCCACACGAACTGCGTAGTCCACCTATGTCAATTCCGCGCGCGAGGTAAGTGTTCCATACGAACTGCGTAGTTCGCCTATGTCCATTCCGCGCTCGAGCTAAGTGTTCCAGTTCGCATGCAGTTCGTTCCGCGTGAAGTCTAACTCGGCTCGCGTGATCTCACTGGTGGGCCGACATTTGTAAACTTAGAGAACTTTGGGCTCACCGGTATGACATGGACCAAGAATGTAATTAATATTCACATAGACATTTACTGTCCAGCAAAATATTAATCTAGGCGTAAACATCAACCACGGCGGGGAAAGGATCCACATCCACCAAAGAGGCTGTGCTCTCTGGCGTCTTCATTTTCAAGGCGCCAAAGTTTAACCAAGTTTGCAGTTGGTCGCGGAGCTTGACACAGTCTTTGGTGTCATGATTGTAGACGTTGTGGAAACTGCAATATTCCTTGTCCTTTAGCCCCTCCTTTGGCGAGATATTGTGGTCCAAACGTACACACCTCGCCTTGATCAAGTCATTGAAGACAAGATAGGCGTTTTTCGCGTCATACGTGTCACGCCCCGACTTTTAAATTTTACCTTAATTACTAGCATTGTGGTAATAAGAATTTTACCGTCTTCGTCATTAAATTTATAGTCCTAAAGTCCCTAGAGGTGTATTGAGGGACGAATATTTCGAAAGAATTATTCGAAGGAAGAAAATGTGACGACGGTAAAAATGGTAAATTTTAGCTAGTAAAAGGTAATTTTTATTGGGGTATTCTTTTTGGGGTGTTAAATTTTGGATTGGATTTAAAGTGGGTTGGACCGGTTGGGCCAAGCCCATTTCTTTTCTCCTTTTCCTTCCGCTCTTCCGCTCCCGCACCCGTACCCGAGTTCCTCCTCCCTGCCGATTTTCCGACCGCCCGTTCGCCGCCGTCCGGCCGCGCCAGACCGCCGCACCGGTCCCAAACGATCGGTCTCCAACCCAGCTACATTTCTAGACCGGTGGCAGCCTCCCTAGCGCCGCCGTGAAGGAGGAATCGACGCCGAAAGCTCCGACTGCCGGAAACTTCTTTTCGCCGGAACTCCTTCCTCCGGCCGCCATATCCGGCGAGCCTTGGCTCAAAAGGAAGCCCTCCTCCCGTGCTTCAATCCCTCCAAAGGGCTCCTTCCATCTTGAGCTAGGTAAGGAGAAATCGGTATTTGAAATTCTAGGGCTTTTATTGTGTTTGTGTTCGATTGATGTGTTTAGGCTTAGAATTGGAGTTTGTGGTAGTTAGGAATGTTGTAGAGGAGGTTGAGAGGAAGGTGCTGTCAAATTTTGGTGGCATTTGCAGGTCGCCGGAGCTGGTCGCCGGCCGCCGCTGCCCGCGGAGCCGCCGCCGGCGCCGCCGCCCAGAAAATGTTTTTGGTGGAGAGAATTTTGAGGAGTTTATTGGAATGAGTTTTAGAATTTTTGGAGGAGTTTTGGATAGGTTTTGGAATTTGTTAAGTTTGGTATTTTTGGCGGATTAATAAGTTAAAATCCGGTCATTTGATTATTTTGGATGATTAGAACGTTGGAAGGTGATTTTGAAGATGTCGGTAATTTACGGAGTTTTGTGGTTGGCAGTGAAGTTAGATTTTAGGACGATAGGCATGGTTGAGCGCGGGAAGCTCATATTTAATTATGCCTATTTTCTTTGAACGTTGGGATTTTATTTGAGGAATTCTTTATGTATTGGAACAGGACACGAGGAGGCTCGAGCAGAGGAGACCTCCGGCCGACGTCAGGCTTAGGCCTAAGTTGTGAGTGGACTTTGTTTTTTTAAATAATGTTTTATTGTTGAATATTGTCCTTTGTTGGGTTTTATCCTGAGTTGAGGATTTCAGTGATTTTACTCACTTTATTTAACGTTTGTGAATATAGTATGTATATGAGAGAAAACTAGCTAGCAATACGTACTCCCCTCATAATGAGGAAAAATGCCATTATGAGGTGACGTGAGCGTTAGACGCCAGCGTCTAGCCCTGTACGACATTCTACTTTTCGAGTTCATTCTATGTTTTTAGATTCATTCATAGAATTCGTACAGGGAGTATACACGTATAAATACCACCCGGTCCCACCCCCATACTGAGGATAAATGCCACTATGGGGTGACGTGCGCGTTAGACGCGAGCGTCCTAGCCTGGTATGACTATCTACCTTCAAGCTTATTCATAGATAGCATACATGGAGTAGACGGGTGTGAATACATACTGATATAAATATATAATTTAGCCTGAGAGGCTGTATTGTTTAATATTTGGGGACTAGCCAGAACTAGTCGAGTCCTTGAAAGTGTTTCTTGGGGAAAATATTTATTGTTGTCCAGATTATTTTGTTCACTCACCCTGACGTGATTAAATATCTTTCCCCTGGGCTTTTCCTTTGTTTTAATCGCCCAGTTTGCAGAGTTCGAGTGGGGTCTAGGAGGAGGCGCCGAGGCATAGTCACCCACATTTCCACTACTGTTCGCCAGTAGGTCATCTGTTTAAACCCATTAGGTTTTTCTTCAGCTTCCGTTGTCTTTCCTGTAGTAGCTCTGAATATTTCGGAAAAATAATTGTGTATTATTTTATTCAGTTATTTGGATTAAAGTGAAGTTTAATATTTTGGGTTAAGAGGGTGTTCTATATTTTTTTCCGGGTTAGGGTTGTCCATTTTCAAGGGAGGTTTGCCGAGTCCTTCGGTAAATTTTCCTTGGAGGTGGTCCCCGCAGGACTTACCTCGGGTTTCAGGGTGAAATTCGGGGTGGGTCTTGACAATACGTGTATGCCTCATATTCGGGTTTGGTTCATGCAAAAGACTGGATTGTGATTGGCTCGCGAGTTATTTTGAGGTTCTTCAGTTTATGAGCCAACGGCTTCCTAGTCAGTTCGACCGCTCCGACGTCGTCAACATATCCCTGCGCGGCCTCAGTCTCCTCCTGCCTTTGGTAGTAAGGGTCGAACGTGGGGGATTGGAGGTTTAGTGCCCCTACTGTCCTGTTTCTCCCCGTTATGTATGTCCCCATGGAGGCATTCGCCTTCTCGTCCATTTCGTTGAGGATCAGCTCATAACTTCCGACCTTGTTAATCAGGTCGCCCATAGACGTCAAGCGTTCCCCATGGTGCTTCAACCTTTGGCGATGCTCGAGGCCACGAACAGCCAACTTAATGTCTTCCTGCTTGGGTAGGAGAAAGTCGTACTTGGCCTGTTGGATCTTGAACCGTTGGAGGAAGGAGACTCCTGACTCCATGCTCTGCTGACTCATCTAAGTAAGGGAATCAAGGCCAACCTCTGGCTCAATGGTGCCGTATGTTTCCCGGAACAGTTTCTCCATGGTAGGCCAATCCGCAATGGATCCTGGCTTCAACCTGGAATACCAACTAAATGCAGCTCCGGATAAAGAAGTTCCGAAGAGCTTGAGCTTGAGAAAGTCATTGTTCCCATATTGGCCGCACTGGACTTTGAAGCGGGCCATATGGGTTGCGGCATCCTCCCTTGTTTCCCCAGAAAAGGTGGTGAACACGACGTTCTTGAACCCATGCGGGAACGGATATTGCGCCACACTATCAGAGTAGGGGTCGCGATACTGCAAGTCAGCGTCACCTTTTCTAGTCTGCTCCTTGACTGTAGAGGAGATGAGTTGGCGCCAGTCGATTGTTGTCACGGGCGCGGACTCTGTTCCTTGCTCATGGTTTGGCCATGCGGAGAAACTGACGGCCTGCCCAACGCTCTTGGGACTAGGGCTGGAGTAGGCTAGAAGCGGGTCATCTGGTGTCCCAGCTCCCTGGCGTAGCGAGTTGTTAAGCCCCTTGAAGGGAGCAGCAGAGCCATGTGGGAACAGATTCTTTGAAGGTCCAGTCCCTGACACGAACTGCGGGGCCTTCGGAGTCCCGACTTTAGGGTTTCCCCTGGCGCGTTCATTGGGAGGGATGTACTTGGACGTTCCTTAGTTCGTGTTTGGGCCAGTAGGGTTTAGAGCAGGGTTCTTTGATGCCTGCGCCCTCATCCAGTCTTCAACTTCAAGGACCCGTAGGTTCAGCCGGTCCTGTTTGTCCTTGAATTCGTCTAGCTTCTCCAGACTGTTCTTACTTCCAAAGAAGGAAGCATTATGCTGGTCATGCATCTTGGCATCATGGTCGTCCAAGCGGCGAGTCTGTTCATCTACTGTCGCGCGAGTGAGCGAGAGGATCTCTGCATGTTGCTTCGCGGTCTCCGCGTTCTGCTTCACGGTCTCCGTGTTCTGATTTAGATCCTTTTGGATCCGTTGGAGGGAACCGTTGACCAAGCCCTTGTCTTCCCTTACTTCGCCGGCAAACTGGTTGAAATCTTCAGTGAGTATGGCAAGGTTGTGCTGGTCTGCTTCCCAAAGGGTCTTGTCCCTTTTGGCCTGTTCAGCAAGGCCGTCAACCTTCCAAGCAAGGTCGGTGATGCTTTGTTGAGTGGCGGAGCTCTAGGTCGTCAAACCCTGAATCTGCCCCATGAGTTGTGCGAACATCTGGAAGACTTGCTCCATAGACGGAGTAGAGTCTGTATCTTGGGTCGGCTGAGAGCCTACCATGGCGGTCTCGCTGAAGTCTGGATCACCAAACTGAGCAAGGACCTGTTCTTGAGTGAGGGATCGGCAAACCACGCTGTTAGGGGCTTATACCGTAGTGATCTGTGCTTGAGGCAAGAAAGCTGAGGCTTTCGGTACGGCGCTTCCTCAGGTTTCCCTATGATGTATCGCTTGTACTCCCTGTCCCACTAGGCGTGCCAATGTTTTGGCCACGATCCTCAGCGCGCAGAGCAGAGGTATATAGCGAGCAAAGAGAAGGGGGAGTGCTGCGGGCGTGCCACCTCGCGGACGAGGAAAGGGTTTGTGTGTATGCGCTTGACTTCTTGATCAGGCGGAAGGGGTTTCCAGGTGCCACCTCAGAGGAGGAATTTACGAGCACAAGGTGATCGATACTCACGGAGGACGCGAGCAGAGCAACAATAAGGAGGTAAGAGAGAAATCGGGGTAGAGTCCGGAGGGCTCTGAAGAAAAACCTAGGCGGCGGCGCTTAGGGTTAGGGTTTTCGAGTAGCTCGAAGGGTAACTGATTTGCAGTTTGTATTGTGTTTTTTGTGTTTTGTTTGAGAGAGAGTTTCTGCAAACCCTAAAGCCCTTTATATAGTGATAGGAGCACAAAGTGTGACGTTCTTAATATGTTTATACCCTTTATTTTCCCTTTGTTAACTCTTATTTAGTTGATTTAGCTTTATATTTGTGTTTAGTGTAGAATAATTGCTTAAAGTAGAAATATGTAGGTTTGAGTGTTAAAACACATAGTAATTTCGGAATTGAAGAATTTGGTGTTAAAATTGTGCTAAGTATTTGAAATCCTTGTTTACTCAGGATTCATGTATTAATCAGGATTCCATCTTTCCATGAAGCCGAGTCCATGAAGGAGAAGCCCAAACCAAGTCCAATATGGAGAAGAAGATTTAAATTCAGCAGAATCCGGATCAAATCGGGAGAATTCTTGTGCACGTCTGCCAACTTCAACGGACTCTCCAGGACAGCTCACAATGAATCAGAAAACGTGCCATATATGGATAGAAAGCTACGGGAGTCTAGTTTCCAAATCACTTGGAATCATCTCAATATCTATTTTCTAGAGGAAGTTATGACGTAATCTTCAGACGGAGGTCATTCTGCCGAAATTGAGAAGAACTAGGAATCCTAAACCAACTTGGTTTAGGCTTTGTGGCTGACTTCTCTAGGGTTTTTCCTCTATATAAAGCACGACTTCAAGGACAGAAGGGGATCATCAACCCGTGCAAATAACACCAAAGCCTTTGTCGAAACTCCATCAACCTCCAAATACCACAATCCGATCCCACCTTCAGCATTTGTCCAAAGCACGTAGCCTAGGACTCCGCTCACTCGAAGAATAGAACACGTAGAGATATTTTGAGAGTGAATTCCATCTTCTATTTTCGGATTGCTATGTGTTTGTTTTCGTTTATGTTTGTTTTAAGTTTTTGCTTAAGTATACTTCGATTCTTGTCTATGAGATAGAAGTACTTTTGAACCATGTTTTGAATTAAAGTTTTCAATTTTTAATCAATGATTTTAGGTATTATGCCGTGAGTTTAATGTCTAAATACTTTAAGATTTTCGGTGCTATATTACATTATCATGTGTAGTTGATACAAGTAGTTGATATTGCATGTGTTAATCGTCCAAAGTTCGACTTTGATACACGTAGTTGATAAGTTGCATTGTCTTTGTTTTTCATCGATTTTCTACCTATGTTTGATTTGGACTTGTGCTTAAACACATCGATTCTTTATGTGATACGTAATTGCATGATTAGTTTATGTGTGTGACCTATAAGTAGAGCACGTAGCCGAGCTTGTTGTGTCGCGATGTTGAATGAAACCCGTAGTCTAATTCTAAGTTGGTCTATGTCATAGGAACCACGTAGGAACTTATGTGCATATCAAATTTAGGTTGTATATTTGCTCACGGTGTAGACTTAAATGAGATTAGAGATTGTCTTCTTTATTCTTACATGGTTGTTTGGTTGAGTTTGCATGATTGTTGGTTGATCACATGTATATATGTATAGAAGTAATTTAGGATTTATTATTCTTGTCTTTTCCGAAATCATAAAACCTTTAAACCTATATGCTTATTTCGATATTTACATTAGATTAGATGGATCTACCCTGTAGTTGGATCCCCGGTTTAGAACGATCCCTGCTTGCTTTATACTACGATTGATTTGTTGACAGGGTTAATTGATGCGTGTGCAAATACGAACTATCATATAGTGGAGCTCGACTTGCGGCAGCAGAAAGATAATCATAGTTCAAGTTGGATTCCAAAACCCTAATCTCACAAGGACTTTGCTAATCCTGCGCGGGCCAAAAGAAGGCTTTTTAATTATTAAGGGCCACAGGGATTGGCCCAAAGCATATCAAAAACTGGTGAGAGTCTTCAACGATTAGTGTGGTGTACGCGAACTCCGCCTGTGGCTTCTTCGCGAATTCTCCTACGCGAGCCAGTTCGCCAGCTCGCCTCAATGTACTCTGCTTGCCTCACCTACGCGAAGTGTCAATCTCGCCTCGCCTACGCGGACTGTCTCGCCTCGCCTACGGGAAGTGTCAAATAGTAATTCCGCGCGCGAACTGTGTAGTCCGCGCGAAGTCATCCCACGCGCGAAATCATGTTTCCACGCGAACAGTGTAGTTTGCGCGAAGTCCCGTTTGCACGCGAACTGTGTAGTCCGCACGAAGTCTCGTTCGTATGCGAACTATGTAATTCAGCTCGTATGGTCTCACTGGCGGGCCATCACTTGTAACCTTAGAGAAACTTGGGCTCGCCGGTATGACATGGACCAAGAATTTAATTAATATTCACATAGACATTTATTGTCCAGTAAAATATTAATTTAGGCGTAAACAGCTTCTTCACGAAGTCTCTTATGCGGAGCCATCTCGCCTTCATGTACTTCTACGCGAAGTCCATCTCGCATGCAACCTGTATCATCTAGCTCGTGCCACCTTGTAAGCAGCTAAACATCAGACCAAGTCAACCCACGTCTTCTAGTCTTCTATGCGAACTATACACCTAGCTCCCATGACTTTGTCGGCGGGCCACCACTTGTAAACCTAATTATTTGGGCTTGCCAGTGTGACGTGGATCAAGAACTTAATTAATATTCACTTAGGCATTTACTATCCAGTAAAATATTAATTTGGGTGTAAACATTGCCCCCCAGCCTCGAAGTCATGTATGTCAAAAATGACTGAAGAGGTTTATGTTCATGCTGCTCCAAAGCCACTGGTATTGGCTCGGGTCATACAAAATGAGTGTGAGTAAACAAGCCTGTGAATAGGCCTTGAAACCCAAGCACCCAGCAAAACATTATAGCGTAGCTGCTGTACGATTCGCCTAGTACCATATTAAACTGATGATCATGAATTTAACATAACTAGGCACCTTGGACTTGAACTTAACGTGCATTCCTCTTGCACTTCACCTGCTCTACTCAGAAGACATAGTATATTACACATACCTCCTCGCATGGATGTATCTTGAGTGAATGCATATAACTTGAATAGATATATTTGAAAATGAACCGTCTGACCTCGAAGGATATACCTCGAATAGATGTAGCTCGAGGGGATGTATGAATGGATTGAAAAATTGCCCTTCACTTGAGCTCTTGGCGACGGCGAAGCATCTTCGTGATAATCATGGAGTGACATTGGCCATGTACTTTGCTGCCCCCCAGTGCGAACCAATGAGAGTCAAACACAGTGCCACATGATTTGGCCAAGCGAAATTCCAAAAAATAGGCCACAGGGATTGGCCTAAATAATGACCAAGACACTTAAAGAAGGTCTAAAGTCTGAAATATCTGGAACACATATCTACCCCAATGTGCCCCCCAGTTTTGATGTCTGTTCGCCGATACTTGAGAAGAATGAAGGACATCAAAACTTTAGTATGCCCCCCAGTAAGGGAGTTGTAGTACCGTGCATCATTGAGGTTGGCAGACATCGAAAAAGGTCGTGGACCGGCCTTGAGTAGATTTCGGTGTATGAAAACGTGTAGGGATGCCCCCCAGTAAAGAAAAGCAAGTTGCAAGGTCATGAAAACACATTGAAAAAGCACATTGCAAATTCGCGCGTATCCTGACTTGTCTGCATTCGAACTGCCATAACTCTCTCCAGGAATGCTGGAATGATGAACCATAAAATCCTCTGGAAAATAGACATCCAGGGCTTTCTGTTGATATAAGGCTCGCCTGCTGGTTCTTCCTGGATCATTCCAGTTTAATCGGCGAAGTGGACTGTCTAGTAGTGGCTGTTGCAACTTGCAGCAACTATTAGAATTTCTTCTCTGACTTGACTTCGCTGGCAGCAATTCAAGGCATATGGAATGCCTGCTATGTTGTCTCCAGGCCTCAAGGATAGGCCTCAAGTAAAGTTCAAGCTTTTGTAGGCAAAAACGTTGTCTTGCATTTCAACAAAACTAAGGATCTATTTTTGTATTTTCTGCTATTTGATTTTTTTTTTGTATTTTCTTTTTTCAATGTGAGAAAGAAAGAAAAATGAAAGCAAACAGAAGTAAAAACTGAAGTAAAGCTAAGAGTAAAGGAAAGAAGAGAGTATAGCATGGTTAGTTACCCTTCGTAAGGCCACGAGAGAGGCTACCAATGCTTCACTCCAAGTCTCGACGTTGTTATGTTTCTGGCATGAGAGTCTTGTTGTTGAGAATTTCCAAGTGTTGAGCAGAGCTGCTTCGCGTCAACAACTTGAAAATTTGGGCAAGATAGTTCATAGGGTACATCTCGTTGCCCCCCACGTATCCTTGTTGTTTGACCAAGCATGATCTTCAACTGCATTCTCGCGGATCGTATGGTGTTGAGATCTGCCTTGTCGCCAACTATCATGTCATAATGCATGGTCTCATCAGGAATAGCCACGCATTGGTCATGGAAATGGACCATATCAAGAGCTTCACTGGGATTGAACTCTTGTGGAATATGATTATGAGAGAGACACACGAACATATAGTCTTCACCATATTCATCATAAATTGGCTCTGTGTCAAAATCACATGCAAAATTATCAAAGGTCGGTAGCTCGACCTTCCTTGCAACCATAGGCATGCATGGGATATGTGCGTATTTCGCGCATAAACCAAATGCACATCCCGGCTTATGAACTTGCATATAAAAACTCCAATGATATTGGATAATGAAGCCATGTAATGGGTTTGCAAGAACACATGTTGGTTGATAATTAAGTTGGCCATTGTTTTGGCCATACTTGAGAAAACGTCCAGAAGCTAACTGACAAAGTAGGCTTTCTCCTATTCCTTCACTAAGACGCCCAGTAGCTTCATGAACTTGTTGATTCGCGTGTTTTCAAGCACTTATTTAAACACTCAATCAAACACAAATACAATTAAAACCCTTCTTTGTAGATGTAGCATTGGTAAGTAGGGATCGTTCTTAACCGGGGATTGAGGGTGATTGCATAACTATGCTAAGGTTGTTTAGGGGGTGCAAGATTGTTTGTTCTAAGTTCCTACGAAATAAAACAAGAAGATGGGTAGATACATATCAAGAAATCACAAGTTCTAACATGTTTAAACTCATAGACAAGCAAACAATCAAGAGCAGATAATCCTAACATGCATCTAGCCGAAAATAAGTTCCTAAGTCTATTATTTACAAGTGATCATCACATCATGTTGCTTAGGCCGATTACTCCCTCCTTGGCTGAATCCTACGAAATTCACATGTTAATTAGAACATATACACACACTTGCATCGAATTAGAGGGCAGCCAAATCATCTAGCAAACTCCCTAACCCAATTTTATCTTGATCAGATCGGTGGAACATGCATAGGGTGAACCAAATCATCTAGTGTCATCCTAAGCAAATTCCAGAGCATTAAGAACATGGCAAGCATACATACACGTCCCAATCAACCTATAAACACATGGAAGAATTCAAAACAAATTAGAAATAATCATCTTTACACCAAAACATTAGTCTTTCTATACAAAGCCTTGAAAAAAAAACAATACAAAGTCGAAATAAATACAAAGAGGCCATGTTACACTTTTTGCTCCGAGGAATTCGTCTCTCTGCAAGCTCCGAGCGCACGTCCCTTTGGTGGAGGATGGCTACGCAAGTGTTCAAAGCCAAATCTAGCGAGAGAACACTCACGGATGGAGGAAGGGTGTCTATGAGGTGGTGGAGATGGTATTTCGACTAAGAGAGGCTGATTTTGGCTAAGTATGAGAGGGGTTAGTGTTTAGACAAGGCTTCGGCTCGATGAGTGTGTGATCCTTTCTTCCTCCTCCAAAGCTCTTTATATAGGGGATGATGATGGTGCCGTTCACCTCATTTCAAATACAACCATGCACAATTATGCTCCATTCAATACAAAACCGTTACAGCCATTAGCTATTAAGCTCCCACCATTACATCATGCAATTAAGCATATCCATTCATCCATGCCATTAAGCCATGAAAGACAGCCATGCAAAACAGTTTCATTTATACATCCGTTTCACCCAATTTACTCACCACCGTTACATCCATGGCAATTAAGCTCCTTTTCGAAAACTGCCATGCATATTAGCTCCCCGTCTAGACTTCATCAATGTCCATGCATCACTACTTGCTCCATATCCTAGTCAACATAGGAAATTGTTTCCTAGTCAACACAAGCTTCCTTTTTGACTCCAATTCTTCTTTGGCCGAGAATACCATGTAATTGCACATATTTTGGTCCAAATCGCCTCCTTTATTATTTCTCCTTTATTTTCTACCTAAAAACATAAAACAAGTTAGAAACATATTTACTAAGCTCATAACAAAGCAAAATGTAGAGAGAAAGACATTAATAATCAAGCATAAAATGCGTAGATCAAACTTGCTTCTCTAAGTTAATTAAAGAATGAAGGCGAGCTACACCTTGCCCCCCATGCGCCTGACCTGTGTCCACATATACGTCTCGCATAGGAAAGTTGGCTCCTTGGTCACCTTTCATGTGAAATTGTGGTTCGCCATCATCAGTGTTCGAACCAATTTCTTCTTCTAAGATGGACTGTTCTGTCCTATCCTCATGCTCCTTTTTCTGAGGAACACCGTCAATCTTTGAGATAGGATTATTATCCATAATCTTGCCGGCCTCGACCTCAGGTTCTTCGTCATTGATTGACAAAGTAGTTTCTTCTTTGGACGTAGGTTCGTCCAAAGGAAAATCTTCGCCAGTAGATTGGCTGCTAGGCAGTTCAATTTTTTTGGCAAGGACATGCTCATTGAAGTCCTCATTGAGTATGGCGAGGTTGTCCTGGTCAGCTTCCCAAAGGATCTTGTCCCTCTTGACCTGTTTAGCAAGGTCGTTGACCTTTTCAGCAAGGTCGATGACACTCTGTTGGGTAGCAGTGGCCTCGAGTCGGCTCTTCAGTTCCTCGAACATCTGGAGGATTTGCTCCATAGGTAGAGCAGATCCTATGTTTTGGGTTGGCTGTGAGCCTACCATTATGGTCTCGCTGAAGTCTGTGTTACCAAAATGAGCAAGAACTTGTTCCGTGGTGAGAGATCGGCAAGTCGAGCTATCATGGGGCTTGTACCGTGGTGATCTGTGCTTGAGACAAGAAATCTGAGGTTTCCTGTATGGTGATTCTCCTGGTTTCCCTATGGTGAATCGCTTGTACTCCTGGTCCCACTGGGCATGCCAATGTTTTGGCCACGATCCTCAATAAGGAATAGCGAGGTAATTAGCTACCAAAAGTAATAAAGATGCGGGCGTGCCACCTCGCGGACGAGGAAAGAGAGTGGGTCGGGTCTTGACTTCTTAATCAAGCGGAGGGATTCCGGTGCCATCTTGCAGACTAGGAATTACGAGCACTGAGTGAATCGATACTGACGGTGTGTCACGAGCAGAGCAACCAAAGAGGGATCAAGAGTGATCGGAGATGAGTCCGAAAGGGCTCTGAGAACTAAGGCAATGTGCGTTTAGAACTAGGGTTTCGAGAGGCTCGAAGGTATCAACTGGGTTGAAAGTTTGTTTATTTGTATTGAGTTGTTGTTTGTTGAGAGAGAGCTATCTGTAAGCCTTCGAACCCCTTTATATAGTAGCTCGCCTTCTGCCAAAAGAAAGATAATCATAGTCCAATTCGGACTTATAGTCAGAATACCACAAGGACACTGCTTCACTTGCGAGAACCAATCATCCGCATGATACGTGTCCAGCCGCGTGATTGACTCCGCCTGGGCTACTACTTTCGCGCTATCCAACTGTAGAGTCCTACGCGAACTCAACCACGGACATCCTTATCTCGCGAGGTGCTACAGTCCTTGTCACACTCCGCCCCGCCCGCTTCCGAAGCTCGCGACTTTGAACGGGCTTTACATTAAAACGGGCCACAGGTATTGGCCCAAATGTTATCCAAAACTTATTGCGAGTCTTCAACGATAAATGTGGTGTAGGTGATCACGTGCATGCGGACTCCGCCTCTTGCTTCTTCACGAAGTCTCCTACGCGGAGCCATCTCGCCTTCATGTACTTCTACGCGAAGTCCATCTCGCATGCAACCTGTATCATCTAGCTCGCGCCACCTTGTAAGCAGCTAAACATCAGACCAAGTCAACCCACGTCTTCTAGTCTTCTATGCGAACTATACACCTAGCTCGCATGACTTTGTCGGCGGGCCACCACTTGTAAACCTAATTATTTGGGCTCGCCAGTGTGACGTGGATCAAGAACTTAATTAATATTCACTTAGACATTTACTATCCAGTAAAATATTAATTTGGGTGTAAACAGCCCCATCCTCCGATTCAAGCCCATTGTCAAGTCCATTCAGCCCCAAACCCGCCTGAGGCTCAATCACAGTCACAGCCAAATTTTCAGCCTCAGTCAAACCTTCGTGAGGCCCATTCATAGGCCCACAAAGCCCACCCATACCAAAACTCGAGGGAACTTCATCCTCTCCAACCGCCGCCACCGCAACAGCTTCCTTCTCCTGCAGACCAAGCCATACCACCATCTCCATCCCAAAAACCATATATGCACAGAACAACAGCGCAAAGACCTCTAATCCCGAGATCGGTTTTGTCTCTGCCTGTGATGTCTTTGATATTTTAAAGAAATATTTGTAAAATTTAGTAATTTTTCTCAATTAGCTTAGGCCCCGTTTGTATAGTAGAAAATCATGTTATGGAATGAGAATTAGTTTCATTTTCCATTCTAATGGAAATAGTTTCATTTTCCATTTTAATTTGGACTATCTGATTCTATTTTGTGGGACATGTATTGAGGTGTCTTGCCACCTTTAAACTCGGGTTCAAATTCTGTCTTCCATCCTTCAAACCAACAATTCAGCCCTTATACCGATTAGCATGACTAGCCCTCCGACCGTCAAAAGTCGCAAACGCAAACCAATAAGGAACCAGCCCCAATGCGAAACCAGTATGTGCCCCCCTCACCATCCTTGATGCAAACGATGTTGCATATCGAGAGAAGCTGAGGTCTACCCAGCCCAATCCCATTCTTTGAGCCCATGCACCGTGCACAGAAAAAAACTATTCAGTCCAGCCACACCCAACATATATATGTTGACACGTGACAAACCGGCAACGCAGCCGAATGAGAGAGAAACACTATTAACTTGGAGACCCTAGTCTTAGAGCAAGTCCAACAGGTTCTCTAAAATTTCTGTAAAATAAGGAACCGAAAACTAAAATCTCTATAAATTTTTTGCTCCAAATCCAACAGATTCCCCATTTTAGAAATTTATGCATTTATTACACTAATAAAATATTCAACTTGAGTATTATAACAATAATAATAAAGTATTGTGTTATTTCCCTTCTCTGACTTCAAGACCTGGACGACATGGACTTCAAAGTTCACTCCATATTAAACCAAGATTGAAGATGAAGAAGATGGGTGTTCTAGTCAATAAAAATAAAAATAAAAAAATTGGGTGTTCTAGTTGTGATGCTGGTTCTGTGCCATATGGCCTCTAATTTGGAGCAGAGTGTTGCCTATTTCAATAATGACTTATTCCACGATATGATGAGAAATGTCGGATGAAATGTGTCAAGATGATTCAGAAGTTGAGGAGAGTTTGCATTGATATGCAAATAAAAAACTACTAGCAATCCATGAATCAATAAGAACACATATAGTAGTGTGTAAGATTTGACCTTCTGGTCAACTGGCAAAGGAGAAGAGATTAACTAAGTCTTTGGTATAATATCTTGTAATCATGTTATACTAACTACTAAGTACTCGGTAAATTGTATCATTGACTCATTGTAATCCTCCTCATTCAACTGGCTAGTAACGGCTAGTTGACATCTTCTTCTTCTATATATAAGAACAAGTTGTACATCACAATTTGTATCTCATTCTCATATTTCTATTTCCATCGCTTCCTCATTTTCTTTCTCATTTTGAAACTAGTCACTTATGGCTCGTCATTTGTTAACAAGTCGCTATTTAGTTGATACATACATGAATGACGACGATGATGTTGACGAAGAATATGAAGAATCGTTACTTGCTCAAATAGAAGAAGAAGAAGAACGTCTTGCCAACAAGAGTTCAAGAAGAGGTCATCGTGGTTCCACTAAAGGTCACGTTATTGTTGAATGTGATTCAGTTGAGGGTCACGAAAGACTTTACCGTGACTACTTTGCCAATCCTCCAAAATATGGGGCTCGTCTCTTTCGAAGAAGGTTTAGAATGAAGCAAACTTTTTTCTCTCGCATTCGTGATGTTGTCGTTTCACATGACACTTATTTTGTTCAAAGGAGGAATGATGCCGGCCGTCTTGGTTTGTCATCGCTTCAAAAGATAACAGCTGCTTTTCGAATGCTTGCTTATGGTGTTCCTACCGATTATGTAGATGAATATGTGCAAATCGGCAAGAGCACCGCTATAGAAAGTCTCAAAAGGTTCGTCACGGCAGTTGTTGAGGTGTTTGGTGATAAATATTTAAGATCGCCAAATTCTAATGACCTCTAGAGATTAGTTGCAAAAGGTAAAGAGCATGGCTTTCCTGGGATGTTGGGAAGCATTGACTGCATGCATTGGACGTGAAAAAATTGCCCAACTTCTTGGCATGGTATGTTTACTGGCCACATTCACGAACCTACTATTATTTAGCTTCATATGATCTTTGGATATAGCATGCTTTCTTTGGATTACCTGGGTCTCTTAATGACATCAATGTGTTAGAGCGATCTTTTGTATTTAGTGAATTGTATGAAGGGCGTGCTCCTTCTATTAGCTATGAAGTCAATGGTAGATCATATGACATGGGATATTATCTTGCCAATGGTATATATCCATCATGGGCAACATTAGTGAAGACTATTCCAGCACCGCAAGGAAATAAGCATCGGCATTTTCCTAAAGAGCAAGAAGGGGCCAGGAAAGATGTGGAGCGCGCGTTCGGAGTGCTTCAAGCCTGTTTTGGGATTGTCCGAAACCCAGCAAGACTTTGGGACAAAGAGATGCTAAAGTATATTATGATGACATGCATAATAATGCACAATATGATTGTTGAAGATGAGCGTGATTAACATGAGCATAATCGTAGACCAACAAAGATACGTGAGATTGAAAACGAATATGATGTTACAGACATTCCTCGCATATCAATTTCACATGAGCGTACACCAACACTAATGGAGTTCATTGCAAATCGTCATCGGGTTAGAGATAAACAAATGCATACTTAGCTCCAAGATGATCTTGTCGAGCACTTGTGGAAAATACATGGAGGACAGTAGTATGAGCTCTGGTCGTTTCACGGGATAGTACCTTTTGCTACTAGAAATTTCTTGCTTCTTCAGACCAAAATAGATGTCTCATAGAAACAAGATCATACACATCTAGTAATACTGAAAATAAGAACTAACAAAGGAAACTATTCATTTCCATTAGCAGCTCTTTTTGCCAAGATTTCCTTTTGAAGACCGATAAAATATTCCACTTAATGAGGAAGCATCTTACTAGTATCCATAGAGATTATTCCAATCTCCTCACTCCGAGCCTGAAGCTCAAGTTCCTTCTCTTTAAGAGCAACTTCCTTTTTCTGAGTATCAAGTAGCAACTTAAATTGTTCAGCCATTATGCGATCACTTTCTAATCGCTTTGCTCTGAACTCTTCCAACTCAGAATGGATTTTAGATTCCTTCTCATTTGCGTCACCTTCATCGTTGGACTTTGCTTTCTTGTTTGCTTCTTTTGTAGCCTTTCTCCTAATTGGCCTCTTCAAGCTTGCAGGTTCAGGAGCTTCCAAATCATCTTCTAAATTGATTTAACCATGATTCTTACTAGAACGAACCTTCTGCTGCTGTCTCTTAGATTCCAGATTTTGATGTTCATCCATCCATTTTTGCTGGAACCTCAAAACAACCCAACAATGATCAACTACAAATGCATGACGTTCTTGTTTCTTGTAAGTCTCTTTTGCCTCCACTATCTGACAAAGAGAACTTAGATAAACATGTTTGCAACAGCAGAAGTATATGTATACATGCAACATAGGATTCAACATACAAAATGATATTCAACTGAATTATTTTTCTTCACCTATGCAGTTCCAAGATATATATATATATATATATATATATATATATATATATATATATATATATATAGACACACACATATAAATATATGTATGCAAGTCTAATTAATATGCAACTAAACTACAGGAGGACAATAGTGTGTATTCATTGATAAGCATCAAGTTTATTTCTCTTGTTAGTATGAGTTTTAGGTCGTCCTACATTAGTAAGTCATGTTATATATAGCTTATCTAATGTTCTACTATCTAGCTTATTTTTTCTCTATTAACTCTTTATCAGCTTCCTATTCAGTATGGTTTATAACATTACAATAGTTCATAAACTTGTACCATAATCATATAAATGGAAATATAAAAACAAATGTATGTCTATCTGTTTAGGCCTAAATTAATATTTTACTGGACAGTAAATGTCTATGTGAATATTAATTAAATTCTTGGTCCATGTCACACCGGCGAGCCCAAGTTCTTTAAGTTTACAAGTGATGGCCCGCCAGTGAGACCACGCGAGCTGAATTACAGAGTTCGCATGCGGAATGGACTTCACACAGATTACATAACGCGCGCGCAAAGGACTTCGCGCGGACTACGCAGTTCGCGTACAAACGACTTCGCGCGGAATGACTAGCTCGCTCCGCGTAGGCGAGGCGAGACACTCTGCGTAGGCGAGGCGAGGCGAGGCGAGCTGGTTCGCTAGTCCGCGTAGGGGACTTCGCGAGGAAGACACATGCGGAGTCCACACGCACCACAATAAACGTTGAAGACTTTTACAAGTCTTTGACATGCTTCGGGCCAATCCATGTGGCCCTTTTAATATAAAAGGCCCTTTTAAGGCTCACGAGCTGCAATAGCCCGCAAAATGGAAGCGAGCTTCAGGAGCACGCGAGATAGCATCCTGTGACAGCCCGCGGGATGAGGATATTCCTAATTCCATTTCGCATAGGAGTCTACAGTTGGCAGCGCGGAAGCAATGCCCTATGCGGAATGAAGTGTGCGAACTGGACATGTGTCACAAGATGGTTGGTTCGCATGGACGAAACAGTGCCCTTGTGCTATTAGGGTTTCAGAGTCCGACTTGGATTCTAATTACTTTTCTTCTGCCGCAAGTCGAACTACTATATAAGGGGGCTTGAACCCTAACAGGACACTCTCAAACAAACACAAAAAACACAATACAAACTGAAACCCAGTTATCCTTCGAGCTACTCGAAAACCCTAACCCTAAGCGCCACCGCCTAGGTTTTTCTTCAGAGCCCTCCGGACTCTACCCCAATTTCTCTCTTACCTCCCTATTGTTGCTCTGCTCGCGTCCTCCATGAGTATCGATAGCCTTGTGCTCGTAAATTCCTCCTCTGAGGTGGCACCTGGAAACCCCTTCCACCTGATCAAGAAGTCAAGCGCATACACAATCACCCTTTCCTCATCCGCGAGGTGGCACGCCCCAGCACTCCCCCTTCTCTTTGCTCGCTATTTACCTCTGCTCCGCGCGCTGAGGATCGTGGCCAAAACACTATCAACAAGAAATGGTTGAAATAAACTTAAATAAATATGCTAAAGTGTACTTGTTCTGCGTAACCACTTTTCCTCAAGTGTTCGATTGAAGAATAATGTCCACAAAACTTGCTCACACTGCTATTGATTGTTGACCAGCGATTAATGAGTGATTTTGTCGACCGTTCACCAGTCCACGTCTTGTTGTCTTCAAAGTATTTTGTAATTCTTTTCCAAAATTGTTGTCTCTTTTGGCCAGTTCCTTTGACTGGGTCCAAGCTGATATTGAGCCATGCAGATACAAGAAGTTTGTCTTCCTCAATTGAGAAGTTAGCTTGTCGTGGTGCAGCGGCTTTCTTGCTGCTAGGTTCACAAGGTGGCTGCTGCTCTTCAGTAGAACAAAATTCAGTACTACATATCTATTCATAAGGAGAATCATTGAGATGACACTGGCTCAATGGAAAATCGTATGCATTCAATGGTTCATTGAGATCATCAAGGGCTGATTTGCTACTGTTGAGGAGGTTAGTGAAATTCAATGGTGTCAAATCCATCTGCAAAAGTGTATTTGGTAAATTTAGACATATGATTTGATGATTGCATCATGATGAAGATGCTAAACGTACATAATATTTTGTTCCAGCAAGTCTGGAATCTTATTTAGCATAGTATAAGTGCCAACCCGTATATATGAAACAATGGGGACATATGAGTACACATTCTTCAAGCTTTAATGATCATATTGTGAAGCCTCAAATCTTACAAAAAGCTCTACTGTAGCTATCAAATTCTCACCTTTACTCACACCTTCACTATTAACAAGCTGATAAAAATCCAAAAACACTTCTTTCTTTGAATCCAACACATCATTTCCTGGAACTGCAATTACAGGAATACTCAATGCTTGCAACTTATCAACATTTTTGCATCCAGTAAAACCAAAACATGCATTGCAACCCTTAATCTCTACCACACTGCTTAAAGGGTTCATGGTTGTAATAATAGCACAAATATACAAAACACCCAAGAAAACAATGAGATAGTAAACAGAATTAGGCAAAAGAAGCAGAACAACATCACCTTGTTAAAGGCAAACCTACAACAAACCTAAACCATTATAATCTCAAGCCTACAACAAACCTAAACCATTATAATCTCTTTTGGCAATTCAGATAAAGGCAAACCAGCATGGGTAAATCATTCAAAGCATAATCAAGAACCCAAAATCAGAATACTAGCATAATCAAGAACTCAAAATCAAATAGAGAAAGAATAGAAATACTGTCAAGACCCACCCCGAATTTCACCCTGAAACCCGAGGTAAGTCCTGCGGGGACCACCTCCAAGGGAAATTTACCGAAGGACTCAGCAAACCTCCCTTGAAAATGGACAACCCTAACCCGGAAAAAAAATATAGAACACCCTCTTAACCCAAAATATTAAACTTCACTTTAATCCAAATAACTGAATAAAATAGTACACAAATTATTTTTCCGAAATATTCAGAGCTACTACAGGAAAGACAACGGAAGCTGAAGAAAAACCTAATGGGTTTAAACAGATGACCTACTGGCGAACAGTAGTGGAAATGTGGGTGACTATGCCTTGGCGCCTCCTCCTAGACCCCACTCGAACTCTGCAGACTGGGCGATTAAAACAAAGGAAAAGCCCAGGGGAAAAATATTTAATCATGTCAGGGTGAGTGAACAAAAATAATCTGGACAACAACAAATATTTTCCCCAAGAAACACTTTCAAGGACTCGACTAGTTCTGGCTAGTCCCCAAATATTAAACAATACAGCCTCTCAGGCTAAATTATATATTTATATCAGTATGTATTCACACCCGTCTACTCCATGTATGCTATCTATGAATAAGCTTGAAGGTAGATAGTCATACCAGGCTAGGACGCTCGCGTCTAACGCGCACGTCACCCCATAGTGGCATTTATCCTCAGTATGGGGGTGGGACCGGGTGGTATTTATACGTGTATACTCCCTGTACGAATTCTATGAATGAATCTAAAAACATAGAATGAACTCGAAAAGTAGAATGTCGTACAGGGCTAGACGCTGGCGTCTAACGCTCACGTCACCTCATAATGGCATTTTTCCTCATTATGAGGGGAGTACGTATTGCTAGCTAGCTTTCTCTCATATACATACTATATTCACAAACGTTAAATAAAGTGAGTAAAATCACTGAAATCCTCAACTCAGGATAAAACCCAACAAAGGACAATATTCAACAATAAAACATTATTTAAAAAAAACAAAGTCCACTCACAACTTAGGCCTAAGCCTGACGTCGGCCGGAGGTCTCCTCTGCTCGAGCCTCCTCGTGTCCTGTTCCAATACATAAATAATTCCTCAAATAAAATCCCAACGTTCAAAGAAAATAGGCATAATTAAATATGAGCTTCCCGCGCTCAATCATGCCTATCGTTCTAAAACCTAACTTCACTGCCAACCACAAAACTCCGTAAATTACCGACATCTTCAAAATCACCTTCCAACGTTCTAATCATCCAAAATAATCCAATGGCCGGATTTTAACTTATTAATCCGCCAAAAATACCAAACTTAACAAATTCCAAAACCTATCCAAAACTCCTCCAAAAAATTCTAAAACTCATTCCAATAAACTCCTCAAAATTCTCTCCACCAAAAACATTTTCTCGGCGGCGGCTCCGCCGGCAGCGGCGTCCGGCGACCAGCTCCGACGACCTGCAAATGCCACCAAAATTTGACAGCACCTTCCTCTCAACCTCCTCTACAACATTCCTAACTACCACAAACTTCAATTCTAAGCCTAAACACATCAATCGAACACAAACACAATATAAGCCCTAGAATTTCAAATACCGATTTCTCCTTACCTAGCTCGAGATGGAAGGAGCCCTTTGGAGGGATTGAAGCACGGGAGGAGGGCTTCCTTTTGAGCCAAGGCTCGCCGGATATGGCGGCCGGAGGAAGGAGTTCCGGCGAAAAGAAGTTTCCAGCAGTCGGAGCTTTCGGCGTCGATTCCTCCTTCACGGCAGCGCTAGGGAGGCTGCCACCGGTCTAGAAATGTAGCTGGGTTGGAGACCGATCGTTTGGGACTGGTGCGGCGGTCTGGCGCGGCCGGACGGCGGCGAACGGGCGGTCGGAAAATCGGCAGGGAGGAGGAACTCGGGTACGGGTGCGGGAGCGGAAGAGCGGAAGGAAAAGGAGAAAAGAAATGGGCTTGGCCCAACCGGTCCAACCCACTTTAAATCCAATCCAAAATTCAACACCCCAAAAATAATACCCCAATAAAAATTACCTTTTACTAGCTAAAATTTACCATTTTTACCGTCGTCACATTTTCTTCCTTCGAATAATTCTTTCGAAATATTCGTCCCTCAATACCTCTAGGGACTTTAGGACTATAAATTTAATGACGAAGACGGTAAAATTCTTATTACCACAATGCTAGTAATTAAGGTAAAATTTAAGAGTAGGGGCGTGACAAATACAGAGGAGGAGGAAGCGTCTCACCTCTGATGCAGTCCGTCTGGTAGGGCTGGGCATCTTCGGTTCGGGTCGGTTTTAAGACGAAACCAAAATCAATTCGAATTATTCGGTTTAAGGTTTTTTTCAACCGAATCCGGAATTTAAAACTTTGACCTGAATATCCGGCCCATCAGAATTTTCGGATCGGTTCGGGTCGGTTTCAATTTTGATCCATATTTGATTTGTCCATCTACTATCGCACTATAAAGTTGAACTTCAAGTTTTTAACTTGAGTAACATGTTTTTTTATAAGGAAAAATATAAACTCAAAGTACAACAAGCAATCTAATGCACTCCCAATCTTTTCTACATTACTAGATTTTTCCAAAAAATGAGTTGAATGAGAAATTGTCTTTTTAAGTGTGGGAAAGTACACTGTAAGTAGAGATAAAATCAACTAATAATAATAACATTTCAGGTATTTAAATTATATATATTTACACATTATATAATTCGGATTGGTTCGGTTATTTTCGGTTTGTTTAAGAGCTTGAACCGTGTAATACCCTAGATTTTCATATTATTTTCCTTATATAATTCCCATAATTAATGAAGGATTATTTATGGAAATTCTTTAGTTTGTGCGAAGTTAAAGTTTCGGGAGTAATTTTTAAGGTGCTTTAACTTTTAAGAGGCCCAAAAGTTGATTTTATTTTCTGTAAGTTATCTTCGAAAACTTTCTTCTTGAAAGTTGTAGAGTTTGTCGATACGAGTTCGTAGACATGCGGCACGCCTGAAACAGAGGTTGTATGAGAAAGTTATGGTCAGATGAAGTCAGTTTCCAGTTTTGGAAACTATATAAGTAGAAAATGTGGGGGAGTTATTTTTGGAAACCTAGAATTTGCAGACCGGTTTCTCTCTCCTCTCTCCCGACTGTCCGCGCACCTCAACCTTCGCCGGCATAGAACTCGGCCGTCCGGCAACCAAACTGGACGCCGCCAGTCCCGTTCGGTTCGCACGGACCTCCTCTCCATTCCTGGGGCAGCGCCGCTCCTCGTCGCGCCGCCTAGACGCGCCACGAGGCGGAGGAGCTGCTGCGGTTTCACCGGAGTTCTTCTTTATCCGGCCATCGTTTTGGCCGCCACCGGTTCCATTCGTTTGGTCTCATCCTCACCTACCCAACCGTGTCGGTCTTTGTCGCTGGTGACCGGCGTACAAGGAGCAGCGAGGCCTGAAACCACTACCGCCTTGCCGTCGATCGGAACCGCCATATTCGGCGGCGACGAGGGGTAACCTTAGGTGAGTTTTGATCCTCTCCTCCTTCTGGTTGTGGCTAGGCATAGTTTGAAGCAAGATATTGAGGTTTTGAGCCATGAATTTGCAGATGAAGTTTGAAACCGTTTTGGAGTCTCGGGGCATTTTCCGGTCGATCCAGCCGAACCAGTCAAAACTCCAGGTATTAAAGTTGTTCACCATGCTTCAATCTACAAGTTTCATGTTGTGAGTTTCTCCTAATTCGAAAGTTTTGAGGTGGCGCGTGGGGCTCACTCTCTGCCTCCTGTGGCGGCCTGTCCGGCAGAGTTGTAGCCTTAGTTTCCTGTGGTTAGATAGTCCTTGCTGCTGTGAGCTTGTTGAGAGGTAATATGGCTAGGTTTTGAGCAAGGTTTGCATGTTAGGACTTAGGTTTATTTGTTTTGGCTTGGTTGAGTTTGAGTTTAGGTTTTGAAGATTCGAGGCAGCTTGGATAGGTTGTTGAGTGTCCGACGACCTTGGGAGGTCTCGGAGGAAGGATTGCCCTCCTCTAGGCAACCTTTAGGCTAAGGGTTGGTTAAGGGTACTTTCTTTTTGAGTGGTTAATAAGGTTATAATTTGTGTTAATTAGGTAGCTTGTGGAGTTGTTAGTGAGCTTGTTCCTTGTGTTTTTGGTGAAGATGCAGCGGGAATATATAGGTGAGTAAATCTCACCAAGGTTTAATTTTGAAACAAATTTAATTATGGTCATATGATAATGATTATGATGTTGAATTTAATATTTTGCTATTATTTGTTTTTAAAATATATGAGCTTGATCGCCAACAGCTCATAGGTAAGATAAAACAAGTTTTTCTTATGTGTTATTTTGAGGTTCATGTGATCATAATTTATTGATTTTTGATAGATTATTCTTGTGGAATATCTATATTTGTTCATGTAAATATATCTATGTGGAAGGATATAATTTATGATGTGATCTTGTGTTGTTGATGATGATGTTGTGATATTGTGATTGTTTGATAAATAGCCAAACCGGGTTCCAAGCCTTTAATCGGGTGATTGGTTACGGTTAAGATGCTATTTATTATTTTGTGTTTTGATATTGAACAGTCAAACCGGGTTCCAAGCCTTTGGCCGGGTGATTGGTTACGGTTAGGAATAGAGCTCTAGTCCGTCTGTCAGTGTAGGTCATGAGAGATACTTTATGGTATCTGGGACCCATGGGTACACAATTTGTTGTTGTAAGTCATGAGAGGTATTTATTAAATATATGGGACTCATGGGTACATTTCTTTGGTAATATGTTGGATTTATGGTTTTTAAATATTTGATCAAATCTCTCTTGTGATATGTTGGATGTGATAAATGCTGTGTTATTTTTTAGTTTACTCATACGGGCTTTTTAGCTTACCGGGTTTGTTATTTTACAATCCCGGTGCACCAGTTATTGGTGTAGGGGTTAGACATGTAGGTGAGGATCAGCAGGGTTGAGGCGGAGACTTAGTGGCAGGGTTCTTTTTGGTTTTTGCTGTACTCTGTATAGTTTTGTTAATCGGGTAGAAAATATTACTCATGAGATTGTTCTCATGTTCTCGTGTTGCAAGTTTATGTAAACAAGAAAGTGTAATATTTAACTCAGTGATGGGTTGTATGATATTACTTTTTCGCTATTGAGTTCTAGTTGTTTGGATTTGTTATTGAAACAGGTTGAGATATTTATATTTTAAGTTAGATCATGCCAAAATTTTTGAAATTATCTTTCGAAAATTGGGGTGTGACAAACCGATCTAATCCGATTTAAACCGGTTCGGTTCGGTTCACTACTTGTTTTGATCCAAATGGTTTGGTTCGGTTATCCGATCCGGTTTGGTCGGTTTTTTGCACACATTCGGTTAAATGCCCAGCCCTACTGTCTGGTTTGGCGGGTGTTTCTCGTCTCCTTTCGCAAGTTTTATTCATAGCGAAGTTGAAAGGTTTGAGTTGTTGTAGTCTTGGAGACAGTGAAGGCATGCGAAATATTTATGGCTTTGTCTATGCGCAAACGATTTGGTGAATCTGTAAATTTAGGGAACGGATCGTTCTCTCTCATCTCTATCTCTATTTTAGATAAAGGGATAGGAAAACTGTTGGACACAAAAACACCCTAATATTCTCTAAAATAAGGAAAAACAAAGGTTTTACAGAACTTGTTGGACTTGCTCTTACTTTTGCAAAGAGAAAAGGCTAATTTTTCAAAATCATGATAAGAAAATATTATGAGACAATCAAGTATGATGAGACCCTAAACTCCAAACTTATTGCAATTTAACAAAACGATCAAATTAGGATATGTAATCGTGTTACGTATCTAGTGATCTTTCTATTATGTTACTGTACGTTGTAGAGTTCTTGATATTATTTAAGGTCTTTGTAATCAGGGGTTTAGGCTTTATATCTTCCCCCCCCCCTTTTTGTATTCAATGGATTCATTAATGAATACTTAAGGGCAGCCACACCAGCTATTTATCAAAAAAAAAACGATCAAATTAAAATAATGAGGATTTAGTTTTTCTAACAAAGCTAGAGATGAGTTTTATGAACAATATATATCTTAGTATCGATCACTATCACATTGGGTAC
This sequence comes from Fragaria iinumae, assembly GCA_009720345.1. Lineage (NCBI taxonomy): Eukaryota > Viridiplantae > Streptophyta > Magnoliopsida > Rosales > Rosaceae > Fragaria > Fragaria iinumae. Next base: position 17,295,095 of record CM019123.1, on the reverse strand, counting down.
AAAACCATAATTAGCTAGCAATTCTTATTTAAGGAGTTGATTAAAACATAGAATGTGATATATATATCTTACTATAAATGCTAGCTTGACGCTATATATTTAAAATGAGCTGATCCAGAAAGATTATGTTAAATCGATCACTTGTTTGTATGAAAAGGACATGCAAAATAATTGAGTTATATATTGTCTTCTTTTCTTTTTTCCTTTTATCGGTGAAGTGATCGATCGAGTTCGTTTTTCCTTCCAACCATATGTAATATGCCAATTGTGTTCATCATATAACGAGAAATTTAAATCATTTCATCCCTCGTCAAATGTCAAATCTAATTTCATGATCGACCCGGCTACTCCTTTTTGTTGCGATGGAAAGCTCATAGATGAAAACGCCAGTAGGGTTTAAAACAAAATTAAAGTAAGTACCTTACAAATGAATATTATAATGAAATCCTAAAATTAATATATATAAATACACACACAATTATTTATATGTTGTTTTTAAGGCCTGGAAAGCATCTAGATTCATGATATTGTATATATGCTTGACTTGATAGTGTATATTTTAAAAATTAAATTGATTTGGAGGGATTATATATAATCATAGATAGATACGAATTCATCGATATTTCTAAGTCTACAGCTCAAATCGCTATCCTCTAATTAATAACACAAAAAAAGTAGTGACTTATAGATGATGAAAAATGACGCCAACAAGAGTTGCCATGGCTTTTGGTCTGACTTGACGTTCCAAATTTGATGTTAGAAGCATGTCTGCATCAGGGGGTTTCATCATCAGAAACAATTTAGGAAATCCTCTTGTTGCAGGTTCTTTTAACTCCGGCATGTCTTCGATCTGTCCAAATTGCTGAAGCCGTAGCCCTTCGCAATAGCCTCTTATGCGCGAAGGATAGAGGTTTCAGGAAGGTTGAAGTCGAAGGTGACTCGAAGCTGGTTATTGATGTCGATCGTCAATGAAGATGCTGCTCCGCCATGAAGACTTCTCAGCCTTATATGCAAGACATCAAGATGTTGAAAAATGCATTTGAATTCCTCGTCAGAGCAAAGATAAAGAGTGTGAAATTTTGACGCCACCTTTTTGATCTCGCAGAAGAAACTCATGCAGAATGTAACAAACCGGCTTGGAAATTTAATAGAATTGTAAAGCAGTGATGATGACCCTATGATGACGAGGAAATGACGCTAAAAGTAGGTGCAAGAATCCCTTTGGAAATATATAGAAGGATTAATTAGGAGATTATTCGACGTGGGGTCATTATCAAACTTAATAGTCCATTGTGCTCTAATTGACTGCTCAATTCATTAGGTGTCAACTAGCTATAGGAACTTTTACGTGGTCTAATTGTTCTTTTGTTTATCGAATATATAGTTGCACACTTATTTCCCTATATTTTTTAATTCCTTTGTTCATCTTTACTTTGATGAGAACTTTGAGTCTTTGATTCCTTGATCACTTGGGTGTGATCGATGCAATGAAGTCAGTTAATTAGGTGCTAGCTAGACACTCTCTGCACGCAATTGGAAGTACAAGATTAGATTATGCTAGTGACACATTTCATATTTAAGTTAATTATATATGGTTATGGCATATGGTTTAGTTATATATTCACTAAAATAGTACATACGTATGCAAATAATTTGAATAGTAAGCTGAAGATAAGACTTATGATTATATTTCTTCGGTTAAGAAAGAAAAAATACAAAACAAACTACAAACGTAAACCGTGATTGGCTGATTGCACATACTATATATCATGTATCACTTGTTGTTGTGATGTATCTTGTATATCGTTTCTTGACTTCTTGTGATTATAAGTTATCAAAGTAAGAGGGTGGACAATATTCTTCAATGTTTAATGTTTACTTGATCACGAAACTAAAGATACAAGTTATGATACATATATACATATTCCGATTATGAAAGAAAAAATACAAAACAAACTACAAACACAAATCCTGATTGCACATATATGTTGTATATATCTTGTATTGCTTCTTGTCATTAATTATAAGTCACAAAAGTAAGAAGGTATATATGTTCTTCTCTGTGTCATGTATGTGACCCTAAAATGGTACATTACATATGCAAATAACTTCACTATATGTATATCAGCAAGCTAAAGATACAAACCAACTATAGAATATATTCAACATTTCTAGAGAGAAACAACAGGAAAATGACCATAACCCTAATTCCATGCCTGTTTCTTCAACTTCATCACTAACTCTGACAATGCCTTTATGGAAGAACCCTCTTCACTCAAGGCCTTATTAGCAGCTTTCTTCCATCCATTCATCCTCTCTCGAACCGTAAACCCTTCTTCCCCTTCCATTAGTTCCTTCACAACTCTACAAATCTCTTCACATCCCACCATGCCATTTTCATTCGCTTTCGGTCTCAGCGCCACCTTCAAACCCTCGCACAACACATTTGCGTTCATCTTTTGCTCTGCGTACAAAGGCCAAGCAATGAGAGGGACTCCATTGGCAATGCTCTCGAGGATTGAATTCCATCCACAATGACTCAAGAATCCACCTATCGAACCATGGCTGAGGACCTCACTCTGTGGCGCCCATGATGGCACCAAAAGACCTCGACCTAATGATCTAGTCCTCTCCCTAAACCCCTTTGGTAAAAACCCTAAAGGATCTGTTTGGCTTTGGACACTGAAAAATGCTGCATTAGAAGCTTTGTTATCAGGACTTCTCACAACCCACAAGAACTTTGTTCCACTCATTTCAAGCCCTAATGCTAGTGCATTAAGCTGTTCAAATGAAAGAGTTCCACCACTCCCAAATGACACAAACAAAACAGACCCCCTTGCTTGTTCATCCAACCATTTCAAACACTCATGCCCACCCGGCCCATAAGATGGACGGGTCTGGATAATGGGCCCAATTGGATAAACCGGCGGCCCACAAAGCCCAATAACATCTTGCAAAGTTTTTATAGCATCTGGCTCCAATTCCATGAAGCTATTAAGTAGAACACCCTCAGCTAAATCAACCCTCTTGCCATATTGAAGAAACCATTTGTATGCTTCACTCTTCCTGTCTTGTAATGGCTCTGGAAATTCAGCTCCAGAAATTGGAATGCACCCTGGTAACCTCACCGGCTCGTCCATGTCTTTGTATTCACACGAAACCATTTTGTCAAGCTTAGGCAAATGAAGCAACAAAATCAGACCCATAGCCATGGAGGACCAGAACAAATATGATGGAACATTGAACTCCTTGGCGATATCAAATGCATCAGTGCCAAATAAATCAACCACTAAGCCAACTACACTAGAATTCGCAACCAAGGACTCGACAACGTTACGAATTTTGGGAAGGGAGCGAGTGACAGCAAGGGTTATTTTAGTTTCGGTTTTGGTTTCTGGTGGGAGGTCATGGAAATCAATAGGAGGGAGAAAGAAGTGGTTTATGGAAGTTGGGAGGCTTTGGAGGAGGTTTTCCTGGGGTTTTGGGGGAGGTCCAATGGTGGGAATAATGAAAGTGATGGTGAAGTTGTGGTGGTGGACTAGAAGCTTGGCAAACTCTACAAGGGGGATAAGGTGCCCCATGCCTGGACTAGGTATCATAACTATGTTGGGTGATGATGATGATGCTTTGTGGTTGTTTTCCATGGTGGCTTGCAAGCTGTGAAAATGGTTGTGAAGAAAGATGGGGGAGCTGAAAGAGAGAACTATATATGTTAGCAGTTAGTACTTAGTAGTCTCTAGTAAGTTGGAGAACTTGTAGCAATTTCTGGAGTATTGCTGACAATTAATACTGGAGTATTGCTGACAATTTCTGGAGTATTGCTGAACTATATAGGTGTATGTCTGACAATTAATACTGCATGTCTGCATGCAATAGGTGGAGTGTGTAGAGGTTTCTGAAGGAATAGATAAGACTTTAATTTCTAGGAGGTTTCTGGATTCAGTGCTTGAGTGTATCATCAGTAGTCTTTTGTTGACAAAAGTATCATCAGTAGTCTAGAGCCTGCTCAAGGTTTATATAGTTTGTCTTGACTCTTTGAGTGTATCATAATCATATCAGTAGCTAGACCTTAGAGTCTGCTTTAGTGAACAAAACTACACAAGTCTAGAACACCCTGTTTTTTTTTTTTTTCTTTTCAAACAATTATATAGATTTGTTGTTTGATTCTTGATGAAAAGCTAACATACGGTAATGGTAGCTGTTACACTCTTCTTAGCTAAGTAGCTTCGTTTTATCATAGTTTCGTCAGGAAAAGTCTTAATTAGAAAAACAAAATAGCACATTACAAATTTACAATGATGAAAAAAGATTTATCGATTAAAAACTATAAAAATCAGAAACGAAAAGAGAGACTTTTGTTGCTGCATTATCCAAGTGTGAAGAATATGAAAGTTGCATTGCATTTCATGTTTTCTTTGTTTTTTCTTTTTTCTTTTGACATAATAACAACAACAAATCATTTGCCGACGACTTGAAATCTGGCAAGGCAAAATGGGCTTGGCCTGTAAAAGGCCCAATCTAAGCCGAAACATATGACAAAGACTTCAAGCCAAAAAGAAGGCACCAGAAATCTGAGAGTCGCGGCGAGAGAGGAAGAAGAAGATGATACACAGGAAATGGAGTCTGCTGACTGGGCCCGTCGCCGTATTGGGAGGCATAGTCGCCACGGTCGTCGTCACCCACTTCGTCTTCGTCGGTAACGTAAGTTGTTTTCTATATTCACTTACATCCGCGATTTCTATTCATATCGGATAAAGCTTTACGATTTAGGACGATTTGTGTATTAGATATTTTGGTGCTGAGATCAAGTTAAGAAATTGAGTTGGGTTTTCGGGTTACCAAGTTTTAATGCCTTGTGGAGTGTTAGATTCTGGGAAACTAGGTTTTCGGAAAACTTGTAAGCAGTGTTCAAAATTGGTGTGAATTTCTCGCTTGAAATTTGGGTGTGGAGCATTCTTGGATTTTTTATGGTGACAGGAGGGAAGGTATTGGAAGCCATGGAAGCCTGAGTGTTTTTCGAGGTAGTTGTAGGTAGTAAGAAGAGCAGTGAAGTTGGGTCGGATGAAGGGCACCTTAGGGAGAATGTAATGGGGACGATGAGGAATATAGGGGAGATTCCAGGATGAGGAACATGACTTGTTTGAGGTACCAGGAATATGTTGAGGTTCGATAGAATGGAGCTAGAGGATTTTGATTCTAAAGGCTTAGTTGCAATGAGAAGATGGGGCAGTCAATTGTTTTGTTATGTAGTGTCTTAGCTAGCAATGATGATGCTAGAGTTTGGCTGTTTTACTTTCTTAGTTCAAGATTTCGGACTCGTAGCTTTGTGTGTCTATGTTTGCATAAATTTGAGCATTCTTCTGGTTGAGTATTAGAACTTGTGTACAAATTAGAGTTGGATTGCTATCTTAGATTACCCAATTGAAGGATTGGGCTTATTGTTATTTACCAATTTGCTGTTTCATACAGGATCTTGGTATAAGATTTAGGGGATGTATGTATTGCATGTATTTAACAGCTGCCATTTGCTTAGAACATGTATGAACATTTTCTAAAGTAGTGACAAACATTGTAACTTACATTTGCTAAATTTTTATGCAGGATCGATTTCTCAAGACGGATCCAAGGAAGGCAGAAGCCGCCACTTCAAGCAAATAGAACGAGGAGGATGAAGAGTTGCATCGTAATGGGACTCTGTTTGTCTGCTGAACATGTTGTGTTGCTAGTCTCAGGCATGACTTGTTAGTTAATAAGCTAGAATTGCAATTTGGGTTATGATTTAAGGTTGTGGAGTCGGTTCATGAATAAGGATTCTGTGTTAAATTGACTTGGCTTGATTTCAAGTTTATAAAACCAAATTGCATTGCCTTTATTGTATGTTCACCATAAAGGTGCCTGAGCTCCATTTCATTGTTGACCCTGAATCTCGATCAAAATGCATTTTATTTCTTGCTTGTTGCTTGTGGTAGTTGGAGATGGAACCATGTATGCAACTTACTTCAACCTGATCACAAAGTTGCAAAGTATAATCATGTATCACTATCCATTAATGTCTCCAAAAGATTAAATCATCTTGAATTCCCAAACTCATAATTGTCAATTATAGATCCTAATTTTTTGATATGCTAAGGTTTATACATTTTCAACTTCAAATCTTCTTGGCAAGCCTTTTCGCAGGAGAAATGTTTCCTTGCCAGTAACAAAACTTAATTCTTGCTAAGAATTTAGAGAGCTCAATGATAAGCCCAGGTTTTAAAAAAAAGGGTTTGATCATTGATATATTTTGCCGTTGATCAACAATTCCATCACCAAATCATTCCAGGAGTCTATAGGCCCAGGCAAGCACCAATGTAGACAGTCAGTCTGAACTTCGGCATTTTGATCCTTTGCAAATGGCTGGAACTGCCTGTAAGGACCTGGATGCCCATCAGGTCTCAACAAGGAAAGGAGTGTTGTGTCCAAAAGCGTTAGACGTGCTCCCTCTTCGGGGCCATTGGCTGAAGCCTTCTCAAATTCTTCCAACTCAATGTTACGCATCATAGTGTCTACATCTCTCATATCAACTTCACCTTCCTTGAATGGCACTGTTCTATTGCAATACCCTCCACTAAACCACTCTCCATTCTCAAAGTGGTCGGGCGTGGTGGTTCTGAAGAATACAGATGCTTTATGATCTGAACCCTTGATGAAGTTGAAAACCAGGCGGAGAACATTGCGATAGGCATGTTCCAATCCTACCTCGGTTAAGTTCTTTCCGGGGCAGTTATGACAGCCACTGACTGTGTTGTTTTCATGGTATATTGCAGTTTTAAGGAACCATTTCCCACCAGAAATGACTACATAATCCAAGTTGTTGTATTGATCAGTCCATGTCTTGTCAAGTTTGTCAAGATAAAGCTGGATCTCTGAAGTGGAAACTCCATTCATGTCTTCAAAAATAGCTGCTTCGACGAGAAATGGAGTCCAGATGACTGAAAGTGTGAAGTTGTGAGAAGGGAAGAGCCATCTCTTAGACCTGTATTCTTTGTCATGGTATAATTCAACAGCTTGTTCCACCTGTGGGACATAACCACTGAAATTTGATCAACATCTTGTTCTGGACCAGATAACCAAAATCCAACAAGAAGGAATATATGTAATGAAACAGTAGAAGGCACATGTAGGTCCTTCTGTATCTAGCTACCAAATTGGGGTAGTCATTTAGGGACAATTCATAGTCTAAAAATGAGGTCCTTTGATTCAAGTTACATCTTCTCAGATTGTCATAAAAGATCAAAGAATAACAACATACAGTCATAAACACTGTTTAGGTAGGAAGTAACATTCTTTGTTGCTAAATAATTCCATAGGAGCTGTGCATACGTCGATCATCATTAACGTCCCACAAACGAGGTTGACACTGAAGCTACAATTATGATCCAATTTTCATGGTTGGTAAACCAGCTAGAGAAAAAGACTCTGTGACCAACTTGAAAAGAAGTGGTCTAAATGCATATATGTGTAGCTGTAGTACACAACTAACCTCATTTCTGTTGGATTTGAAGAAAGATTACTAATGATTCATAGATAAAGGATTTAGACAAAGCCTTGCGATAGAAGCCAGAGGAGAATTATATGCAGTAATTAAAGTAGCACCTTTTGTCCCCATGATTAGTATAAATCACTCATGCACACCAAAACTCAATCCCAAATACAAAAAGTGGCTAGAGTTTCAAACAGTGAAATTTAAACTCGGTCGAAGTATAGTTAGGAAAACAAGTCACACACTGAACATAAGTAAAAGTTGTATGTGAAATGGATGAAATGTACCTGAGAGAGAAGGCAAAGCAATGACTGGACATGATTACGAGAAATTGAATCACCAATGAACGCCCATGATTTGTTCCTCATTAGAGCAAGAAATCTATGTGCATTGAACTTGGGTAGCTCACAGTCTCTTGGATTCCACCTCCAGTAAAAGTAGGCCGAATCGGGGCGCCCATTCTTCATACAATTCTGATGAGACTCTATCTCAAGGCAACTCTCATTAGTATATCTTGGCCCTGATGGGTCTGGTACCCATTCTCCAGTGAAAATGTCACATTTTACTGCAAAATTACAGATGATTTTAACTATAGATAGTGCTCAACTGTAGGCATCAAGGATTTCATACTTGAACTAAGTAGATGACTGATGAACTAGATGGATAACAAGTTGAAGAAACATCAACTTTATTACATAGGAAAACAAATGCAACTAAAGAACCAAAGAAGCAGAAGTAAGGATTTCTAAAATCAAGTTAGGAAATCAGATTAGAGAGTTGGATTACTTCAAACAATTTCTAAATGAAGAATTTTCAAATTCTTGCATGTATGATTGAAACAAAGTAAAGGTACATTTATAAAAGTAAAAAAAAAAAAAAAATAATCAATCACAGAAGGAAAACATCTCAAGCTTATTACTGAAACATACAGTGAAACATGCATCCTATCACAAAACACCAGAAATTTCTTTACTTTATTTTCTGTAATTTGCATTTCCACATTCATGCATGTATCAATGAATCAAAGGAAGGAAGTGTTGCTTACCATTCTCAGAGTCTTGGGTAATATTAGTTGCAGGAAAATCGATAGGAGGAAGAGAACTAGGGGTTTGAGCAAGGAAAGAAGAAACAGGGGTCTCTGTTTCCTCTGATTCTTGCTCTGTTTCAACTGGAGGTGGCTCTAACACAGAGATATATCGAATCGAATCGGAGAAGAGTCGAAAAGCCAAACCCATTAAGAGAAGAGAGACTGCAAACTTCACAAACACATGATTATATTTGTGAAATGATGATGGTGATGAAAATGGGTTTGATGATGAATACTCAGACCTCATTTCCTTCACCATTTGGTGTCGGAGAGAAGCCAAGAAAACACTGATGCAGAGAGAGTATAGTAGCCTAAAATGTTGAAATGAGAAACTGGTTTTGAGGTGGCTGATGTTTGATACAGAGACGTGTTGTCTGTACACTGGCGTGAGAACAAAGAGAGTTGCTCAGCTTTTGGGAAATGATATTGCTCTGTTTGGTTTATGGTATGAAATTCTCGCTTTCAGTTTGTCATTTTCTCATCGCTTGCTCATTATGTGTAGCTAAATGTAAATAATAAAATTTTGAAATGATTATGAGAATTTGAAAAATAGCAGTCCTTTTTCTCATTAAGTAAGATATTCGAAGATATTTGCCTATTTAACCAATCAAAAATAGATAACGAATTCTTTTTAGATAGTTTAGTATTTTGTAAGAAGAAAAGGTGGTAGACATGTGTGACATCGAGTAGTGTTCACATGGTCAGTCACTCATCAAAAAATTCAGGGTTACTGATTACCATTAAATTAACATCCAAAGGTTGAAAACAAAACAACTCTACTAAAAAATAATTATCTCTATCCTTAGATTTAAATCTAGTGGTGACTTACCACGAATCTCTTGATCAGTCACTGACTAAGTAAACATGACTGGTGTAACATATACACCGTAGAAAACAGCAAAGCATGAGAATGAGTGTCATTCTACTTAGATTATGAGATTGTAAGGTCTGTTGCACATGCTCTACTTCTTCACTAGTGAGTATGTTTTGATATGAGCAAGATGTGAACTTTGGTCTGTAAGTAGTGGTTAGATTATTAGATTATTTCAAAACAGCTGGTTGAACAGCTTTAATGGATAGCTTACATCCCAAGGACCACCTTTCTAACTTTATATTTGTTTTTGAGAAGGAAAGAAACTGATTATAAGGACCTGCTAGCTTAATTTACTCATGGTCCCAACACCTAAAATTTGTGCATTATATTTGAATGTGTGTCGTGTAATCACGCTGTTTTACTTTGAAGATAAATAACTTCTTATGAGTTTATAACGAACGCATAAGGATTGATATTCTTTAGATATTGTATTTAAGTTTCTTCATTAGTGTGTTAGAGCCGGTTATATTACGTAAGAAAGTATGTAAAACATAGAATAGTCTTAGATCTTCGATATTGTATTTGTAAGAGTTTGTATCTCTCCTGTTTATGATTAACTTTAAGTAATTTTAACCTCATGATATAACCGGACAAATATAAATGAGTTGGCTGAATTTAAAATTTTGTAGCAGAAATAGTTTTGACAGTAATCTGATCAAGACAGTCAAAATTTTCTGGAAGGTCTGATTGGTCTCTTGTGCATTGAACGTGGTTGTTGTAACATTCACTAATATCTTCTTCTTTTTTTAGAACTCACTAATTTTATTAACACATTTATAAATGTTAGATACATATCTTTTTTTATATAAATTATATAAGACTTTGTGGGTATGTAAAATTACCAAAAAAAACATTTATATCAAAAATAAAGAAACTTAGTTGAAATAAAATATCTCGTTTAAGACGTTCATATTAACTATTGTACTTTAAACACTTTTTAATTTTTAGTTTCAATCGATTACCAATATTTTGACACCGCATACGAATATTATGCAATTATTCTCAAGAATTGATTAATTTAGTTTCACACAAGATTGAACATTTTAATGCTGAAAGTTCCGTTAAGGACTTTGGTAATGTATTATCTTGTTTTGTTTTGATTCGGTAGGCTTAAAAAATCTTGAAATCAATTTGAGTAAGAGACTCCTTGAGAAGAAAATTTGTCGAGAAAAACTAATGGAATAAGATATTAACAAAGGAAAATCCCTCGAGGAAGATCTTAACAAGGTGACAGTGTATGCTACTAGCTATCAGAGAAGGTAAGGATTTGCTATACTCTCTACAAACATGCAATGTGCAAATCCACAGTGACTGTCAAGAGGCAGTAGCAGAAGTCAAAACACCTGACTATGAGTTGTTAGCTAATGGTTGAATTGTGGATGACATTAGGCTTGTTCAGCATATATCGGTGAATGTGAGTCTGAAACACACACCTAGAACTTGTAACATCATTGCTCATAGACTAGTAGCTATAGCTTTTGAGGACAATTTAACCTATACTTGGCTAGACTATCCTCCTCCATATCGAAATTGAAAGACTCCATTGAGTCTGGTTAATGAAATCATTTCATTTGATCAAAAAAAAAAAAGAAAAAAAAAAGTGAAACCCTTTAGAGAAAAAATAAAAACATTCGAGGAATATGTCAATGAGGTGAAACGGTACGAGGAAAAATGAAACCTTTTGAGAAAAATTGAGTAGCAGATCTAGAAAAATATGTGTAGTGAATGAGTTGTGTATGTAGTGAATAAGTTGTGTATATTAAATGAGGGTATTGTAGGAAATTTGGGTATGCGTATCTAGTAAAATGTTAAAACAAAAAAGTTAATAGATGGTGTATTAAGTATGAAATGTGTATCTAGTAAATTAGTAATTAAGGATGTGTTAATAAAATTTCTCTATATTTTGGTTCTAGTTTAAACAAGAACTTCGAGATTAGACATGCCATGGATGTGATAACCCCTCGTGATGCTAAGCATACTATAATGCTTGATTTAATTCATGTTTATTATCTTTCACAAACCCAAGATAAGAACCAGAAAGCTTGTCTGTCAAGTGTTAACCGGATCCAAATAGCATAGCATGTCTTTCTCCAAAAATTGCAATATCTTTGCAAATTGTAAAGCATGAAGGTTTGTTTATAGGGGGGACCAAACAGGAAAGTGAAAGCTTTAAAGAGCTTCCATTTCACAATCACATTCTGTCAATTTCTATGCACTGGCTTTGATCCATTCTATCATCTGCAGAATGCAATCCAAGTCTAAACAAGTTTTCTTATCTTCTGTTTTGTTCTCCTCCCATTTACTACTGGAAAACCGCCCATACTTGGCAAATGCACAAAACTGAGAGTTTTCCATAATATAGTTTGGAGATGAATTTGTAAAACCAACATTTGAACAAGATGAATTTCCAACTTCGGAGTATATATTAGGAAGAAAAGAGAAGCCAAACCATATACAGGAAAAATTGGAAGTCAGCTGAAAGAGAAACCTACTTGATCTACATAGCACAATCATAGTAGAGCACATGATCATTTTGATGTGCCGAGACATAACTAGTCTACTTCAAGGAATGCATAAGACTTGAGACAAAACCAGCCTGCTAAGTACTAACCATCCTCAGCAGCTTATCATTCATTTACGGTAATCTACAATTCTGTGCAGGACCTGTTCTTGCGTTTCTTCTTCTTTTCATGATTTTACTTTCTAGCTCAGGATGGAAAACTCAAGATTCTACCCAATGTCAGAAGCAATCAGTAATTCCTAAAGTTGATCATGTAGGTACTTTTGGAGGCTTCATTCCAAATCCTCGCTTCACCTTCTGAACCCTGTAGGAAGTGTCAAAGGAAACAACATTAGAGAATGACAGTGATAACAGAAACATGTTACTATGAAACCATCATATTGTAATTTGCACTTACGTTGGGGCAAGCTTTCCTAGGCTATCAAGTTCTTCACCAGTGTCCTCATCTAGGACTCTCCCCGAGATCTCAATGATGTAAGATCTATCTCTGGCAGTGGGAAGTCCTCTACTGGCCAACAAATCCAAATCCCTTTCGTGAAGCTCTCTTCCATTTACAAAAATACCAGTATTTCCACCAGCACAGTTCTCCGGCATCGGGTAATTGAACTCTTCAATAAATGGCTGCACAATGAAAAGAAGTGTTAACAACTATAACTAATAGCTTATGTGCTGATAGTGGTGTGGAATCTGTTTTTCTTACAGGAATTATGCCCTGACCAGGCCCACCCATGATACCCCAGAATCCTGCTCGGAAATCATACCTGTTTGGCCAATTATAGAAACAATGACATTAATTACCAAAGGAGTAGAAGAAGTAAGGGTTTATAAGACAGGCACAGTTTCAAGATAACGTTATCCTTCAAACAATGCTTCCAAGCATGTAAACTATGTGCATGCAAGGAAATGGATTTACAGCAAAACAACCAAATCAGAAACACCACGGATATCCGACAAGTACAATTATCTGGTACAGTTCAGTAATGAAACCTGAGAACAAGACAACTACTTTTGACAATGATATTACGCATTCTTTAATATATAAAATGACACTCATTTTCAGAAGAGGAAGAACATAACTAAATTTCATTTATGTACTGCAAATGCTACTTCTCCTCTTAAGTCTCAAACACTGAACCATGATAAGTCTTAATTAGCTCCTCCATTATTTTTTTTCAAAAAACATTACTGGTTGTATTCCAACATTTATCATAAATTCTAGCAAAGCAATAATTAACAGCATGCTTAGAAATGCACCATGTGTTAGGGAGTGAAAACTTACCAATATTGTCCAGGATGGACTGTTCCAGCAATCTTTTCAGCCTTCTTCAGCACACGGTCTGGTATGGGGTGCCCATTGATTGAAACATTGCTCCTACCATTCTCATTTGTCTGATTTGACTTGGAAAAATCTCTAAAGCTCTTCTTAATGAAGTTGGCAATGAATGAATCACTGCCTTTGTTGACTTTTGGCTGATCCTCCTCTTTGCTTGCATCCCACGAATCTTGGGAAACCCCAGTATTAGAGTACTCATTGAATGATACCTCCATTTCCGTGGCCAACGATGTCTCTTTTAAGGAATTTTGTCTCGACGTAATCTTATTGAGCTTCACCTTCTCTTGATCTGAGCGACTACTTCGGTTTCCCTTCCCAAGGCGGTTTACCATGTTATTACCTGAGTAATCAAAATGATCTTGCAGAGGTGAACCAGGAGGTGGTGGCGAAAAAGTGGCTATGATAGGCTGCTGAGCAGATTTTGTGACATCTCTTGGAGCAACTGGAACTTCTGGGTTGCAGTCATCCTCAGAGGTACTGGGAGATGAAGAATGAAAGGTTTGCATCTCATGAGGCTTGATTGCTGTTGAACTTGGTGGTGGAAATGGTAGAGCAGGTTCTCTATCTATAGACTGAAAATCATAACCAGAATTATCATAATCTTCAGAAGAGAAATGAGCATAGACCCGGGAAACATGGCCATGAGAATGTGAAGAACTGTCTCTAACCACCTCGTTCAAGCTATTATCGACTTCTGAATGATTTTGTTTCATTTCAGCATGATGAGAAAGAACAATCTTCCTATTAGAAACTGCAAAATCAACTACAGTAGAACAAGCACCACATCTTATCTTCTGATGACTCTTTTCCATGAGCAATACTTTCTTGGGTAGCTGCAGAATTTCAAAGCAATTGTTGCATGTGACAAATGGAGCACCACCAGAAAATGGACGACATCGTCGACCAACACTGGCCAGCTCCGTCCTCGGAGGACGGGAATGAGCAAAACTGCCCGTGTAGGAGTTGAGGTCACTTGGCCATCTTGTATGGGGCTGTGGAACTTGAAAGGGTGGGGGAACTACAGTTCTATGTCTGTAGTGATCATTAGGACCAAGCAACGCAGGGTTTTCAGGATGGGCCAACATGGGATTGCTAGGGAAATCGGGGAACCTTTTATTTTGAAAAGAAGTGGGTGGAACTGGTGCTGATGACCGCCTGTGTTTTTCATAGCAATAGAAACAAGGGCAAGAAGGTTGGTGGAGCATTGCATTATGTGGATGCAGCTCGTATGGATCAGCATGATTTTCAGCATACTGTCCAGAAAAGAATGGATGGGATGGCTGTTGGTATTGCCTAGGAAATGGATGTGGAGCTCCACCGAGCATTTGGGGTCCATAAGGGTCCCCATAACCCGGAAAATTGTTCGATTTATGCATGGAAGGAGTGAAGCTAGGCATAGCAGTTTCATGGCCATTGGTATAGGGAAGATGCTCAGGATATTGATTAAAATGAGGGTGTCCTGAAACATGTTTATCTGGTCCAAGATACTGCATAGAAGGTCTATTTGGTCCTAAAGAAGCACCTGGATATGAAGTGTCAGAACCACCATAAGGATCTGGAGGAGCCATTCCCCCAGCAAGAGGAGCTTTCTCTTTCGACTTATCAGCTATATCACAAGACCGACTAAGTTGATCCCTCAACTCATCCAGCTTCCTCAGAAGCTCAGCTCGGTCTTGTTCAAGGGTCAGAACTCTCGTTGCCCCATCTTGGTCATTAGATTTCCTCAATGCTTCCCCTATCCTGTGAGAAGACCCCAACTGGTAATTTGATGGACCCTCGTCTGGATAATTGGAAGTAGAAGACCTCATACCTTCCACATCAGTTCTTGGATTTCTTTGAAACCCCTCTTTTGCACCACTCTCCTCAGCTTGCCAAGCTGCCATCCATGCTGATCTTCGGCTTAAGCTCGTGGAACCGAATCCAGAACTCAAATCCCCATGTTCTCTTCCCATCATATTTCTCACTGCATTCCCCGCTTCATCTTTCTTCATGCTCATATCGAGGCCATTATCTACAGCCCAGTTATCAGTTGCAGCTTTGCATGGCCTCTTGCATATCTCAGCATCTTCCTTCTCTAGAACCCTTTGATCAGAAACCAAAGAGCCTTCACTTGACTTAACATCTGTATCAGAAACATCACTTAAAACAACTCCTTTATCATCTGAATTAGCCAATGTAGCAAAAACTCCTCCCACCGTTTCTTCGTCCGACTTCTCTGATAAAGTATCCCCATCTTGCCTTTTCTTTTTCGCTGTAAATGATTCAGGAAACCCAAAAATTGATCCTCAATTCTAAAGAAACACCCAAAAGAGCATACTTCTTTCAAAAATAAACAAAATTTTGCTTTACTTTGGTTGCAGAAAACACTACAGAAAATGGAACGCTGTTTCTTTTTCAGCTATAAAAAACTAAGCCCCACAAATCCATCCAAATGATTAGTCCCTTTTCTGTTGGTGTATGTTTCTGGGGTCTATACCATACCAAATTTCAAGGCCAAACACCCTGATCTCTCATTTGCATTCCTAACTTCCTCATAAATCAAACACAAATTTCTACAAGAATCACAACCATCAACATCATAAACACCTAAAACTTAACTCCCCAAATTCTAAAACTCTCAACATAAAAATCCCATATTTCCCTAAAGCTCCTCAAAAACAAAATCAGAAGGCAAACAAATTTGAATCAAAAACAAAAAAGAAAGCATACCTCTAAGAACAGCACCACAACCACCACACTGATAAACAGAGTAATCAGCTAGCTCAGGAAGAAGATTCTCACACTTTGGGCACCGAACCAGCCTCACTTTGCCACCAGAATCCCCCATTGCTCATCCCCAAAGTCACTAAAACCCAGAAAACCCAAAACCAAACAAAACCCAACTGTTCACAGTCAAAAGTGAGAAAAGAAGCAAATGAAACAAGAGGGGTTGGTGGTGTTGGTCTAAGCTGAGCTGGGTCTGGGTTTTAAGGAGAGGGTGAGTTGTTATATAGAAAACTCAAAAGCTGGGAATATATGTTCTGTGAGTGAGTGAAAGACAGGAACTCTCTTTTTCTTTTTACAGCTTTCTTTCTGGTGTGGAATCAAAGTGAGAGCCAGAGAGGAAGGTTTTGTGGGGACAAATCTGTACTACTTCTACTACAACTGCCCAGAAAACCAAGAGACCAGTTTGAACTCAACAACAACCCCAGAACTCAACTGAGCGCAGTTTCTGTGTTCTGGGGAGTTCCGCATTTCTTTTTTATGGTTGTGTTTTTCGGTGAGAGAAATTAATATGTAAGAACAAAAGAGAGAGTCTTGAAAAAGAAAGAGAGGGAGGGCCGGAGGGGGGTTTGGTTTTGGTTCTGAGGAATCACAGAGGCCCGTTTTCCAAGGAAGTATTTACTACGCCGTTTTGGGTGTGAAGCGATGCCGTTTCGCGCGCGCAAGTGGGGTGAAAGGGAATCGCCGATTGTCTGTGGGGAGGGGGTGAAACTGTGAAAGTGAATCGGCGACTTTTTGGTTGGAGGTGGACTGGTCACTAGGGGTGACCCTTCATGGGACACTATTTGGGACTCTGTTGGGTTTAGACTATAGCCGTTTGGAAATAGTGGGAAGCAACAAGAAAATGTTGGACCCATTTTTATGAGGGTTGGATTATTCCGCTCGTTTTGAAGACCGGAAAGCTCCATATGTAAGATACAAGGAGGTGAATTTACTTGAAACGAAATAGACTATTTACATCTTAATGTGACGAGTAGAGTGGTGTTCTAGCAACAAAGTATTGTCTTGTATTTCCTATAAAATATTAAAAGTTAGAGAAAAATTTCAAAACTAGAGAATCTCCGACAAATCTCATACATGCTCAAATAAATCAGAACAGTTTAAAACAAAACCAACTATCTTACCCGTATTGAGTATAGGGTTGTAAATAACTCAAGCTTGACTTGTTTTTGACACTGGCAGGTTAGGGTTTGAATGAATTTATACTTGAGCTCAATATCTTATAAATATGATAAATTTATCTATATTCCCAAACTCACCAAAGACTGCTAGTCAAGTTTGTCCCCTGAACAATCCACTACATCCCTCTTTATCTTTAACTTTGTTGCTTTAACTTTAGCATAAGGTTCTCTTTAAATTTCTTCTTTGGGATTTTTTTTTCCAATTTCCAACTTTGGCTGGTCGCGACCGGTGAGAGAAAAGCACTGTTTTGGCCGATGTGAAAGTGAGAAGAAGAAAAAAGAAAAGAACAAAATTAAAGGGGACTGATAAAACCCAAAACGGACGGCAGTGATTCACCTGCCATACTCCGACGACTCTGACCGGTCGAGATAGGATTCTTCCCCTACCCCCACACCCCAGGCGATCTCGACCTTACTGGGATTGTGGGCATAGTCTTATCAGTACTTGTTTTTGGCATGCACATCTCTTTCACTGCCAGGTTTTGACTTTTGGGCAAGAGATGATGAACACAAAATGATGGAGGAGATCTTGATTCTTGCACAAGAGAGACTGAGAGAGGATCAAGTTAATGGTGTGCTTGTGGTAAATTTCACTATGTCAGATAACTGTAGGCTGGACTCGGCGATAGAACCACGGAGTTTTGACCGAAACCGTCTATCGGATTTCGGTTCGGTTGTTTATACGATTTTCATGAGGTATAGTTGAAACCGAAGTGTTGGTTGAACTGCAACATGATGAAGTCGAACCTCATTGTTGAATTTGTATGGACTCTGAACTGTAGACAACAACATTACGGTAAAGATGTATGAATATTATAATGATTGAGAACGCTATGACTATTGTGTTCGATTTGCGCTAGATTTATCTAGATCTTTTCACTTTACATGAAGACGACATGAAAAATAAGAATAGTTAGTAACCTTAGTAGCTTAAATGACATCTATTGCGTCATGTATGAGAAGGGGTACCATATATACTGATATACATACACTAATGACCCGGTTGCTAAGTAGATGAAATTTGGACATATTGGATATGTTTATGATCCTGATTCTTTGCTCCCAACGGACTCCGATCAGTCTGAATCACACCAAGCTTCAATATACCTGTTCTTTTTGGTAAATAAAAACTTCAATACACTAGCAGCTGTTCAATGTGATTTTGGTGTTTGATGATCTCAATTTGATGTTGCAAAGGGACCTAATATTGATATCAGGTTGCCACAAAACGCTGGGTCATGGTACTGATATTTTTGGCATTCAAAACAAGTTATGAAAGGGTCCAGATTTATAACAAGTTGGTGCGATAAACGTACAGATTAAGCCATTAAGGTATGAGACAGGTAAGAGTGTTCTTTGCTTTATTGAGACATGACTTCTCCTTATGTGTGGGATAACACCATGCATGTAGAGCTAATAATTGCAAGTTATTTTATGATTTTAAATTTTAATCAAATAGTATTTGCCACCCAAGTTCTCAAAGAAATTTTATTGACTTGGTTGATGATAAGATCCTTTGATAATTACAGATAAGCAAAATGATTTTTGGTCTTAATTCTAGGTGGCATGTTATGTCACCTAAACACATCATCAATTAAAAAAATTATGTCATGACATTTTTAAACAAAAAGGCAATCTTATCTTTTTAATCTAATGACTCTAAATTATTGTTTTTTTATTAAGAGAAAAAATTGAATTGTTTTGTCTTTGTTTTATATAAAACTATATATTTCTAACCTTTTCTTTCTCTTTTTTCCTTTTTATCACTATCATGCACTAAAAATATAATGTGAAAATACATATAATTTTCAGAATATACTAGTTCAAAAATGTGAATTCTTATGGAGATATATACACACACACACACACACATATATAATTTTTGTTTAAGGAAAAACAATTTCATTCAAGAACAAAACTTTACACGTACATATAATTCGTCCAAAATAAAGTTTATATCATCCAAAAGAAATTGATAGAGATTTTTTTTATATTTTAAAATTCGATACAGAATATATAGAACTAAATTTAGATATATAGATAACCCGTAAAATAAATATTAAACTTGATAAGTTAAAAGTCTAGAACTAAATTTAGATTCACAAAGATAGAAGGAAATTTTAATAAATTTTATGGTATAAAGTCTAATTTGGTATCATTATTAACATGGTTATTATTGATAAATTAAATTTGGTATACGCATCCATATTAGGAGGGTGAGAATATATTTCATATTAGTATGTAGCAGTCATTAATTGTTAGGGTTAATATTGTATTTTTACCAAAGAATGACATGACATGATTTATCGAATTGATAATGTGTAGATGACATGACATGCCACATAAGATTAAGATCATAAATCTTAGACCTTATTAAAGCTCTCTGACATTACCCTTACAGATAAATACAATTGATACTCATACGACCATACAAGGTCAGACATGAGGTGTTCGAAAATTACCCGCTTATAATTGATGCTCGAATTATGCATTGCATTGGTTGATGATAGTACTATTGTTTGTAATGAAACTCGTTTAAACATAATATACATCAAAAATTAGTATTGTAGACAAGTTAGTCTTACACTATTAAGTTCGACGAAAAGTCGACAAGTTGTAACATACAACTTGCTTTGGAGATCAATTACTTCGTAATCTTTGTTTGTGCAGTGCTATAGACTTGGAGGCAAAGGAGTATTAGTCACAACTCACAACTGAGTATCAAGTCATTTGCTATAATTTGAGAAAAATTAAAGAATCGTAAAGCTGTATTATCTCCCAAAACTACTATGAAGAAGAGATGGACAAACGTTGCGGCACACTCATTGCCTAAACAAAACATGCTTAGCTTGGCAGCAAATGATCGTGCTCTTTGAAATTATATACCATAGTGATTACAGTACGTAAGAAACTAAACAGAACCATCTCTCCCGGCCCTCTTCCTGTAACACAAGCTTCAGGTCCTCATGATCAATAATTATTTCAGATTGCTTCCTATCCTAGCTAGCTTGCCCGCTTCTGATCTCTTTCTGAGATCTTACTGGGTAATTCCTTTACCCTATAACAACAGATTGCTTAGTTGACTCGTTCTCCACAAAGCGTGGAACTACATCTTCTTAGACCAAAATGAAAGAAATAATTGCTTGATATGGAATGATGTAACAAACAATGACTCAGTATCTGTGACGACGATCGATCCCAAATTAAACCCCCGCGAGTTCTAGCGAAAACGCTAGTCTCCATCAAACGAAAGCTTCTTAAACAACTATGTTTTACAAGTCGATAGTATTAGTCAGATTAGTAGAATAGATGCTGCTAATTTTTGTTTCTGAAAACAATTACTTTCTTGGGAAGGAAGGAAAATGAAATAGCTTCTTCAGCTAGAGCAAATCCAGATAATCAGTTCTGTATAGTTGGTGGCACATATATATACAACCAGAAGGCAGCTAAGAGTAACAAGGTCTATGTTTTTAATTGATGAAATACTTTGATATCAAGCATGCATAAGATTTCTATGATACTCAAGTCAACTCAGCTGGTTGTGGAATCAATCCTTAAAACTTAGAATGAATGCATGGTAAGCATGACTAATCATCACTTTAATATTGAGATTAATGTAAGTGGCTGGCAACTGGGTTTGTTGAATTTGATAGTTTGATTATAAGGTAGAACACCCCTGTTGATTGTTTCAAATGTCAGAAACTAATGAATTGTGAGGATTAGGTTTAAGAAATGTCTATTTTGTTTGGTGGAGAGGTTACTAGTCTTCTTCTTTGTTTCCTTTGGCAATTAGGTTCTTACTTACTAGTCTAATTGGTTGATGTTGGGCTATCAGGATTTTCCTGGTGTCTTATCTCCTAGCTCACCAAGCCCATAAGGACGGGCTGGTCTCAGAAAATCTACATGTAACAATCTCAACCCAGAAACCAAATATTTTGGGTTCAAAACCATTTTCCACATGATTTTTCTTTCATGTGGGAACCACTTTCCTTTTCCACTCTTTTCCTTTGGGTTTCCAAACAATGGAAAATAATGACTTTCTTTTTCTAATGACCTAATTCCATGAACGAAACATGGCCTTACTTTTTCTTTGGTAACGTATTATTCTTGCTAAGCTTAAATAGAACAAACATCATTTAAATAGATTATGATTGCGATCATTTCAATATTTAGTTCAAAAAAATGTTGTAGACTTGTAGTTGCATCTAGTTCTTTACTGGCTAGTTTACTTACAAGTTACAACTATATCATTAGCGAATAACATATTCGATATAATCATTATGATGCCATGAAATCCACTAATTAAACGTCGGGCCACATAGACTAGTGAGTGCTTCCTAATTGACAAGTCACCCAACAAGTGCAAAATGATACGGAAGAAGTAACAGCAAATCAGATGAACAAGTTGTGATGTGAGCTCACAAAATCCATGCCATAGAAAGGTGATGGACTAATGGTGATGCTGACGCTGCACTATAATTAATCTTTGCTGACTAATCAATTTCATTGACCCTCTTATGTTTAAGCAGATAGTTATTAGTCTGCTGCTCCCGACTAAATTCTAGTCCCTCCTACTGATGAAGACAGCCACTTCATCTCATCCCTACCACTAAAGAAAATTCGAACCCCAATTAGATTGAAGAATGCACATTATGGAATTAAGCTACAGTGAAAAGATTTTCAGGATCATATAGCAGAAAGCAAGGTTGGGGTATGAAATGTGTACATGAAGTGCATCTGAACAGAGGAGGAAATATATATGATTTACAGATTTAGATACTACTAATTAATGGGATCCGATGCATACATATATAAGATTCATCAATTTCATTGAACTTGGTTCAGAAATAAGCTTGAATAATAACAACCAAAAGTATAAATAGGAAACATATATTTGTGCCTTCCTATCTTCATTATTAAAATTGCAAATATATGGAAATTACGTACTAAAATGAGTGAAAATCACTAAACTTGATATGATCGATCACCTGCATTCCTTCTTCCTCCAGAGACCAAGCCTCCTGTAAATGCCAGAAAACCCAGAAGTCTTCATTTTCTTGGTCTTGTCTTTCTTTCCTCCTAACAGACCCTTCCTCTTCCACATCTTCTTCATCCCCATGATTTCGCTCAAGCTTTCCTCTATTGAATTAGACCCTTTAGCCTCCTTCATTGTAGTAGTAGCAGTAGTACTAGTAGTCGAGGTCCTCTCCGATGAGGAGGAACGAGAGAACTTGGCTATGAACCGCTTCGATGATCCTCCAAGATATGGAAATGCCATCAGATGGCGCTCGATCAGATGACTAACAGATACCAGTTCATACGAGTCATACAAGGGGCTGCCACAGTCCCATATGGCCAATGCTGCTTCATGATCTTCTTTGCCTTCCACTGTTTGCTGCATTTGGATTTGAAATGAGTATCACAGACTAACTGGTATTACTAATAAGACATATTGTGTTCAACTGATGATGAACTTATAAGAGACGTTTCTGATTTGGGATGACAAGTGACAATCATGCATTATTCTGGGTAGGTTGGCATACCAGTGATACCACACCATTCATGTTTTGGTGAATGCATCACCTGCGAGATTAGGACAAGTATTCCATCTTAAACTGACTATAGTACCCCTTTAATAGGAAGATTATTTTCCATTTTTGATGTATATAATGGGAAATTCAATGTATATTGTCTTTGAGAAGAAACATGCATGACAGATCCGACTCATTACTTAATTAGATTAGTTAATGATCAGATTTGTGTAGGGAGGAGTAACTAATTATTAGCACATAAACAATTTTTATGCATGAACTTTGTTTGTATCTGACCTAGGAACACCGTTTTTCTTTCTTAATTGATTGGCTATAAATGGATTAATCACACTGCATAAGCACAATTGTGCAGTCTGAGATACTTAAAGTGTGTAAGATTTGACAGCAATTGACAAAAAGAAAGAAACAAAAACAAAACAAATAGAAGAGGTTCTTCATAGCTAAACTACTATGTATGAGATCTTAGTTTTCATAGCCTCAAAGGCATAATCGCCAAAACGCTCTTTCCTTTTCCCACAAATTATTTATGTCTACATCGATTGATTAATTTCTGGATCCTTTTGATAAACAACTGGTGTAGTTTATCATGAGAATTCATAGATGAACATGTTTATATGCTATCATTGAAATAATGATAGCATAACGAGTGTTCCAAATAATGTATATCTCAGCAAAGTCGTTTTAGGTTACATACTGCATAACAAAAACTCCATCGGGCCAGTGGTGGATGCAGAAAATTCTGTAAGTGGGGGCAAAAAAAAGAGTTGAGGCTAAGGAGTCTCTAGAGATGGCTATCTATTAATCTATACTATTTTGAAAAATATCGAAGTCTTTTTCACCAATTATATGATATCCTAATGAGGCACTATAAAATTGCAAGCTTTCTAGCTTCAAAACTTCAATATATGAATTCAAGTTCAACCAGACCCCCAAAAACCAAAAATTTGATAAGAAAAAACACCTAATCTTATACCCAAAACCAAAAATCCCGAGATTCATTAATCACACACGATATCTCTGGTATTTTCTTTTATATGGTAGAAGATTCTTAAACAATAAGTGTCACATCCCAGGACTAGCTCCGCCGTAACACGATATTGTCCGCTTTGGATTGTAATATCCCACATCGGCCAAACGGAGAGGGGTTATGTGCTGTATATGTACATGCCCACCTCCAACCTAACACGAGGCCTTTTGGTGGCTCAGCGGCTTCGGAGGGGATGGGTACTCCGAGGTTAAGCATGTTGATGCTAGAGCAATCCCAGGATGGGTGACCTACTGGGAAGCTGCTCCTGAGCTGCCGGAAACAAAACCGTGAGGGCCGGTGGGCCCAAAGCGGACAATATCGTGTTACGGCGGAGGGGGTCCTGGGATGTGACAAATGGTATCAGAGCCAGGTTTCGATCCTGGGACCTGTGGGTTCTGGGCTCAACTTGTAGTTCTCGTCAAGGTGAGTATTCTCTCAAAAGGAATCGGTCTATTTCGATCTCGTTAAGGTAGTTTGTATAATTGGAAGTTTTAGGGATTTTTTGGTTGTTTGTGTTCGATCGACATGCTTAGGCTTAGAATTGGAATTTGTGGTAGTTAGGAATGTTGTAGAGAAGGTTGAGAGGAAGGTGCTGCCAAAATTTGGTGGGCATCGGAGGTCGCCGGAAAACGGCTGCCGGCCGCCGCTGCCGGCGGAGCCGCCGCCGGCGCCGCCGCCGAGAAAATGTTTTTGGTGGAGAATATTATGAGGAGTTTATTGGATTAAGTAGAAGAATTTTATATTATTGGGTAAGAGTGTTCTATATTTTTCCGGGTTAGGGTTGTCCATTTTCAAGGGAGGTTTGCCGAGTCCTTCGGTAAATTTTCCTTGGAGGTGGTCCCCGCAGGACTTACCTCGGGTTTCAAGGTGAAATTCGGGGCGGGTCTTGACAATAAGTGTATATGCTAAGTCGTGATGGGGGAAAAATCATATGAACATTAGCATATATAAGATGCTGGTTAGCAGAAATGAAAGTTCACTGGGGCAATTGCCCTCACTGGCCCCCCTTTGCGTCTGCATATGCATCGGGCATAGGATATATCAACTTGTAAGATTTGAGGAATCTAATTGCAGATTGTTGAACCTAAAAATATTGCTATCTAGCTAATATTCATTAAGATAATGTTGTTTGTATTTCTTAGTAATTTTAAGTATGGGAAATAAGAGAAGCTAAACGGTAGAAGATCCTTCTTTTTAGATGCTCGACAACTGATTTTCCTTTTAACTTGTCATACCATCGTAACAGATTGAAACTGTGAATGGCACCATACCAAGTATGCGGCACAAATTGGGAATGGCACCATCACCATGTCCACTAAACAAAATGGGAATGGCACCATACCAAGTATGCGGCACAAATTGGGAATACCCAATGCCAACATCACATGTGCCTGCAGCTTCCATTGTCAAAATCTGTGTGCTCATCCAGAGGCATACTTTTCATCACCTTAACAACCTAAACCCTTGTCAAGTTCTTCAACAGATTGAAACTGACATGTATTCAGTAGCAAAGTTCTAAGCAGATTGATGTTCATCCCCTTCATTAGCGAATGTATTAACTCATCAGTGAAGCTAACTCAAAAGATAAGAAAGATATTCGGGTGAATTAAACCCGAAACATCATACTATTTAGGTTAAGATATGCAACAACCTACTTACTTACTCGAAGAGAAAAGCTAATTTCTTAAGAAAGCTGAAACATACTGGATTCATATGGAAACTTAACCAACAATGTCCAATCTACATAGGCTTACTTATTGTAAGCAGTACTAGTGAAGCTCCTAACTACATTGCCACATAAGATTTGCAACACCTTGCTGTTGTTAACGCCAACACATCTTGGGGTCTTGAACTGGTTAACAGCAGATCCTTGTGCAAGGAAATGGTGGAGCATCATTTGGAAAGTTCCCTTCCGAAGAATTCGGAGCTCGAGTGGCCCTATGCCATTGACCTTTCTTGAGCTCAGGTAGCCTGCATCCACAAAAGACTTGTCCAAACAGTTGCAGCATTCACTGAGAACCTCTTGGGAGGCTTCACCACTAAGTTCCCAGAAGATAACATAGTGACCAGGGTCTGTGGACAAGTCTACATGGCTTGAGAAATCAACAACTTCCAATTTTTCTGCAGCTAAAAGCTTGGCTGCCTCTTCAACAGATATCTGCAAATCTTTCTCCGTGTTCTTGTCGATGTTGATGTTGAGCAGAAGATTGCTACGGCAGACGAATTTAAGCTCAGGTGTAGAGTTATGGAACCCCATCACCTTCACTACATCTCCTAGTCTATACCGGTACAAACCTGCAAACAAACTTGATGAGCAAATGTGACGACTTGATATTCTTTGGCTACCTACCACACCACAACACAATTCTACCTCCCAAGCATTATTTAAAACTGTTTATATCACAAAATTTGTCTCCATATCCTTTTGAGCGTTCAATGCAATGAATCAGACACAAGTTTTTGAGAATTCTGATGCTTAATACATGGGGGGCATCAAAAGATGCCAACCACATCAACAAGGATTATATGCTTAGAAAATATTAGAGGGTATCTATCTTACTACAGAACAATCAATTATATAATAATGGGTCTTCACTATTTCTTTTATTCTGTCATTGAAGACAATAATGGATGCATGTGGTTCAAGCGTCTAAGCCAGTTGGGTTGGTCATGTCAATTAGTGAGAAGATTCAGAAGCTCATTTTGGGAGAACTTTAAACCAAAAAACAGAAGCAATAATTGAAAAGAACCGCAGAGTATGGATAGGGCACAGGAACTGAAGAAATTGTCCCTAATTTTGAGGTCACATGGTCAGCAATTAGGCCAAACTTGGGAGTCTAGAAATCCATTGAATGAGATGGTAATGGCTGGATCATATATAAGTCTGAACTTCAGATGTATGAATTTTAAATCAATCTGCAAATTGTGGAGTTCTAGGAAGCAATCCTTAAATAATAAATAAAAAAACCCAAAGAAACCAGATAGATTAGAACAAGGGAGTACCTGCAAAATTTGTGACAACAACCTCATACTCTTCACCAATTTTCACTTCAGTGAGACCCACTGGCATGAACTCATCGCCATCCCTAATAGGGATGAATTCAAAGTAGCCAATGTTAGGGAGCACAACATAAGTTGTCATCTCACTCGGTACTTTTGGATTGACATTTGCTGCAATCCAACCTTCAGAAGAACCATAATCAGCACTCAACAAAGGCAAGTCTACCGCATAGTGCCTCAGCTTGTTGACATAAGGCTCCATTGACCCAGTCATTACACCATATATGTACTTGGCATTGGGGAAAAGGGCTGGTATCAGTCCATACCAGTTACTCAGTCCTAAACATTTTCTGTAAACCGAATCAGCCAATTCCGGATTTGGCTTGAGTAATTTTGACATGGCTGCACGAATTGATGGGACTGTGATGCGGCTGCTGAGGGTGCCATCTCGAATGTCAGCACACAGTTCCTCCCACAATAACTCAAATGTTCTGAAAGCTTGGACAATGCTGTGAGCAAATGTTGAGGATACCAACTGAATTTCATCACTGAAAATCAGTCCACATAACAGATGGCAATATAGGGATTGGTGGAACTCGAGACCAAATATTACTTCATCAGGGCTGCAGCAAGGGGTCTGCATTGCCTTCATTGTCTCCTTGAACTTTGAACAACGGTAAACATTGGTGGTGGCAGTTCCAGCAGCCAAACCACCTTTGGTTTGGAACTGCTTGCTTCCATAGATGAACTGTAAGGCCTTCCCGTTCCCAATAGGAAACTCCCTGAAACAATGCAAAATCTCTGGATCATCAGAGGACGAAAATAGGGCATTTAAAAGGTTTTAACAGGCCAACAGTTTAATTCAAGGTCTCACCAGAAAGTGTAAAACCAGATTCACTTTGATTTCATAGCGCAATTATCTATGTGGGCATTCATGTATAGCAGTAACTGATAAGTTTCAGCAGCTACAGATAAGATTTTTGTTAGTACCTGTTTCTGAAGGCAAAAGAGGTTTGATAAATCTGCATGGTGTTTTCCATCAGTTCGTCATTGAAAGGTACAAACTTGGACCTTCCTTGAGTAGTACCAGAACTGCAGAGTGTACAAAACAAACGATCAGAAAACAAAGATTTCATATACACACATAACTCAATTCAAATGATGAAGCAATAAAAGAAAGGAATCCAAAACTACCTCAGTGAGATTGTCGTGATCGGTTTTCCAGTGAGAACCGGAGAGGAATCACCATCTGCAATTCTCTGAATATAAGGTTCCAAATCCTTGTGAGTTACAAGAGGAACAAACCTCTTGAAACTCTCCGGGTCAGTTCTTCCGCCGAGTCCCACAAGCTGCAAGTACTCTGCAGATCTGTTTTGTTCAAGAATCTTCTTGAGGGTCTCCTTCTGGATCCTCTCCGCATCACTTGTCATTGCTTCAAAATCCTCTATGACTTTCTCCATGTTGAACTCTCCAATCTTCTCCAACATCTTTACTGCTAGAAGAACAAAGACACCAGAAGTGATATGATCAAAACCAAGGCAAAGAGACTCCTATTATAGATGCTCAACAATGAACCAAAAAGACTAATTAAATCTCATTAAACCATCTCCTGGCGAAAACCAAAAGACCAAAAACACAAAAGGTACTAAAACACAACAATAACAACAGAAAACCTTTATCTCTCAATCTCAATCTAATAAACTCCTTAAGATACTGACACAACCCATTCTCATTCAGAAAAAGAGAAAAAGCGAAAGAACCATGGCTGGCAAGAAGAAAGAGACAAACAGCCCCAATCAAAATAAACAATCAGTCAGATGCTCAAGCACAATATCACAAAACAGTTGAAGCTTTCATAACAGCTAAGAGCACCTACAATTGATTGTAGATTTGCAGCTGGATTTGGGTGAGTAATCGAAATCCAAAAGATTAAAAAAAGCGAAAGAATCCAAAGTTTCAATGGTCTTTTCATTTCTTTTCCACAGGTTTCTCTCAGCAACCAAACAGAGCTCAGATGAGGATTCCAGAAAAAGTTGCAATCATTCATTAATTAATCAATCTACTTGAATTAAGAAAAAGGAAAAGAAGAGAGAGCACTTTATTGTAGAAATTTTCCTGAAAAAAGAAAACTAACTGGGTATGGTTATGCAATAGCAGTGGAGATAAGGTCAAATTTTCTAAAAGTAAGTTGAAAGTAAAGTTCCATTAATCATTCATCAAAAGAATCCTTCAATTTAGAATCAGAAGACGAAGCTTCAAAGCTTTAATCTTTCACTGACTGCAGTCAACTAAGTCAACTCCCCAGAATTTTCCAGGAAAAGCATAAAATTCACAGAGACAGAAAAGTTTGGCAAGAAGATTGAAAGTGGTTCAGTAATATAAACAAACTAAAGGCAAAAGGGTCTGTAAAATCATGAAATTATTGAGCCAAACACCAAGTCAGTTGTACTCAGTTGGGTTTGAAATGATGAAATGGAAGCAACGATAAACAGAGGCGAGTAACATACAAAAATTCAGAAGTTCCTGTTTGTCTTCAATTTGGTAAAAGATAACCATGAATTGCTCCAAATCAGAAAACAGAAATGACTTTTCAGAAGAATAAAAGTTACTTCAAAATCGAAAACAACAGGAGCAAGAACCAGAGAGAGAGAGAGAGAGAGAGAGAGAGAGAGAGACACACACACACACAAACAAAGAAAGACTTGTGAAAGAAACTCAACTGTCCAAGACACTGCTTGACTTTCAATATGAAATGAAAGAGAAAACGAAAAGAATATAGGGAAGATGATTGAACTTCGTCTCAATTACATACAAATCACAAAAACCAATTGAACTCCAAGTCCAAAGAGCAACCCAAGTAAGAAGAAACAGTACCTGAAATCAAAGTCTGCAAGAAGCAGAGGAAAACAGAGCACTCTCTGTTTCGAGAAGAAAAGAAACAGGGAATTACGGGGCACAGTGAGCAAAACGTTACGGAATCACTGAATCCGAAGCAATCAGTTTCGTCTGGCAAAGTCTCAACGCACAGAGGAAACAGTTTCTAGAGAGAGAAAGAGGGAGAGAAGAAGAAGAAGAGTATTATAAAAACTGTGGTTTGTTTTTCACTTGCTATGCCCTGTTTGGCAGTTTGACTTGGATTTTCTAAGAGTGGTGGGAAGTGAGCGAAGATTCCTGTAGGGGGTGGAATGGTATATATAGGCCCTTACGCCATTACAGTGCTCAGTTTTTGGGCTTTGCCTTTTTTCGGATTTTCCAAATCACAACCGTCGTGGACTCGTGGCCAGAAATAGTTGGTTTTTAAAAAAAAAACTTTCTTTTTTGGTCATTCGATTGTAATAAAAATTATGTATTAGAAATTGGTATGGTAAAAAGTACTATTCTCTTAGATGCCTGACAACTAACTATACATAAGGTCAGTGAGTGAGTTCGTCAAACAGAGTTAAAATATGTGGTTATTGAAATGCAATACATAATTTTCCTTATAATGGAATAAATTGAATTCACGGTATTCTATAGCTCAATTCAAATTCAATTTTCCATGTAAAGACTAACACTGAAATATAGAATACCGTAAATTCATTTCATTGTAAATTGTAATGAAAATTGTGTATTGCATTTTTAAATAACCACATATTTTGGCTCTATTGACGAACTCACTCGCTCACTCACCTTACGTACAGTTAGTTGATTTTACCATACCAAAATCTAGTTAATTAATCACCATGACAAAGTTGTTACCATGTTATTTCCTCATTCAAACGTACCAACAATTTATAGGTGAATGCAAGGGAGACCTTAGATAAGTCACATTTCTTTCGTTCTTCAAATTAATTAATTATTTGAAAGGTTACATGCATGTATGCACTGAAAAACACATGAATACACACATGTAAGGTAAAAACTTTATAATCAAGATCATGAGTGGTCAACAATAATTTCTGTTGTAATTTGGATTCTTTGAATAGAAAGATACATTGGAAACATGCGTATACCGTATAAACAAATTTTGGTAAAAAAAATTATGACCAATATCATAAAGAGTTAGAATGTCTCCAGCACCAACTTCTATCTAACGATAATAAATTCAAAGTCTCAACGTGCACTTGCACCAACATGAATGAACAATTAGATGACATCAATTAGTAGTCTTTTAGGTTATTGAAAAAATTTCTGACTACAAATATCAATAGCACATTATGTCTCGTTTTTCAAAATTTTGAAATCTAAATTGTGAGTATACAGTTGATTTTCATTTTGGCAAATATGTATGTAATGGTTCTAGGTTTTTTTTTTTTTTTTTTTTTTTTTTTTTTTAAGGAAAAAGAAATTACATTAAGAATCCTCTAAGACAACTAAGGTTTACAATGTCACATAATAAGGCTCACAAAGTCTCATTAGAAACTATATCATTCCAATACACATACAATGATTCAGAATATTTGGGTAAACAGTTTTGGATTCTGTTTAATTATGAGTGTTCATATTGCTCAGTATTCAAACTACTAAACAAACTTTCTAGTACTACTAGCTACAATCTAACAATCTTTTGTTGATGTGTCTCTTTCTTTGTTTCTTAATTCCACTGCTAATCATTATTTTACGGATAGAGAAGCTTCTAAGCCCGTGTCCTATTTAGGTTGATGTCCTATTTTTTCATTTATAATTTAACTGATAAACTTGCAACTCTACACTACAGTACGCGCATAGAACAAACTGGAAATTTGACCCGAGCCTATGCATCACTCTCAGATGATATAAACAAGTTGAGGATATCAACCTTAATGTGTAATCAATTGGATAATTATATTTAGCAACTCAAATGGCACATATGTGCAATTTTCCATCTAACTACTCAAGAAGTACATGTTAATTACTCATTTTAATTGTAATATACTTGTCCAAATTTGACTATTTAGGTTGTTTTTCACGGTAATGTAATCTAGTGATATGAGTATTTGAGTTTGATTCATTACAACCTAGCTACCCCAATTAGCTAGCAATTAGGCTATGACGTAATTAGGGTTAGAACATTGTATATATTGTCATGTGTGGTATGCAATTTGAACATTCCATAAGATACAAGGTGATTTTATATTAATTTGGTATATATCTCATGCATCTATATATGTCGTTCACATAGGTTCTCATGAACCAGTCATTTAAAACTGATTAGAACCAGTTCATTATTAGATGAAAACTCTTAATGAATTAGTAAGTTAGAATTGAGAAACAATTTATGTAATATTATGTTCAATGAATTATGGATTAAATTCAGTTTATCCCATTGAACTTTAGGGCTAAAATCAGTTTGGTCCAGGATCTTTTTTTTAATCACGTTGGTCCCTAAACTTTTTATATCCATCAGTTAAGTCCAATTATGACGTCATATGCTGAGTTGGTCTTGACATGAAGGTCCACTTATACATAAAATGTCAAAACTACCCTTTAGCCAAGAGGGAGATTTCTGAATTTAAATCCAAAAAAATCATACCCACTATTACTCCTGTCAAGAATCGAACCATTATCATCTCAATGCAAACTCAGATCTCTCACCATTAAGCCAATTTGTGGTTGTTTACGCAAAACAAATATCAAAAGCAATAGCTTCTTCAGCTTTTCATCCCCACCTCTCTCTCTCTCTCTCTCTCTCTCTCTCTCTCTCTCTCTCTCTCTCTCTCTCCCCAGGAGAACCCACTCCTTTTTGCACAGATGACGGCGAGCTCACAACGGTGAACTCGTAAATCTGATCCAACCTTTTCTCCATGCCAGAGGTAGCACAGCGTGCTCGGGCACCATCGGCTGTGCCGGCGGACGAGGTGATGGCGGGGAACTTGATGGCGCGTTCAACCGGCACGACATTGAATTGGAAGCTAGTAGAGATGGAATCCAACTTACTTCACTAATCCTTCAAAAACTTACCGTCATTTTTGGTGCAAGCATCCATCAGTGGGAACGATAAATGAAGTTCCAGTGGTAGAAGACTAGAAGGTAGGTAATTATGAAAGGGGATATTAACATCTTATTTGGAATTAACTAACAGAAGCGAGTTTGGCTTAGCGGTGTCTAACTTGATCTTGTATTTAGGTGTGAAAGGTTCGATTCTTGGCAGGAGCAAAAGTAGGTATGATTTTTTTTTTATTTAAATTCAGAAATCTCTTTCTTGGCTAAAGGGTAGTTTTGACATTTTATGTATAAGTGGACTCTCATGTCGGGACCAACTCAACATATAACGTCATGATTGGACCTAACTGATGGATATAGAAAGTTCAGGGACTAACGTGATTAAAAAAAATCATGGACCAACCTGATTTTAGCTCTAAAATTCAAGGGGTAAACTGAATTTAATCATGAATTATTGACCCCCTCTTAATAAATGATTATAGAAGGCAATGCACAAGGCATGACAAGCGTCCGTCAACTTATTGGTTGCCAGGGCTGGATCACCTTCCTATATATGGGGGAACACTATGTGAATGATATTAACTTAATCAGTTTGAAACTATATTATAGTCAAGAAGGATATTTGGAAGGCAAATGAAATATGCAATTAATAAGAATTTTAAGAAGAATAATGTAAGTAGGGCAACAGAGACATCCTAGCTAACAAAAATTAAATTAGACTAATTAGCTATTATTATGATAGAGTGAAATTCTATAACAGATCAAGAGACACGACAAAATATTTTCTTGACATGTTTACAACCATCATTTGTCGTATTTACAATGCTGATAAAAAAGTTACATACTATTTTTCAAAAAATAAAAATAAATAAATTACAGACTATCATCAGACTCTAAAACATCCCACTGAATCAGCTTATAGGACAATTACAATTTACAAATATATGCATAAAATTAAACGACTTCTAGATCAAATCTTTGCAAGCTAAAGAAGGAACAAATTCTTGACCAATTGGCTCAAATCACCATTCACAATATCCACCAATAGATGATGAGGGGCACAAGCCCGTGGATCATTATTTTATCGATATCATCCCAACTTAACCACATTTAAGATGTTGAGTTTTAACCATAAAATGCATCGGTACAATCATGTATGATCCATCCACTTATAAGTAATATGTTATTCGTCTATTTTCTGATGTCAGATATTTCCTCTTCAACAAGGACTAGAATCGTATTGATCCCAAGGTTATATGACGTCCAGAAACACTAGCTAGTCATGATCTTTCATACATATGGAGATAACTCAAATGAATATATATTCCTAGCTAAGAACAGAAAAAACAAAGATGGAAATTAATTTGGACTATCACGTACGCATGGAACATTGGCCAGTCGGTCTGAAATGGCCACAGTGACTCCACAACTTTGATATCACATCTGACTCATCTTGATAGATATCGATATCATTAGCGACTGTCTAGTGATTAACGACTTGCCACTATTTCTCCACACAAAAGAGGAAAAGAGAAAGTCACTGTTTCAGAACAATGTACACATTTTTACGAGGAAGATCGAAGTCTAAATTGTTAAACTTGTAAAGGATTGATGCTGATTGGTTTTTTTTATCTAGGAAAGGCATGGAGCCTCATGGCTCTCATAGGAGATTCCGAGCTGCACATCATGCAGAAAAGAAAAGAAAAAATTAAGAATCGGAAAATTTTTGGCAAATATATAATTCGTTTGCTTCCAAAATATACAAAAAAACGAAACCTATTAAAGCTTCAAATAAACGTGCGTTATTCTCAGGTTGGCTCTGTTATATATGTGGGCAGCCTTCTATATATTACAGTTAATTTTGGAGGATAGTCTGCAGGGACCATTTTAAGCTGATCGACCATGCATTTCGAATTGTTTTGACGTTAATATCAATATTGCCGATAATCGATCCATTATGTAGGTTCTATAATTCTCTTTAAAACAAGATGCAAGAACACGCATTAGGTTAACAACAGAGTACAAACCGATCCGTTAGAGAAAAATGATATGGTAATTAGCTGATGCAGCGTGCCAACGTCGGAGCCTAACATCGTAAAACCCTATCTTCGATTCTCGTTCGAAAAACCCTAACATTGTGTCTTGGGAGAACTACTCAATTAAATCCTTTGATTCCAAACTAAGTTAGTAACAAGATGTTAACTATCATGAATTAAGGTAGTTTGAGATAAGCTATGAACAAAATTTATGTGGCCTAAAAGGCGAGGGAAGTGTGGTCCTTTTTTGATGGAAGGGCAAAGTCATTGTCCTTGGCTTATTAGGAGTACTTGGACACACAAATTCAAAGAAGGTATTTGTTTTTGAGGCTTATGTCTATGTCCACTGCAAAATTTCGTGCTATTCCTTTTGGTCGATCTGACCAAAGTTAGTGTATGCTTGCATTTCGTGGTTGTGACCACTCCGATCTATATATGGCCTTTAAGCTAGTATCCTAATTATATCCAAGAATTACTTGTCCACACATTTTCTTTGATTTTACAATGTGGTTTGGTAAATAGGGATGGAATCCATGACTCATCACTTGTTCTCTGCCACATGAATCTCTATAACCCTATAGCTTAAATACTCATCACTTATATTTATGCAAAAAGGCATCAAAATTTTCAAATCTGGGTTACTCTACTCGAAAGTGATAGTTTGATTAAGGAAACTAAATCAAACAGTATGACGGATGAGGAAGAAATCATGGTTCACTCTAGCCTGCCACTTAATTTCTGCAATTAAGATGATCAACTTCCTTGATATATATTGATCGAGCTATATATCTGTATTATATATGATATGATCGATATATCCCTCTCAGCTGAAAAGAAAGATCCTTTTGAATACACACAGTGGAAATCGATGTCACTCACACTTCAACTCAATTGGAATTTGGATCCTACACATGAAAACTATAAAGTCAAATCAGAAAGACTATCCTAAAGACATGTCAAAATTGCCTACTTATGAACATATGTTAGCATAAGAAACTCGTGCACAGTAAACTCGGGGGTCGACACTTGTTATGTGTGGTAAAATAGCCTCAAAGCCACATATATATGTGTCCAGTAGCCTTTGCAACACTGCAGCAATATTTTCCTGGTCCGTGGGCAACATAGCCGTTGCAATGACTTTCATTGACACATTTAATTGTGTGTGGCTTGCTCTGACATGTTGGAACCACCTAAACCACCAAATACAATTATGAGTGATAATTAATATTTTAATAGATTTTATTGATGGTCAAGTATCCACTGTCCAGTCCAGCCAACGATCGGATTCCATAATTTGAAATCGGAACAGTACAATAATCCGGCGACCGGCCTTTACATTACACTACTCACCAGTCACCACACTCATACTCCAGCTCTCCTCTTCCCAAACGCTCACATCTACAAAAAGACTCTTCTTTCTCAATCTCTCCTTCATCATCTTCTTCCACCACCACTTGATCTCCCTGATCCAACTCACCATCTGTTTCCAATCTCTGCCAGCCTAAAATCCCCAAACTTTGTGTTGAAATCCGAGTCCCACAAATTGTTGGGCTTCACACTGCTGTTAATTACCGGCAGGTCACGATTTTCTTTCCAGTCCAGTAAAATCTCTTGGAGGCTTAGATTCGGCACGAGCTCGTAGATCATAAATAATTTCAGGCAACGGCAGTCGGTGGAAAAGTCTAGCGGTGGTATTGGGGATATGGGAATAAAGATGACATGCATAGATCCATAGAAAATTCAATCAATTAGTCTTCATCAAATAAAGCCATAACAAAAATTGAAATTAAGATTAATAGATACAAATAGTACATGATTGTGTACGTTGTTGCTCAATCTTATCCATAGTCTTGGGTTGAAGCAAGACGAACAAGCTGTAGGGTCTTTCAATCACAGAGTGATTGGGGCAGCCTCCAGATCTTCAAAACTTCAAATCTAATCTCTTCAATCCATTTCTGCAAAGAAAAACACAATTGCATCAGAAATCACAATAGAAAAACATGAATATCAAGGCAGAGAGAGAGAGAGAGGAAAAACACAATCGCATCAGAAATCACAGTAGAAAAACATGAATATCAAGGCAGAAAGATAGAGAGAGAGAGTCTGAGACTTGGAGTTTTGAGTGTTGAGAGAAAAGACTTTTTTTTTGTTTTGGTCGAAGAGAGGGGAGACTTTTGAAAAACATGAATATCAAGAGAGAGAGAGAGAGAGAGAGAGAGAGAGAGAGAGAGAGAGAGTACTTAGAGTTTTGAGTGTTGAGAGAAAAGACTTCTTTTTTTTTTTGGTCGAAGAGAGGGGAGACTTTTGAGAGAGAGAGTTTGAATGATAATATCGTTGGTGCGGTGAAACAAAGAAGAAGGTTTTCATCGATGAGTAAACAAAAAAAAGTTAATATTTGTTTAATTAATCTTGTTTTCTTATCAATTACCGGCTTGCAAATATATTAAAAACACAATCTATATTAAAAGTGGGCCCAATAATAATATGGTCAGATATAAATAAATATAAAAAATTATCAGTCACATTTAATTGTTTGAATGTGGGAGATGTGTAGATTTTTGTGTTGAATTGAAGTGGGTATCATCTCATGACCACAATATATTCTTTTCGTGGCAATACTAGTGTTGCCATTGCTAGGATTCGTAGTAGTGAGATTTGATCCCTAACTCATACAAAGCAGCTGTTGATCGAGTTCATGAAAGAATCAGTCATAAACTAATTTCCATCTTCCAACTTCTAATGCAGCGCAAGTTAACCAAAAGATATCAGTTCAATGACAGATATCGATCAAGACCCATCATCGATCGATCACCCATATTTTAGTTTAGTTTTTTGCTGTATATGAATACAATTTTTAGAAATGACTTCACCGGCCAGGCCAGTTCAATTATTTTCAAGCCAGAAAAAGAGGTACCGGCCTCCGACTTGCTCCTAATGAATTGCTGCATGCAGCCATGCATGAGTCCATGTGAAACAAACAGTGAAGTAGCTCAGCCGTATTTCAGTCTTATCGGAGAAAGAAGCTTTATGGTCTGTGGAATTTGGATCCTTGTAGTTCACGGTTTACCACTCTCTGGGTTCTTGATCGATCATCCTCGACAGAGACCCATACGTACAACAAAGCCTCAGTAACCTACAATTAATGGTATCTCTATCTATATCGATCAGTATATACGTGTGTGACTGTGTATATACTCTCGCATGAAAAACATGCATTTTGTCTTCGCTGAACGGCCGCAACTCTCAGATGGAACCCAGGATATCGACGGCCTTGGCTTAACCCTAAAACCTGACATATATTCGAGTTTCGCTTTACTCTAGCCACTAACATTTTCTGCACCCTACTCTGGTATTTCTATCTATTTGTATATACGTGTGTGACTGTGTGTGTATATGCCCACATGAAAAACATGCATTGTAGTGTTTTTGCTTAACGCGCGGCTGCAACTCTCATATGGAACCCAGGATATTGACGGCCTTGGCTTAACCCTAAAACCTTATATAGTTATATATTCGAGCGTCGCTTTTAGCTAGCTAGCCACTAACATTTTTTTCCGGCACGAAATGGAAGTTTGTGTGGAAAACATGTTCTTTGCGGCAATGAATATAAGTATTTGCAAGAGTTTTCTATATGGACCAACCAATAGTCGAGTTTGACGCCAATGACAAAGCTTAAGGATAAGCGAAGTTCTTTCTGGTCATCAAGGTTTGCAGCTATCGTTCCACTGATGAAAAAGAGTATATGGGAATGATATCAACCAAGCCAAACCCGAGTTCTATTGGTGAGTTTTGGAAAGTGGTTTGAGAGACTTGAGTCGGCCCCGTCCGGTTGGGTCACTTAATTATTTGGAGAAAATCTATTATGCCTCAATAATTTTTTCTGAAGTGATTACTTCAATTCAATAAAAAAGTAAAAATTACATAAACATAGTTCACTTAAAGGGCTACATCAAAATTTAACTAACTGAAAGAAGCCCTAATTGATATAAAACAAAGATATTACAAGAAAAAGACAACGTAACATGCAACTAGTATGGATTAAAACAAAACAAAAAACCGAAGGCGATTTCCTGACGTTATGATGCTAGAGAAGAAACCGAAACGAAACCAAGCATTTCCCTAGTTTATTCAAAAAGGCCAAAAACACCT
This sequence comes from Fragaria iinumae, assembly GCA_009720345.1. NCBI lineage: Eukaryota > Viridiplantae > Streptophyta > Magnoliopsida > Rosales > Rosaceae > Fragaria > Fragaria iinumae. The sequence continues at coordinate 17,256,149 of CM019123.1, read as the reverse complement.
ATACTCGGATGGACCCCCTAAGATTGCAGTCCTCAGCAACCACATAAGATGAAGCTCCCATATGCAGCTCTAAAACACCCAGAAAGATAGGCCTCAGATCCCCGCCCCACAATCTTGGCCATATTCCGAGTCCCCGGAAGGCGTCCCCTCTTCTTCTGGCCCACACTTGTAGATGCCGGCACCACCTCTGATGCCTCCGGCCTTCTTTATCAATAAGCTTGATACATAAACCGAATTTGTGTCTCAAGCCTAAATAATTCGAATTTACAATATAACTTTACAATAGAACATAGTGGAATGCTTTGAGGAAAAATTAATGACTTAATCCTAATAAGTTGTAAACACGAAAATATCTGCAACAAATAACAGAACAACACGTGTACAAATAATAATTTTATTTAATCAATGTGAATGCGGGTTACAATCTTTGTGAACTCCTCTGATTCTATCTCTGAAAATAGGTTTAACTCAAGGGTGACAAACACTTGTTCTTGAGGGTTACGCGGATTGATCACGTAACGAGTATTTGAGATTTGGATTTGGGTTTAGTGAAGAACTGGCTATTTAGGGAGCTTGATAGTTCTTCAAGGGTTTAGTGAAGAACTGACTATCTGGGAAGCTTGATAGTTCTTCAGGGATTTTGAGGAGACTTCTGAGCTCGCGGAGGGATTTCTCTCGCTCTAGTTCGTTGCTTCTGTTTATGCTCCTCATATTCTCTCAGTATAAGAGTGGGTATTTATAGTGTTAACATGCCTCCACTTAAGGCATGTAATGAAGATTCTGAATCAATAATATTTCCTTAATCGAATCAATGAATCTTGACTGATTTACTTGCCGATTTTAACATAATCAAATCAATCAAATCTTGAGATTTAGATATGCCCAGATCGCTTTGGATTGAATGTCCTGTTTTGAGCAAGATCTTTAGTAAGGGGCGAGCTATCTCGCTGATATGGAAGGTATCCCACGAGGAAGCTTGATTTCCAAGCAAGCGGTGATTTCTGATCCCACTTCGCGGACGTACATCCCCGCATGCATGCGAACTCTGTCGTCTAGCTACTTCGTGAGGTTCCCTACGCGGGGCCATCTCGCCTTGCCTTTATGTCAATCTACGCGCGCGGAGCCATCTCGCCTCGTCTTCACATAAACCTACGCGCGCGGCGCCATCTCGCCTTCACGTAAACCTACGCGCGCGGAGTCATTTCACCTCGCCTTCATGTACATGCGCGCGGAGTCATTTCGCCTCGCCTTCATAGACATGCGCTCGGAGTCATTTCGCCTCGCCACTGTTTACGTCTACGCGAAGTCCGTTTCACCTCGCCTTCGTTTATCTCTACACGAAGTCATTTCGCCTTGCCACTGTTTAAGTCTACGCGAAATCCGTTTCATATCGCGAAGTCTAGTTCGCCTGGCGGAGTCATGTTCGCCTGGCGGAGTCTTGTTCGCCTGGCGGAGTCTTGTTCGCCTTGCGAAGTCTTGTTCGCCTCGCGAGGTCTTGTTCGCCTAGCGAAGTCTATTTCGCCTCGCGAAGTCTTGTTCGCCTGGCGGAGTCTTGTTTGCCTGGCAAAGTCTAGTTCGCCTTGCGAAGTCTACTCTCTAGCTCGCCTGACCGCTGGCGAACCATCACCAATTATTTTTGGGGATGTCCGATTAATTGATATTTGATCATCAATCGACACTTAATAATTGATTTCAATCGGGATTTAAGGTTTTGTTGTCGGCCGACCATTTCCACGTTGCCACGTGTTATTTCCGACGGCTTTCCAATGTTGTTGACTCACGAGCCACGTATTTACTTGGATTATTCAACGAGTATTATTATCGTTAAATTTTACATGTCTACATAAGTTTGCCACACATATAATTTCAATCCAGACGTAAGGACTCATGCATTTCAAGGAGCCGTTCTACGCTCGTCACGAAGAGGTAATCTGCAAAACCATATTTGAATCTATGAAACCGTATGGACTTGATTATTTGAGGGTTCGTGATAGGACTATGTGATACCCTAATTATAAACTCTCTCTTTTTTCTTTTTTCTCTTATATTAGAGATGAAATATCTCATGCTACAAAAATAACCAATGATAATATAACTTAATTATAAAGAGCTGGTCGCACTCAATTGTTCCGAGATATTTTCTGATAAAACTCAAAACCTAATTTGTGGCTATCTTGAACAATCTCAGTACTACTGTGCCTGAGATCAGAGATAACGGGTTCATGCAAGTTTTATAAATTATGCCGGACATTTTCCTCTACTCACACACTTAAGTGACTGATTTACATATATTAATCACACACTAGTACATAGATTAATCATAATTAAGTTGTACATTAGTTCGCACTTAATTATGGTTAGAAACAATCACACAAGTACTTAATTTAGTGATGTGGTTTGAAATCCACAAAGGGATCTAGATAAATTGATTGTACCCTACTCTTGCAAGAACAACGGATCCCCACCAATTATTTCATCTGGGAAAGTTGTGTCTGTAATTAGCAGATGCATGTCTCAAGAACTAGAGAAGTCTAAAACTGCAGAACTTGGCCCAAAAAAGTAAAAATAAAAAGCTGCCGACACAAACAATTTATAATGTTGTATGCTATATATTGTTCTTAAATTGTGTTAGAGTTTAGTTTAGTGGGTTGATAATCTCAGTATCACTTTTTCAATATCACTTTTTCTGTTCACTTCCAATTCTCCTAATAATTGGAACGAGAACGGGGACGCAGCTCGTACGTTGTTGTTAGGCGCATGCGCAAGAACAATTACAAGCAGTTCACTGAGCAGAGACATGATATAAAAAGGTTTGGAGTGATATGATATATATTAATTTAAAAGAAAAAAGAAAGCAAATCACTGAGTAGACATGTAGTCACGATTTAGGAAGAAAGTTTATTATGTATTTTCTAAATTTAACTACTATTAACTTACTATTCCACTTGTTTTGAGATTGACAGGTACTGTTAATAAGCTTAGTAAACGTAATGAGCATTGCAAATGTTGATTCTGACCTAGTAAAGGTGTGCATGCACCTGCACTTAACTGGGTTTTTTCTGGTACATTGATCGATCATGACCAATTAATTAATTAATTCAACAGTTAATTAGTTGTAGAGAGATCAGAGATGCGCTATTGTTGTTAATCTCATCATACTACATTGCCGTCAAATCAACGATAATAGACTTAATACTGTATCTGACTCATCTCACAGAAAAAGAAACCTTTTGTCACTTATTGATGATAACCTTTTCAATTAGTCTTGATTGCCCAATATAGATAAACGGGCTCAACTAAGTCTTCAGATGAGAGATCTTTAACGAATGGGAAAGCTAGTGGCCGCCTTGGCCTTTAACTTTTTTCGTATATTTCGCATGAACTAATTGATGTTAGACATTGACTAATTTTAACAATATATGTGCTAAATTTATAAATTTGAGGTGGCCTAGATTCTAATTTTTAGCGTTTTGACTAAATTTTGGTTAAAAATAAATGTTATGATCAGAATTAGTTGCATGAGCGCAAGCTATGATTTAGCTAGCTAAAGTGAATCGAAAGACGAATAATTCAGACCAAAAAAGAAGAAAGTGAAAGATCGATCGAGGACTTATGGGAATGCATTTGCAGCGCGCACCTTTCCCGGCCTACAATGGCAACAGTGGTGTTGATCTTCCGCTGCCAAAGCCAATAAGTCTATAATTTGCTCGATCATCAGAAGCTAGAAATCATGGCATGGCACCCTAGCTCCTATTTATCTGATCTCGCAGTCATTGCCGCGTGTTATATATGATGCAAAGTTGAAACTAGCAGTACAAATAATTTTGCAGAATATTATGCTGTCGGATCCTGACTGTCGTATACGGTAATAATAGTACTATGGCATGGATTCTGTGTTCTAAAGTCCACAACTGCGGGGCCGATTGATCATACTCGACACTCGACGCGCGGAGAAAGAGAAAGTTTGATCTATGATATGATACCTTTCGATTCCAACAAGCTAAGCATGTTGTTATTATCAGGTTAGGCAACAAGCATTGTTCCAATTCCGTCGATCGATCAGCTGGCCCAGAAAAGGTCATAACCGACTGGTTGAGCTCCTTGGTATACCAGACAAACTTTGGAATGAATCAACGAGTCATATGTGGTTGATGATTCTGAGAGAGAGAGAGAGAGAGAGAGAGAGAGAGAGAACCTATTTTGAAAATAAAACAACATTTATGGGCTGAACAATGAAAATGGGAATTGGGCCTGTTGGAACAGTTGAACCCAAGAGACGATCCGATAGATAATCAAACACGGATGGCGGCACGTGCAAGAACTGTCTCACGTAATGTTAGTCTAAGATGGGGCCCAGCAATAGCAAGCCAACAATGGCGTGCTACATCAGTTCTCGACGTCGTCAGATTCTAGATGTTAGGTTAGGTTTCCGTTAGTGACAGAAGACAGGGGAACAACAACTACTACTCCTTCTGGTCTGCTCTTTCACAGTGCCACGTGTGCAGAGTGTGATAATCAGCTGCTGCGACACCCTATCTCTATTTGTGACGGATCTGATACTCTCCCGAGCCAGTTTTTCATCTATTCTTCCTAAGCTTTTAAGTAGATTTAGACACGTGGCCAATAGAAGATCTAATAGTTTTTTTTTTTTTTCTATTTCTATTTTGCTTCTGTCTCTCCTGTTCTTTTCTTTCATTATGGTTCATGTCTTTTACAAGTCTCTCCCATCATTCCATCAACACAAATGATAATTTCTCCGTCACCTTGAAATCCTTATTGACCTATAAATTTTACAAAATCCCAGTAATTGTATTCAAATTCAGCAAATACTTGCCTCTGCAAGACACAAGAATGAGGGTGAGGATGAAGTTTGGGTACATTGCTTATAGACCTCTCCAAGACTTGCAGATGTACACAAGCAAATCTGATCAAGTATTTGATGAATAGTTTGATTAAGAGGGTGGGTATGATTTCTTCAGGAAGAGATTGAGCCAATTGTGGAAAATTGATATCCAATCTCTTCAATCTCCACAACTAAAACTCTCATAAATGATTTTGAGGAGGATCCTTTGTTTGTGCGGATTCTGATCTCTTTCGTTGCTTCTTGTCCTCATACGCCTAATATATAAAAAGGTTGATGCGATCATCAATTAAGATCAATCGGATTGTTTATGGGAATGCTATAATTAAGACAACATATGATAATATTGTGAAATTTAATGTTCCAAGCTCATATTTCATCAAGGATGATGTGTTTCAAAGGGGTGTTGACAATATTGGCATATATTGAGCTCAGTTATGATTTGGATGCCATTAGTAGTGGTGGTCGCATTGATCCAACAAACACTCCTAATGTTAATCTTATTACTGTTTTCATTAATAATAGTTTTGAGACTCTCGATCATATGCAACAAGGTGAGAGCGCACATTGTTGTAAATGAGTTAGAGACAGTTAGAGAGCATAGTGACACTTTAGTTGACACGATAATAATGATTGTGCTTTGGTTGAATCTAATGGACATAAAACTATGATATGTTGGGATGGTTTGGAAAATGAAGAATCCCTTGGTCATCATTCATATGTCCAAGTTGAGAGGATGATTCATTTAAGGGTTTAGGGTTTGATGAGAATGAAACAAAAGAAAAAATTGAAGAAAAAAACTCCACAACATTTTGACCTTTGATGCAATCCACTTTGATTCTTTTGGCTCATGTTTTGGTTTTTCTTTCGGGTTTATTATTTCATCTTGATTTTGGTTTAACGTCACACAGCCACTTAAGTACTTTTTCATTCATAGCTAGCAAGAGTTCAGCTTACAAAATACAAACAAATTTCATAAACTAACCAATTTATAAACATTATATCTAAATCTTGTTAGTTTTTTTTATTTTTTTTTCATGTCACCATATTCGACATAATTAAACAATGTAATCAAACGTCCAACTTTCAAAGAAAAAAGATCACAAGAAGCACTTCCCTCCACACAAACTAAACACCAGCGAAAATTTCTCATCTTCTAATTCTGGCATTTTGTTGACGGCGTTTCCTCATTTATTTTCCTATTCAGATAATATGGCGTTTTGTAAAGAAAATCAAATAGAAACGCAAAAGAACGATGGGATCATATTCCATTTGGGACAACAATTGGACCAACCCTACTTCCTTAAAAGACAGGACAATCACCTCATCTATTACGGGTGGTCCATGCCCCACCCAAACCCGGCCTCACACCTACCACGTGTAAAGCAGTCACCACTACCACTCGTCTCTCTCACAATAATTAAATAATTTAAAATTCCAATTCCGTCCAAAATAAACAAACGCCGTCAACAACTGATCGCTCTCTTTCAGCTCAAAGCCGTCACCACTCTTCACACTCGGACCACAGAGAGAGTGCGATACAGGCTCGCCTTCCCGTAAAACGACCTCGTTTCAACCCAGAGCCTGGGAAACCGTGCCCCCGTTCTTTTCGATTTTCGCCGGCGAAGAAGAAAAGCTCCGGGATCAAGTGCTCCGACGACCGCGTAGGGTTCCGGCGAGCGTGGTTCGGGTTGATCTGTCGAGACATGGCTTCGGAGGATGTGAAACGAAGCGAAACGGCGGTCTCGACGATCGTAAATCTGGCGGAGGAGGCCAAGCTGGCCAGAGAGGGCGTCGTCAAGGCTCCTAGCCTCGCCGTTCTCAGCGTCTGCAAGTCTCTCGTCGCCGGCGGTGTCGCCGGTGGAGTGTGAGTTCCTCTCGTCTTCTCTGGTTTTTGTTTTCAATTGGAAACGAAACTGATTTGTAAAGTTGTGTTGTTTTAGAATTGAATCTGTGTTTTCAGTTTATGCAATGAATCGAATTAGAAAAGTTGAATATTTCAATTAGGAGTTGTTTGAAAACGGGCTTCAATTATATTTTGATGGATTATTGAAAAAGAATAGAGAAGAAATCAGAATGTTAAATCGTGTCTTAAAGCTTATGCTGCATTGCATAACATGTGTGTATTTGATTAATTTCTAGCACTGAAGCTTTTCGGTATATATGCAGGTCTCGAACAGCTGTTGCGCCATTGGAACGAATGAAGATATTGCTCCAGGTTTCGTATTTTTACTGAATGTGTACATTGTCTTTCAGTTATTTAAGTTTGCAACAGTATTCAGACTTCAGACGCTAACACAAGACGATGTACCATATACCTGAAATATGGTAACTTGTTCAGGTCCAAAATCCCCATAACATTAAGTACAGTGGAACAGTACAAGGCCTGAAATATATCTGGAGAAGTGAGGGTTTCCGAGGACTGTTTAAAGGAAATGGTACTAATTGTGCTCGGATTGTCCCCAATTCGGCTGTCAAGTTCTTCAGCTACGAGCAGGCTTCTAAGTATGTTTCTAACACGGATCAATCTCATAGTTTTTTCTCGGTTTCCTTGATTTTATTAAATTGTGCTTTTTTGCCTTTGTCTCCAGTCTTTTTTAATCATCAATTCTCAACCTTGAAAATAATTTTCTACTTCTGAATGCATCATTCTGCCTTGTGCCTTAGTATATTTTTCTATACCCCCTCTTGCCTCCTGCTTGATGCTCCTTTTTCTCTTTTTGACAGGGGAATATTATGGATGTATCGGGATAAAACTGGCAACGGTGAGTCTATCCTTAACAGTTTACATTCTTTTTCCCTGAGGTAGAATAGTTAGTGATCGATGGCACTCTTTTGGGGATTTCACATTCCTTTAACATTTTGACTCAGTTTGGGTTGGTGTATACCCATTTCATGTCGGTATAATATCCGGTACTGGTCTTGTAAACATCCACTTAATCACATTATAAACGTAGAAAGAAACCACATAACTGATATGATCTCACTGGAGGGAAATGACATAATCTTTATTTTTCCTTGCTCAGAGAAGATACACAGATGGAAGTCATTGCTTTAACCAGGTTATCTGAATCTCCTTTTCTGGCTATTTTCTGCAGAAGATGCTCAGCTCACTCCTCTCCTACGACTTGGAGCTGGAGCATGTGCTGGTATTATTGCTATGTCTGCAACTTACCCAATGGACATGGTACGAGGAAGGATTACTGTACAGGTACTTATTTTAGTCCATCTGCTTCCTCGTTTTGAAGAACCGCTGTTTCCAAGTCGATTATATTCTACCACCTCTCTTGGATATCAATCTTATGATTAAATATATAAAAAATCTAGAAATTCTATTACAAGTTATTACCAGAGAGGTTGTCTTGGATATGTGCTCTGGAAGGATTTATTTGTTGTTCGTCTACTTTTGCAGACAGAGGCGTCTCCCTATCAGTATAGGGGAATGTTCCATGCTCTATCAACTGTGCTTCGGGAAGAGGGTCCACGTGCTTTGTACAAGGGCTGGCTTCCTTCTGTTATTGGAGTTGTAAGTTGTTTCTGTTGATAAATCTAGTTTCACTTATTCGTTACTATCACGCTATCTACATTAAAGGTAAAAGTAAGAAAAAAACAAAGAGTTATATTTATGTTGCAGTAGGTTCATTCTTGGATTCTTACAACCCATCTAGCGTAGCATAGTTCTCTTCTTTTAATGTAAGGAGTTACTCTTATGCCGCTGTGTTTTGTGTTTCTCTGAGGTTGGATTAGTTTTTTATGGAAATTTAATGTCACCTATTTCTTGATCATAGTTGTATGGTCAATTTGTGTCCATGCATGTGACATTGAGAAACATGGGACCTTAATCCTCATCTTTCTTGTAGGTTCCGTATGTGGGGCTCAACTTTGCTGTGTATGAATCCCTAAAGGATTGGTTAATTAAAAGTAGGCCATTTGGACTTGTCCAAGATACAGATTTGAGTGTAACCACACGATTGGCATGTGGGGCTGCTGCTGGAACTGTCGGGCAGACTGTTGCTTACCCACTTGATGTCATCCGTCGAAGAATGCAGATGGTTGGTTGGAGTCATGCTGCTTCTGTTGTTGCTGGTGAGGGGAGAAGCAAGGCACCACTTGAATATACTGGCATGATTGATGCATTTAGGAAAACTGTTCGACACGAGGGCTTTGGTGCATTGTACAAGGGTTTGGTTCCCAATTCTGTTAAGGTCAGTTTAAATCTTCTGTTACATGATACATATATATCATATCATTTTAAGAGTGTAGGTTGAACCATGACTTGGGGTCTCCAGGTTTTGTCTCTTTGAACAATTTTTTTAGCCTTGGTAAAGAGGGTAAACTTTAAACATGTGATGATATGTAGGCACACCAGTGGCACTGTGGCAGGATTGTGGGAAATCAGAACATTATAAGACATCTCGCTAGTATTATTATTATAGATGTTTGGACATAATTTTTTATTTTTTTTGGGGGGGTTGGGTGGGGGTGGTTATGCTGAGCTGGGTGCTGAACCCTTTGGTGTGAACCATGAACTGTTACAAAATAATGATGATAGCTAGAAGCCTAGAACCCAACTATGTCTTTTATTCCATGGCATTGGTTGTTGGTTCCTGTGTTGGGCCATTATTTTGAAGTTGGCCAGAGAAGCTCTTTCATGATTTCATCAATCAACATTTGGTTTAAACTTTAGATATTTTCACCCTAAGTAAAAAAAACATAGAAGTATGTTGGGATTGCGATTATTGTTTGTCATTTTGACTTTGGTTATCATATTCATGAAAATAAAGATAATAAGATATAGTCATCCATGGACAAACTCTTTATCAGTGAACATGCCTTTGTCTAAAATATTAATGTAGTTTCATCTGCTGCAATCTTTCAGGTTGTCCCATCCATTGCACTTGCATTTGTGTCGTACGAGATGGTGAAGGACATTTTAGGAGTTGAGATCAGGATATCCGACTGAAATTGTGGTAGCTCCATGATATTTATGTGAGAGTGCTATTTTTGTAGGGCAGGAAATAGGGGTCTGGTAAACTAGGGGTTACTTCTCTAACTTTTGAAGTTAGAAGCGTGTTTGAGCCTTTGTTCATAGATTGCTTTCCCTTGTTTCCCTTCCTGTATTTCCTTATGAACGTGATGTAGGCTTGGGCTTCTCATTTATAAGCTGTGGCAATAAGTGTTTGACAATGCAACACATGCATTTGCATGTCTTCCATAAGTTATAAGAAAAGCATATTTACATGCTGTGACATTTTACTGATTCGGTACTCTCTCCTCTCCTTTCTCCCTCCCAAGAGTCCGATCCCTTCTCATTTCTCTGGATTACATGGATTTTCTTTTCGACATTTCATGAATTGATCAACTAATTTGGAACATTGGAACAAATTTCTCGTTTCAGACCATTATACCAGTCCGATTTGGATTGTAATGCTGTCTGTTCTTCTAGACATGTTGACACCCAAAATGGATCTGTTGCCTGATAAATAGAACAAACATGACAATACCATCTGTTTGAGAGATTTGAAGGATGTACATGTGTTTGTTTCTTTGATTGATCATCACGAAAACATTGAAGGGTGGAAAATGGTATATTTAGGTATAGAGGGATTCGAAGCTTTCGTATAACAGCTTTTGCAATCCTGCAATCCATTCTTCGTTGAATGCAATTGTTCCTCACAATCTCCGGCCATGCCTGACATCACAAATGGGTGCAATTCTATCAAATTTCTGATAAGAAAAGGAACATAATTTGGCTTTGTTCATTGTACCAAAGCTTTTAATTTTGCTTACTACAATTCTATCAAATATCTGATACTAACCTTGAATCCCTTACTGTTGTTTTGAACCTCTCAGTCGTTTGTCTCCGAACTGGCTTGGCCTCGTCTATCTCCCGTCTGCTCTTCTGTAGTTTCTTGATGCTAGCTTTAGCTCTATGTATTTCTTCTTCATTCTTTGCAAGAGTTGAGCTTTCTTCTGGCTCTTTAGAGGAAAGTAACGAAAGAAACACAACGACGAGATTCAACTCAGCTGTGGACTGTGCGTCCGGCAATTCTGATGTTGTATGTTCTTCATTCTCTATCTCTCCTCTGTCTTCCAGCACCTGATCAACTCCGTTGTCGGAAACTTGTTCAGCTTGTGCCATGTTACTACTGCAAAACCTCTTATGTATGTTTCTGCAATGGAAGATTGGAATCATAAGCAAGAGAATTAGTAATCGATCTGCAGACTTTTGCAGAAAGTACGAAAAATAGAGTCCAAACGATCAGTCATCTTCTCAAGGGTCCCTTTGCTTGGGATTCTTCCATTATATAAGGAGATCGAGCATTGATAAGAACGACCACAAAAGATATAAACTAGGTTCATTTCAAAGCTTATGAAAGAGATGCTTAAATCTTCTCCATAAAGATGAACAAGAAGTAATTAATCTTTTATCTGAAATACAAGAATTTATGAGATCGAGTACTCACCAAATGATATCGCCGACTGCACAAGAAATGTTTTTTTTTTTTTTCTTATGTAAACACGCCGGAATCGATGAACAATTCCGGTGAGAGCCTTAGAGGTGCCTGATATTCTACAACCGCCGTTTAACTTGTGTGTCTATTTTCAGCTTAGGAGGGTTTTATAAAGAATAACATCGACTTGTAACCTGAAAGAACAGATTGGATAGAGTAACTAGTCACAATTAGAATTGTCAAATTAAGGCCTACCTTGAATCCAGGTCATGGTGATATTTTTGATCCGGTACAAGTAAATTTTACTAAAACTGTATATATACTCTAATTCCCTAAACTCTGGTAAAGATCTTAGTCGAAAATTTGTTCATGGAAGTTTGCTTCCCAAAATATGATCTAATAAAGTAACAAGTAATAACAAATCAAATGTGCTAGGGAATAACAATAACATGACAAATGAGTCGCAAGTTTTCTTCTGAAGACTTGCATTACACGCATGATGGAAAATGTTGAATTGTCTTCCTTCCATTGCAAGAAAATATATATGAATCAAAGATATTTAGTGAATATGTCAGTCAGTCAACTTTGGGTTCATAATGAATACGGCAAAGGGAACCCACATCAACTGATCTTACAACTTGGCAGATAATGAACCACGTTATAAATAGGGTAAATATTTAGGACTTAAGGTTCCTGTGCAGGCACAGAGATTGGGGACAAGGAACCATTCGTGGCATCAGCAAAGTGTTTCAGTGAACTGTGTGAGTTCCCGTTATCATAGCCAGCCGATGGTGGTGTTGCCAATGCAGCTGCGGCATCTTGCTCTCTAAATTTTAGTTCCTTCTCAACTTCCTTTCTTCGTGTCTCACTCTGCCGCAACAAGCCTACAAGTTCTTTGAGGTGCTCTTTCATTTCCTTGATCTCCAGATCCTTCTCCCAACATTGGCACCTTGCATCAGCAACAGAATCGAACATATATTGAAGCAAGTTCTTTGCATCTGCCATTGAACGCAGTTGGTTCCAACGTCCACGGTTAGTAAAAGCACGCTCTCGCTCTTCTGCCTCTGAAAGTTGTGATGCCATTGCTACAAGTGAGTTTGACGATATGCCAAGCATGTTCTCAAGTGAGGATATTCTGGCCATTCTTGCATTTGGTGACATGTAGGAAACTCTGGAAAAGCCATTCTTTCCCCTTGGAGGACTAAGGCCCTTTGAAGCAAACTCATCTACTTGCCTCAGCAACGCCAACTCTTCTGCCAATGCAGCTCGTACTTGACTTTGTTTATCATATTCATGACGAACTTCATGCACATTCACCATGACTTCCAGCTCATGATCTAGCCAGCGTTGCCGGGATTTTGTTAGAGTTATATCTAATGTGGACTCAAGATTAACACATAAAAGTCCAACATATATAAACATCTTGTGAAATAAGTAAATGAGGTTAATCAATAATACTTAACTTGGATATTTATCTTAGTAGTCTGATTAGATAAATACAAGGAGTTTGAGATAAAATAGAATATATGTTATAGTTATCACATAAGGTAATTGATTGGTTTATTAGAGTTGCCTTGTGAGATGGGACTCTAAGTGAACTTGTCAATATATAAAGAGGTCCCTGTGTAAGCTCAAAACACGTCTATAAGTTTTCATACTCACGGTGAAAAGGCAATCTGGAGAATTACACAGAAGACTTTCTCTGCTCTAGTTTGATGGCGTTGAACATGAACAACCAAGGTTGGTGCTTCTAATTCTTATACATGTTTATATGATCTTGTTTTGCTGAAACATGATGCAATGTGTTTATGTATATGTGTGGTTTCCAGTTCAACAGTTGGTATCAGAGCCAACCACATTTTTTCATAAACCTTTGTTGTGTTATGCATGATCGATAAATAAAAAAATTCTGAATTTTTTTTTTCTTTCTCTGCTATGAACACTGATGAACACATTTGGGCCATGAACTTTGTCGAAGCCCAATACACAAACCCAGCACAAGCATGAACCCATACCCGTTTTTTAAAAAGACGCGGATTTTCTTTTGACCCGACCTGTTTCGTTTTTGACCCAACTGGTCGTTAAGAGACAACGTCTCTTTTACAAACCCAGAATTGGGATTAGGGTTCTTCTGCAAACATTCGAATCTGGGATGATTTTTCCGTTGCATGATGGTTTGCCATACATGGTTAGTGCGCGATATTGATTCTGAAATACATATTGTTGTTACTAACTCTGTTTTGCAAGCGCGGGAGCATCCTGGTACGTTTTCAATCTCAATGAAATTTGAGATTTTATTGTTTTATGCGATTGAATCATGCATATGAACCTTAGAACTCGCCTGGGGAGTAGGTTGAGGTGCCCAGATGAAACTTCAATTTCGAATTGTTTGAAAGATGGCATGCATGATATGGAATGTGAATTACTGTGATCGTATGCTTATGGATGATTTGATGAAATTGTGGTGATTTCGAGTACTTGAATGTATGATCACGCATAGCTTAAGATTGAAATTGACAGATATGTATATTTTTACTCCCAAAATCTATATATGTTTTGTTGAAATATCAAGATTGAGCATGATTGGTTTTCTGACAGTTTTATGAAATTAGAATTGGGAAAATGTAAAGTAACAATCACAGGTATTTAGTTAATAGATTTTTAGAATACATGTTGCCACAGCAAACTATTTTAAATGGTTCTTGTAACTAGACATATACCTGAAAATTGCATATTTTTATTGAAATAGGAACTGTATCATCCACAGATGGTTTTAAACTTTACCTATCTTTAATAACAAATATGGTTCTGAATATGAGATGATTTAGTTCTTAAAGTGCAGTATGGTCTTTTCTTCTTGCCCACAGGTGTTGACTGATCATGTTGTAGGAATTAAAATGTGTTGTAGTTCGGAAAACTAAAGAATAACTTGTGCTTTGCCCACAGGTAGACTGGTTATTGATTTAGACTGAAACAATGATTTTAGTTTAAAAGTATGCTTCTATATGTATATATTCTGAAAATGTTTAAACTAAAATTTATTTTAGTTTCTTACACTTTGTATTGTATGGAATTACTTTGTTTTGTTTTGACACTTGAGGTGTTGTCTGAGAAATGCCTGTTTTTGGTATGTTTCTGGTATGATTTTCATGATGTTTGAAAATTTTTACATATATATTGATATATATCTATATGGATATAGATAACCAGAAATACTAAATTTTTTTTTTATGTTCACTTTCAGTTTTGACTCCTGTGAACATAGGGAGTGTGATGCCTTTGAATGGTAGCAACTATAGGACGTGGAGAGATGATATAGACCTGAACCTAGCTCAACAGAATGTAGATTGGTGTCTGAGTGTCCCAATGCCTACTGAAAATGGTGTAGCTAGAGATAACTGGTTGAGAGCCAATAAGATCTGTAAGCTTACTATTCTGAGGACAATGTCTGATGTTGTGAAAGGTGGTGTTCCTGAGAAAGAGATGGCTAGTGATTACCTTACTGCCATAGCTGAGAGGTTCACAGTTAGTGACAAGGCTGAGACTGCTATGTTGTTAGATCAATTACATGGTATGAAGTATGATATGAAGATGAACATTAGGGAGTATATTCTGAAGATGATTGATATTGGAGCTAAGCTCACTGCCCTAAATATGACCATAGAGGAAGACATGGTTGTAATGCTGGTTCTGAAATCCCTCCCTGTTGAATTTGATCAGCTTAAGACCACTTACAACACTCAAAAAGACAAATGGACACTGAACGAGCTGATTGCTATATGTGTCCAGGAACATGAGAGGATCAAGAAAGTAACCATTCATCTAATCACCACTAAACCACAGTGGAAGAAAACTAAGCAGAAACCCAGCCCCTCTAAGAACCTAGGAGTTAGCAAGAAGGCCATGAAAGTCAGTGGCAACAAGGGAGGCATCAAATGCTTCTTTTGTAAGGTTAAGGGCCACATGAAGAAGGATTGTGGCAAGTATAGGACCTGGAAGGCAAAGAGAGGTAATGAACCACTGTTTAATTTTTATATTGACGTGAATTTAGTTAACATTCATACTGATACTTGGAGTTTTGACACTGGCTCACCTGTGCATATCACCAATTCTCTACAGGGGCTGCAAAGCCAGAGGAGGCTAAGGGAAAATGAGATCAGGATCCATGTTGGAGAAGGCACGAGAGTAGGAATTGAAGCAGTTGGTTTTGTTAAGTTAGTTTTGAGGCCAGGAGTTTTTCTAGTTTTAGAGCAAGTGTATTATGTTCCTTCCATGTCTAGGAACTTGATTTCAGTTGCTGTTTTGGTTAAAGACAATTGTCAGTTTTTGATTGATTCTGATGGAATGAAAATAAGTCGTGCTTCTCATTATCTTGCTACTGCAAAGTTTATTGATGATTATTGGTCTTTGCCTAATACTTGCCACACAGAAGTTTTGTTGATTGAGAATAATGTTATTAATTCAGTTAATGGCAATAGAAGAAAATTTAGTGAAAAGTCTGCTTTCCTTTGGCATAGGAGACTTGGACATGTCTCAAAAGAGAGATTAAAATTGATGGTGAAGCAGGGAATTTTACCTGAGCTAGACTTCTTTGATTTGGTGGATTGTATTGAATGTGTTAAGGGTAAATTAGCTAAACAGACTAAGAAAGGAGCAACTAGAAGTACAAGCCTTTTGGATTTGGTTCACACTGATGTTTGTGGACCATTTGCGATTCAAACAATATGTGGAAATAGCTATTATATCACCTTTATTGACGATTTTTCCAGATATTGCCATGTATACCTTATGTCTGAAAAGTCTCAAGCCTTAGAGAAGTTCAAAATCTTTAAGTTAGAAGCAGAAAAGGAGTTGAATGCAGTTGTGAAGTGTGTGAGAAGTGATAGGGGTGGTGAGTATTATGGGAGATACACTGAAACTGGTCAGCATAAGGGACCATTTGCTTTGTTTTTAGAAGAGAATGGGATTATAGCACAATATACCACACCTGGAACCCCTGAGCAAAATGGAGTTGCAGAGAGAAGAAATAGAACCTTTATGAACATGGTAAGGAGCATGATGTGCACCTCAGGTCTCCCACATTTTCTTTGGGGTGAGGCTCTTAAAACAGCCAATTATTTGACTAATAGAACCCCATCCAAATCTGTGTCTGCAACTAAAACCCCATTTGAGTTATGGAAGAATAGAAAGCCTAGCATCTATCACACACATGTTTGGGGTTGTAAGGCTGAAGCTAGGCCTTATAATCCAAACGAAAGCAAGCCAGATCCTAAAACAGTATCTGCATCCTTCATTGGCTACTATGAACATTCCAAAGGCTACAAGTTCTACTGTCCCACACACTCTCATAGAATCATAGAGACAAATAAGGCAGTGTTCCTAAATGAAACAAATTACTCTCATTCTTTTAAGGATTTTATTTTTGAGGAGCTTACTGAAAATGTTTCTACTGCTGTCACTTCACCACAACCTCAACCTGTAATTTTAGAAACCACACCAGCTGTTTTTAGTGGGATTGATGCACCTACCACTATCCCAAATCCTCCACCACCACCAGTTATTAGAAGATCACAGAGAGAAAGAAGATCAAGACTTGAAGCATTGTCCACTGATTTTCAGGTGTATGATGTTGAGGTAGATTATGATGCTGGTGAGATTGAAGACCCCAAAACTTTCAAAGAAGCCATTGCTGGAGATCATTCACATGAGTGGGAGAAAGCTATGATTTCAGAAATGAAATCTATGCATGTGAATGATGTCTGGGAGCTGGTTGAGCCTTCAAAGTCGCAGAAAGCAATTGGCTGCAAGTGGGTGTACAAGACTAAGCTACATGCAGATGGAAGCATAGAGAGGTACAAAGCAAGGCTAGTGGCTAAGGGTTTTACACAGAAAGAAGGTGTGGACTACACTGAGACATTTTCTCCAGTCTCAACCAAAGATGCTTTCAGAGCTATCATGGCTATGGTTGCTCATTATGACATGGAGCTGCACCAAATGGATGTAAAGACAGCTTTTCTGAATGGAGAGTTGAGTGAAGAGATCTTTATGAAACAACCCGAGGGATTTATTGAACCTGGGAAGGAGCATCTAGTTTGCAAGCTTTACAGGTCCATATATGGATTGAAACAAGCTTCAAGACAGTGGTATTTGAAGTTTGATTCAGTCATCGGTGGTTTTGGATTCAAGGAGAATCAAGTTGATGAGTGTGTTTACATGAAATCAGAAGGTAAAGATTTTATTTTCTTGATTTTATATGTAGATGACATCTTGTTGGCTAGTACAAATTTGGACTTGCTGAAAGAGACTAAGTCCTTCTTATCAAAGAAATTTGACATGAAGGATTTAGGTGAGGCTAAGTATGTTCTGGGGATAGAGATAAAGAGAGATAGATCGAGGTTTCTACTTGGTTTGTCACAGCAGAGTTATATCAACACAGTTTTGAAGAGGTTTGATATGCATAATTGTGCAGCTGGTGCAATTCCAATGTCAAAAAGTGACAAACTGCATAAAAACCAAGGTCCAAGAAATGCGTTGCAGAGAGAACAAATGATGAACAAACCATATGCAGAGCTTATTGGGAGCCTCATGTATGCACAAGTGTGCACAAGACCAGACTTGTCATATGCAGTTGGCATCTTGTCAAGATTTCAGTCCAATCCAGGAATTGAGCATTGGACTGCAGGGAAAAAGGTTCTCAGGTATCTACAAGGTACTAAGGGTCATTCGTTGGTTTATAGAAGAGTGAAAGAGCTTGAGGTTATTGGTTATACAGATGCAGATTTTGCATCTGGATATCCACACTCAAACAAGTCGACTACTGGTTATGTTTTTACAATGGCTGGAGGTGCTATTGCTTGGAGAACAGTGAAGCAAACTCTCATTGCTACTTCGACTATGCAAGCAGAATATATTGCAATTTATGATGGAGCTTGTGAGGGTTTATGGCTGAAGAATTTCTTGATACAAACTAATGCAGTTGACAGCATTTTTTCAATACCTATGAAGATTTACTGTGACAACTCTGCAGCAGTGTATTTTAGCAAGAATAACAAGAGGTCTGCTAATTCCAAGCACATAGAACTTAAGTATTTTAGTGTTAGAGAAAGAGTTAAGCATAAGGAGCTTGATGTGTTGAAGATTGGCACTGAAGATCAGCTAGCAGATCCCTTTACTAAACCCATGACTGTTGCTGCTTTTGAAGAACATGCAGCTGGTATAGGTCTTTTGCCTAAACTTGAATGATAAGATCAGTGGGAGCTTTATTAATAGCTTCAGTAATTTTTTCTAGCAGTTAAAGACTTTTCTTGTATAATTCTCATTTTGGTTCCAGTTTGAACCTTATGTTTATTTTATGCAACTTATAAATTTTCTGATTGAGAAATAAAAGTTTAGTGATGTTGCATTGCATTCTTTCTATGATTAGTTTGAATCATGATATAGCTATATCAATATTGTATTGTCTGTTGAGACAATGTTTTTCAGAATTTAAAGGGCATCTGTTATAATTTTCTTTTGAAGATGATGTCAGGTTTTTTGCATACAAAACCATAAAGAGGATCAAAATTGTTTTAGACTGTGTCAGACACATCAGGTAGTCTACAAATGATTACAGGTTGATAACTTTGTTTGATTGATGTGGTTTGTGGTTGGAACTACTGTGGCTTTGGAGTGGTTGTGTTTCAAATGCAATTCGTTTCTTGGTTCAGTACTACACTGCAGATTTTACAGATCAAAGTTGCGAACTTTTGTGTTGTTTTTTAATCTCAATGAGCTCTAAAGATTTACTATATTGTAACTAAGTTTATATCTTGTTGTATGAGTTATACTTGGTCCAAGTGGGAGAATGTTAGAGTTATATCTAATGTGGACTCAAGATTAACACATAAAAGTCCAACATATATAAACATCTTGTGAAATAAGTAAATGAGGTTAATCAATAATACTTAACTTGGATATTTATCTTAGTAGTCTGATTAGATAAATACAAGGAGTTTGAGATAAAACAGAATATATGTTATAGTTATCACATAAGGTAATTGATTGGTTTATTAGAGTTGCCTTGTGAGATGAGACTCTAAGTGAACTTGTCAATATATAAAGGGGTCCCTGTGTAAGCTCAAAACACGTCTATAAGTTTTCATACTCACGGTGAAAAGACAATCTGGAGAATTACACAGAAGACTTTCTCTGCTCTAGTTTGATGGCGTTGAACATGAACAACCAAGGTTGGTGCTTCTAATTCTTATACATGTTTATATGATCTTGTTTTGCTGAAACATGATGCAATGTGTTTATGTATATGTGTGGTTTCCAGTTCAACAGATTTTTCATTGTGCTGTCCATGTGTTCCGTTGGACCCATTCCCATTGGCAACAGCTGAGTTGTCATGAGCAGAAGATTTACGAGCTTCAAGCAATTCTTTAAGCCCCTTGGTAGCCATTGCAGCCTCTTCAGTCTTTCTTTGAAGGACCATTTTCTGGCGCTGATTTAAAGCCTGCAGCTTATGCCTTTTATATTCATTTTTCCTGCCCTCTTTCCGTAACTGCAGCAGTTCCTTCTCTCGAGAGGCTTTCCATTGCCGGAATTGTTCTGCTTCTTGTTTTATCCGTTGTTGCAATTGAACCTTCTGTGCCTTTATAGACTGAATTTCATCTTGAAGCCGTTTTGCCGCTTCGTCACTTTTCTGTTTTTGCTTCAAAAGTTGAACCTGGCTCTCTTGTTTCTTCTTTAGATCCAGAATCTGTGCCTCAAGTGCCTTTAACTTTTGGGAATGAACATCTTGCAGTTTCTGCAGCAAGATTTTCGACTTCACCCAACAAGTGGTCCCTCTCTTTCTGCACAGCTCTTTTCTCATCTTCAAGTTCCAAAATTTTCTTTCCAAAGTGCTGCTTGAGTGCCACCGTGTCGGGCCCTTCCAAAAATTTCATCTCCGACTCTTTCTTCTGCAGACGTTTATTCAGTTCATGCAACTCTTTGTCCATGGTATTTTGCAGAAGACTATGTTCCCACTCTTTTGCTACTTCTTCATCAATTTCCCCAGAATCACCTGCTGATATTGCTTCACCCATTTGATAGTCAGCTGATTCTATACTTTGTAAACCCCTTTTAAGGCCATCAGTTTTCACAGAGCAGGGACTAGCATCTTGAGCACCTTTGTCCCATTGGTCTTCAACTGTGCATTTATTTCGATATTCATGAAGTTCTCGACAGAGATCCTCATTAGCTGCTTCAAGCCAAGCAATTCTTTCCTTGAGAACCTGCATTTCATCAGAACAAGATCCTCCCCCACGAGCACAAAGCTCAGCTTGCAAATACTCTAATTGTTGGCGCATCTTCAGCATCTCATTCGACATGGGATCTCTATTGACAATGGGCTTATTTTGGATATTTCGAGCACGATTTGCATATTTCAAAGTGTTTAAGGTTTCCTCAGCATTAATATCAGCAGGACTGATGCAAGCTATCGTAACAGTTCGGCTATTACCACCAAGCGAGTCCTGCAAAAGCCAAGTAAGTTTACTATCTCGATACGGAACATGAAGTCCTTCTTTTCGCTTCTTCTCATCACCAAGTGCACTTATAACATTTCCAAGTGCAAGAAGACCTTTGTTAATATGAACTCCTTCCTTAAAACGCATGCCATCTGAACCTGTCCTCTTGGCTCGCTCAGACCCGGCAAGATCCACCAAATGCAACTTGGCACACAGATAATCTTCATTCATACTTTCATTGAGACCATTGCCAGAACATGCTGGGTTGAGCTTATGCATTTGCTCTAATGTGATGGTGAAGACTAGGTGATGCCCGCGCGTTGCTGCGGTTTGCAATGCTAGATATTAACTACCGCAACTGCTTTTGTTCTGATCAATTTTGCTGTTGTTTGATATGCTGATGAATGCAGTAATATAACAGGATTGCTCAATGACAATGATTATAACAATAAATATATGAATCATTAACACAAACAATCAAAAGATATGCCTTGGTAGATCATGAGAATATATAAAAAAAAATTAAATATAGTTTATAAGATATTTATCCAATAACAAAGCATTCAAACTTGGAATATACAGTTACCATAAAATGTATATATGGATCATCCATGACAGAACTACTACCCCTTGAAGATTTCTATGCTCTTTACCCTCGGACACAATTTGAAGTTGTCTAGGACTTCAAGTTTATATGTAATACTTACATGTAATACTTACCCAAGAAAAAAGTGTTATCATTAGTACAAATTTATATGTAATACTTCAGCTTTGATTACAATTTCATAAAAAATTTGAGATTGAATACCTCCAGACACAACGCATATAAACTTTTCACCAACTTGTTAAAGCATAGTTTGAAGCCAACGCATAAATAACAACACCATATTTGCATTGTATTTGGTCGCATGATTCTGAATCTTGTCCCATGGACCCACCTTTCAAAATTCTTGATCTAAGCAATCAGAATCAAGTAAGAAAACAGAAAAACTAATAAACACGAAAGATAAACAATACGATCCATTATAATCTTCATAATCTGAATACTCAAGTCCGGACTGAGACGGTTAAATTTTGAGTTTCATAATGTAATTTTGATTTGTGTCTTCTCCTAATTCACATGCACCCACCCAGAATGCACCGAAAAATAAAACAATTACCAAAATTTGCAAACATGAAAAACGAAACCAAGCGAAGATTGAAAGAATTAGCCATACCTCAAAAAACAGACCGACTCACAATCATCCAAAGCCAACCAAATGCAAATCTTCCCCAATTCCTCTTCACCACAGTTTCAATAGCTGATATTGTATAACTACCATATAAATAAAGACAACATGAAAACCCATAATGAAAGAAGATTACCATATGAAATTCCATAAAAAAAAATAAAAAAAATAAAGAAACCATCAAACCAAACAAAGAAGAAGGAGGAGAATTGAAGCCTTGTTTGGGTAATCGACTCTAATCAAAACATACATAATTTGCTTATTGTATAAAGACAACATGAAAACCCATAATGAAAGAAGATTACCATATGAAATTCCAGTAACTTTCTTGGGGTTACATAATTTGTGGCCACCTTTAGGGTCAGGTCTCCTTATTGTTGAAACAGGATCATGCCTATCTCCTTTTGGTACTGCACATTTTCAATCAGACAATTTGCTTTATCATCAGTAACAAGAAAAGACCCATAAGTTTTTCACTTGTCCTGCAAAATTGCTACAACCATAGAATTCGAAAGAGTAATACTTTTTTCCTAAATAAGAATTTCACCAAACTTTGACATTTCAGGACAGCTAGAAAAAATATCTAACACATGTTATTACAGCAACAAAGTAGGCCATATACTTGCAGGAGGTTTAGACATCTTTTGTTCCAAGGCCTTGGAGCCCCACTTAATTGAAAACTCTGATGCCATGTCTCTCATCAACTGAACCTTCTTCTCCAATGTGGGAGGCGTTGAAGCTATGTTCTCAACGAACTATCAATTAGAAATTCAACTAGTCAGCTTCACAGCAGTTACTGACTCATAAAATTCCATCAAGAGCAAATCCATACCTTTTAATCCACACAGTGATACAGAAAATTCATGTATCTCATGAAATAATTGCCTGATGTCACGCAACTGTGATAAATTAGAAAATCTTGCTGTGGCAACCATCAGTGATGCAACAGCTTCCTTACATTCCTCGGGGAATTCCCTGCAATGACAATAACATAGCAAATATATATTGAGTTACTATGTCCCCCTTTTAACTTACTGATGAAAACTATCTTCCTTTGTCAGGAACTTGAACTATTTATATAATGCACACTATAACATGAATCAATAAGGTCAACAGACAATCTGTAATAATGACAGAATCAGTCAGAGTTCCATATAATACATATGCCAGAACCTAATCAAAGATTCTTCAGTGAGTCGTTGCAATCATATTACAATCCTCACGAATGGATAATGTTATATACCACTTATACTCGAATCAAAATGCTTCCCAATTACTATACCCCATGATGGCAACTAAATTCAACTCATTTCAATATTCACAACACTTCTTCAATGATACTTCGAAACGCATCAAATGCTTATTACTGCCCTTTATTTTTGCAGCCCTTTTAGTTTTACACATTTCAGATTTTGCTTTGCCCATCGACACACATCAGTAACTCTCAATTATCTTAGTGAGTATTTACAGTGAATCCAACAACATTAGGTATAAATAAGGCTTTTTCTATCTCAGTATATTTTAAACAATGGTGCTATCCATTAGTGCAACCAAAACAATACTTCAAAGACACATACAAAAAATTTCCAAACTGAAATCCACTTGCAGCAGCATTGATCTCTAAACTCGATCACTTTAGACATTAGACCGGTGTTAGATTCTTTCTACTCTATTGGTTAATCCATTTATCTTGATATCTTGATGCACTAAACCTTTGTATTGTTTGTTGTTTGACCTCATATACTACACAAATAAAGAGAATTTGTCCTTTTTTTGGGTATCATTTTGGAGAACATTTGTCCTTATGTGGACAATTGCAATTCAGGGTATGAACATTACCCCATGTAATAAAAACAACGCCTGACGCTAATACATGATCAGATGATCTCCAAAATGTAAATTGACATACATAACAGATACAAAAATCCAAAATTGTATTAACACAATTGAAATAGGATTCCATTGAAATACATAAAAGAATATCCTCATATATAATAAGATCTAAATAGTTATTGTCGACATATAACAAAGTCAATATCAAAACACCCAAACAAACCCAATTATCTTCCCTTCAGAGAAAAAAAAATACTCCCATCATATGCAAAGAAGACAATCTTTGTATAAGGCAATCAAATTGAGGCATAGGAAACCCACAAAGAACCTGCACTGCATAATTCTTTTTTAAAAAATAAATAAAAAAGAGCACCCAAATCAATATGCAATTACGAAAAAATGCATGGATATGCATTCTTCGTATTCTATAAATTCTCTTACTTCTTAATTCTCCATTTTCCTCATCTCTTTCCTTCGCACAATCAATCAAAAAAAGCGGATTTGAGTATCTGAATTGAAATAAAGCTTCATCCTCACTATTGGGGCATACAAAACTGAAAAGTATGGAACCAGAGACATAACAAAGAGCATAAATCCCTCACATGTTTCAAAATTTTGGTCCATGTCTCCAATATATGCAATCAAATATGCCTAAGCTTGTTCTGCTAGATAACCCAACTAAATAAAATTAGCAGACATCAAACAAATATAACAAAAAGACCCAATTGAAATCAGGACTATAAAATCAGTGTGTTGTCAAACTTACGGTATTGATGTAGATTCAACCTCATTTAGCTGTCTCTCTCTTTTCTTATTCTCGCATCCTCAAAACCAAACACTGGGATGTCCATAAGAAATAATATCACAATATGAAAACCCATAACTAGGGCTGGGCACGGGACGGGATGGGCCGGGATTTGGTGAATCCCGTCCCGTCCCGAAAATAAAATAACGGTACGGGACGGGACGAGAATGCGTTTTTAGAAATCTGTCCCTTACGTCCCGATCCCGACAAATTAACCCTCAAATTAACATATCCAAAAATCACACAAGCAAAAAAAAAAAACATCAATGAAATTAAAAGCACTGAGATAAAACACTTCCCAGTTCAGCATCAATGGTCCACCAATGTAAGTCTCCCACAAACAGTGTGGCCGACCATTCTCAACTGGAGGACGGATTTGGTTATCATTAACTATTGGACGATTAAGATTGACCTTCATATTCATTTGATTAGCAGGCACCTGTGCAACAGCTAAAGGACCAGTAGTGCCAGAATTCATTGACTGAAGAGGCTTATTAGCAAATTTTCCAGTAACTTCCAAAGAATCAACACCAACATTCGAGGGTATAGTTGTTGAACCCTGAAACCCCATATGCCTGACTTGAGTTTCAGGCACATTAGCCACTGGTGGCTGAACCTTCTGTTCAGGAACAATAGAATAATTTCCTCCAACTGAAACCCCCGGAATTTTCATTTCCTGAGACGCACCAACTTGAACTCTTAGTTCGGGAGCAACAGTTTTCTGAGCTTGAAGTCCTCCCTTCCCACCACTACCAGCCCCTGATGGTGCCTCAGATCGATGCATCTGGAGGAAACCCTCTCCAACATTAACATCATCTTCCACCATCGATTCTTCATCTGCAGCTTGGGTCGCATCAGATTGGCTGGCAGCAGGTTGGGTCGCATCAGATTGATTTGCAGGAGTGGGTTGACTTCCAGCTGGTAAGAGAAGTGCAAGTCGAGTTGATCGGCTTACTGCTAATGAAGGACGATCCGGTTGAGAAGAAATTGCTTCAGAAGAAGCCTGCAGACCAGAAGCACTTTGTCGAGGACGAACCGGTGTTTTCTTCCCTCTAGCCATTAACAAACTGGGAATCAAATTGAGGTTTAGGTTTGGGAATCGAATTTGGGAGAGACAAACTAGGTTTCAGGTATTTGGTTTAGCATTTGGGGATCGAATTTGGTTGAGAGGCTGGAGGGAGTGAAGGCATTATGTTTGAGAGAGAGATCAAATTTTCTTTTGTGTTTAAGTTTTACTGTTTTAGACTGAATTGAGTGTGGTTGAGTGTACTGTAACATCATATGCAACCTAAAAAATCGAATATAAAATGATTAAAATCAGGTTTTCTAATATTACGGGACGGGCCGGGATTTTTCGGGATTGTCCCGATCCCGTCCCGTCCCGTTTCAACATTACCATAACGGAACGGGACGAGACGGGATTGCTATTTTCAAAACCTATCCCGTCCCGTCCTACTAACTTTCGGGACGGGACCGGTACAGAATCGGGATTCCGGTACTAACTGCCCAGCCCTACCCATAACCAAAGATGACCACATGAGAAACCCAGCACGAAAAATCATCACCAATTGAAGATATATTATCATAAACTCACTGTGAAAAAAGTTGAAGATCAATGTCTTGACCCCACTGGTCGCATCCCATTACCATGTATGCTGTTTTCAAATGGCTTATCAAAGTCTTCAACAAAACAACTACACAGCAAAGACCTCAGGAGCTACAAATACCACTTGCAAAACACATGAGCATGTATGGCTACTAAGAGTGTTGCATGAACTTTAAGTTCACAATACTATGTGATTTCAACAAATGTCATTACCATGCAATACATCTTCTTCACTAAATATCGCATGCCTTTATTAAGAACCACACATTTCTTTATATGCAATTTCACGTTGTTTGTAAGTAGTTGCATACTGATCTACAGTCTTTTAGATGTACTTATTCAATCAGAAAATTGGATTTCAGATGAGATGCATACCTATTACGCATCAAATGTTTAATATTGCCCTTTGTCTTTGCTTCCTTTTAGTTTTGCACATTGCTGATTTTGTTTTTGCCCATCGACATACATCAATAACTCTCAATCATATATAAAGTGACCTGACAACGTTTCATATAAATATGCCTTTTGCTATCTCAGTATATCTAAAATAATGCTATTATCCATTAATGCAACCAAACCAATACTTCAAATACAAAAAGGTTCCAAACTGAAATCCAATAGCAGTAGCATTGCTCTAAACTCTTTTTAGACATTGGACTGGTGTTATATTCCTTCTAGTCTATTGGTTAATCCATTTATCTTGAGTTCTTGATGCAGTAAATCTTTACATTATTTTTCATTTAAAATCAAATACAAAAAAAATGCTCAAAACTGAAATTCACATACAGTAGCATCGATCTCTAAACTCACTTTACATATTGGACCGGTGTCAGATTTTCTCTACTCCATTAAAACTTTGTATAGTTTGTCAAAAAAACTCATGATACATAGAATTGTTGAGTAAGAGGCTAAACTCACCTTCGACATTGGACCAGTGTCAGATTTTCTCTACTCTATTAAAACTTTGCATAGTTTGTCTTCTAAACTCATGATACACAGAATTGTTGAGTGAGACAATAGATGTGTCAACCCTATAAATTGCAATAAATAAATGGCAAACAACGGATTAAACATTATGTAGTGAACCTTTGCATCTGTCGTTTAAAACACTGCTGTAAAATATATGATCTAGGCAGCATAAAAGTCTACCTAATGATAAATAACTAATCCAGATCATACGTGTGCATGCCTATAACATTATTGTAAGAGAAATGTGACCCAGATCATTTTCAACTGTAAATTGACTGCTTTAAAATATATGAACTGCTGTCGAATAAGAGGAATGCCCAAAACAGTATTGTAAGAGAATGTGTCTACACTGGGAAAAACTTGTGTGTTTCATTGAATAAGAGGAATAATGTGAGGTTTACCCAGATCATCTTCAATTGTAAATACACTGCTTTAAAATATATGATCTAATTGTAAATACACTGCTTTAAAATATATGATCTGTCGTCGTTTAAAACACTGCTTTAAAATATAGCTATCATTGTTCTGCTTAATCTCTTTTAAACACTGTTGTCTCAAGACATACTGATTCAGTCAATTTTGAGTTCCATAACATAACTTTCATTTGTGTCTTCTCCAAATACATAGGCACCCACCCAGAAATGCACCAAAATTTAAATCAAATTGTCAAAATTTCCAAACATGAAAAACAAAATCAAGCAAAAATTGAAAGGATTAGCCACACCTCACTCACTATTGTCTAAAGCCAACCAAAAGCAAATCCTCCCCTTGTCATGTTCACCACAGTTTCAATAGCTGATATTGTATAACTACCATATGAAAAATAATAACAACATGATAACCTATAATGAAAGAAGATCACCATATGAAAATCAATAATAAAAGTAAAAAAAACTGTAGCAAAGCTCAAGATCAATACCTAACTCTTTATCTCACGCACGAAGATTGAAGCCTCTTTCACCTGGTTCACCATGGATTGAAAGATTATGGCTATAATTCCCCTCACATTAGTTTCATTTGCAGGTCGAGCTTTAAGAGTGCTTTTGGTAGTATTACAACCCAATTAGTTGGCCGTGCATAAACGCACCAAACTATTAGCAGAGGGACACGAGAAAAAATGAAGTTATGTGAAAGAAACATTTATGTACATGGAGATCAAGTGGCCATTAAGAGTCATTCAATATTGATAAGCTCACCTTTGGTCAATGTTGGATGTTTGCACAGAACAAATATGCCAAGAACTACACCACCAGTAATGGGACTAATAAGCACATTAGCCTATCAAGCAAGAATTTAGAAAATCAGGCTACTTAGAGAAGTAAAATAAATGTTCTCAATGGACTGACATCATAGCATTCATTCTAAAATTCACCACCCAGCTTCGTCCCCTTCTCCCCAAATCAAAACCCAATAACCCCTGATATTACCTTTCACGATTTCATGCAGAAGAGCAACCCAGACCCTTCTCTCTCCAAGTGCAAGTCCAACAAACAACGTGTACTTCGCTGAAAACAAAAACAAAAAGCAAAAAAATGGGAAACCAAGCACAAACGGTATCTAAGTTAAAAATTGAGAATATGACATGACGATAATACTTCTGATTCAAAACGAAAATCACACAAAAACCAAGCACGTACGGCTTTAATCGATTGGAAGAATCTTGAAAGAAAAAAAAAAAGGCAAACTAAAAAACTAATTACAAAAATCCATGTTCTTCCACCTTGCCTCGGGTTTGATCGGAACATGAGAGAGAAGAAGGCTTGGGCACCCTTTTCTTCAACTCCAGCAACGCGAGCAAGAGACGGAGTGAGCGAGGAGAGCGAGAGAGGAGAAAGAAAACATCCAGGTGCAATACGTGGAGAATGGGTTTAATCTCTAGAGGAGACACAGAGAGAGAGAGTAGCTTCATGGGATAATAGTATGACGCCATGCCGCAACAGCATGCAACACCCAACACCCCAGGATGACATGTGGCAAGTGTCATCACTTCTTCAATTGTTTGAGAAGTTTAAAAAAAGCTAATGTAAATGTAAAAAATAGGTACGCAATTGGTATTGTAAATTTTTTTTTCCCGTAAAAAAGCTATCCCAAAAGCTATTCACAAATTTTAAATTATAAAAAGGAAGAATGAAAATGTAAAAAATGGGTATCAGAAAATCCCAAAGTGTAAAAAGGATGAATGTACATGTAGAAAATGGGTATGCTATTGGTAAATGTAAAAGTAATTTACTATATTCACAAATTTTAAAATCCCAAATTTTCGAAATTAAAAAATTTGTAAAAATGGTGAATGTAGATGTAAAAAATAGGTATGCAACTGGTAAATGTAAAAACATGTGGTATTGTGGTAAATACACTGCATCAGTGGCAAAATTGTGATAAAACAGAAATGAAAAGAGAAACAGGAATTGCAAAGCAAGGAGTGGCAGTTTTGCAATTGTTTGCGAACCGGGGGTACAACCGTGTTTTTGCCACTTGAATGAACAGTGATAAGGCCTTATTATTTTAGGATATCTAATGGCATGTGAACGACTTGACTGATTGTTCATATTTGTACTCCCTGTAGCCCTGCTCAGTGATCCTTGCTCAAGGCATGTAGCCATTTGTTTTGAGTGTGCTAACATTAATTTCAGTGGATCCTGCCAATGTAATAACACCATTTGATGATTCTCGAATTTGTATCGGTGGTTTTCCAGGGATTGCTACTTTCGCGGCATGCCCATTTGCACCTTATGGTTTGCTTAGAAAACTGGGATCTAGCAAGTCTCGTACTTCCTCTTTAAGAATCTCAATAAAGGAAACATGCAACTGGAACTCCGTCTGATGCTTCAGAGTTTCAATTTTGCTGAATAATACATTCATGACTTGAGGGATAATTCCAGTCTGCACACCATCCCTATCTGAAACCAGTGCCCATGGTATATGTTTTCCCGGAACCCGTCTGACCATACGCAAGGACAGTAGCATTATATCCTTGGAACAAACCATCAACCAGCGAAACAATACACTCTTCAAACATTGCAGATGATGGAGAACCAGTACTCCCGTAGACATGATCGAAAGTAAATGAATGTGTCCCAATTTGTACCTGAGGCTTCCCAGGCACGACAGTGACGCAATCCTTACATATCCCTAGCCTGAAGCTTCTCATCGCCGATGAGCGGCCGGATGTGGACGGCCACTTTGACACTGCAGTCCTCACCGGCTTCCATGGCAATCAAACCAGCTCCTCCTCCTCCTCCTCTTCCAGAGCTCAATAACAAAAATCAAGCTGATTAAGAAGAATGAAGCCGGATCAAACCGTTCTCATTGGAGCTAACAGAGGAGAATGGAGCTCATTTTGGTTGAGACTGTATTTAGGACTTAAGGTTAATTACGTTCGGTTTTATAGAATTTACATTTCGGAAAATTGTTATGTTTGGTGTACATGCATAAGGTAAGGACCAACATTTTTTTTTTCTTGATCTGAACAGAAATTTTACTGATAATATGTTGGATATATTACATCCTAATGAACAACATTCTTTTCATAAAGAGAAATAGGGAGGAAAATGAATTTTCTCGTACCTTAAGAGATTCATCTTTCTTTTTACTTTGACACTAACTACGCGTTCTTTAAGATGTAGTGAGTCATTTGATATGGCCTTCGCAGCCACCACTGGCCTTGGTTTCGGTCCTACGAAACGACGGATTACCGGCGCCGCCGGTGGGAGCTACTCCTCCTTAAGATTACGGTGTGTTGTTCTGTTTATGTTTTTTTTTTCTTCGTTTTTTCCTATTTTAAGGCAGTTTCTTCGTTCCTATTTCTAGGGATTTAGGGGAGAACTTATTCCCTTTTCTGTTTATGGCCGTTTTTATGCTTTGGGCTTTAGCTTTGCTGCTGGGCCTTATTATTGGGCATCATCCCTTAATGAAATTTCTATTCACCAAAAAAAAAAAAAAAACTACGCGTTCAATTGCATAGTCTAAAGTTCATTACTATACGTATGTGGGGAAATACCTAAATTTTAGAGAGACCCTTTGCTCTCACAAAATTGCTTTGGAGTTATTCTAAACATGTATCCTAAACCTAATTCAACATTATTAGTTTGATGTAGAACATATGACAATAGAGATCGGATAGCAGATTGATCGAAACAAGTCCAAACCCGATTTGCTGCAGATTTGGCATTCGGTGTCTGATTGACCATTATAATACCTTTCTGGAAGCGGAACGTCCCAACGAATCAAACTTGTTGCTTTGCCACGATGTATGGGCTTTTTAGGCCATCCGAGTCCGTTTAGGTCTTCAAAATGCAGATTTACTTCTTTTTAGCAATTATTTTTAATAGTTTGTTTTGGATTTGGTTTTTTTTTTTAATCCATGGGCTTTTATGCTTGGTTGTTAGTTGCCCTAGGGTTTATTTGCTCATATATAAGGACCCTTTATCAGTTGTAGTCATCACCTTCTTGATTAATAAAAAACTTTGAGTTTATCTCAATTCTCTAGTGGATTCCAGATTCTTCTCGTGGATTCGAGAAAACCAGACTTGTGGATTCAAGTCACCGTTGGTGGATTCCAACGTTTATATTTCCGCTGCATCAATTGGTAATCAGAGCTAGTATATTCCTATGGTTATCAATACGTATTCATGGGTGACGAAGCTCCTATTACTCGAGTAGAGTTCAATGCTTAGAATGAACGTATCAATGTACAGATGGGAGAAATTCGACAATTGTTGCTTGGCTTGAACAACAACAACAAGCTTAACCGTGGGAATCGTGGGAGGCGACAACAACGCGTTGTGGAATGTGTTGCGGAGGATGATGATTCAGATTCTAAGGAAGAGTTGTCGATTGCTAGTGACGATCAGATTAATCAAACTGATTACAAGATGAAGGCTGAGATTCCAACCTTTTCAGGACATCTGAAAATTGAAGAATTCCTTGATTGGCTGGTTGAAGTTGACAGATTCTTCGACATGATGGATGTGCAAGAATCAAAGAGAGTGAAGATGGTCGATTTCAGGCTGAAGAGTAGTGCTGCTGTATGGTGGGATCAATTGCAGCAAACTTGTCAGAGACAAGGAAAGAAACCGATTCAAACATGGCGGAGAATGCCGCAGTTGTTGAGGGATAGGTTTCTTCCAGCGGATTACGAACAACTACTCTATCGCATGTACATAGATTGTGTACAAGGCAATATAACAGTAGATGAGTACACGAATGAGTTCTTGAGGTTAGCAGAACGCAATGAATTAGGGGAGACAGAAGCGCAAAAAGTGCAAGATATCTGAGTGGATTGAGACCTTCGATTCAAGAGAAAATTGGTTTACAAATTGTGTGGACCATCGCTGAGGCTCAGAATTTGGCATTGAAGGCAGAGCTAATAGAGAAAGCGAAAAAGACTTATTCCAATGTTGAGAGAGGAAGACAGAATCCTATACCTGATAGGGTTCTTGCCCTTTTCAACGGAAGAGAAAGCAACAACAGGGTTATTGAGAAGACAGAGAACCTTAAACAAAACCTAAAACCCAATCCTTATGCAAAACATGCTGGAGATATATGTTATCGTTGCAAAAGACCTGGGCATCGTTTCAATGTTTGTCCAGAACAAAAGCAGGTGTACCTGGTGGAGACGCAAAGAGAAGTCAATGAAGAGGAAGAAGATAGAGAAGACGATGATTACAGTGGGGCTGAGTTTGCAATTGAAGAGGGTTTGGAACGGGTGACTCTAGTGTTGCAGAGGGTCATGTTGTCACCAAAGGAAAAGGGACAACACCACAACATATTTCGTTCTGCATGCTCTGTGAATAACAAAGTATGTCAGGTGATTGTGGACAATGAAAGCTGTGAGAACTTTGTGTCGCAAAAACTGGTGGAATTTTTGAAGCTGCCTACAGAACCTCATCCTAGGCCTTATAAACTGGGCTGGGTGCAAAAAAGACCTCAAGCAGAAGTTACAACAACATGCAGGGTGCCTATTTCCATTGGGAGGCATTATCGAGATGAGGTGAGTTGTGATGTTGTTGATTTGAATGTCTACCATATATTATTGGGAAGGCCTTGGCAGTATGATCTGGATGTCACTTATAAGGGTAGAGATAATGTGATGTTGTTTACTTGGAATGAGCACAAGATTGCCATGGCTTTGTTAAACAGTTCTGAAGGTCCCAAGAAAGGAAATTCGAGTTTTCTCACCATTAACAACAACGATTATGAGTTAAATGAGGCCATAAAAGAATTCAAAACCATTTTTCCTATAGTGGTTAAGGGTTTAATGGTAGTAGAGAAGCAAGGTAGAGAGACTCCGAGAGAGGTTTGGGAACTGTTAAAGGGATTTAAGGAGTTAATTTCTGATGATACTCCCAATGAACTGCGACCCATGAGAGACATTCAACATCCGATAGACTTCATTCCAGGCGCTAGTTTACCTAACCTGCCACACTACAGGATGAGTTCTAAGGAGTGTGAGATCCTAAGGGAGATTATTGAAGATCTGCTGAAGAAGGGGTTTATTCGAGAGAGTATGAGCCCTTGTGCAGTTCCTCTTTTGCTAGTGCCTAAGAAAGGAGGAACATGGAGGATGTGTGTAGACAGCAGGGCCATTAACAAGATAATAATCAAGCACATATTTCCTATCCCACGCCGTGAAGACATGCTTGATGAGTTGAATGGTTCCAAGTGGTTCTCGAAAATAGATTTGAGGAGTGGATATCACCAGATTCGAGTCAAACCGGGTGATGAGTGGAAAACGGTGTTCAAGACCAAAGATAGGTTGTATGAGTGGTTGGTGATGCCTTTTGGGTTGTCCAATGCTCCTAGGACCTTCATGAGACTTATGAATCAGGTTCTTCGTCCTTTCATTGGATCCTTTGTCGTTGTTTATTTCGATGACATCCTTATTTATAGCAAGCAGAAAGGTGAACACCTAGCTAGACCATGTGAGACATGTTCTTAAGGTGCTACAAGATAACAAGCTGTATATCAACCTGAAGAAGTGTACTTTTTGCACCAATAAGCTACTATTTCTGGGCTTTGTGGTTGGGGAGGATGGTATACATGTAGATGAAGAGAAGGTACGTGCAATTAGAGAGTGGCCAACTCCTAAAACAGTCTCGGAGGTGAGAAGTTTTCATGGTTTAGCTACTTTCTACAGGCGTTTTATGAGGGATTTTAGTACAATCACTGCACCAATTACTGAATGCATGAAGAAAGGCAAGTTTCATTGAGGTGAAGAGCAGGAGCAGAGTTTTGCACTTATCAAAGAGAAGCTTTGTACAGCACCGTTTTTGGCTCTTCCAAACTTTGACAAGATATTCGAGGTTGAATGTGATGCTAGTGGTGTTGGAGTGGGGGCTGTCTTGTCCCAAGAGAAGAGAACAACGACTTTCTTTAGCGAGAAGTTGAGTGAAGCGCGCCAAAAGTGGAGTACCTATGGCCAAGAGTTCTATGCAGTAGTGAGAGCTCTATGGCAATGGGAGCATTATCTGATCCAGAGGGAGTTTATTCTGTTCACTGACCATCAAGCCTTGAAGTTTCTGAATAGTCAAAAGCATGTGAACAAGATGCATATTAGGTGGGTGACGTTCTTGTAGAAATTTCCTTTTGTGATCAAGCATAAATCTGGAGCCCTTAACAAAGTAGCAAATGCATTGAGCATGCGAGCCAGTTTGCTGGTTACTTTATCCCAAGAGGTAACTGGTTTTGACTTTTTGAAAGAATTATATGAGGAAGATGATGATTTCAAGCAGGTTTGGGAGCAGTGTGTTATCAAGAAACAACTAGTTGCTAGTTTTTTTATCCATGAAGAATATCTGTTTCGAGGCAACCAGTTATGTGTACCCAAATCTTCTCTGAGAGAGAAGCTGATTCGTGATTTACATGGAGGATTAAGTGGTCACTTTGGGAAAGACAAGACAACTGCAAGCTTGGAGGAGCGTTATTACTGGCCTCAGTTAAAGCGAGACATCAACAATATTATCAGAAAGTGCTATATTTGTCAAGTATCTAAGGGTCAGTCCCAAAATACTAGTCTTTACATGCCTTTACCTATTCCTGATGATATTTGGCAGGATGTTTCTATGGATTTTGTGTTGGGTTTACCTCGAACTCAAAGAGGGGTGGATTTTGTGTTTGTGGTAGTGGATAGATTTTCAAAGATGTCTCACTTCATTCCTTGCAAGAAAATTGCAGATGTTGTGAATATAGCCAAAATGTTTTTTAGGGAGGTTGTTCGCTTGCATGGGGTGCCTAAGTCCATTACCTCTGATCGCGATACAAAGTTTTTGAGTCACTTCTGGTTAACATTGCGGAAGCAATTTGGGACAACCTTGAAGAGGAGTACTACAACTCACCCCCAAACAGATGGACAGACTGAGATTACAAATAAGAGTTTGGGTAATATTATCAGGAGTGTTTGTGGAGATAAGCTGAAGCAGTGGGACCTTGCATTACCTCAGGTAGAATTTGCTTACAACAGTTCTATGCATAGTGTCATTGGTAAGTCACCTTTCTCTGTGGTCTACACTTCTGCCCCACAGCATGTAGTTGATTTGGCAAAATTGCCAAAAGGACGAGGCATCAGTGATGCTGCAGTTAAAATGGCTGAAGATGTTCAGACAGTTCAGGAAGAGATAAAAGCAAAGTTGGAGAAAACAAACACCAAGTACAAGACTGCTGCAGACAAGAGCAGACGTGTGAAAGTGTTTAATGAAGGGGATTCAGTCATGGTCTTTCTAAGGAAAGAGAGGTATCATGTTGGAACATATAACAAGCTAAAACCCAGGAAATATGGGCCTTTCAAGGTACCGAAAAAGATTAATGATAATGCTTATGTTATTGATCTGCCAGTTTCTATGGGGATTTCAAATTCTTTTAATGTTGCTGATCTGCATTAGTTTCATGAGAATGACTCTTCTTTTGGTGATAATAACTTAGGGTCGAGTTCTTCTGAAGTGGAGGAGACTGATGTAGAACAGATGACAATAGAGATTGAAGAGCAGATTGATCGAAACAAGTCCAAACCAGGTTTGCTACAGATTTGGCGTTCGGTGTCTGATTGACCATTGTAATACCTTTCTGGAAGTAGAACGGTCCAACGAATCAAACTCATCACTTTGCCATGACGTATGGGCTTTTTAGGCCATTCGAGTCCGTTTAGGCCTTCAAAATGCAGATTTACTTCTTTTCAGCAATTATTTTTAATAGTTTGTTTTGGATTTGGTTTTCTTTTAATCCATGGGCTTTTAGGCTTGGTTGTTAGTTGCTATGAATTTATTTGCTCCTATATAAAGACATTTTATCAGTTGTAATCGTCACCCTTTTTATTAATAAAAAAACCTTGAGTTTATCTCAATTTTCTGGTGGATTCCAGATTCTTCTCGTGAATTCGAGAAAACCAGACTTGTGGATTCAAGTCGCCGTTGGTGGATTCCAACGTTTATATTTCCGCTGCATCATAGTTCAACACTATCATAAATGCACCGGGGTATGCATAATTTCATTACATAGAGCTTATATACAAAATAACTTTCATGTCTTTGATTAAAGAAACTTTCTGTAATCCTTAAGATGATGAAGACCATCAAGACAATCAAGTTTCAGAGCCAGCAAGCAGTCAACTTGAATTAAGCAATACCAGAAACTACCATGCAATATAAAGAAAAATAGAACCAAGATCAGTATGCTATGATGAAACCAAACATTGGGTATGGGTTATGAACCTTAATTAAACATGATTGGCCTAGAGAAAGAAGTGATGAGGATTCTACAATTTCACATTATTAGCATATGGATGAATACTTCTCATGGATAATCAGTAAGAGCAAGTTCACACGTTGGGTCATTGTTGGGGGGTTAACCTGGGTCACATGCTGGGTCATTGCCACTAAGCATCAGTTTCCACCCTTTTGTTTCTGATTTTAGGTTGTCACGTGACAATTATTATTTAATGAATTTTGTATTATGTTTTTAATAGTAAATAATAGTTTTAAAGAGAAAATTACATAATAGCACATGACCAAATGTAAAAAAACAAAAACCCCACTTTCAATATTTTCTGTACAAATTAGGACATAAGCCCAGACCCAAACTAATAGTACCAGATCTGATTTAGACTTTCATAGGCAAAATGACTAAAATACCCCATTTTAAAATAAATTTAAGCAAAATGACACGGCAGTAGTACGTCTCTGGTCGACACGGCAGTAGCACGTCTCTCGTCGACACGGAAGTAGCACGTCTCCGTTCGACACAGCAGGTCTCGCGTCGACACAGCAGTAGCACGTCTCGCGTCGACACGACAGTAGCACGTCTCTCTTCGACACGGCAGTAGCACGTCTCCGGTCGACACTGCAGTAGCACGTCTCCGTTCGACACGGCAGTAGCACGTCTCCGGTCGACACAGCAGTAACACATCTCGCGTCGACACTGCAGTAGCACGTCTCACGTCAACACGGCAGTAGCATGTCTGGCGTCGACACGGCAGTAACACGTCTCCGGTCGACACGACAGTAGCACTTCTCCGGTCGACACGGCAGTAGCACGTCTCCGGTCGACACGGCAGTAGCACGTCTCCGGTCGACACGGCAGTAGCACGTCTATGGTCGACACGGCAGTAGCACGTCTCCGGTCGACACGGCAGTAGCACGTCTCCGTTCGATCGACAGGGCAGTAGCACGTCTCCGGTCGACACGGCAGTAGCACGTCTCCGTTCGGTCGACATGGCAGTAGCACGTCTCCGGTCGACACGGCAGTAGCACGTCTCCTTTCGACCCGGCAGTAGAACGTCTCGCGTCGACACGGTAGTAGCATGTCTCGCGTCGACACGGCAGTAGCACGTCTCTCGTCGACACGGCAGTAGCACGTCTCTCGTCGATACGGCAGTAGCACGTCTCTCGTCGACACGGCAGTAGCTCGTCGACACGGCATTAGCACATCTCCGGTCGTATGTCTCCGGTCGACACTACAATAGCACGTCTCCGTTCGACACGGCAGTAGCACGTCTCCGGTTGACACGGCAGTAGCACGTCTCGCGTCGACACTGCAGTAGCACGTCTCGCGTCGACAAGGCAGTAGCACGTCTCGCGTCGACATGGCAGTAGCACTTCTCCAGTCGACACGGCAGTAGCACGTCTCCGGTCGACACGGCAGTAGCACGTCTCATGTTGACACGGCAGTAGCACGTCTCGCGTCGACACGGCAGTAGTACGTCTCGCGTTGACACGGCAGTAGTACGTCTCGCGTCGACACGGCAGTACCACGTCTCGCGTTGACACGGCAGTATCACGTCTCGCGTCGACACGGCAGTAGCACTTCTCCGGTCGACATGGCAGTAGCATGTCTTCGGTCGACATGGGAGTAGCACGTCTCATGTTGACAAGGCAGTAGCGCGTCTCCGGTCGACACGACAGTAGCACGTCTCCGGTCGACACGGCAGTAGCACGTTTCTCGTCGACACGGCAGTAGCACGTTTCTCGTCGACACGGCAGTAGTCAACACGGCAGTAGCACGTCTTCGGTCAACACGGCAGTAGTACGTCTCATGTCGACACGACAGTAGCACGTCTCTCGTCGACAAGGTAGTAGCACGTCTCCGGTCGACAAGGCAGTAGCACGTCTCCGGTCGACAAGGCAGTAGCACGTCTCATGTCGACACGGCAGTAGCACGTCTCTCGTCGACACGGCAGTAGCACGTCTCTCGTCGACACGGCAGTAGCACGTCTCTTGTCGACACGGTACTAACACCTTCCTACACGGCGGTAACACGTCTCTTGTCGACACGGCAGTAGCACGTCTCTCTTCGACACGGCAGTAACACGTCTCTGGTCGACACGACAGTAGCATGTCTCATGTCGACACGGCAGTAACATGTCTCTCATCGACACGGCAGTAGTACGTCCATAGTAGCAGTAGAATATGTAGTGAAGGGTAGTTTTGTAAAATATGTAGTGACAGATGACATATGGATATTAGTTTGTCCTAATTTGTTAATTTGTGTCCTTAAATATATAAGATAATGTGTAAATGATGTATTTGTAAACTGAAATTTGGTCAGTAACTAATATGTAATTTACTATTTTAAAGTTATTATATACTAAAGGATGGTCGACTGTTCATAATCACTGTTCACGTGAATAGTGTGTTGACAATTCTGCTCCTGATATAGGTTACACAATTTCATATGTGCCCTTATTTTAGTCTTAATAACAAGTTTGTCATCCAACCTAAATATAAAAAACTCATGTCGTCAGCACGCAATCAGAAATTTTTCCTTTCTCCACCGCTTCGTTCTCTCTTGGGCTTCCAGAGTGATGTTCTTCGTTCTTCTCAGCAGTAAAATCAATCTATAGCTAAACTATTCTTCTTAACCCTTTTTTACTATGGATACCCATATCCCAATATCTATACCAACCAATAAACAAAAAGATTTGTCAATTTCGTTAATGCATCAAATTTTTGATTGGTTTTTTTTGTTTCTCTTGATTTGAGCTGATTCGGGTTTTGTCTCTGCCATAGTCTGAGACCTCAATGATCGATTGCACCGGTTTCAAGTTGATTGCTTGCTGACTTGAGTTTGAATTTCGGTAAGTTTTCTGGTAAAGTTACAATCTTTACTTGCAAGAGGAAACTAGAGATAGTGAATTTAAGTATTGCTTCGATGATATGTTTCAATAATTTAATTCAGTGTGCAATTTCAAAGAGAAACGATTGCTTGATATTGTTTTTAGTTAGCAATTTTCTGATACAATTCTGTGTGATAAGTTGTTGGGTTATATCTGAGACATGATCATTCTGAATTGCTTTCAGCTTTTGGAACAGTAAATGAAATTTTTTTGCCATTTACATTTGAGAATTTGTAAGGGATGATGTGTATTTTTTATGTACTTATTTATAGGATGAGGACTCTGCAATCCTGACTCATGCAGCAGAGTAAACAAAATGCCAACCCCTGAAGCCTAAAGGTTTATTTATATAAAAGAGATATTGGATCAACCAGGGTTTATTTCGGTGTTATGTTGACTGCTTATTAGATAGTTAGTGAAGTGGATGAAAATTCAAGGTATACAGTTCAGTAAATGCGGTTTGAATAGTACTTCGAAATGAAACACAGAGTTAGTTCGAGGTTTCGCCTTACTGGAACAAAAAAATTATTATATGCAATTCTTCAATTATACGAGTACAGTTTAGTGGCACTAGTAATACCTTTTTACATTCCGGGGCTGTTTAGAAATGTCACTCCTCATTTTGAAGATGCTGTAAGAAATTGTACTTTATATACTTTCCACTATAAAAAGGACCATAGGTTGCATTATGGAGAGGCTTATGTGTGTTGCTTGCATTTTGAGTAATAAGCTAAGCTACTGTAATATTCTCTTCCCTGATTGCTTTAAGATGTGTAACAGATCCATCACAATCTTTTGGTTTTCATAACTGATTTTGTTGCACGATTTACGTCTGAGATTGGGAGAGGGAAGCTGAAATCTTCCCTCATGTATCTTGGAGTTCATACCTTAAATTATGCTGATTTGTTTGGAAAACACATTCTTTTTGATCAAAACTAAATCCCTGCCTTTTTCTGTGTACTATATTGTCGTACTGACTTGCAAAACATAAATCATGTGTTTTATATATTCCATATTGTCATATTTATTTCGGGTTAGCACATCTTGAGTTGATAAATCCTGCATTTTATGTTGTTTTGTTTTCAGTTATAAAGTAGCCGAGCTTCTTATTTGTAGGATATATTAGTCAAAGTGCTAAACTATTTTCATATACTGCATTTTAAATTTCATTGTACGCTTTGCATTATAGATTGCTGATCTATACATATACATTACATTTGTTTACTTCAAAGCTCGAAATTTTGCATATTGAATATTTGACTATATTTTCTTTCTTTCAAAATGATAGGAAAGCCAAGATTGAGCCAGCAAGTCATTAGTGGAGGAAGCAACTTTTTGAAATCATGCCTAACTATCTATTAGCTTAACAGCCATTTAGCATGTCAGATGTTAATGGACAATATCTACTACATTCAAGCTGTCCATCAGCAATTGTGACCGAGTTGCCCTTGAATAGCCTGTTTTCTTAACACTACCACATTATCTGTATTTGTGGTGTTAAGATAAATGATCTGCAGTCGGGATGTTTTACTTAATGCAGTCAACAAATGATTTATGATTTATATCAACTAAATTTTATACATGTTCTTTTAAGTATAGTTCTCAAACGATGCCCAGTGTAAGACTCCTGTGAACAAAATCCACGGCAAGGCGCGGGTCCGATTTCTAGTGTATATAAAAAGGAATAGTTTGTTGAAGAGAATATTTTAACAAAACATAAATTATAATTTTTCCGTCAAGTCTACTATTTTTTTTTTCTATATATTATTTAGTTTGAGCCCAGTGGATATTTTGGTCCAAGACTGCATAATAAGTTTTGGGTAGCATTTGGGCCAATACTTGTGGCCCGATTTAATATAAAGCCGTTTAAGTCTCGCGAGCTTCAGGAGCGCGCGGGATGGAATCGAGCTTCAGGAGCGCGCGGGATGAAATCAAGTTTCAAGAGTTCGCAGGTTGGTTTAAGTCTGCGGCCCGCGCGAGATAGGTTTCCTCAAAAACTGTGACATCGCGCGGAATAAGATCATTTGAGTCCGCATAGGACTCTACAGTGGGGCAACGTGGAGGCAACGACCCACGCGGCTGGACGCGTGTCATGCAGATGATTGGTATAAGCGAATAAAGCAGTGTCCTTATGGTATTCGGTTTCAGAGTCCGAATTGGACTATCAGATATCTTTCTTCGGGCCGAAGACAAGCTACTATATAAAGGGGCTCGAAGACTTATAGAACTCTCTCTCTCAAATACATACAAAAAATACAAACAAACTTTCAACCTAGTTGAACTCCTTCGAGCTTCTCGAAAAACCTAACCCTAAGCGCGTCGCCGCCTAGGTTTTCCCAGAGCCCTTCCGGACTCTACTCCGATCATCTCTGATCTCTACCTGGTTGCTCTGCTCGCGACACCGTGAGTATCAAATTGCCTTGTGCTCGTAATTCGTCATCTAGGTGGCACCGGTAACCCCCCCTGCTTGTTCAAGAAGTCAAGACCTGACGCACCCCACTTCCTTTCCTCGTCCGCGAGGTGGCATGCCCCGCATTCCCAAGAAGCATTGACTGCTACCGTCTCTCAAAGCCCCTGCTGAGGATCGTGGCCAAAACATATCCCATTAATTACTTTGTCCTATTTTTTTTTATGGTTGTAGATTTTTTTTTTTGATCAAAAGGTCATTCCATTTAAATCAAAGCAAACAGTACAAAGATGACGTACTCTTGTGGGGTCGTCAGAAAACATCGTCTTGCAGAATTGCAAATCCTATACTAGATAAAGCATAAGCTATGAAATTCTAAGTACACCCACCTTGTTCGGTTAAACACTTTTATTTTACAGGTACATTAGGTTTCGAAG
Organism: Fragaria iinumae; assembly: GCA_009720345.1. Taxonomy (NCBI): domain Eukaryota; kingdom Viridiplantae; phylum Streptophyta; class Magnoliopsida; order Rosales; family Rosaceae; genus Fragaria; species Fragaria iinumae. The sequence goes on along the minus strand of CM019123.1, from coordinate 17,213,452 downwards.
AAAAAAACTTCCACGAAAAAAACTAGTTATCTGAACCTAAACAAAGATTAAATCTTTTCCGGATTCGGAGTGCTAGATGCACTCCCATCAACATTTTGAGGCAGAATACTCTCAGTCACTCTCACCACCGGAGTCTCAGAGCCATCAATTTCCTTCCTTAACTCACTAGTCGAAGTACAGCCTTCGAAAGTGACCATCTCAAAATCTGCCTTGTCACTCACCTCAGCAGGATTTTTGATCACACCCTCATCAGAACTGGGTGCTTCTTTGCTTCCCTTGTTACCAGAGGAGTTAGTTTTCTTGTAGGTCTTCCACTTTTTCAGTTGAGCCGCCGCTACCAGCTCTAACTCCTCCTTGGAAAGATTTTTGCTTCCAAACGGACGTCCCAACTTCTTCTTTTTCTGGGGAGAAATAATCAGCTTCCCCTTGTCATGAGCCAAAGCAATCCTAACATTCACAATATCCAAGGATGGTTCGGGGAACTTTAGGTACCTTTTCCCAGTCCTCTCGCATTCCATGCCATTACGCTTCTTACCAATGATCTTGTTCAGCACTTCCTTGTCCAACACCATCGGTATCACCTCTAAGGTCGTACCAATCACCACCACTTCCTTTCCAACCATCAGAATCATTGTATTCTGAACAGCGGCAGCATAAACTTTGGTTGTTGTAGCATCAGATGACACTTCCCGAGCTCTAGACTTTTTTATAGGGGAGAGAACTGAATTCTCACTACCCCCAGATGTACTAGAACGCTGTGAGTGTGAATTGGTAGGCGCCAAAACCCTAGCCACCTTTGCTTTCGGCGCAGCACGGCCGATTGGCTTCGAGAATAGTGACAAATGACTCATCGCTACCTCTGGCGAGGCTTTCAGCGCATCCCTCTCCTTCTAAATCAGATGATCACACCCCATTGCATCATGGATGAACAATCCACACAATCGACAAAAACCCTTCACCTTATCAAAGGTGAGAACCACCTCTGCCACTATTCCATCCATCTCGAACTCAATTTCCTGCCAAACTCGGATACGCCTTCGCACATCAAACTCCAGTCTGATCCTTTGAACCTCTTCCTTTCGCTTTAGCGCGGTCTGATCAAATTGAATAACTCGACCTAACCCAGATCCCACCATATTTAAAGCTTTAGGGTTCCTCAAATTATGAACAAGGCCTTCTACCGCCACCCATTTCTCTAATGTATTCAGAGGGACGACAACCGGATCTCCCCTCCCATCATACAACCCTAACACCAACATGGTGTTTCTGTAGTGCCAGGGTCCTCCATGCAAGACTCGGTTTCGTTCTGCAACTCGCTTGAATTGGAAGAAAAACCGGTCGCCTGCATCCAACACCGAGAGGCCTCTCTTCATTCTCCAAATCATCGGGATCGTCCCTTTGAATCCTGGAAATTTTGCTTTTGGACCCAGAAGGCGTCCCACCAGATATGCATGGTCTTCCTGCACAGCTCCGCCTCTCTCAACACCGATCTTGATGCGAGAAGAGTCAGAGAGCAGTAGTCTAGATGAAGCGGCTTGGAAAGCCGATCCTAAGGATTCAATAGCAGCAACCATGGAGTTTGTTTTTCGACAAAGGAGACGAAACCCTAGCAGAGCGGCTAGGTCAGTTTTTAACTTCTAACAATACAATACCAAATGGCTGCTATGGAAAATCATGGTTATAGATATAAAAGGGTTATAAATACAAGTAAACATATGGTTAATTAATGGCACAGACCAAAAACTACACCCCATGCAGAGATTGGACCTTCTGATTAGTGCGTGCGTCAACTTGCCTCCACTTCGCGTGCTCTCTCTCATCTTCCTCTCTCATCACATAGCGGTCCCCACTGAAAAATTGTGGGCTGGCGCTGATGTGTCATGGGAAGACCCAGGTTATGAGGTCATGTGTCACGTCCCGACTCTTAAATTTTACCTTAATTACTAGCATTGTGGTAATAAGAATTTTACCGTCTTCGTCATTGAATTTATAGTCCTAAAGTCCCTAGAGGTGTGTTGAGGGACGAATATTTCGAAAGAATTATTCGAAGGAAGAAAATTTGACGACGGTAAAAATGGTAAATTTTAGCTAGTAAAAGATAATTTTTATTGGGGTATTATTTTGGGGGTGTTGAAATTTGGAATGGGTATATGTGGGTTGGAACCGGTTGGGCCAAGCCCAAAATTCTCTCTTCCTCCCGATTCTCTCTCTTCTCTCCCGCACCCGGTTTTCCCCTCTCTACACCCGGAAAACTTCCCGGCCGCCGTTCGCCGCCGTCCGGCCGCCCCAGACCGCCGCACCGGTCCCAATCGTTCGGTCTCCAACCTAGCTTCCATTCTAGACCGGTGGCAGCCTCTCTAGCGCCGCCGTGAGGGAGAAACGCCGCTCTGAAGCTCCGACTGCCGAATCGGTTTTCTCGCCGGAACTCCCTCCTCTGGCCGCCATAGCTGGCGATCCTTGCCTAAAAAGGAAGCCCTCCTCCCGTGCTCCAATCCCTCCAAAGGGCTCCCTCCATCTTGAGCTAGGTAAGGAGAAATCGGTATTTGAATATCTAGGGCTTTATTGTGTGTTTGCGTTCGATTGACATGATTAGGCTCAGAATTGGAGTTTGTGGTAGTTAGGAATGTTGTAGAGGAGGTTGAGAGGAAGATGCTGTCAAATTTTGGTGGGCATTGGAGGTCGCCGGAGCTGGTCGCCGGCCGCCGCTGAAAAATTGTTTTTTGGTGGAGATTTTTATGAGGAGTTTAATGGAATGATTTTTAGAATTTTTGGAGGAGTTTTGGATAGGTTTTGGAATTTGTTAAGTTTGGTATTTTTGGCGGAATAATAAGTTAAAATCCGGCCATTGGATTATTTTTATGATTAGGACGTTGGAAGATGATTTTGAGGATGTCGGTATTTATAGAGATTTATGGCTGGCGGTGAAGTAAAGATATTTAGGGCGATAGGCATGGTTGAGCGAGAGAAGCTTATATTTAATTATGACTATTTTCTTTAAGCGTCGGTGTTTTATTTGAGGAATTATTTATGTTTTGGAACAGGACGCGAGGAGGCTCGAGCAGAGGAGACCTCCGACCGACGTCAGGCTTAGGCCTAAGTTGTGAGTGGACCTTTGTTTTTAAATAATGTTTTATTGTTGAATAATTTCTTTTGTTGGAATTTATCCTGAATTGAGAATTTCGGTGTTTATACTCATTTATTGACGTTTATGAGAATAGTATGTATATGAGAGAACGCTAGCTAGCAATACGTGATTTCCCCCCATAATGAGGAAAAATGTCATTATTGGGTGACGTGAGCGTTAGACGCAAGCGTCGTAGCCCTGTACGACTTTCTACTTTTCGAGTTCATTCTATGTTTTTAGATTCATTCATAGAATTCGTACAAGGAGTAAGCACGTATGAATACCACTCGGTCGTTTCCCCCATACTGAGGAAAAATGCCATTATGGGGTGACGTGCGCGTTAGACGCGAGCGTAGTAGCCTGGTATGACTATCTACTTTCAAGCTTATTCATAGATAGCATACATGGAGTAGACGGGTGTTAATACATACTGATATAAATATATAATTTTAGCCTGAGAGGCTGTATTTGTTTAAGTTTTGGAGACTAGCCGGAACTAGTCGTGTCCTTGAAAGTTTTTCTTGGGGAAATATTATTGTTGACGAGATTACTTTTGTCCACTCACTCTCACGTAATTAAATATTTTCCCCTGGGCTTTTCTTTCGTTTTTAATTGCCCAGTCTGCAGAGTTCGGGTGGGGTCTAGAAGGAGGCGACGAGGCATAGTCACCCACATTTCCACTACTGTTCGCCAGTAGGTCATCTGTTTAAACCACTAGGTTTTATATCAGCTTCCGTTGTCTTTCTTGTAGTAGCTCTGAATATTTTCGGAAAAATAAGTGTATTATTTTATTCGGTTATTTGGATTGAGTTGAAGATTAATATTTTGGTTAAGAGAATGTTCTATATTTTTCTGGGTTAGGGTTGTCCATTTTCAAGGGAGGTTTGCCGAGTTCTTCGGTAAATTTTCCTTGGAGGTGATCCCCGCAGGACTTACCTCGGGTTTCAGGGTGAAATTCGGGGTGGGTCTTGACATCATGGGTTTGGGTCATGGTGATGAATGACCCAAGAGAAGACCCAATGATAGATATGATATGATTTTTTTGATGGGTGGAAAATGCAATTTTAGGCTTGGGTCATCATGCTTATGTGGCTTATGACGTAGGTCATGAAAAATCATATGGGTGGACTTGCTCGGATTGCTAAAATCTCAGAATTTGTCAAAGACCCTTTCTTCTTTCCCCCGGTGGGATAACCCAATCTATATATTAAATCGGGAACAATAGAGGGTCCTTTTTTTTTCTCTTTCTTTTCTTAAGAGGTAGAAACGGAAAGTTTGGAACAAAAATGATGTTTGTTGCTAGGTTTACTTAGACATTTGCTGAGTACATTTAGAAGCATCTTTACAGTTTCATCCCATGCTGCCGATTTCGAATAAGAACATGATGAGCAAAAAAATTAGTCAAGTACTGAGATGGTGCAAGCTACAAGAAATTAACATTATTCATATCCCAAGTTTAAATCCTGGTATTTGCATTTTTTTCCAGGCACGGATGCAGTGTAGAGGTTTTTGGGATTGAAAAAAAACCCTAGTGTATTATGTTTTTTTACTGGATATTTGTCTTTTTCGCGCATTCAGTCCTACCCAACTTCCTTACTTGCACATCTTCTTCTGTTGTATGCGACTACACCTCTACTCTTCAGTTCCTCTTCCTATCCTTCTAGTTTTCTTGTCTTATCATTCTTAAATTTCTAAAGTTCTTTGAATATAAATTTTCTAATCTTCGTTTTCCTATATAGAATCTGATGAAATATTGGATTTCAATATATTCTTATTGGGTTTTCTAATTCGTCTCTTATTTTCAGAATTTTCTTCTACTTTCATTGATGTCTATTTTTATTTCTTTCAAAGACTCGTAATTGACGTATGCTTGAGCTCCTGCATTTTGCATGGGTGTACAAATTTTTTTTTTTAGCCGAAACCCACCCCATGTTTAAATCCTAGATCCGTCACTGGTTTTTTCCGACGCTGCATGCCGATTCCGAATATGAACTTGATGAGTGAGTCCCAAGCAAATATATACGAGTGACTCGCACATATGAACCCGATGGAGGACCCTAAACTGGTCGAATAGGGTCCGAAGGCCAATTAATGCATGGGCAATGCTTACGTCATAATGGGCATGCGACCAAGATTGTTGAAGGCCGGCCGGCCACTCGTTCCCTGAGACATGGTTATCACGATCTGGTCCCCTCGTTCCCCAGGATCAGGCCGATTGGACGAAAAAGATGCATGATTATGATCGATGATGCTTCTCAATTATCCATGCATTTTGGTTCATATATATGTTTGGTGCCAAGGTATTCTCACCAGACTTCATAATTCATACCTCATAGCGATTCACACAAACATTAACATGTGACATATATTTGTGGTTCTCAAAATGCCTACCAACCGATTGATGCAACCCTATGACTAGTTGGCACCAATTATTTGTAGTATGGTGTAACATCCAAAGACCCAGTATTGTCGAACTAACAGTACATGATTTGGGAGTGTTTTCTTTTCAGGTTCCCTTAAGTGTATTAACCACGTCATTGCGTCAAGTTATAAGTTATAAAATAAGAAAACACAATGAAGAAAGTGTTTTAGGATATTCTGTATCTTTCTAGATATTCTTTATGTGTGCTTTGGCCTTATGTCAATAGGATATGTAGTTTGACTAGATCTATGTATTCATTTTCCTTACCTAATTGGTATTGTGTAATTCTCTATATAAATGGCTCTTATCAATGAATAATATATCATCTTTCACGATTCTCTTGCTATCTCTTTGTCTCTACACTTTATCTTTCATCAGAAAGTAATTTTACTAAAAGTTCTATAACGGAAGGTCTGGCAAAAGATCTAGACGAAATATTTTTATAAAGTACCGTCAAATTTTTTTTTCAATAACTAGTCTCTTAACACTGCAAGTACATAAAAAAAAACCGCGATTACCGGCAAGTAGCTCAAAGAGGGGTCCGAAGAATTAAGGTAGTCGGGTGTTTTTTTTTTTTTTTTTTTTTTTTGAGAGATAAATGTATACCTAGTCCGGCCATATGCGTTTTGTTAGTATATAGTTATTAATCTAAAATAAGAAAAATAAACTACTACCAGGGTAAAAATTACTGAAGTTTTTTTCTTAGTTTACAAGAATTGATTATATTTATGTTTATTTATTTTTTTTTGAACAAGACTTGAATTGAATTCATTGAACTCTGTGTGAGGGAGGGAGTGTGTCTGGACTGGACTCTCAGTTCTTCAAGTCCTTTTCTATATAAGACGTACATCTGAAACAATTGTCTTTATAATACAGCTAAAGTTGTTTGATCAATACCACTAGATCTCTCCCATTTTCTACATACACCTTCCCTTCTATCTAGCATTCTAGCTAGCTATGGCTTCTTACAACTCCAATCATCGTCCCGATCCGGAGGTTCTGGTACAAGAGAACAATTCATCTGTGAGGACACTGACACTAAACAGGCCTCGACGCATGAATGCTCTCTCCCTTGAAATGCTCTCTCGGCTGTCTGAGCTGTTCCTCGCCTATGATCATGATACCAAAGTCAAACTGGTCATGCTCAAAGGTAATGGAAAAGCATTTTCTGCAGGCGGTGATATCGCTGTCATGGCTCATCATATCAGAAATGGTGATTGGAGGTCTATTGTAAAAGAATCCGAAGTGCTTTATAAGTTACTCTTCTTTATAGCAACCTACAGTAAACCCCAGCTTTCAGTTCTCAATGGCATAGCCATGGGAAGGGCAGCTGGTATTTACTTAGCTTCCAGATTCCGAATAGTAACGGAGAATGCAACGTTTTGTATGCCAGAGACAGCTATGGGAGGGTTTCCTGACACCGGTGCCTCTTATTTCCTTCCGAGACTTCCCGGATTCTTCGGAGAATATCTTGCCCTAACCGGTGCCAGATTGGACGGTCCTGAAAGGCTTGCTTGCGGTCTAGCAACTCACTTTGTTCCGGCAACCAAATTGGCTTTGCTAGAAGAAGCACTAGTATGCAAAGTTGCTTTGACGAAAGATGGTACCTCAATCACTGATCTTGAAATTTATATTTCAGCTATTATTAATGAATACTCGGTCGTCCAACCAGCTTTGAAGAGAGGTAGCGCTTTACACAAAATGGATGTTATTGAAAACTGCTTTTCGAGGAGATCAGTGAAAGAAATTATAAGTGCACTCGAGAAGGAGGCTACATATCTTGAGGATGATGCATGGATATCCTCCACAATTCAATCACTTAAGAAGGCTTCGCCGACAAGTTTGAAGCTATGTTTGAGATCGATCAGAGAAGGAAGGTCGCAAGGGCTCAGTGAGTGTCTTGTTCGAGAACATACAATGGGGTACCATATTGCGAGGGGAAAAATAAGCAGAGATTTCATAGAGGGTCGCGCAAGACTGCTGTGGGACAAGAATAAGATCAGTAAGTGGGAGCCTAGTAAGTTGGAGCTTGTCACTGATCAGATGATCGATCGCTACTTCTCCAAGATAGATGATAATCATGAAGAGGCGGAAGTATTTAACCTCCCTGCAACTGCAAGATCCAACTTCCATGCCATAGCCAAGCTTTGATGATGTGCATGTTATGGTGTTTGGGTAGAGATCTTATGTCAGCATGCATATGTAACACTACGTACGTTGGTCATGTTTAATTTCCTTGTTTTACATTTCTGTTGTTTGGATTTCTCCTCTCCTCTTCCTGATCTGGCCTCATCTCCTTAAAAATCTCAGAACCAAGTCTGCAAGTTTCATCGAAGTCTCTCATCTCCATCGTCAGATTGACGACGTTGGGTGGTTTCCCGATGGTTCGTCAGTAGTTTCTGATGGCTTTGCGGCGGTGTATGTTGATCTGAGTTTGTTATGTGAGTTTGCTTACTTTTTTGCTTGGATGAGTTGTCTCTGTGACTTTAAGGTGCAGCTTTTGGCCATCAGAACAAGTTTTCCCAGCTAGTGCGGCGGCGATGGTGGTTGCGGCCTCATTCTCTTTATACTTTGTTTTTATTTTTGTATTTGTTCAGTGTGTTTGGATGCGGGTGAATTCCTGGGAATTTAATAAAAAAATGAGGAATTCCCAATTGCTTTGGACACTTTCCACCGTTTGGATTCTTATCCTGTGGAATTTGTAATTTTCACGGGAAAATATCTATGGAATTTAGGAGCTTAAATTCCCGATTTGAATTCTTCACAAAATATGCGTCATTTATCAAATTCCTCAACTGAGGTTAATCTAAATACTAATTTTTGTCATTTTAAAATTCTCAATCCAAACACAACGTTCAGGTTTGTTTCGATTTAGGTATGTTTTGTTGGGCTTCTATTGTAGTTTTTGTGCTTATGTGGAGTTACGTCTTGATGAGAGGATTACAAATTGTCGGTAGAAAAACCATACTGTAGAACTGAATCATGCATGATGAGAACCCGATCGAGGACCCTAAACTAGTCGAACCCTGGAACCAACCCTAGCACCAGTACCTTTACGGAGGCTAATGCCTGGCTGGTGCTTACTTCATAATGGACGTGCGACCAGGCTCGGACCTGAGGGGAGGTCTAAGAGGCGGCCGCCTCGGGCCCAAAATTTTGGGATTCAAATTGGGGCACATTTTTTGTTGTTGTGTTTTTTGGTAAACAAAAGCCCATCACATAGGAAAGTATCTCAAATCCTCACTATCCAAACACATGTCGCGTGTGTGTGTTCACACACTATTCTAGTCTTCATTTGTTTTTTGGTCTGACTAGTCTTTAATTGTCAACTCAAAAAAGAGTGGGGTGTCACACCACCCAATAAGTTTTTGTAAGAGTACATGCATAAATCAATTACTATAAAAAGAGTAATTGGAGAGTGGAGACTCGGAGCTAGTCGGGAGGGTTGAACAAGAAGCCAGGTTTTGGTTTTTTTTTTTTTTTTTGAACATGAGCCAGGTTTTGGGTTTAAGGGCTTTGAGGTGAGAGCAAGTCTACCTTTGGTGAAATTTACCAAAGAGACATCACTTCATATTTACAAGAACTTGGAAAAGATGTTAATACTGTATTCGAACAATTTTAGTTTTCTTTTTTATGTACTGTGACTTATGATTTACAAATTAAACCAAGTCATTTTTAGATAGTTGTGTGGTACAATGTTCAGGTGCGACCAAGCTCGTTAAAGGCCGATCACTCGTTGCCTGAGGCGTGGTTGAGGCGTGGTTCACTCGATATATATGATTCTACACTATATGCTCTGATTTACATGCATGACATCCCAGGGATGAGGACGAGGACATTTTGGTTAACATACATAAGTTTGGTGCCAGATCTTTTTCACAAAGCTCGTTTAGGTTGTTCTAGCGATTCAAACAAATATCAACACGTGCCATTTGTGTTATCAGAATGCCTACCAACCAATGCAACCTTATGACTCGATGGCATTGTTTGGGAAAATGATATAATGGAAGTAACAACTCAAAACCACACAAAGGATAAATATGCAAAGATGTAAAAGATAGAGGAAAGGGAACACCAGATATAACGTGGTTCAGCGATGTGCCTATGTCCACGGGGCAGCAATAACAAGAACTTCCACTATAAAATAATAGGTACACAAGATACACAACTTCAAGAACAGTACTTGAAAGAAACCCTCTCTCACACTTGTTTTGCTATCAACTACTCTACACTCTCAACTTGGAGTGGACACTCTTATTTACTTGGAAGATGAATGTTTCTCTCTTGGAAGAAATGCTTGAGATGGATGAGATGCATGGAATGAGCAAATGACTCTCCTTTTATAGGCTAAGGAGGAACCATCTAGACCTCTCATTAGTCATCTCCCAATAAATGGTACTTCATGAATCTTCCTGTAACTCATGTCTTGACTATAACTCAAAAATCATCCATGTAACCTTGTGTAACTCATGTAACCTTTGTGTAACTCATGTAACCTTTGTGTAACTCATGTAACTTATGTAACTCATGAAACCTTTCATATTATTTTCATTACTATTTTATTTATTTTGGTCTGGATATTATAACAATCTCCCCCTCTAGACCAACCCAGGGACATACACGGCAAGACTTCTACTTGAAGTCCATCTCAGCGGACTTGCTGCAATACTCCAACTTCTGTTGTGGCACAACCTTAGTCAACATATCTAAAGTGTTCTTGTTGGTGTGAATTTTCCTCAACTGCAAAAGCTTCTTTGACACTATATCTCGTATCCAATGATAACGTAGATCAATGTGCTTAGTGCGAGGGTGATAAACTGAATTTTTACTCAAGTGAATTGCACTCTGACAATCACAATGCACCATATACCTTTCTTGCTTCACACCCAACTCCTGAATGAACCTTTGCAGCCATATCATTTCCTTGCCTGCTTCGTTTGCCGCTATGTACTCGGACTCAGTGGTGGATAAGGCAACACACTTCTGTAACTTAGACTGCCATGATACAGCTCCCCCACAAAATGTAAATAAGTACCTAGAAGTGGACTTTCTGTTATCAAGGTCCCCAGCTAAATCTGCATCTGTGAAACCCTCCAAAACGGGTTCGGATCCACCAAAAGACAAGCACAACTTTGAGGTGCCCCTCAAATATTTAAGTATCCACTTAACAGCTTCCCAATGCTCTCTGCCAGGGTTAGATAAATATCTACTAACAACTCTAACTACATGAGCAATATCTGGACGAGTACATACCATGGCATACATAAGACTACCAACAGCTGATGAGTAAGGGATACTTGCCATTTTGTCTTTCTCCTCTTGTGTAGTTGGGCATAATAATCTGCTTAACTTGAAGTGATTACCTAGAGGTGAGCCCACTGACTTGGCTTCTTTCATGTTGAACCTTTCAAGCACCCGTTCAACATACCTCTCCTGTGACAACCATAATTTATTTGTCTTCCTGTCACGGGTAATCTCCATGCCCAAAATCTGCTTAGCTGGACCTAAGTCTTTCATATCAAAAGACTTTGATAAATCTGCCTTCAACTTGTGGATCATAGAAACGTCTTGCCCCACTATCAACATATCATCAACATAAAGCAACAAAATTATAAATTTACCTCCAGTGAACCGTTGAATGTACACACATGGGTCTGCATCAGTTCTTTTGTATCCATGACCCACCATGAATGAGTCAAACTTCTTGTACCATTGTCTTGGCGCTTGCTTCAGCCCATACAAACTTTTCTTTAGCTTGCAAACCATGTGCTCCTTGCCCTCGACCTCAAAACCTTCCGGTTGCTCCATGTATATTTCTTCTTCCAAATCACCATGTAGGAATGCCGTTTTTACATCTAACTGCTCTACCTCAAGATCCATGCTAGTTGCCATGCCCAAAATAACTCTGATAGATGTCATTTTGACAACTGGTGAGAAGATCTCATCAAAATCTACTCCTTCCTTCTGCCCGAAACCTTTGACAACCAAGCGAGCCTTGAACTTTATCAACTGTTCATTCTAATCCCTCTTCAACTTAAACACCCATTTGTTTTTTAGTGCTTTTCTGCCTTTAGGAAGCTCCACCAACTCGTAGGTACCATTTTTTAACAAGGACTCCATCTCAGACTTCATAGCTAATATCCACTTGTCGCCGTCTGCATGAGTCTTCGCCTCCTCAAAACATTCAGGCTCTCCATCACCAGTCAACAGAATGTATTTGGAATATGGATTATCTCCATCACTAGTGAGCAAAATATATTGAGAAGAAGGATACTTGGTACTTGGCTTAAGCACTCTATGAGATCTTCGAACTAGTGCTTGGGCATTTTGTTGCTGCTCTTGATTAGGCTCCCCTGATCATGATCATCCTGAACCTGATTCTCCTGGTCATCATTTGCAGCACCTGCAGCTTCTGGTTCTGCCGTATCAGGAACATGTTCATTAACCATTTCTTGAGATTTGTTAGACTCTTCTTGGAGCGGAGACGAGTCATAAGTGAGACACTCTACATTTTCTAGTATGTTCTTGTCAAAATTTGCAACAGTCTGATCCTCATGGAACACCATATCTCTGCTTCAGAATAACTTCTTGGTTATTGGATTCCACAACCGGTAGCCCATCTCTTCATTACCGTACCCAAGAAAGATGCACGACACGGCCTTGTCATCTAGCTTCGATTTTTTCTCCTTTGGAACATGTGCAAATGCTTTGCACCTAAATACCTTCAAGTGAGAATATGAAGCGCTTCTACCGGTCCACACACTCTCTGGAGTCTCCAAGCCCAACGGTACACATGGTGTTCGGTTGATGAGGTAACATGCGGTTGTCACTGCTGCGCCCCAAAACTCTTTTGCCAGGTTAGCTGTCTTTAGCATGCTTCTCACTTTCTCCAAGATGGTGCGGTTCATCCTCTCTACTACACCATTATGTTGTGGGGTGCCAGGAACTGACTTTATGTGTCTAATGCCATGCTTCGAACAATAACCTCTAAACTCGTTCGAAGTGTACTCTCCACCATTATCGCTGCGGAGACACTTGAGGGTTCGTCCCGTCTCCCTCTCAACCATGGCATGGAACTCCTTGAAGGTTTGGAACACCTGGTCTTTTGATTTCAACAAATACACCCAAACCTTCCGTGAAGCATCATCAATAAAAGTAACAAAATATTTGTTATGACCTAGTGAGTCAACTTCCATGGGGCCACATACATCAGTATGTACTAGGTCTAAAAGATTCTCCTTCTTGGCGAATGTATTAGAAAAGCTGACTTTCTGCTGCTTACCAAACAAACAGTGATCACTAGAGTCAAGAGAGGTACCTTTGGTAAAGGGAATAAGAGACTTCTTTGCCAGAACTTGCAATCCCTTCTCGCTCATGTGGCCCAGCCGCTTATGCCATAGACTTAGGAAAGAGTCTTCTCCAACGTTCAACTCCCCTTTACATATCTTGTTGTATGTCTTGTAGAGGGTGCAACACAGCTTCCCTCTAGCCACCACTAGTGATCCTCTGGTAAGCTTCCACTTTTGGTCTCCTCCGTGATGATGATATCCTTCCCGATCAAGCACGTCAGTTGACATCAAATTGAGACGTAAGCCGGGAACATGTCGAACATCTTTCAACATAAGCTTGTTCCCCAAATCAGTCTCAAGGCAAACATCTCCAACTCCTGCAATCTTGGACTAGCCTTCGTTGCCCATCTTTACAATTCCGAATTCTCCACCTCTATATGTAGAGAAGAACTCCTTATTTGGAGTGGCATGGAAAAAGGCTCTGGAATCAACGACCCATGGAACACCGGGAGTATCGTCATGAACATGTAGGCATTCTCCTTCAAGGCAAAGGAACTCATACACATCATTGCACACGGCAGCGGTTGTGTTTCTTGTGTCATCCTTTGGTTGAGAACTGCCTTCTCGCACCTCCCTTGGATCCTTTTTCAACTTGTGACAATTTTTATTCATGTGCCCAAAAATGCCACAATGATGGCACTTTCCGTTGAACCTCGTTCTGGATCGGCTTACACTCCTTCCATGACGTTTGGGTCCTCTACTCTTGCTACTTCCTCTGTTCTCCGCCACGAAGACTTGGCTACTGTCGGAGCTTGAGCCTTTTCTCCTTGTCTCTTCATTCAACAAGTTACTTTTGACATTATCCATAGTCAATTTACCATCAGGAGCAGAGTTACTTACATTGATGACAAAAGTCTCCCAATTGTCCGGCAACGACCCCAATAACAACAATGCTTGTAATTCATCATCGATCGCCATCCTTGTGGTTGTCAATTGATTAATTGTACTTTGGAAGTTGTTTAGATGCCCGGTGACCCTCACGCCTTCACGATACTTCATGTTAACAAGCTTTTTAATTAGAAAAGCTTTCTTGGCGGCGGTCTTCTTCTCGAATAACGACTCCAACTTTGTCCACAACTCATGCGCATCAGTTTCATTTGCCACATGGTGGAATACACTATCATCCATCCACTCTCGGATATGGCCGATTGCCTTACGATTCATCTTCGTCCAATTAGCATCTGAAGTCCCTTCCGGCTTAGCCTCAACTCCTTCGATGGGTTCATGCAAATCTTTGCAATAGAGTATGTCCTCCATTCGTGGCTTCCATGTAATCCAATTTGAGTGGTCGAGTCGAACCATTGTATTCCTTGAACCTTCTATTTTAACGCCCACGCCTTACGAACCAAGGGCTCTGATACCATTGTTTGGGAAAATAATATAATGGAAGTAACAACTCAAAACCACACAAATGATAAATATGCAAAGATGTAAAAGATAGAGGAAAGGGAACACCAGATATAACGTGGTTCGGCGATGTGCCTACGTCCACGGGGCAGCAATAACAAGAACTTCCACTATGAAATAATGGGTACACAAGATACACAACTTCAAGAACAGTACTTGAAGGAAACCCTCTCTCACACTTGTTTTGCTATCAACTACTCTACACTCTCAACTTGGAGTGGACACTCTTCTCTACTTGGAAGATGGATGTTTCTCTCTTGGAAGAAATGCTTGAGATGGATGAGATGCATGGAATGAGCAAATGACTCTCCTTTTATAGGCTAAGGAGCAACCATCTAGACCTCTCATTAGTGCTCTCCCAATAAATGATACTTCATGAATCTTCTTGTAACTCATGCCTTGACTATAACTCCAAAACCATCCATGTAACCTTGTGTAACTCATGTAACATTTGTGTAACTCATGTAACGCTTATGTAACTCGTGAAACCTTTCATATTATTTTCATTACTATTTTATTTATTTTGGTCTGGATATTATAACAGGCATGACAAGTGAGAGTTAGCCCCAGTTAACCGATTATGTGTAGGATGATGCGCAAACTCAATATTTTCCAACTAACATTAGATGAATCAATATTATTATTATTATTTCTTTTAATTTTTTGCTTAATAGAAAAGTATGCCCATTTATAAATTAATAACAGAAAACTCTTTATACACATTACAAAAAAAAAAAAAAGAACGACCAAGATTGAAAGGCGCAAGCAAATTAAGAGGAAGTCATATGTTGACCCACATTCGACTTTCAATCAAGCACTTAGGAATATGACATTTGTTTTGTGATTCAGGGTCCTAGAAAAAGGATAATGTTTAGTACTAATTTTAACTCTTAATTGCCCATTTTAATGACTATTTTTCTGAAAAGCCCATTCTAATATAATGTACCTTTATTTGTGCCCAAATGAATAAATCTTTACTTAAATCTTAATAAGCAAACCACTGCAAGGTAGTCTAGTGGTTCTTGCCTAGTTGGGTGTGCTCTCCAACCTAGGTTCGAATCACGACACTGTCAAAAGTGGCCAGGGGAGGGCTGCAATGCCCTGCTGGCTGTCCGGGCCTCCAGCGGATTAGTCCTTGGGCCTAGGAAGCCTTTAGGATACCGCGATCTTGAATAAAAAAACAAGTCTTAATAAGCAATATTATTTTATGACTATTTTACCCTCACCTCTTAAACATGCATTGAGAGAGAAAATGGAACAGAGAGAAGATTTGGCCGGAACCTAACCAGACTCCGATCACCGGCCGCGGGACTCCGGTCATCGGTGACCGCAATCTTACCGGTCGTCGGAAATCTCGCAGGATTTTTTTTTTAAATGTCACCGAAATCTGTTGGAGCTTGCCGGAAGTATACCGCACCATCGCTGAAGTTTAATTAAGGGGCAGTAATGATGAAAAATGTTTTACTGGGGAAACTTCTATTGAGATTTTAATAGGGGGCAATAAACTTCTACTGAGGTCAATAAAACCTTATTGAGGGGCAGTACTGATGAAAAATGTTTTATTGGGGGCAATAAACTTCTACTTGTTTAAAGAAATTATATTTCCGTCATTCTGTTATGTCTTGCCCTAATACACGTAGGATTGGTTAATCCGGTTTCCTTATTAGAATAGTTTACGGTTGATAGAACTTCTAGATCCTTCGGGAGACTCTATGTAATGCCTATATAAATAGGCCTTTCTATCAATGAATGAGCAGACTGTTATCTTTTCTCTTTCAACACGTTATCAGCACTTTGCTCTAACCGAGCTTGATAACAAAACCCTAAAACAGAAAAACCCTACAATTTTCTGCTGCTGGGTACTCAGAAAATTGCTCTGGGCACCCACCTTCCCTGATCCGGCAGCCTCGCTCCGCCTGCTCACACCGACAGCGAAGCGCACCAGCCTCTTCTACCACCCCAGACCAGCCAAGCCTCAGCCTCGAGCACTGCCGCCTTGCAACCCAGAACCACAACCCTCTCTCGGCCACAGCATCGACGAGTGCACAATCCCCGACGGTCCCACCTCAGCAAATCACCACCTTCGCCGCTCTCGCTTCTCTTCCGGCGTGAGCCCCAGTCGAGCCCTCATCTCCGCGCGCCCAGCAGGCTTCCCTGGCGCCTTGAGCGCCGCCCTTTCAACCCAGATCCGGTTGCTTGACCTGCAATTGACGACCACTGCACGGCGACACAGACCCGGCCCAACGCAGCCCAGCTGCGCGCCTACCCTCCCCGGCGGCGCATCGTTTTGCTTCCACACCGACGCGGCTCTAGACCACCGCTCGACGCCCGCGCCTTCACTGCTGCTCTGATCGATCCGGCGCAAGGATCCTAGGACCCGAATCAATACTCGGATCCGTAGCAAAAGAGAGCAGAAGGAGAGAACGTATAATTGTATAATTGTACGAGGGGTAAAACGGTAAATTTGCCCCTCCAGGTAAATTTTTTTAACCCATAAGTAAAAACAATTTATTTATAGTAGTAACTATTTAATTAGTTTTACTGTTTATATTATATGGTGAATATGACTAACCATATGTTTATATTTTTCATGAAATTTTTCGCGCGACGGATCTCGATGGAATTACGAGAGCAACTTCTCTGCACGCACGTGGAAGTACGTATGAAAATTAAAAATGCAACTTCTCTTACAGGACAAACTAGCAAGTAAGCTTTTATAAAAGTTGCTGCTTTTGAATTTTAATTTCATAGCCGGGCTTCGTAGCCTTTTTCTACCCTCACCTTTCTTATAACGTGGGTTGATGTGAGGAATTGGGACCCCTCATATCAAAGTTGAAATTTGTGACAGTTTGACAAGTCACGGTATTACGACGAAATATTGTCGTGGTTAATAAAGGGACAAACATCGATTTGCGACGGAAATTGTCGCGGTTAATATCGATTTGTGACGGAATTTGTCACGGTTCACATCGAATTGAGTTACCATAAACCTTGGTCTTGACCTAATTCAATATTTGGAATTAATTATCGTATCTTGATAATGGTTAATCTTCCATCTTGTTGTTGAAATATTTGACCGAAATATGAGCCCTGAATTTGACATAAAAAAAAAGTGACGAATCTCATGTCACGAGTTCTGAAAAGAGGGAGAGGCAACGCCTCGAAACCTATATGTCATAAAAAGATTGGGCCAGCAAATGAAAGAAAAATCTTGTTATTGATGTGATTCTACATCTGTTCATTAATTGCAAAGAAGAAATAATATGATCAATGTACAAGAAATATATGGAGTTCTTGAAACAAGAAACTCACTATATGGAAGAAGATGAGATCATTATTCTCACAGTTACGGATTTTAAAAGCAAATGGTATATTGCGGAAGATATGAAGCATATGACTTCGGTTTAATAGTCTAAGTGACTACAAATCGGTTTATTTTTTCAAGTTTTGTGAAGGCGTATCCTCACATATTTGACTAAAGTTACTTAGTCGTTATATTTTGAATTAAATTCATGGTCAAGACCTCGATACAATTGTTGGCATATATATTCGAATTACAACATGACACTACATTGGACTCAATCTCACTACAACACGACAATTTCCGCGAGAATAGACACGGAAATTGTCGCGGTTAATATCGACAACACGGAAATTGTCGCGGTTATATGGCATATATATTCGAATGTGTTGTAGTGAGATTGAGTGCTTAGCTTATTGCAAGGAATAGACAACTATTCATGGATTTAGTGTTTTATAAATCCGTTGTGACTACGATGACTAGATCATCACAAATAATCAAAGAGCGGATTAATGCTCAAGTTTCAATGCCTAATGGCGTTATGATTCAAGTCACACATGCCTTTATGCATAAATAAGCATCGAACCATGCTATGACTTAATAATATTCATGCCAACGTTCATCACCTGGAAACACATTATGAGAATTGATGAGAATTTCTTATGTATCACTCTAATGAATGCGCAACATTCATGAACCACTAAGATTCGGTTAATTGAATCGGTTATTGTCACCAATAATGAGAATGGAGACATCGATCGACTCATGTAGGCTTTAACATAAATCGTCCGGGACAATTTTGGACGTGTTTTGATGATCTGAATACTAAAGAGTAAAAACTCTCACAGACATCATTTCTTTTGAGCAAAGTAACCATTGAGATCAAAGATCACCAAAATACAACTTGGTGGAGCTAGGAGCAATACTCACGGCCTATGAATGACATTAAAGTCATTCGCGTCATCCTCCTATACAATGGAGGCACTACTCATGCTTTCATAAGGAAATATGACGCAAAAGAATCCCCTATGATCTCTCATTGGTCATGCTCGTTAATCGTTTTGTAAAGCCTATTCTTTGGCAAATATTAGGAGCGACACCCTTCTACGCTAAAAACAATGATATGTAGAGACTAGCATAAACAAAATGCTACGTCGTTGTTCATTAAGTAAGACATTACAATGTCTGTGAGTGATTCTACAAGAATGATACATAAGATGTTGGCCTAAATGGCTTCTCATTATTCACTTTAAGGCATAATGATGCTATGGTGATGTTCACAATGGTTTAACTCAAACCATAACAATTAGATGTTATGGGGAATCTTAACAATGATTGAAAAGTTGAAAAACCTAGAATTTCCGGTTTTTTCAGCTTGCGCACCAGTCATTGTGAGGACCGGTTCACCACATTTTAGACCGGTTCTTGAGGTTCTGTTTGCGGCCACGGATTTCTAGCATCCAAACCTACCGATTTACAAAATTTCGTGAAATTTGGAGACGTGGAAGGTGGTGAAGCGCTCAACATAAGTGTTCACGGATGTCCAGCGACTTCGACGGACGGTTCGGCACGTTTTAGGCCGGTTCCGTCATTGAGGCTGGCGGTTTTGCAATTCTAATGCCCATGTCTACCTGCTTACAAAATTTGGTAGCGTTTGAAGCTCTGAAAAATAGTGAACCGTTAAAGGAAGTGTAAAATAGAGGTCCGGTGATGCCAGCGGTCGGTTCAACCGGTTTCTTTTTGACCGGTCCCGGCGGTAAGGCCAGCGGTTTTTTTTGGACCCGTAAGACCAACGGCTATGGTTTGTAGCAGGGTCATAGTTTTACTTATTCATCTTTCCCACCATCATTCAAATCTTTATGTTACAGTTGTAACGGTATGCATATTTGTTAACAGATTGAGTTAACGTTCTATAATCTATATCGTCCACATGTTGTCTGTGCCAAATTGCACCTCCACAAGCGCACAATGATGGGTTATTTGATGAATATTGTCTTTGAATAAGACATGAGCTTCCGACTATAGTCCGCTTATATAAGAACCTTGACAGGCGATCTCTTTTATGTCACTTTTATGAGCCAGTCTTCCCGTCATTAGGGGGAGATAAGAACAAGAATGTTCAAGTAGAACGACTTGGAATTGTCGTGGTTTGTCCCTACTATGTCTCATCAAGTTCCCTAAAGTGACGAGATCACATATACATGCTGCAAACATGCATGTAAGGATTGATGTCCGGATAAGAATAAGTTGATGTCCGGATAAGAGGACATGTTGATGTCCGGATAAGAGGACATGTCGTCACCCACAGATGGTGGCATGGTGACACCAAAAATGTGGTAGATGGTGTCGCTAGGCCGTGGCTCCCATGATTTAGGGGGAGGCCACTTGGTTCGATACATACTCGCTAAGGAAGAATGCGAGTTTGACACAACTTGATCATTTGATCAATGATACTCGTTCGTCTGTTATTTCTGGATTATGGTCATCATTGGGGGACGCCTCAATGTCAATACCAATCCATATAGAGATCTCTACACTTAGAAATTACACCGGTGTACATGATGACGTGTTTTAATGAGTTTGATATCGAACCATACTTCGTTAAGAAAATACCAACGGTGTAGATTCGCCTAAATGGAAAGATGTCATCCGGTTTAAACAAAGAGATAGTGTTTTGGTTAGGTGACGCCGACACCCCAAGTGTAAACTCTATCAGTTATGTCTTTGTTAGAAAGCATAGTGAGAAAAAGAGTTTAGACTCACCTTCTGGCGCAGGGTCTCTCACAAACGCCCTGGGATCGACTACGATGAGATATACTCTCGTAATGGATGTCATTGCACTCCACTACCTTGTCAGTTAGGTAGTTTCCGAAAAACTGAACAAGCAGCTTGTGGTCACAACTTATCTCTGTTGGGAACTAAGAGATGTACATAAAGATCTTGAATAGATCGGTTTTCACCCAAATCAAGTGGCTCCTGACCACGGAGCGCGTTTGCAAGGTATTTGCTTAGTATCTACTTGATGGGGAAGGGATATGAAGAATTATGCCTATTTGCGTGTAAAATCTAGATGAATCGTGATAAACTCTTGTTAAACTAAGAGATGCCACTGATCCAAAATTAAGAATGAAAGGATCTTGGGAACACTTGGTCTCGTAAGAGAGGACCGTTATTGATGATGTTTATTCATCTGTCGGCTTAAGGCAATCTAAAGGACGATGAAGTTATGCCTATATGTATCCCTTGATCGGTCGAAGTCTTGAGAAGACCTGTTTCGTCCATATGATGAAGGAGTGTTAGGAGAAATTCTCCATCTAAGTATTGTAGCACATTCCTGTACTTGTTACAATATGCTTGACTCGACATCTCATTCACTATAAACTTGTAAGGCCAAGTTCTCCTTAGTCTTTCAACTCTCTTCCTAGAGGTCGAGCATCTTCGCTCTCTCTTAGATGAGTGTGAAGGAACATCAAGGTAATGGTCGGATGCGCCCATGCAACGCCAATGTAATGGCAGTGATTCCTTCTATGAAAGGTTCAGGCTTATTCATTCCTACAGAAAGACACATCAAATGCGAAATCAGAATCTGTCCAGTTTCGTAGGTCAACTTCCACCGGACCTACAGAATAGCCCACTCGTTGAAAAATGGTCAAATTGGTACCATTGGAAAGCTCTATGTGTCTACTTTCCAGGGACACCAACCATTTGATCACATCTATCATATTGATTGAGTTACGGCTATTTTCGTAAAGTATGACGGATCTGTCCGAGAATCTGCTTTGGCAGAATAGTCAACTTCGACATAGCTTTGTGATCAGCTCAAGATGAACTAAGTTATGGACCTTGTATGGTTGGAAAGCTACGTGTGTCTAATTTCCAAAACTTTATACGGTTCGTCTATACCTATTGTATCGAAGACGTTATGACTGTTTAAGTACACAAAGGTCATGCCACGCGTGAATCTGATTTTCAACGCGAACTTATGTTTTGAGTTGTTAGGCAACATTCTCCTTAAAAATCAAAGTAATGTTAAGCATAGCAAGTCTGATCTAAGGATGTTGTGGCTGGATTTAATGACTAAATCGTTGTCAAAGTTACTTTTGAAGTATGTGAAGTGCATTGGGGACGCAACACAAGGGGGAGTGTTTAAGGAAATTATATTTCCATTATTCTGTTATGTGTCTTGCCCTAATACACGTAGGATTGGTTAATCCGGTTTCCTTATTAGAATAGATTACAATTGATAGAACTTCTAGATCCTTCGGGAGACTCTATGTAATGCCTATATAAATAGGCATTTCTATCAATAAATGAGCAGAGTGTTATTCTCATTATCTTTTCTCTTTCAACACTACTAAGATTTTACTGGAGAGCAGTAAACTTCTGGGGGCAAAAAAACGAAGAAGATAGTGGTAATAAGAAATTACTGGGGTAGTAAAAAAGTTAGAAAAGAAGCTTTACAGCTAAAAGGGCTTCTTCACCTTCGCAAAAAAAAAAAATGCCTTTAGAACTCAGTTTTATCACATGAATTCCTCTCTACACCCAAAGTGAAATTAGGCAGCAAGACTACTCCTCCCCTTCTCTTGTTCTCTAACCACAACACCAATTTAACCTCCAGACCAACAACAACCACAATTTACAAAGAAGGATCAGATCCTACCTTGAAATCCTTAGCCACGTTGCAATCCTCCTCTAGTAGCTCGTCGTCGTTAGGGCAAGGAATCCAGACGCCAAAGGTCTGCAAATATTATTTTCAGGTCCTCTCCTAGTGAGCTATGGTCGGAGCCGTCGCCATAAGCGCTACATAGAGTCGTTGAGTGGCCGGAAACTTCACCGCCGGAGTCGATGGGGACGGTGGTCGCGGATCGTTGATCTACAACGAAGTGATCGAAGTAGATCGAAGCATATCGAAGCGATTAGCGGTGTCACTCTCTCTGATCTACAGCGACCGCCGAGATGCCGGAGGAGGCTCGACCCCATGATTCTCGTCGGGCTCCTCGCCGGGGCGTCGTGCTCGTCCTTGAGGCGCCGTTGACGTCGACATTGAGGCAGCCATGAGAGAGAGAGAGAGAGTGAGAGTTTCAGATCAAAGGAGAGAGAGGAGAGACAAGGTAGTTGAATAAAGGAGGATAGAATTGTACCTTCCTTAATATTAATTGGAATGGGCTATGAAGTCTTGTTTTCATTGGTTGGGGTCTAGTTTTTTTATTTGTATGCATTTGGGCATTTTCTCCTTAGAAAATTGTAAAGAAATTGTCATCAGAGAAGTTTAGAAATCATTAAATATTTCAGAGGCTACTGGTGAATCACTAGTCTCATAATACAATAAAGTTAAAATTTCGAATCGTTTTGAATTTAAATTCTTTCAAAATGTGAGACACATTCTTAAAGGGTCAAATCTCCAACGACCCCAAACATTTACAACACTAAACACTTTCCGCGCCACCCAAGAGGATCGGAGATCGAATAGTGCATTACTGTTTTGGTTCATGCACATGAATGTCATATGTCTTGATATGAATTGTTAATGAGAGTTATGTTTACTTAGACACTAACTGACCAAGAAATTCATACTCAAACATCCTCGAATGTAAATCTAGTAGTAAGGAGAATTGTTTTTAAGTAGAGTTATTTTGTTTTTAATTATTGAATAAAAATCTTCAGGGTGATAAAGTTTATCTAGTCAATCAGTAACTTTGTGAACACTCGTTGAGGATTGTTAACTACGAACATCCTTGAAAGACAAAAAAAGATCTTAGTGGCAAGATCAGTAACAATCACACAAAAAAAGCCCATATCCGTAAAACAAATTCATTGAGAAAGAAAAGAAAATCATACAAATAAACACGTCGTGTAGAATAGTAATTGTTGAAAGAATGATATCGTGGTTGCACTATTTGCCACACAGACCTGCAGAAGGCTTCCTTCTGATATTGAAAGCAAGCAAAGCCACCCAAAATCCCAAAACCAAACTGAAAATATATACATAAAGCTTAATAATTGCTATTGAAATGGCAGAAAGCTTGAAACTTTTCTATATAGAGGGTCACCAAATAAATTGAAAAAGAAAAAAGAACAGAAAAAACTTGACATTGATAAGACACTTGATCTTATAATGCTTCACAGTTTCAGTTTGTAGAGAGAACAGAAGTTTAATTGATATTTCAGCGAAGTCTTTTCATGGGTTCTCTGTCCTGAGCTTGTTGGGTGTTTGGAGGCTTTGATTGTCATGGTTACAGTGTCTGGTGCTTGTTTCAATGGTAATGCTATTTCTTTCTGGTTTGACTTCGATTCAGATTCTTGGGTGCTGCTTAGCTTGTGCACATTGAGTTCAGATTTAGTGGGAACACTGATATAAGATTCTTGGGTATTGGTTAGTCTGTCGGGTGATGGATTTGTGTGATACTGATCTGGCATTAAATTGATGGTGTTATAAACAAAAGAAGGGATGCTATTGAATCTCAATTTTTTCCTTGGACTTGTATAAAAATATGGTCCTTTGTGCTTTTGTATGTGTGTTTGTATGATTGTGTTTAGTTTTGCAATGTAAGCCAATACTCATCTTTTGTGATTTTATATGTAAAATTCGTTTCTCATTTTGGTAATGTTTATTTGTCCCTGTCTTTTAATTCAAGTAGGATTTTGCATTTGACTTCATGGCTTTTTCTAGATGGTATCCTTGGTTCTGTAGAATCAGTTGTTCCAGTTCTTTCTCCTTATACCTGAGGAATGTGGTGTCTGTTCTATAAAGGATGAGTTATTGTAGGCAGAAGTTATTACTGCATTCATGCTGATTTTCATACCTTTAGATTCAATTTGTTTACCAGTCATTGATTATGATTTCGCCTGTCTTCTATGTCACTTATTCATTGAATTTGACATGTGTAGGTCAGTTTTCCATAGTTTACTCATATTGATTGAGTGAAGTGCAACAATAGTATAGAGTTTCATAGAAATAATGGCAGCAAATGTGGTGAAGGATCGTGGAACTTGAATAAAATGATTGTGATCTCAAACTCGAGGGTAATACACTGCTGGGGTTACCAGCAATGCGCACATTGGCAGGTAGTAATTGGCCAGAGAGCTTGACCAATAATTCTATTTCTAATATGGAGGACAAGGATTTGAGTAAATGTATTGCCTCCTCCTCTGGATATGAGGCACTTCGTAAAAGTCCCCATTCCATAACTGGCATTGCCCCAAGGAAACCAAACTCAGCTGATTATAGTCAGGGAGGAAGTGGATTTAGAAGTAAGGATTCACATGGTGATTCTGTATCAGAAGATAATGATCAGATATTGCTGAGAGTTAGACGTGAGCTTAGAGAAATGCATTCTGGCGTCCGGAGTCTGAAGCCTTCTTCAAGCAATTCATCTGAGCAAGACCCTGATAAAATGTTGGCATATGTAAGGGCTAGGAACAGCAAGATCATCTCAAGAAATATGCTAAGAATTGCCAAAAAGCAGCTGAAAATCCAATCTACTAATAGCCATCTTCAATCTCTTGTGAAGGAAACATTGAAGGGAAAGGGTATCAGTAAAATTTCAGTTATGGACCAGAAGGTATCTTGCGGTACAAGGATGAAATCGGTTATGCAAAATGGTCAGCATTCTTCAGTTGTCCTTGATAGGTCTGGTCCAGAATCTATCAGTACTGGGATTTGCCTGAGGGAGTGGCTTGAACCTGGGTGTCACAAGGTAGATAGAGCTGAAAGACTGCTTATATTTAGGCAGATTGTGGAGTTGGTGGATTTTGCACATTGTCAAGGTGTTGCCTTGCAAGAGTTGCGGCCATCACGCTTCATTTTATTGCCATCAAATGTTATTAAATATACTGGAGCCATCATACAATCAGATAGTATCGTGAACCGAGATTTGAGTAAGAAGAGGCCATTAGAGCAAGGGGACTGTGCTGGACGTAATTTAGGTGGAAAACAGCAAAAACTGAGTGATAAGATGATAACCTCGAGTGGTGGCTCTGGGACTAAAGAACGTACTGAGAAGGAGTTCTGCATAGATCCTGAAGATTCTGGGTATGGTGAACTCCAGTTCCAGAATACATTACTTTTACCCAAACAACAAACCATTTCTGCAACTGTTCATTTGGAAGAGACGTGGTATACCAGCCCAGAGGATCTCAGTGAGATAGGCTGTACACTTTCATCAAATATCTATGGCCTCGGCATTCTTCTTTTTGAGGTGAGTAGTTATGTACTGCTTTCGCATCTGCTTATATTTCAGAATTTTCTTTTAGCCACTTCTTTTAGGCTAGAGAAAATTCTTTTTATCTTAAGCTGCTGCTATGTGGCATTTGAGGTTAGGAGAAAGGAACATATAATTACCAAGTAGCTTGGAAACCCCATTCAAGGGTATTATACAGTATAATTGTTTGTATATCTGGTCATTTTGACTTGTTTGTTTTGTTTATATATCAGTTGTTGTGCTACTGTGAATCTTGGGAGGTGCATTCTGCAGTGATGTCGGGTTTGCACCATCGAATCCTACCATCATATTTTCTTTCACGAAGTCCAAAGGAAGCTGGCTTCTGCTTTTGGCTTCTCCATCCTGAACCTTTATCTCGTCCAACATCTAGGTCTCACTATCTGCATTATTTATTTCAGTTCTTTTATGTATATACGAAAAATCATGGTCTTCATAATCTGGGACAGTGCATGCATAATTGAAGCAATTACAGTTCATAGCTACTTTCCTTCATCAAGATACCCTATCCAAATCCACTTCAAATAAATCCATCTTTTAGCCTGTCAAATATGCTTAAATGGGCATACTTTTTTGCCAAATGATTTAAGCTTAGATGGGCAAATTTTGAAGTTTTCGTTTTCTGGTGTGCAACAGAGAAATCTTGCAGTCTGAACTCTTAGGTGGACACCAAGAAGCGTATTGTTGTGATGATTTCTCAAATTTTAATGAAGATCTTGATGCAGAATCTGAGCTGCACAGTTTTCTTCTCTTATTAAAGGACAGGAAGCATGGGCATGCCTCTAAGTTAATCGAAGATATAAGATGCTTAGAAGAAGATATAAGCAAGTTTACAACGAGGGACTTGTCAGGGGCATCCTCAGATTATTTCAGGGCACCCGATCAGCTTTCCTGTCAAAGAGAACAGGGATTCTGTCTGGAAGAGCCTGTACGTTCAGGTGCTTCGTCTAGACTATTCTCAGATTCAGACATGAATGAGGCACAAATGATGAAAAGCATCAGTCAGCTAGACGGTGCCTACTTCTCCGCAAGATCCCAAATGCTGGTAACGGAAACTGCTTCTGCAGCAGAATCTAATAAGGACTTGTTAGACAAGCGAGATAATCATGTGCGACATGATACTCAAGATTTAAGCATCAATAAGAAATCAGGTGATCCCCTGGGGGCCTTTTTCAATGGCCTGTCCAAGTATGCTTGCCACAAAAAGTTTAAAGAATGTGGGACACTAAGGAATGCAGATCTTCACAACTCTTCCAGTGCAATCTGCTCTTTAAGTTTCGACCGTGATGAGGGCTATATTGCTACAGCCGGAGTATCAAAGAAAATCAAAATCTTTGATTTTGGTGCCCTTGTAGACAACTCTTTAGACATCTATTATCCTTCAGTTGAGATGTCAAACAATTCTAGGCTGAGCTCTGTTTGCTGGAACAACTACTTTAGGAGCTATCTCGCATCATCAGATTATGATGGAGTGGTAAAGGTGTGTTTTTTACAATAAAATGTTTATAGCCAATAGCATGTATAGAAGTTACATACATTCAGATATACTGCATAAATGTGAATGGCTGTATCAGTATTAAATCTGGTGATTTCATTTGTGGAAAATAACGTCCTTGGTCTGTCTATTCCTTTACCAATGATATTATATCTTGTCTGGAGTTCAGATATGGGATGCAAACACCGGTCAAGGCATTTGTCAGCATAAAGAACACCAAAGGAGGGCTTGGTCTGTCGACTTTTCTCAAGCTGACCCAACAAAGTTTGCTAGTGGAAGTGATGACTTTTCAGTGAGATTGTGGGATGTTAAAGAGGTATGGTCTCTTGTATGATTTAGAAAAACGCCTTATCGTGATATTATATTTCATAAACTCGAGCTATGATCTCAGGGTGTTATTTTTTGGGGTAATAGTATGATACTTCAGAACTTATCTTTATAAGATTAATATCTACAAGATTATAAGAACTAATATTCAATCTTTAATGCGCAGGAAAATTCAATAAACACAATCTGGAACCCTGCTAATGTCTGCTTTGTTCAGTTCTCCACTTACTCTTCTCATCTCTTAATTCTTGGATGTGCTGATTACAAGATCTACGGCTATGATCTTCGGCATACTAAATTGCCTTGGTGTACTTTACCGGGTCATGCAAAAGCTGTTAGCTATGTCAGGTTTGTAGATAAAGAAACTCTAGTTTCCGCTTCGACAGACAACACTCTGAAGCTTTGGGATCTTAACAAATCTAGTTCAACCGGGTTGTCTTCCAATGCGTGCAGCTTAACTTTTAGTGGTCATACTAATGAGAAGGTTGCCCTCTTTACTCTTTTATATGACCTTTTCAGCATATGTATTGTTTGATATTTCAAGTATTTCATATTCTAACTCCGTTTCCTGGTTGCTCAGAATTTTGTAGGTTTATCTGTTTTTGATGGATACATAGCATGCGGTTCAGAAACTAACGAGGTACACATCTGTTTTTGTTTGAGGGTTTTTGGATTTTATTTTCCCCTTTCCTACTTGTTTTTCTTAACTCTTTCTTTTCATTTCACTAAAATTTCCTTCTGCTAAAAAAAGGTTAATGATTCGTCTATCAAGTTTTACCTTTGTTATTATTATTATTATTTATTTATTTTTCCACCAAGGGATGGTTTTGGTTTTTGGAACCTATTAGTGTGCCATGTTGTAGCAGAGTGGTAATGTAGGTTTTCCTTACAAATTTCAAAAGCGTTTTCCAATCTCACATTCTCATCGTATAAGCAATCCTTTATATTGCAACGTAAAACAATACGTGAGTAAGAACCATACATTTATTGACTAGCTGTGTATCTTTGTGGACGTTTTTCTTCCTTTTCAGGTTTATAGTTATCACAGAAGTCTACCCATTCCAATCACTTCTCACAAATTTGGATCTATTGATCCTGTCCCTAGAAGGGAGGTTGGTGATAGTGGACCGTATGTCTCAAGTGTCTGTTGGCGAAGAAAGTCTAACACACTTGTTGCTGCCAACTCAAGCGGAACAATGAAATTATTGCAGATAGTTTGAGTGAAAGCTTGCCTTCTCTAGATCATTAAATGAATCTGTTGTCTGCGGAAGCTTTGTCTATCCTATCCTCGTGGAGTGCGAATATGAACGGGAAGCATGAAATTGTCATGTTGAAGACTACATTGTCAAGAAAAGTTCAATAGAGCCAGCCCTGTTTGTTCTGGGTGCAGATAGGGGATGTACAGAGAAATAATTTACCTTCAAATGTGGCAGTTAAACGTCATGCTGGAGTCTAGTTACTCCTGAATCTGATAGCTGAAGTAAGTTTCGGGCTTGGTTCTATATTAGTTCCAAAAGTTGGATTTTCTTGTTTGAAAATATATTTGAGTAGAGCTGAATGGTAGTGGCCGGAATTCAGATAGATTGTAGATTGGAGGGTTTGGGTGGCTATAGATAGGTAAATATTCACTAATAGATTCCTGTGATTTGTTTAGAGTGCTTTGTCTGGATGAGGCATATAAATCATGTACAAGCAATATTTTGTTGATACTAGTATAGAAATTTAAGTGCTTGAAACACTATTCTTTGAGAGAAATTTATGATACTACTATGATTGCTTCTCGGAACTGTACATCTTTGGCTGAGATATTCAGGGTTCTGGTAATTCAAGAGAAGCTTATGGCTGCATCCAGATTGCTTATTGGAATTGTAAATCTGTCTTAGTCATGCAGTCCTCTACAGTTTCTTGAGTGAGGTAATGTTTTATGATTTTACCACAGTGGATATGTTGATACTACTGGGATTGTTCATGCATTACAACAACTAAATTCCAAATTGACTTTGTAACGTTTCAAATGTGTTGCTGAAAGTTTTATAGACAAATACCAGAGGATGTAAATTTCTGGTTCATCTTCTGACGATCCAAATATAATTTTTGCATTTCTGAATGCTTTGCATATTCTGATCATGTCAGTATTACAAGACTGATGTGAATCTTTGATCGTCGCTTCGATAATAGTATAATCCTCAGATGATTAACATTCTTTCTTCCCTTGCTGAAATGAACTGAGATTGTCTTGTCTTGCCTTCAAGTTTGTTGTTATTTCTTGTCAGAAATGTGCTATTGAAGTTTGGTCTGCATTAAGCGCAATGGAGGCTCCCATGTTTCTCTTTCAAGGTATCTTAATGTCTGTACAAATCATAAACCCTTATTTATGCCACTCTGTAATTTTGTATCAAGTCTGCTCTGATTTCTGCAGATCATATGATATTGCGATTATTGCTCTTCCCGTTTGGACCTTCAGACAAAAAACATCTTGTATTCTTGTTGTTCCTCCATCTTTTTCTCCTGGTATTGTCTTCTACTTTGTTGTTTCTGTTGACCAGGATTCTATGCTTCAAACATTTATCTGTGGTTCTTGAACACAAATTACTATTGTTGAAGTTGCTAAAGTCAATCAGAGCAAGTTAAACTGTACGTACCCTTATTTACAATCTTCATAAAAACGATCAATGCTACCTTTCAGGTTCAGCTTCTCTTGACTGTGCTTCCTCTTAATCTCTGATCAAGTATCCACAGATTTTTTGAAGTTAGAATGGATTCGGATAGTTTTTTTATATTACATATGAAGGTCTAGGAGAGCTCAGAGTCTGAGGCATGACCGGATTTGGTTCTCCGTATTCTTGGACTCGACCCCATTTCTGAAGCCATTGATGTCCTCCGCAATTTTGGAGACATCGTTAGCAGGCTTTCTGAACTTGTTCTCATGCTAAAACTACGATAAGGAGGGGTCGTTCCCTGTGGAGGTCTGGCAGACCGTCCTGTTGGTGTTCCTGTGTAACCAAAACCAGAAGATGTTAGGGCATAGGGTCACTCACAAAGTTCCTATTCGATTAGGGGTGGACTTGAGTCGAAGTTCTTCTGTTTTAGGCATTAGCATCTCTGATTCTTGTTATTATGATTGTTTCTTAGAGAAAATCAGAAAATATAGTAAACTGAGTAAGGCATACCTGGTTGTCTGTTGAGTTTCACATCTGAAGGTCTCCTCAACAATGGAAGTTTCTTGTGCATAGTATCAGGTGAACGCTTCCTTTCAGGTGTTGCTGGGAATGGATCATCTGGTGGGGTGGCAATTCCATCCCCACATAACGAAGCGTCGCTTCCTGATTCTGAAGTATCTTTCAGTCCTGAGTTTCTGTCTTTTTCCGCTATCCTATAAACAAGCATATGAAATGGGATCTGTGATAATGCTAGTTGATCAGAGCTCCCCCAAGAAGGGAACTTCCTCAAAACCCCTGACTCGATGTCACAGTAATCTACGATAGGCACTGGTGGGTCTTGCTGGCTGTCATAGTCAGGATTCATGGCTAGGAACCTTTTAACATAGCGAAGAATCCTACAGATGGATGAGAAGCTTGGCCTTTGATTTGGTTCCGCATGCCAACATCTCTTTGTGAGGTTGGTGACATATCTCAGAGAGTAGAAGGGGAACAATGGCCTCTCCCCTGCTCTAATGTTTCGGCTCATTTTGTCCCCTTGAAGATGATTATCCTCAAAAGGCACTTTCCCAGTCAGAAGCTGAAAGCAAATCATCCCAAAGCTATACACATCAGACTTTTCTGTGTACTTTTTCTCACTACTTTCACTATGTTCTTGTGCTTCCAGAACTTCAGGAGAATACCATATAACAGGTGGGCTTCCATTCTGATTTGAAGGGTTTTTCTGGGTGGAGTTTCTAACAGAAGTTAGACCGAAACCTGAAATCTTTGCTTGCAAGAAGCCTTCTGTGGATATCCCTCTTGCTTTAACCAGTATGTTACAAGGATTCAATTCTCCGTGGTAGATTTTCTTCGAGTGGAGATATTCCATTCCTCTTGCAATTTGAAGCATCAGATCAATAGCAACATGAAGAGTAAATGGAATTCTCTTCTTCGGGCCACAGATCTCCTTGATATAGCTTCCAAGGTCTCTACTCATCAGCTCCATAATGAGGAAACACTCTTTCTTTTCCTCATCTGTAAACCCACAAAGGCTGTGAACAAGGTTAGGGTGGGAAAGTGATAACAATGAAGAGATCTCTGGCAGCAAGGGTTCAATTTCCCCATAGAACTGCCTCAAGGCAAAGCTTTCACCCAACCATAGGATCTCTTTGTACTGACTTCCACTGCCTAGTCTTCGCCTCACTTGGTACTCCGTAGATCCCACCAGGACTGAGCTAGGCAAGAGCTTCCCATTCCAAGGTTCTGGCCCATCTAGAGCTTTAAGAAGTTGATCTGTGAGGCGTCGTTCGTACTTTGTTGAACCCGAGCTCAGTTTTCTCTCTCTGATTTGATTCAGAAGAGTCCATCTATCTTCCTTCCATACTGTGTCAAATCTGTTGCAGAAATCTTGAGTGATCAGGTACTGCTTCCCAAATCTCCATTGGAAAAGCTTCCAATCTCTATATGTTTCTTTGTACTTTTCCACATACACGCTTTTCCTCCTTTGCATCTCACTCAAATCCGACCCTGACACTTCCCCTGCAATTTCTATTGCTTCAATGACAATTGGGATGCAGGAAAGCAAGTTGTGGATGTGAAACTCAACACAATCGGTGTTCTGATAGAGTGAGATGACTTTCGCCCACCATTCCTTTTTGTCCAAGCAATGCTTAATGTAGAGCTCTCCTTCTTTAAATATCCTGTGCATGTCTCTCAATGGCTGCTCAAGAACTTTCCATCTAGTGTGCTTCTCATCGAATCTCAGGTTGTGTTTCATCTCCTCGGCTACTAAGTCAAACGCTGAGCCAAAGATGTCGAGCAGCAAAAGGCATTGCCGGTGATTGATGTGGATATTGTCTCGGAACACCATCAAAGACTTAATACTTCCTAAAGCCTCCCCAAGCCTTCGGAATGGCTCCATTTTCAGCACTCAAATTCAATGATCTGAAAATGGGACGCCACCAAAGTGAAGTAACTACCATAAGTAAGTCCTGCAGCAGAATGAATTACTGCAGGAAAACAAAGAATGAAACAAGGCAATGGCAAAAAGGCGCTACATGACCTGAAAATCGAGCTTCTATGGGAACAGAAATGTGAATAAAAACCTCATAGTATCAGGAAATGTCGAGATCTCTCTAATTGTTTGGAATCCGGCAGTGAAATAAAGAATCAAACATACCAATCTCGACTCTCTGATCAACCAAGCAAAGGGATGCAAGAATCCAAAAGAGGGTATCCTAACCAATACAGTTTTCGAGCCAAACTAATCCAGCAAGTTTAGAGTATCAAGCAATACTGGTAACACTCAAACTGCGAAAAAATAAATTAGTGG
This sequence comes from Fragaria iinumae, assembly GCA_009720345.1. Lineage (NCBI taxonomy): Eukaryota > Viridiplantae > Streptophyta > Magnoliopsida > Rosales > Rosaceae > Fragaria > Fragaria iinumae. The sequence goes on along the minus strand of CM019123.1, from coordinate 17,180,336 downwards.
TCTGGAGCAGAAAACTAGAACCAGCAGATCACCAGTAAGAAAACGATCCGATTTTTGGTTAGAGTTATTTTTTTCTTGGTGATGTTAATTTTCGGTTAGAATATTTTGAGATTTTGGGAAAGCATAACTCTAAACTAGGGAAGCCAACATGTGTTGGTTGATGACACTCAACTTTGTATGTGTGGGCGGTTCTTCGGCCAAGTGTTCCCGCCAGCTTCTATGTCTCTTCCCTCTCAATTTAGAGACGACTGAGCCTGCAACCGTTTTAACAGATTTTTGATGCTGCTTTCGCGCCTTTTTATTTACAATACAACGCCAGTTTTGGTGATTCATTTTTATTGGCAAATGAGTGAATTTTTTAGATTATCTGGTTATGTAATTTGGTCAAAATTTAGTTTTATTTACATCTTCTTTGTTTTTTATATGACTAAAGATTTTCATTAGAAGTTTAGAAGAGAAATTTTTTTAACACGTTCATAATTACTAGATACACATCTCATACTTAATACACCACCAATTAACTTTATTGTTTTAACATTTTACTAGATACACATACCCAAATTTCCTACAATACCCTTATTTAAAATATACAACTTATTCATTAAATACACAAATACACAATCTATTCACTAAATACACATACTTTTCTAGATCTGCTACTCAATTTATTTAAGAAAAAAGTTCACATTAGTGAGATTTTTATTAAAATGTTTCATCTTTCCTCGTACTGTTTCACCTTATTGACATCTTTCTCGAAGGTTTTTATTTTTTTTTAAAAGGTTTCACGTTGTTAAGATCTTTCTCGAGAGATTCCCCTTTATTAACTTCTCCCATCAGTTTTCCTCGACAAAATTTCTTCTCAAGGAGCCTCTCACTCAAACTGATTTCAAGAATTCTTGAGCCTATCGAATCAAAACAAAACAAGACAATACATCACCAAAGTTCTTAACGGAACTTTCAGCATTAGAATGTACAATCCTGTGTAAAACTAAATTAATCTATTCTTGGGAACCATGGCATAATATTTATATGTGGTATCAAAATATTAGTACTCGATTCAATCTAAAAATTAAAAAGTGTTAGAAGTACAATAGTTAATATGAATGTCTTAAACGAGATATTTTATTTCAACTAGGTTTCTTTACTTTTGGGCAAATATTTGTGTGCCTTAAGGTATGGATACCTTTACCACATGGCTGCTTGTGATTCGTTCATTCCTTTTAATGATGACCTGCTACCTCTTTAGCCGGTCATATGATAATTTTAAAATTTAAAACATCTAACTGACGGAGTGATGGGCATCTCTCCTCTTTCTGTTCTCTCTCTCTCTCTCTCTCTCTCTCTCTCTCTCTCTCTCTCTCTCTCTCTCTCTCTCTCTCTCTCTCTCTCTGTTTATTCGATTCGAGAAACTCGCTTTCTCAATCCAAATCGATCTGTCAAACTCCCTAGGTGAGTATTGCATTTCAATTCGGTCTACCAGTATCATTAGCAAGGTCTTCTAATATCATGAGCAAGATCTACCCATATCATAAGCTAAGTCTCACATAAAAGTAGACTTTTTTGGAAAATTGTTCCTGAGATTGAACACACTCGAACTAGTTTCGGAATTAATCCTCTATTATGTTTGTTGTTTGTTGGATTTAGTTTGTTAAGCAAATATTGATTGAAAAGCAGGTGTGGATGCATCTGGGAATGAAGAACAGCCAACCATGTATCCATCGGAGAATGAAGAACAACCTTCTTTGGGTTTCGAGGATGTAAAGGTACACGTCCCAAGACATGGAAGCTTTTTTGTTTCTAATATTGAAGCCATGATATTCAATACAGTTGATGATGCAGAAAGTTTCTACGCTGCCTATTCTGTGGCAGTTGGGTTTGGTATAAGAAAGGGTGACAAGGGTGAGTCTAATGGTTTGATTCGGAGGAGGGAATGGGTCTGCAACAAGGAAGGAACCCGAAAAGCTAACAAGTCCTTGGAACAAGGAGAAAGCAGTCGTTATGCTCGGAGAGAGACAAGAACATTGTGCGGAGCTAAAATGAGGATTGGATACAGTGAGGCAACCAAAGTTTATGTGGTGAAGGCATTCATTCCTCAGCATAATCACATGCTGGCAACTAGCAACCAAATCCCCTTCATTCGTACTAATCGACATGTTGGCGGGGAATCTTTGGCTCTAACAAATACGATGTAAAGGGTGTCAATTAGACCTTGTCACGCCTATGAGTATATGGTCGAACAGAGCGGGGGATATAGGAGAGTGGGATTTACTGTGAAGGACCTCTACAACAAGATCGACCAGCAATGAAGAACCGCCCCATTTGAGAGTGATTATGAAGGCGCATTTTCGTACATGAATGCATTGGCAGCAAAAGATCCTCACTTCTTCTGCCGATTCACTGCAGATTCAGAAGATAGGATGGTGGACATGTTTTGGCGAGATGAGCATTCATTTGTTGACTATCAGTGTTATGGGAATATGTTGATGTTCAACGACACTTACAAAACCAATATCTACAACAAGCCATTGGTTTTTATTGTTGATTGGGACGAATAATCATCGGGGTAGTATTGTGTTCGGTGTTGCTCTTCTTTCAGATGAGACCGTGGAGACTTACACTTGGTTGCTTAGTAAATTTCTGGATTCGATGAACGGGAAGATGCCAAAGGCTGTAATCACAGACGGAGACGAGGTCATGCGTAATGCAATTCGAACCGTGATGCCAGAAGCAAGGCACCGTCTCTGTATTTGGCACATAGGTCAAAATGCTAATAGCTACTTAAAGTCAGCGGAAAAGTTGAAGGCTTTCAACAGGTGCATTAGGAAGTATCAAATGGTTAAGCAATTTGATAGGTTGTGGCAGGATATGCTAGACGAATTTGATCTCCACGACAATGATTGGATCAACAGTATGTATGAAAAGAGAGACAAGTTTTGTCAAGCATTCTTCCGTGATATATTTATGGCCGGTATGAGAAGCACACAAAGGTGTGAGGGAATGAATAAAGACTTCAAGCTTGTCCTATCGAAAAGCAGAACCCTTGTGCAGGTTGTTTCATTGGTGGACCGAACACTTATGAGAATTAGAAACAATCAAGAAAGGGATGATTTCAACACTATGAATTCATTTCATAGTGCGAAAACTCACTTGGAAGATTTGGAGAAACAAGCATCTTTTGTATTCACACACGACGTGTTTAAGTGGATTTTTAGGGAGATCATGAAAGAGGCTCATATCACACTAAAGCAAGGAATAGAATGTCATGAAGATGGTTCCCGGGTTTACAAGGTATCAGTTTACAAGCGTCCTAATTTTGAACACACTGTTACCTATTACCCTCAGAAAGAGACTGAAATTGCAGCAGACCCGATTATGGTGTGCTCTTGCGAAATGTTTGAGTATAGGGGAGTGTTGTGTCGTCACATGTTCTCGGTGATGAAAAACGAAAAACATCTTTCATTTTCACAAGTCACTGATAGTGAAGAGGTGGTTGAAGGACGCAAGAAGTGTTTGTGAAATCATATATCCAGATAAAGAGATGCCCCAAGAAGCCGTGCAAGTGAGCAGGTATGTTCATGGCTTGAATTTTAGTTATTTTAATTACGGTCACATTTAAGGGTTCATCAGATGTAATATGGGAACCTGTTAATATTAGTCTGTGAACACATTTGTTTTCTTTTCTTTCGTCGTAGGTGCTAGCTCTGCACATATAAGTATAGCAACTTGTCTCCCCCGGGAGATGTGAGACGGATGCACCTACTAGCTTGCTTGCCTAGTCAGATCATCACAATCCACCCCCCTTAGGGCCCGACGTCCCCGTCGGCACACTTCCGGCCGGGGACAAGCTCTGATACCAAATGTAACAGCCTGGCCCAGTCCATTGAGATATTGTCCGTTTTGGGCCCAACGACCCTCACGGTTTTTGCTCTTAAGGTTTCACCCCAAAACGCGTCTCAATGTAAGGTGCTAGCTCTGCACATATAAGCATAGCAACTTGTCTCCCCCGGGCGATATGGGATGAATGCACCTACTAACTTGCTTGCCTAGTCAGGTCATCACAATAATTAAATGTCACAGTCCGGCCCAATCCATTGAGATATTGTCTGCTTTGGGCCCAACGACCCTCACGGTTTTTCTCTTGAGGTTTCACCCCAAAACGCGTCTCAATGTAAGGTGCTAGCTCTGCACATATAAGCATAGCAACTTGTCTCCCCCGAGCGATGTGGGACGGATGCACCTACTAGCTTGCTTGCTTGCCTAGTCAGGTCATCACAATCCACCCTCCTTAGGGCCCGACGTCCACGTCGGCACACTTCCGGCCGGGGACAGGCTCTGATACCAAATGTAACAGCCTGGCCCAGTCCATTGAGATATTGTCCACTTTGGGCCCAACGACCCTCACGGTTTTGCTTTCGAGGTTTTACCCCAAAACGCGTCTCAATGTAAGGTGCTAGCTCTGCACATATAAGCATACCAACTTGTCTCCCCCGGGCGATGTGGGACGGATGCACCTACTAGCTTGCTTGCCTAGTCAGGTCATCACATACGTTACGTGTAAAAAAAAAAAAAAAACCTGCATGGAGTAGTGATTCCTTGTAGTGATGGTATTATACCGCAGATATTGTAGTTTATGTGTAAAAAAAACAACGTGCAAAAAAAAACAATCATGCAGATATTTTTCATGAAACTAGTAGATGTTTCTAAAGATAAATGTAGACTTTACAAATTTTGCCTTCAGTGGTTCGAACACAAGTACCGATTTGAGTTTCAGAAAGTCTACTTCTTTGTGATTTTGTTTATGTAGATGATAGATGTTTCTAATGAAAACAGTAGATGTATCTTATGTTAAATGTAGACTTTGCAACTTTTGTCATCTAAATGGTTCGAACACAAGTACCATTTTGATTTCCAGAAAGTCTACTTCTTTTTTATTTTGTTTATGTAGATGGTAGATGTTTCTAATGAAAACAGTAGATGTATCTTATGTTAAATATAGACTTTGTAACTTTTGTCATCTAAATGATTCGAACACAAGTACCATTTTGATTTCCAGAAAGTCTACTTCTCTGTGATTTTGTTTACGTAAATGGTAGACGTTTCTCATGCAACTAGTAGATGTTTCTAATGATAAATGTGTCAATGACACGCTGGCGATTCGGGGCCTGTGGGGTTCGGCCAATCGGAGAGTAGTGTTTTGTGTGAAACGAATGATCGGTTGAGATTTGAATTAGGGTATAGCGTGGACGGCTGGGAGCGATGGCACGTGGCGATCCGGTGCATGTTCGTTTCGGCCAATGGAGAGTAGTGCTTTGTCTGAAACGAATGAGCGGTCGAGATTTTAGAGTTGGGTTTTGAATCAATGGCCAAGAGCGATGACACGCTGGCGATCCAAGGGAATTGGAGGTTAGGCCAATGGAGTGGTTCTTTGAGTGTTATTGTTATCATAAGTCATGTCTACTATTTACATGAGTTAAGTCTATTGTTATCATGAGTCATGTCTACTATTTACATGAGTTAAGTCTACTATTGTTATCTTTGTTATTGGGAGGCTATTTCCTCCTAATGATCGGACAAATGTGACATCTCTTGAAGAGTATATAGAGCTACTTGTTCTTAATGAATGCACAAAGATGACATCTTGTGTATATAGAGCTACTTGTTCCTAATTATCGACCTAATGTAGTACGTCTCGTGTATATAGAGCTACTTGTTCCTAATGATCAAACAAAGGTGAAATCTCGTGTATATAGGGCTACTCGTTCCTAATAATTGAGCTGACAATACATCTCGTGTATATAAAGCTAGTTGTTCCTAATGATCGAGCTAACGTGATTATCTTGTCTATAGGGGCGCTTGTATGTAATGATCGATCTAATGTGACATCACCATGTATAAAAGGTTATTTGTTCCTAATGATTAAGCTAACGTGATTATCTTGTCTATAGGGGCTATTGTATGTAATGATTGATCTAATGTAATATGTCTTGTGTATACGGGGCCACTTGTTTCATAATAATCGAGCTAAAGGTAGATCGGAAGTAAGGTTTAAATGTTTAGGGTTTACATGATTGTGCGGTTGAGATTTGAATTAGGGTATAGAGTGGACGGCTGGGAGCATGACACGTGGCGATCCAAGTGATGTGGGGTTCGGCCAATGGAGAGTAGGAGAGATGACACGTTGGGTCAGGAAAACCCTAAAATCTTTTCTTCCTTCCAACCGCACACCCTCTGTTTTCTCCCTCCCCGCTCCATCATTCCCAACTTCTTCTTTTTCACTGAAACCATACACCGACGAACCAGGCTGCGCCCTATGAGGGGCGCTCCCCGCAATCTTCGCCACCGATCTGTTCAGGAACAATCTGTTTTGGCCACGATCCTCAGCGCCGGAGCAGAGGTTTCTAGCGAACAAAGAGAAAGGGGGAGTATTGCGGGCGTGCCACCTCGCGGACGATGAAAGAATAGTAGGGGTGCGCTTGACTTCTTGATCAGGCGAAGGGGGTTACAGGTGTCACCTCAAACGAGGATTTACGAGTACAAGCGATCGATACTCACGGCGGCGCGAGCAGAGCAACTATAGGGAGTTCAGAGAGAAGCTGAGATATAGAGTCCGGAGGGCTCTGAAGAGGGGAACCTAGGCGGCAGCGCTTAGGGTTAGGGTTTCGAGGAGCTCGAAGGGTAACTGGTTTCAGTTTGTATTTGTGTTTTTGTGTTTGTTTGAGAGAGCTTTCTGTTAGGGTTCGAGCCCCTTTATATAGTAGTTCGACTTGCGGCAGAAGAAAAGTGATTAGAATCCAAGTCGAACTCTGAAACCCTAATTGACAAGGACACGGTTTACTCCATGCAGACCAACCAATTGGTGACACCTGCTCAGTTCGCACACTTCATTCCGCATAGGGCATTGCTTCCGCGCTGCCAACTGTAGACTCTTATGCATACTGGACTTAGGAATGTCCTCATCCTGCGGGCTGTCACAGGATGCCATCTCGCGTGCTCCTGAAGCTCGCTTCCATTTCACGGGCTACTGCAGCTCGCGAGCCTTAAAAGGGCTTTTTATATTAAATAGGCCACAGGGATTGGCCCGAAGCATATCAAAGACTTGTAAAAGTCTTCAACGATTAAAGTGGTGCGCGCGGACTACGCATGTTGCTTCCTCGCGAAGTCTCCTACGCGAGCCAGTTCGCCAGCTCGCCTCGCCTACGCTAAGTGTTAAATAGTAATTCCGCACGCAAGCTAAGTGTTCCACGCGAACTGCGTAGTCCGCCTATGTCCATTCCGCGCGCGAGCTAAGTGAAGTCCAGTTCGCATGCAGTTCATTCCTCATGAAGTCTAACTCGGCTTGCGTGGTCTCACTGGTGGGCTGACATTTGTAAACTTAAAGAACTTGGGCTCGCCGGTATGCCATGGACCAAGAATGTAATTAATATTCACATAGACATTTACTATCCAGTAAAATATTAATCTAGGCGTAAACATTGCCCCCTAGCCTCGAAGTTATGAAATGTCGAGAATGACTGAAGAGGTTTATGTTCATGTTGCTCCAAAGTCAATAGTAATGGCTTGGGTCATACATAAAAGGAGTGTGAAGAAACAAGCTTGTGAATAGGTCGCGTAACCAGCGAACTGCTCTATGGCTTGCCTCGGCACCTTGGACTTGAACTTCAAACGCATTCGCCTGCTCTTAGCTCGCATTCGCCTGTTGCACTTTTGCATTCGCGTGCTTCTAGCCCGCATTCGCCTGCTCAACTCAGAAGACATAGTACATGGCACGTACCGCTAGCGAATGTAGCTCGCGTGGATGTATCTTGAGCAGACGCACGTAACTTGAGTAGATTCCAAAACTTAGCCCTTCGCGAGCTCTTGGCGATGGCGGACCAACGTGGAATGACAATGGCTATGTACTTCGCTGCCCCCCAGTGCGAACCAGTGAGAGACAAACAAACAGAGTCGGCGAACTTTAAGAGGCCATGCACTTCGTTGCCCCCAGTATATTCTTCGCTGCCCCCCAGTGCGAACCAATGAGAAGTAAATAAAGGAGTCGGCGAATGGCCACATAAAGCTGGCGAGCCAATTTTGAAAATTTGGAGGCCACGGGGATTGGCCTAAATGATGACTAAGAAATACTTGAATGAAGTTGTTTTTTATTTAGGGCCTCAGGAATAGGCCCCAATCTTGTACTGGTCTACTAGTTAGACCACGCACGTTTATGAAGAAAAAACTAATTGCATGCTTTTCCCTGGGGTTGCCCCCTAGTGTGAGGTGATGGAGCGTAAGCGCGACGGCGCGTGACACTAATGACAGTGGTCGCGGGATCAGGGGGAGGAGGAGGATCTACGCGCTCCCAAACACTAGCGATGTGGCGCTTTAAGAAACGACCATTAATAGGATTAGGATGGAGTGTACCGTCAAGGTCGCGCAAATGGTATGCCCCCTTAGGCAATATGCGATGAATAATAAAGGGTCCCTCTCACCGCACGGACCATTACCCACGGCCTTCGGTCTTCTCCCCAAGTGGGAGCACAGCACGCCATACCGTTTGGCCTTCGGCATAACTCCGACCTTAAGTGACTTTATCATAAGACCGCGCAACACGCTGCTTCTCAAGGATGAGATTGTTGAAAGCAGTGATGCGATGTTCGTCGAGGTCTTCAAGCTCTTGCCACATTGCCTGGACGTAATCGTCACCAAGCAACTGGTGCTGCTCCTGGACACGAAGCGAAGCGACATGAACCTCAAGGGGAAGGACGGCGTCATGGCCACACATGAGAGCATATGGGGTGGTATCTGTCGGACCGCGCTTGGAGGTACGGTAGGCCCACAAAGTATGGTAAAGCTCTAGATGCCAGACGCGGGGGTTCAACTCTAGCATCTTTCGCAAGATGCCGAGGATGACTTTGTTGCTCGCCTCCGCCTGACCATTGGACTGGGCATAATAGGGGGTCGAATGCAGGAGTTTGACACCATAGCCGTTGAGGAATGTGACTACCGAATCCGCCATGAAAGCTGCCCCCCGGTCCGTCACGATGCATTCTGGAACACCAAAGCGGGAAATAATGTTGCAGAAAATAAAGTTGCGGACCAAGGTCGCGGAAACGACCTTGAGTGGCTCGGCCTCAACCCACTTGGTAAAGAAATCGGTGGCCATAATAAGGAACTTGTGCTTCTCGGAGGAATGGGGATGAATAAGACCGATGAAGTCTATCGCCCAACCTCGACATGGCCAGGGCTTAACGATCGGCTATAACGGAATGTTTGGAATGTGTTGCACTGGTCCGTGAGCCTGGCAGTCCTGACATCCTTTAGCAAAAGTAATACAATCCTTGAGAATAGTAGTAGCCGTGGCGACGGATTAACCAACGCATCTTTGGTCCAGCCTGATGCGAACCACAAACGCCGGAATGCACCTCACGCAGAAGCCGCTTAGCCTCGTTGCCATACACGCAGCGGAAATCATTACCGTCCTCGCCGCGCCGGCGAAGCTCACCATTGCGAAGCACAAAGTTGAGGGCGAGAAACCGCATTTGCCGGGAATGGGTAGCGTCATGAGGGTGCTCGAGGTAGGCAATGAACGGTAGCCGCCAATCTTCATCGATAGGATCTAAGACAGCGACGTTAAGAGGGTTTGCCTCGTATTGCCCCCTAGCAAGAAAAGAAGGAAGTGTATGTCGTTCGACTTTGAGGAGTCGTTCGCGCACTCCATCGCGCAAGCTAAGACCGGATGTGATCTGCACGAGCTCATTCGCTGCGAAGTTGAATTCGCGTGGGATGTGTTCAATGTGAACATCGTCGAAGCGGTCCAAGACATCAAAAGCTTTCTGCAAGTAAGGTTCGATGGACGAGCTTAAACACTTGAACTTCGCCACAAGTTGGTTGACGACCAGTAAGGAGTCGCCAAAGACTTGAACCTCTCGGACTCCTAAGTCCAGCAAGATTTCCAGTCCGATGATGAGCGCCTCGTATTCCGCCTGATTATTTGTACATTTAAAGTCCAGGTTGAAAGAGTAAGAAAACTGATCTTCTGTAGGGTTCTCGATGGCGATCCCGGCACCTGCAGCAAGTTCAGTACGCGAGCCATCAAAGTAGAGGGTCTATGGAGTAAGGGAGACTACGGCAACCTCTAACTCGCGGAATGTTGTCAGCTCGGTCGGCGGGTGATGAGCGAGGAAGTCTGTTATGGCCTGTCCTTTAACTGCCTTTTGGGGAACATATTGCAAAGAGAATTCAGACAAAGCCAATATCCATTTACCTATGCGGCCCCATAGGATAGGGCGGGAAAGCATATATTTGACTAAGTCGGACTGAGCGATCACCACCGTGGTAAAGGCCAACATGTAGTGGCGGAGCTTGCAACCTGCAAAGAAAAGGGCAAGACACAACTTTTCCATTGGGGAGTAGCGCGTCTCGCAATCGGTCAACACCCTGCTAAGATAGTAAACGGCGTGTTCCACTCTGTTCTCGTCGTCTTGTGCCAAGAGTCCGCCGATAGACAAATCAGCAGCGGCGATATAGAGCTTAAGTGGAACGCCAGGGCGAGGGGGAACCAAAACAGGTGGATTCGCAAGATAGTCCTTGATACGATCGAAGGCCTCCTGGTGTTGTGACTCCCATACGAACTAGGTTGCCCCCTGGAGCTTTAGAAGAGGCGAAAAAGGCTGAACTTTCCCAGCCGCGTTCGAAATGAAACGGCGGAGGAAGTTGATTCGCCCGATCAATTGTTGGAGCTCCTTTTTGGTTATAGGAGGCGAGGCGTTGATTACCGCCTGCGCCTTGTCTTTGGGGATCTCGATACCCCTTTGATGGATTAGAAAACCAAGGAAGTCGCCTGCCTCCGCGAAGAAAACACATTTGGCGGGGTTCATCTTCAGGTGGTGTTTCCGCATCCCCGTGAAAACCTGTCGGAGGTCTTCAACGTGTGTCGCCCGCGTCTTGGTTTTAACCACTACGTCGTCGATGTAGACTTCAATCAACTTACCTAGGATATCGTGAAAGATAAGGTTCATGGCTCGTTGATATGTTGCCCCCACGTTCTTGAGCCCGAATGGCATGACAACATACTCGAATGCACCTGCAAACCCCGGACAGCGGAAAGCAGTCTTGTGGCGATCTTCTTCAGCGACAGAGATCTGTTGGTAACCAGCAGTTCCATCCATAAAGGATGGCACTTCATGCCCCGCGGCCGCGTCAATGAGGAGGTCAGCAACAGGCATGGGATATATATCTTTAGGCGTTGGGTTGTTGAGGTCACGGTAGTCAACACAGACGCGCGTTTTGCCGTTCTTCTTGCGAACTAGAACGATGTTGGATAGCCATTCATTGTATTTGGCCACGCGAATGATACCTGATCGGTGCATGTTCTCAATTTCTTCCTTGACCACGATCTGGGTCTCAGTTCGCATGAATCTACCGTCTTGGCGGACTGGACGTCTATCAAGATGAGTAGGCAGACGGTGACAGACTAAATCCGGGGATAGGCCAGGCATGTCTTCGTACTGCTCAGCGAAACAATCCTTATACTCATGTAGTAAGGCGAGAAGGTCTTCCTTTTCTTGTCCCACCAACTTGGCACTAATGGATAGTAGTAAAGGTTTCTCTGCAGTCCTCACGTCGACTTGTAAGGTGGGATCGCGGACTTGAGGCGACGTGTCGTCCAAGGCAGCGGGAGCTAACTGAATAACTTCCTCCTCGGTCTCGGTATAGTCCACTATCTCGTCTATATACTCCATAGTGGCAACCCTGTCGTAAGCTTCGCGTTTCACCCAGTATGAGAGGAGTCTCTCACACAAGGACTCGCCAGTCTCGCGTGCTTCTTCTGAAGATGTACTAATCATAAGATGGTTGTAGGGGATCCGCGATGGTGTGGGGACGTTGTAAATCGTCCCTCGCCTGAGTGAGTCCCCATCGCGTTAAGTTGGAGGCCGTGACCCCATATGGGCGGCCTTTAGAATCGACGCCTTGGACATCCAATGGACCCAAGTCAGTATTGTAATAGCGGGCATCATTGAAGTTGGCGGAAATGGAGAAAGGACGCGGATCCGCTTGGATGAGGACCGCCTCGCATTTCTCAGTATCCCAAATCAAAAGCTCCTGGTGCATGGATGAAGGTATACAAAAACTTCTATGGATCCAGTCGTGGCCTAGGATCATGCTGTAGGACGAAGTACACTCGGCGACGAAGAATGTGTAGACCCTTGAAGCCAGTCCCACCTTGTCCAGTAAGAACAACAAACCTAGAGTCCTGGAGACTTGTCCGGTGAAGTTCTTGACTGTCAAGGACGTAGTTTGGATCATCAAGCGTGGGATACCAAGGAGTCTCATAGTGCGGGTGGTGACGACATTCACTGCCGCCCCCGTGTCGACCATGATTTTGTTGATCATAATCCCTTCAACTTCAGCCGTGATATACAATGGCCTCATGTGAGTGGCCATGTCCAGGGTTGGAGTGGAGAAGGTCAGAGTCGGCATGCTTGTGATGCTGCTTGTGGCTTCCAACGGTGCAGCCTGTGCGGGCTCCGCCAAGACTGGACCCATCTCACTGCTGCAAAGGGGGATATGTCACAGACACTCACGCTATTGTCTGGAATATCCACCGCATTGCATGTTGTATTTGGTGGGAGAGCGTATCTCTCAGATATGAAGAACACCATTCCGACCTGAAAAGAGAACTGTTCGCGGACTGGAACCAGTGGCGTCTCAATGCTCCCGTGTTCCCCGTCGAGCACGACAAATGCGCCCTCCGCTGGATTGACCTCTTTGAGCTCTGGCCATGCAGAGATCTCAAGCATATTGCAGTTGAATGATTCACCCTGCCTTTCTGCTTGGTCGTCGCCCAAGTCGATGCGAGGCTCGGAATGAGTCTCCTCGTTCAGGGAATTCTCGCGGAAGCATTGGGCCATGAGTTCTGCGAGGTTAGGGCTGGAGGTGCTACTTTCGACCCTTGGCGAGACGTTACCCTCTGGCTGCCGTGGTCGCCACACGAGTTTGGTCGAGGGCTGTTTGTCCTCAGCTGAAAGCTTATCCGCGGCTAGTGGAGCTCTGGCATTGTCCTCTGCTTTAGGTGGAGGAAGGACTGAGACCTGAGGCTGCTGTTCGAGTTGAGGTTGGGGCAGACCCGGTCGTGATAGTTCCTTTTTAGCCTCAGGTTCCTGGCAAATAGGCTTCTGGGGATGTGATGACCGAGGCGGCTCGCGCCTTGATTCGGGCCTTGATGTGGCGAACAGTCGTCGCGTCGCTGGGGAAGACAGTTCTCGTCTTCTTTCAGCCACTAGCGACTGCCTACGCCTTGGTAGAGGTGGCGGGTTCCTTCGTCGTTCGGCCTCCTTCCGGCTACTGTTGGCGCCTTGGCGATGAAGGCTTGTGCCGGGAGAACTGTGGCTCCCTTCTCCTTTCTGGCTCCGGAGATGGTCTGTGCCTAGCGGGTCGCGGATCCTGTCTTGGTGGTACGGTGAGGCGACATAAGACATTCGCCTTTGGAGCGGGGTTGTCTGCTGCCTGCGCACAAACACGTGGAGGCGTGACAGGTGGCCTTTGGAGTAGAGCGCGCAAGCCTTCAGCTTCTCTCCACATTCTCTCGGGTGTCTACACGAGCTGCGTGGGTCAGATGATGCCATCATCAGCCTCTCGCAAGGCATGCAGGATGCTACCATACTTCTTTTATAGCTTCTGCTTCTTGGATCTGCTGATGGTAACCGGCTTTCCCCCTTGCTGTGTGTACCAAATCCCTTCCTTGATCGCTGATTTGGATGTCGGAGGAATGTAGGGGTCAGTCAAGATACCTCGCCGAGGGCTTGAAGCCTCGCTATCTTGGCGTTCGCTGCCGGAGTCGAAGATGTCCATCTCGCTTGAAGCTGGAGAAGAAGGTACATCTTTAGTCCAGTGTGATTGGACGAAGGTTTCGAGGCGCTTGATCCTCTGTTCCAGCTCTTCGTGAGTCCTAGGACTCATGGGTTGATAGTTGTCAGCTGGAGACGGTGTATCGTCCCGCATGGTAGCTTTGCCTTTATCCCTTCTTGAAAGGTGATCGGGCTGTAGTCTGGCGGCTAACTCCCTTGCTGGGTAATGGTTCCCATTTTGGTTCGCCAGAACGGTGTAGTCATTCGCCGGTCTCTTACGGTTTCGACCTGGCGGTTCGCGTTGGCCCGCGTTTGGAGATAGGTCCAAAGTTATCGCCCGCTGGCCGATGCGAGGCCCGGCGATGTCAGCAACTGTGATCATGAAGCCACCTTGGTCCTCAAAGCGAATATACTTGAGGTCTAACCAGTCTTGGACTTGCTCGCGGAGCTGGTAACAGTCGCGAGTTCTGTGTCACCAACTGTCATGGAGCTTGCAGTGGACGCGACCCTCCTTGTATTCAACATAGGGTAAAGGCCCTTGATACAGTGACGAGTCCGCCGTCAATAAGATCGTCTAAGACCTCGTGAGCGAGGTTGACGTTGTAAGTGTACCGGCGAGATGGCTGACGTGTGTCATCATTACCATCCTCTCGGTCTCGCTTAAGTTCCCGGCGCGGATTATCATCCTCTGGATGTTCGGCCAGGTCCAAGGTAATTCTTCGCTCGCCTGGCTTTGGTGCGCGGCTGCGGCTATTCTCCTTTGGCTGGTCGGCCCAATTCACCACGACCATACTGACAACGGCCGGGAATGGATCAACATCCACTAGAGAAGCGGTGCTTCCTGGTGTCTTCATTTTTAGGGCACCCGAATTCAACCAGGTTTGCAGTTGGTCGCGGAGTTTGACACAGTCCTTGGTGTCGTGATTGTAAGCGTTGTGGAAACTGCAATACTTCTTGTCCTTTAGCTCTTCCTTGGACGGGATCCTATGATCCAAGCGCACGCATTTCGCCTCAATCAAGTCATTAAAGACAAGATGGGCGTTTTTCGCGTCATACGTGTACGCCTCATATTCGGGCTTAGTCCATGCAAAGGACTGGATGGTGATTAGCTCACGGGTCATCTTAAGATTCTTCAGCTTGTGAGCTAAAGGCTTCCCGGTCAGTTCGACTGCTCCTACTTCGTCAACATACCCCTGCGTGGCCTCATTCTCCTCCTGCCTTTGGTAGTAAGGGTCAAACGAGGTTTAATGCCCCTACTATCATGTTTCTCCCCGGTATGTATGTCCCTTTGGAGGCATTCGCCTTCTCGTCCATTTCGTTGAGGATCAACTCATAACTGCCGACCTTATTGATGAGGTCGCCCATAGACATGAAGCGTTCCCCATGGTGCTTCAACCGCTGGCGGTGTTCGAGGCCACGAACAGCCAACTTAATGGCTTCCTATTCGGGTAGGAGGAAGTCGCACTTGGCTTGTTGGATCTTGAACCGCTGGAGGAAGGAGACTCCTGACTCCATGCTCTGCTGACTCATCTGAGTGAGGGAGTCAAGGCCGACCTCTGGCTCAATGGTACCGTAGGTCTCCCAGAACAGTTTCTCCATGGTAGACCAGTCCTCAATGGATCCTGGTTTCAACCTGGAGTACCAAGTAAATGCAGCTCCGGACAAAGAGGTCCCGAAGAGCTTGAGCTTGAGGATGTCATTGTTCCCGTACTGGCCACACTGGACTTTGAAGCGGGCCATGTGGGTTGCTGCGTCCTCCCTTGTTTCGCCAGAGAAGGTAGTGAACACTACGTTCTTGAACCCATGCGGGAAGGAGTATTGCGCCACGCTATCGAGATAGGGGTCGCGATACTGCAAGTTAGCATCACCGTGTCCGGTTTGCTCCTTGACATTGGAGGAGATAAGCTGGCGCCAGTCGGCTGTTGTCGCGGGCATGGATTCTGCCCCTTCCCCATGGTTTGGCCATGCAGAAAGATTGACGGCCTGTCCGCCGTTCTTAGGAGTAAGGCTGGAATAAACCAGAAGCGGGTCATCTGGTGTCCTGGTTCCCTGGCGTAGAGAATTATGCAGTCCCTTGGAGGGAGCAAACAAGCCATGCGGGAGCGGACTCTTTGACGTTCCTGTTCCTGGAACGAACGGTGGGCCCTTCGGAGTCCCGACCTAAGGGTTTCCCCTGGCGCGTTCATTAGGAGGGATGTACTTGGGCGTCCCTTCGTTCGCGCTTAGGTCAGTAGGGTTTAGAGCAGGGTTCTTTGGTGCCTGCGCCCTCATCCAGTCTTCAACTTCAAGGACCCGTAGGTTCAGCCGGTCCTATTTGTCTTTGAATTCGTCTAGCTTCTCTAGACTGTTCTTACTTCCAAAGAATGAAGCATTCTGCTGGTCATGCAACTTGGTATCGTGCTCGTCCAAGCGGCGAGTCTGTTCGTCTACTGTCGCGCGAGTGAGCGACAGGACCTCTGCATGTTGCTTCACGGTCTCCGTGTTCTGCTTCACGGTCTCCGTGTTCTGGTCCAGATCCGAGCGGATCCGTTGAAGGCTTCCTTCGACCAAGCCCTTGGTTTCCCTTGTTTCGCTGGCAAACTGGTTGAAGTCTTCAGTGAGTACGGTAAGGTTGTGCTGGTCTGCTTCCCAAAGGGTTTTGTCCCTTTTGACTTGTTCAGCAAGGCCGTCGACCTTACCAGCAAGATCGGTGAGGCTTTGTTGAGTGGCAGAGCTTTGGGTTGTCAAACCCTGGGTTTGGGTTGTCAAACCCTGGGTTTGAGTTGTCAAACCCTGGGTTTGAGTTGTCAAACTCTGGATCCGCCCCGTGAGTTGTGCGAACATCTGGAAGACTTGCTTCATAGACGGAGCAGAGTCTGTATCTTGGGTCGGCTGAGAGCCTACCATGGCGGTCTCGTTGTAATCTGGGTTACCAAACTGAGCAAGGACCTGTTCTTGAGTGAGGGATCGGCAAGCCGCGCTATTATGGGGCTTGTACCGTAGCGATCTGTGCTTGAGACAAGAAAGCTGGGGCTTTCGGTACGGCGCTTCCTCCGGTTTCCCTATGATGTATCCGCTTGCACTCCATGTCCCACTGGGTGTGCCAATGTTTTGGCCACGATCCTCAGCGCGCGGAGCAGAGGTTTCTAGCGAACAAAGAGAAAGGGGGAGTGTTGCGGGCGTGCCACCTCACGGACGAGGAAAGAATAGTAGGGGTGCGCTTGACTTCTTGATCAGGCGAAGGGGGTTACAGGTGCCACCTCAGACGAGGATTTACGAGCACAAGCGATCGATACTCACGGCGGCGCAAGCAGAGCAACTATAGGGAGTTCAGAGAGAAGCTGGGATATAGAGTCCGGAGGGCTCTGAAGAGGGGAACCTAGGCGGCGCTTAGGGTTAGGGTTTCGAGGAGCTCGAAGGGTAACTGGTTTCAGTTTGTATTTGTGTTTTTGTGTTTGTTTGAGAGAGCTTTCTGTTAGGGTTCGAGCCCCTTTATATAGTAGTTCGACTTGCGGCAGAAGAAAAGTGATTAGAATCCAAGTCGGACTCTGAAACCCTAATTGACAAGGACACGGTTTACTCCATGCAGACCAACCAATTGGTGACACCTGCTCAGTTCGCACACTTCATTCCGCATAGGGCATTGCTTCCGCGCTGCCAACTGTAGACTCCTATGCGAACTGGACTTAGGAATGTCCTCATCCCGCGGGCTGTCACAAGATGCTATCTCGCGTGCTCCTGAAGCTCGCTTCCATTTCGCGGGCTACTGCAGCTCGCGAGCCTTAAAAGGGCTTTTTATATAAATAGGCCACAGGGATTGGCCCGAAGCATATCAAAGACTTGTAAAAGTCTTCAACGATTAAAGTGGTGTGTGCGAACTCCGCATGTTGCTTCCTCGCGAAGTCTCCTACGCGAACCAGTTCGCCAGCTCGCCTCGCCTACGCAAAGTGTTAAATAGTAATTCCGCGGCGCGAAGTCATTCCGCGCGCAAGCTAAGTGTTCCACGCGAACTGCGTAGTCCGCCTATGTCCATTCCGCGCGCGAGCTAAGTGAAGTCCAGTTCGCATGCAGTTCGTTCCGTGTGAAGTCTAACTCGGCTCGCGTGGTCTCACTGGCGGGCCGACATTTGTAAACTTAAAGAACTTGGGCTCGCCAGTATGCCATGGACCAAGAATGTAATTAATATTCACATAGACATTTATTGTCCAGTAAAATATTAATCTAGGCGTAAACACAATCAGATCCAGTTCACTCAGATCATATTGTTGTCTCCGCCGCCTCTTCGTCTTCGAACTCATCCCGGCGTTCTCGTAGCTCTTCGAAGAAAGACAGGAGCTCTAAGAGGGCTAGGCATTCCACCTCTACATCTTCTGACGACTCAACAAGTTCTCGAGAACTTGTTTTGGATTATTTGTCAAACGAGGTACTTACTGAGTTAATGATTCAGTATGATTAGTTCATATTAAGTTTAAGTTTTGTGGATCTTGTGTGCTGACGACATGTTTTTTTGGCAGGTTAAATCGATGCAGAAAAAAAAATGAGAAGCTAGAGAGGTTACTGAGAAAGATCCAGGTATATGTTGCTTTTCCTATATGAAATTATTATGTGGTATGTGTTTTGGGTTTTTGTAAACTTACCTGATATGCTTTCTAGTGTTTTAGCTCCAGAAATCTGAATTTTGGAATTGAAAATTTCTATGAACATGCCTCTTTGTTCGTCTTTTATGTTGCCTTAGTTTTCATCTCTCTTGTGAATTGTATATGAATTTTGTTACTAAGTTAGTTAGTATGTGGATGTGGGAGCTCTAATTTTGTTCCTGTATTTTTGTTGCAAGGACTCATCCTCGCGTCCTCGTACCTCTTCGAATATATGCAGGAGTTGTAAGAGGGCTAGGCATTCCAAGGACTCATCCTTGCGTCCTTGTACCTTTTCTGAGGCCGTTGATGCCGCTCAGCCCCCTAAAGGCAAAGGGAAGAGCTCAGCTATAGAGGTAGAGGTATGTGTTTCTGCGTTATGTTGGCACCCTGAGTCTTCAACATAAGAGAAAATTATTGTGTTTAGTTCATGTGTTCCTGAATTGATTCTTTTGTTGTTTATGATATGACTCTCTAAGTTTGGGAATCCTCGGAACATACTGGTTTCGCATCTCTCTCAGCCTAATACCCCTCCACCCTTATACCCCATCACATTGACTCATGTTTTTGGTATCCTCCAGGCTTTAGTTCGGCAAATTGACACCCTCTCAGGAGTTGTCCGAGCACTTGATGAAGATTACAAATATCAAAACGAGGAGAGAGCCTAAAAATAAAGCAATCGCAAGGATGAAGGGGAGGAGGGGAAACCACCCAGCAATTAGTTTCCCTAGTTCAACAAGGATGGAGGGTTTCCTTTTGAATGCAATTAACTACTAATGTAATTGACTTTAACATGGCTCTTTGGCTTTTTTGTTCATTTCTTTGCTTCCCCTATAAGCAATGTGACAAAATAGTTGGAAGTGCATCTTAGCTTACAATTTGGAAGTGCTTTTATGGCCGCCGTTTACAATGGAGATCAATTTTGATTATCCTTAAGACAACACCCCTAAGCCCCAAATCAGATGTGAAGCATGAAGCTCCCCGGATAATGTACTGAACACCAATCAAAGTCAACATTATCCTGAGGAGCTTCATGCTTCATATATGATTTATGTTTCACATCTGATTTGGGGTTTAGTCTACAATTATCAAATGTATCAACCCTTCAGTGTGCATGTTACCATCCAATAATTTGTATCTTAGCATGTTCCCTACTCGTAGACATGCAAATAATGTTTTGACATCACATTTTAGTGACGTAACTAGTACACTAATTTGGGCGCCAATTCCCTTTTCAGTTTCTTTGGAGGTCAAGTTTGAATTTTCAATTTAGCATGTGGCAGCTAATTTGGAAATTTGGCATGAATTTGAAATCACTTTTCTGTGATTTAGCTCATCTCAATGGTAGACATTTCTAATGAAAATAGTAGATGTGTCTTATGTTAAATGTAGACTTTGCAACTTTTACCTTCGGTTGGTTCAATCTCAAAAACCATTTTGATTTCCAGAAAATCTACTTTTCTGTGATTTAGCTCATCTCAATGGTGGACATTTCTAATGAAAATAGTATGTGTCTTATGTTAAATGTAGACTTTGCAACTTTTACCTTCAGTTGACTCAATCTCAAGAACAATTTTGATTTCCAGAAAGTCTACTTTTCTGTGATTTAGCTTATCTCAATGGTAGATAATTCTAATGAAAATAGTAGATGTGTCATATGTTAAATGTAGACTTTGCAATCTTTACTTTCGGTTGATTCAATCTCAAGAACAATTTTGATCTCCAAAAAGTCTACTTTTCTGTGATTTAACTCATCTCAATGGTAGACATTTCTAATGAAAATAGTATATGTGTCTTATGTTAAATGTAGACTTGCAACTTTTACCTTCGGTTGGTTCAATCTCAAGAACCATTTTGATTTCTATAAAGTCTACTTTTCTGTGATTTAGTTTATCTCAATGGTTGACATGTCTAATGAAAATAGTAGATGTTGCTTATGTTAGTTGTAGACTTTGTAACTTCTGTCTTCGGTTGATTCAATCTCAAGAACTATTTTGATTTTCAGAAAGTCTACTGTTTTGTTATTTTGCTCTTCTAAATGGTAGAGATTTCTAATTGAAATAGTAGATGTGTCTGATCTTAAATGTGTCTTACAACTTGCAACATTTTCTGTAATATTTTTCATGACATGAGTAGCTGTTTCTTATGATAGTTGTAGACAGTCAAGAATCATTTTGATTTTCAAAAAGTCTACTTTTGTGTGATTTAGCTCATCTGAATGGTAGATATTTCCAATGAAAACTGTAGATATATAGAGAGAGAGAGAGAGACTTAACGAAGAGTTAACGGCGTTAGTTTGCTTTAACCTGCTATAGCAAGTCAAAACTGGTTGGGTATGCATACCCTAAGGCACACAAGTGAAACCCTTACTTTTGATATAAATGTATTTTTTTAGTAATTTTACGTACCCAAAAAGTCTTATATAATTTGTATAAAAAAATATATGTGTATCTAGTATTTAGGGATGTGTTAATAAAATTTCTAAGTTTAGAATAATATATCGAATCAAAAAATCACTCCTACAACCATTTGATATAACAGCGTAAGTTTCTCTCGATGGCATCATTAGGGGTGCGAGCTTGGTTGTATACTACGTGTTGCGTTTTCCCGGCAACAACTTTAAGTTGGTTGTTTTGATGCTGAATGGGATTGAGGTTCCCTTATCTAGTTTTATGATGGTCTCTATTGGTAAATTAGTGGTGGTATAATGAGTTGATGGTGGAAGGTGTAGCAGATAAGGGAACTAACAATGCGCTAGCTTCCTGAAGTAGCATTGCACAGAGATTTGGGGAACTTCAAACACACCATGGGATAAGCAGGAATGGAAGTAGCCACTGATTTAATCATAACCTCTTTTCCAGCCGGAGACAGAATACGCTTCTATTCCAACCTTATATTTTTTTCAAAATTGAGTCCCGAACAAATCCAAGAGCAACCACTTTTGATCGATTCCAAATAGAGGGAAGCCCCGTGCTGCCCTGGATTAGTGACTACTGTGATGCCCAAAATGTAACTGAGAAATTGAACAATGTGAGGGTTCTCGTTACAAATCTTATCATTCCTCTTTAAAAGGGATGAACAGTTTCGATTAATCTATCGAGGCCAAACCAAAATATTACACATTTTTATGATTCTTGAAAGATGCTATATTCATCAAATTCAATAAACACATTTGATTAAAAAAAATAAAAAATTTGTATCACTATTAGGCTGATAGATTGTTGCCTTACTTGCCTAATAGTGAATGGACTTGGGAGGTCTCATCTTGTCAGCCTCCACCTACCGCCATGAATGGTGTGAGGGTCAAGCTGAGCCACCATCTGTGGCCTCTATTTCTTGCTTCTAACATCTTCAACCTCCTGATGAATGGCTCATTATGATCAAGTATGTCGATAACTGATCGTGGGAATGGGCACATAATTATATTTACATTGTACTGTGTTTACATCTCCATTATATATAGATTGATATATGGTCAGATTGGTTCCCCGATATCATACTCCATTGTGACTGTGTGGACAATATCTAATGGAAACGCAAGAAATGGTTTGTATTAAGTATAGTGACGAGTCATAGCCATCAACTTCGATAAGACCTTCGATATTGAATCGGGTGTTATCAAGAATGAGTTTCTACTTTTGATGTCAGATCCACTTCTATTTGTTCTAATAACAGACGCATATATATTATAATAGTTTGTCTTGCATTTTCTTGATTTCAAGTAAATAAACGTGTATTGATCCGACTTAATGATACTAATTCAGTAATTCTCGACTTTTTGAGTCATTTTCTTGATCTTCTAGTTCTTTACTTCTCTTCTCTAACGTTCCTAATGTTCCTTAATTAAGGAATGCATTTCTCTTGAATGGTCTTCCTAGCTATTATTCTATATACGTAAACATGTCTTTACACGTGAAAGATTTGCATTGGATTTGGGCATTTAGTACATAATGATGGATCTGGAGGGCCTAATTCAAGGAGAAAATAAGAGAAAAGTGGGTGGGGAGAGGAATTATTTAGGTTTGTTTGGTAGGAGAAGTGAGAAATCATAAAACCACGTACAAAAGCTGTTGGGTTGGGAAAGCTGTTATATACCACAAAATAATTACTTGATCAATGTGTATCAAAAGCTTGCTGTCCAAGATTTCTAGAATCCTCTATTCGGAAACTTTGTTTTCTCAGTAAATGAAACCAATATTTTTACAACCTCGACAAAGCTCAGCACACAGTATTCAATTCGATCCTTCCTAGTAGCCTCTGGTGCAGGCAGGCTTCCACAAACCCTTTAAATACCTCCCCCCATTTCATACAACCCTAAACAAAAACATACACAGAGAGAGAGAGAGAGAGAGAGAGAGAGAGAGGCAAAGGCTTTAGATCTAGGCAGGAGATCGAAAAAAATGAGCGGAGGCGGCATGGAATCGGTGTCGAGTAGGCATCAACAGAATGGTCATCACAGCAGCGAGCGATGTGGGTATTTTCAGATGCCTCTGCACTATCCAAGGTACACCAAATCGGACTACGAGACCATGCCGGAGTGGAGGCTCGACTATTTGCTTAAAGAGTATGGACTGCCGATCATCGGAGACGTTGAGCAGAAGAGGAAGTTTGCCATGGGAGCCTTCTTGTGGTCTTACTAGACTTATATCTTAATTGCTTCGTTCTTCCTAGATATGTGATGCTAATTGTATCTGCTAGATTATATGTTGTATTCATGGTTCTTCATGCTTGGTACTGTGATCTATGTATGTTTGTTGGAGTCTGAATGAATGTATAAAACTGTTCTGATTTTGTAACATCATGTTCTTCATTTCCTGTGGTAAAGATTAAAGAACTATGTTTTGGTAAAGCAAAACCAACAAAGAGATCGCATTGGGAAGAAAAAGGATTAATCCAAGAGTTACAAGATTGAATTAATTTTGACGAGCACAAATTATATGATGCCACTATTCCATGTCTATTAAACTAGTGGCTTTGATTAACTTGAATTTTGTTAAATAATTGGTTTGCTTTCTGAATTATGTTGGCATAGCCGCATAACCAATGTACTAGTTAATTACTATCAATAAAGCGTCAATATATGTTTATGATTCATGTAATTTTCAAGTGCCAAGGAGCAGCAGCAGCACCTGATGACTCGCAATCGAAGACAAAATCGGTGCGATCAGTCTTTAATTTCTTTATTTTTTGTATTCTGTTTCTGCGTTGATAGGGTGGTTTGGGATGAACCCGTTTGAAATCCACATTAAAAGGTTAACCTGCAGCACACCTCCAAGTGGTTAGGTGGTAGAATGAATACTACTCCAAAATAAGAACAAAGTGTTAGAGGGTGTGGAATAGCAACAACGTACATTATTTGGGTTACAGGGCCGGTAACAAGGGTTCACTCAAAATAGTGTATGATCTTGTCAATTTGCTTACAAAGAATCTACTACTAGTCTCTTACTTTTACTCACAGTTTTTCTACTAGTTTTTCTTACTGTAATTTCTCAATTTCGACTTCATTAAATCCCCTTTTCTATTAATTTTTCTTACTTTTACTAGCTCGGTGGAAAAAGTTTTGAGGAAAGAAAATAGTATCTCATATTTTCTAAAGACCGTGAACGTATTGATAACAAATTCTCATAGTGGACTATCATTGATCCAAATGTGAAAGTCGGGGACTCAAACAGTACCACTCGTCCTTGGTAGTTTTTCACCTTTTCTTTTCTTTTGAGAAGAAAACTAAACGTCCTTAGTAAGTTACAAACACCACTTGGGCAAATATTGATATTTTGTAGCAATTTAAACAAAAACGCTTAACAATTAAGTTAGTAATGACACACTTGCTCTTTGTTGAGCCACAAAATGAGCAGTCACATACATGTTGCTCATTTTAGGATCATATCCATATGTAACGCATCAAATTGTTGAAGTTTCCTCACCCAAGACCCCCTTTCCTTCTTCAAAAGAAGAACTAGGAGTCATCTTGCAAGCTATGAGAGATTTCCAGAATCTCTACACGTCTAGGAGTGACAGTGCTGCAGAAGAAATTAACCAAATTTGACCACCTGAATCAAATTCCCCTAATGTGCACATTGAATCGGACAAACTTTTCACCAGAAGCCAACAAAACATTTTGGACAGTAAGGTTGGCACTTTGAGACGAGCAAATTAGCCTCTTGAGAAACCCTCACATAATGACACGGCCTGCTCATAAACGTACACGATATGCAGGACTTGGAAGAAGCCTGCCATGCATGCACGATATCATATTCCTACCCATCCAAATCTTCGAAGCAAGTTCCATTAGATATTTAGATAAGCTCCACTCCTCAGTAAGATAAACATTCAAACGCAAGTTCTAGTAGTCCACCAAAGACAAAACAACTAGAACGTAAAAATTTGCAAAATAATAAAACAAGCAGTTCGTTATATAGACGTAAAGTCTAATATTAAGATTAATTGAAAATTATTTGGCTTGTTTTGGGGAAATAATGGGTCCGGAGGTCTCCAGAAAGTTAAAATTTGCTCTATATAGAAATATAGAGGGGGTTCTTGATCCGCTGTCTCATAAATGAGAAATTACCGTTTACCTTTCATTCTTCCTATTGGTAATTAAGTTTATTTTTCACAAAAACAATGTACTATTTTACAACCTGGACAAAGCTAAGCACATATTATTCCTTCCTCTAGTACTACCATGGCCTTCACAATCTCTATAAGTATAGCTCATCTTCACAAACCAAAATTTGTTACTCGTACAGTTAACCCTAATAAGCATCAGAGACTTAGAGAGAACCAACCAGAGCCAAAGATATGAGTGGAACGGGATCGATGCCGTCTAGGGCACAAGAACCAAACGGACAGCATAAGCTGAGAGAGCGATGTGAGTATTTTCAGATGCCACTGCACTATCCACGGTACAAGAGATCCGACTACGAGACCATGCCGGAGTGGAAGCTTGACTGTTTGCTTAAATCGTATGGGCTACCGATCAATGGAGATGTTGAAGAGAGGAGGAAGTCTGCCATAGGAAACTTTCTGTGGCATAACTAGGCTTGTTTATCGCGTCTACCTCTCTGATTCTAGTATTCTAGTATTCAGACGAGGTCAGCCGTGGGAAACTTCAGATCTTTTGGCCTAACAAGGCCTTTGTTTAAATCGTGTTCTTTGAAACCATCCTGTTTATTATGCTAGTTTAGTCGTTTTTACCTAGCATGCGTGGTCTAGTTAGTGAATGAATGTGATGAAGTTTTTACGATGCTCTTTTATATCGTTATGTTTGGTGTTGGTGATGTATGAAAATAATTTCTTCTTCCTCCTAGCTTCCATTTGGTTCTGTGTAAGCCGAACTGATAAGAAACACTGAAAGATCGAGAAAAGAAAGAATCTCCTCTCCGGTTACAAAATATAAACAAGCACCCGCCGGAGGGGAAATTGGCATGGTGAGGTATATATAGGTTCGAGCACACACATGCAAAAAGAGGTCTATATATTAAGTCAGATGAAGAGAGAAGTGAATCGACTAAGTAACTACTCGAAAGTGGAGAAAGTTTCCCTCACTCGGTACGCATATGCTATTTTGAAAGGAATGGAACCCTAGCCTATCCGTTCACACCGTCACGGTGTCACCAAGTGACAAAGATATGTGATCACTCACCATTATTGAATATGAAGTATTGAGAAGAAGAAAAAATCTCTGCAATTATATAAGTTGTATATGTAACCGGAACTTCGAGGAGAAGAAAAACTTAAACACAAGTGGTATGTCTGGAAAGAAGAGAATCGACTTACCCTTTTCAAATTTTTTTTTTTTTTTTTTTTTTTCACAATTTCGTGTTCCTTTGTTCTTGCTTGAAGTGTTTATTATGGTTATTTATTGGTAAAACTGCATAATTTAATACTGTTGACAACCTGTAGAAAGCTCAGCAGAGTCCTTCCTAATTAAGTTAGACCTTCTAAAATTTTTAATAACAATAATAAATTAGAATCATATATTTTCCTTTCTTTTGCTTGTAATTACGATTCCTAATTGAATTGGGGTTTGTTTTCTGATTCCTATTTCATTAAAACTTGTACAACCTGGACAAAGCTCAGCACTTCCTTTCCTAACACGACCAGACCCTATATAAAGGACCTCCCTCGAACCAGATTCAATACTCAGAGTAAAACCGAGAGAGAGAGAGAGAGAGAGAGAGAGAGAGAGAGAGAGAGAGAACCAAAGCCTTTAGATCATCAACGATCAAAGATATGTGTGGAGGCAGCTTGGAATCGATAACCATGGTGTCCATGACACAAGAAGAAGTGAATGGACAACAGAAGAGGGAGCGACACCAGAATTTCCAGATGCCTCTACACTATCCAAGGTACAAGAAATCGGACTATGAGATCATGCCGGAGTGGAAGCTAGATTGTTTGCTTAAATCGTATGGGCTACCAATCACCGGTGATGTTGAAGAGAAGAGGAAGTCTGCCATGGGACACTTCTTATGGTCTTAACTAGGCCTCGTGAATTGTTCTGCTAGATAGTATGAGAAGTTTGGTAGAAATTACATCTAGCTTATGGTAATATACAGTTAATCAATGTACGTGTAATGGTTCTTAGATTTACTATTGTTATGAAATCGTTTTTTACATCTCGGCCTGACAGCTTCAATTTTGATAATGGTAGATTTTAAGTACTCGATCTGTTGGAAAGTGCATCTTACATAATCATGTATTTACTACAGTAGATCACATTAGCTAGATATTTCTCTTGTTTGAGTAGTAATTGTAATAGGATTCCTTCTTGATTAGGTTTCCTAACTTGTAGGAGAACCACAGACGTAGGATAGGTGACTTGTATATATTACTACACAATGAATACAATTGATTCATTCAGCCAAACTATCTTTTCTTATATGGTATCAGAGCAGGCTTAACGACCTGTCTTCTCCCTCTGCAAATATCTTGCAGCCTTAATCCTTTTTATTCTCACATATTCCCTCATGGCTATCAATGATGTCATCTCCTCAAACAACCAAGACAGTTCGTCCTCCCTGGATGAATCTGCCAGCCTGTTTTTCCTTCACCATTCAGACCATCCAGGTCTAGTTCTTGTCTCCAAGAAATTGACAGGCGAGAACTACACTTCTTGGTGCCGCGCTATGCGCATCTCTTTGAGTGCCAAAAATAAAATTGGCTTCATCACCGGCAAAATTACAGAGCCGTCTGCAGCCCTAGAACCAGATGAGCATGCACTGTGGCAAAGGTGCAATGATATGGTGCTTTCATGGATTCTCAACACTCTTGAACCTGACCTTGCCGATTCAGTTCTTAGTTGTGCCACACCATATGCTGTATGGGAAGACCTTCGCGAAAGATTTGCGTTGGGCAATGCTCCTCGCATTTTTCAAGTTCAAAGGGACATTTATCGTATTGAACAGGGTCAACTATCCATTGCAGCATACTATACAAAACTGAAGGCTCTTTGGGATGAGCTTGGTTCGTACAACACAGAAACCTGTACCTGTGGAGCACAGAATGATCGAAGTAAGTTGATGCAATTTCTTATGGGTTTAAATGAATCTTATGCTGCTACTCGTGGACAGATCTTGTTGATGAATCCTTTGCCTTCGGTGAGACAAGCTTATGCTTCCCTTGTTCAAGAAGAAAAACAGCGAGAACTTGGTTCCTCGCTTCTTATGCCGTCTAACAGTGCAGCCATGGCAGTGCGTAGCAATAACTATGGACCACAACCTCAGATGCATGAGAATCAAGGCAACAATTATCGTTCTCGTGCTCCAATCAAACATTGCACTTACTGTGACAAGGACTACCATACTGAAGCAACTTGTCATAAGAAGCATGGCTACCCTCCTGGTCATTGTCTCTACAAAGGTCCAAAGGCAAGTAACTCTACAAGGAGACGTCAAGAAAATCCTTGTGCCAACCATGTTGATGCAACTCCAACATTTGAGGAACTACAAAGAATGATCCCTGACCTTACAGAAAATCAATACACTCAAGTAGTTGCTGCTTTGGTTCCTACATCAATCCCTCAACATGTTGCTGCCAATGCTGCCTCTGCAACTGAATATGCTGCAGGTTTGTTGCCAGTTGCTCCAAATCGTTGGATACTCGATTCTGGAGCAACTCACCACATCACTTCCTCCCCTGCATCATTAATAAATGTTAAGCATCCTCACTTGGCACCTGTATCCTTACCTAGTGGAGACACGGCTGGCATAACCATGACAGGATCCTTTCGATTTAATGACTCTTATCAATTAAATGATGTGTTATGTGTGCCAAGTTTTCGAGTTGATCTTATGTCCGTTGGCAAGACGATCGATGATTTATATTGCTCAGTGACATTTTTTCCTTCTTGGTGTATTTTACAGGACTTGGCTACGAGGACGATGATTGGTGTGGGTAAGCGACGTGGTAACCTTTACTATTTGGTGGCGTTGGCTTCGACTGCTCCTTCATCTCACTTCTCTTGCAACCTCATCATATCCTCTGATCTTTGGCATCGACGTCTTGGCCACCTTTCATCTTCTCGTTTACAATTTTTAGCCAATAAATCTCTCCATTGTGTTTTTGATTCTAGTCATAAGTGTGATGTTTGTCCGTTGGCGAAACAAACTCGTCAACCTTTCCCTACCAGTTCAATTTCAACTTCAAGAATATTTTCTCTTATTCATTGTGATATTTGGGGTCGTTATAAAACTCCTTCTATTTCTGGTGCTCATTATTTCTTAACTATTGTGGATGATTTCTCCCGATTTACATGGGTTTTCTTGATGCGACACAAGAATGAAACACAACCCCTTCTTCGTCGTTTTTTTAATTATGTCACTACCCAATTTAACACTAAAGTTCAACAACTTCGTTCCGATAATGGGGCTGAATTTTTATCCTTACAAAATTTCTTTCTTGAAGAAGGTGTTCTTTTTCAACGTTCTTGTGTTTATACGCCACAACAAAACGGTGTTGTTGAGCGAAAACACAGACATATACTTGAAACAGCTCGTGCCCTTCGTTTTCAAGCACATCTACCTATAAAATTTTGGGGAGAATGTGTTCTCACAGCTGTTTATATAATCAATAGACTTCCCACCTTGTTACTTCACAAGAAAACACCTTTTGAACTTCTCTATAATAAGCTTCCTGATTATTCTCGAATGCGAGTTTTTGGTTGTGTTGCTTTTGCTACAATTCCCAATCCATCTTCAAAATTTTCTCCTCGTGCAACAAAATGCATTTTTTTGGGTTATCCTGAGGGACAGAAAGCATATAAGCTGTATGATATTGGGAGCAAAAAGATTTTCGTCAATAGAGATGTTGTTTTTCTTGAAGACCAATTCCATCACTTACCCGAACCGAGCCCAACTGATGTGAACCCACCGGTCCAGTCTCTTCCTATCTCTATCGATGTTGACCCCTTCTCTCTGCCAATCTCTGTCTCAACTCCATCTTCTTCTTCCTCTCTTCCAAATCCCACCACCATACCATCTCCTCCTCCAGAGACGGACCCAACACCACCTCCTTCCACACCAGCCGCTTCGCCGGCTCCACCACCACCTCAACCGTCGTCGTCTCACGATTTGGCCGACGACGTCACTTCCGATTCTCCGTCACCTGCTCCCGTCCTCAATCCAGCTCCTGCTCAACCCGAGGTCCCTCCTAATCAGCCCCTAAATGTCGCTATTCCCATTCCTCAGCCCCATCTCGTCGAACCGCTTCGTCGTTCCCAACGATCTCGTGAAGCCAACGTCCGCCTCAAAGACTACGTTTGCTCGCAAGTGATTTTGCCTCCACATCATTTGTCCTCGGCCTCGTCCTCTCTGACACCAGGTACACGCTACCCTCTTTGTCACTATCTATCATACGATCGGTATTCACCTGCCTATTTGAATTATGTTGCTAATGTCAGTCGCGATGAGGAACCGGTTTCTTATGAAATGGCCTCAGCTGATCCTCGCTGGCAGGCTGCTATGGACTCTGAGATTCAAGCCCTCATTGACAACAAGACTTGGAGTTTGGTTCCTTTGCCCCCTGGCAAACGCCCAATCAGCTGCAAATGAGTGTATCGTGTCAAACACAGAGCAGATGGTTTTGTCGAGCGCTTTAAGGCTCATCTTGTTGCCCGTGGTTTTACGCAAACGGCAGGTATTGATTATCATGACACATTTTCTCCTACTGCCAAGATGATCACTGTTCGCTTTATTCTTGCTGTTGCTGCTAGTCTGCATTGGCCATTACAGCAACTTGATGTCAACAATGCTTTTTTAAATGGAGATTTGCTTGAAGAGATTTACATGTCTCCTCCTCCCGGGCTTCGGCGACAGGGGGAGAATTTAGTATGTCGCCTCCACAAATCCTTATATGGATTGAAACAAGCCTCTCGCCAATGGTTTTCAAAATTCACAGAGGCTATCATTGCTGCCGGTTTCTCCCAGTCCAAATCTGACTACTCTTTA
Source organism: Fragaria iinumae (assembly GCA_009720345.1). Taxonomy (NCBI): domain Eukaryota; kingdom Viridiplantae; phylum Streptophyta; class Magnoliopsida; order Rosales; family Rosaceae; genus Fragaria; species Fragaria iinumae. The sequence goes on along the minus strand of CM019123.1, from coordinate 17,149,451 downwards.
TTTGTCCGCAAGCATGGTACATCTATCACTGTTTTGTTGATTTATGTGGATGACATTCTAATAACAGGAAACACTATGGAAGCCATCAATGCTCTTAAGCGATTCCTTCATACCCGCTTTCGCATCAAGGACCTTGGGGATCTCAAGTTCTTTCTTGGTATTGAAGTAGCTCGTTCCAAGAAAGGGATTTATATTTCTCAACGCAAATATGCCTTGGAAATTATTAAAGACAGTGGCTATTTGGGTGCTAAGCCAGTTGAATTTCCTATGGAGGAGTCCAAGCTTTCAAACAAAGGAGAATTACTCAAAGATGCTGGTGCATATCGGCGTCTTGTTGGCAGGTTGATTTACTTGACTATTACCAGGCCTGACATTACTTATTCAGTTCATATTTTAAGCAGGTTTATGCATGAACCTCGCTTAGAGCATATGACTGCTGCTCTTCGAATTGTTCGCTACTTGAAGTCATCTCCAGGTCAGGGTTTACTTCTTCATGCCAACAATTCTTTAAATCTCAAGGCTTATTGCGATTCTGATTGGGCGGGGTGCCCAATTACACGGCGATCTACTACTGGTTACTGTGTGTTTCTTGGTGATTCTTTAATCTCATGGAGAACCAAGAGGCAAAAGACTGTGTCTTTGTCCAGTGTAGAAGCAGAATACAGAGCAATGACAGGTACTTGTTGTGAGCTTACTTGGATACGTTATTTATTAGCAGATTTGCATATGCCTGTTACAAGTCCTGCTATTTTACATTGTGATAATCAAGCTGCGTTACATATTGCGAAGAATCCAGTGTTTCATGAAAGGACTAGACATATTGAAATGGATTGCCATTTTATTCGAGACAAAATTGTTAAAGGTGAAGTTGTCACTCGTTTTGTGACTTCTTCACAGCAACTGGCAGATGTGTTTACAAAGGCTCTAGGCAAAGAGAAATTCAGACTGCTTATAGGCAAGTTGGGAGTTACTGATATACACTCTCCAACTTGAGGGGGAGTGTTGGAAAGTGCATCTTACATAATCATGTATTTACTGCAGTAGATCACATTAGCTAGATCTTTCTCTTGTTTGAGTAGTAATTGTAATAGGATTCCTTCTTGATTAGGTTTCCTAACTTGTAGGAGAACCACAGACGTAGGATAGGTGACTTGTATATATTACTACACAATGAATACAATTGATTCATTCAGCCAAACTATCTTTTCTTATACGATCTGCTTTGTAGATTTTCTTTTACCATGCACAGCTATTCCTTCAATGATACCTTTTCTTTTGACATGCATATATGCAAACATTTTCAATAATCGATCAATATCAAGTAAAAAGAAAACCAATTAAAGTGTGAAAAATATTGAAGCTCAATACCTTCACTGAAAGTAAAAGTAACTAATTAAAAGTGCAAAACGTTCCGCAGGTTCTAGCTACAGCTTCCACTATTACTATTATATATATACAACCTGGACAAAGTTGATAGAGGATTCCTTTTTCAACTAGGCTTTCAGAGTTTCACAATACCTCAAACAACATTTGTTCCACCACATTTAGTCTACAGTAAAGAGAATTACATAACCCTAAATAAATAGATCAATGGAACGCTTAACCCCGTCAAAGATATCAAAATGTTGGCTGCGAACTTTGAGAGCATTTCATTCACTCACATTCTCAGAGAGGCCAACTTTGTGGCTGATAGACTTGCAAACCTTTGTCACGATACTTCAAATTGTGTAATTAGGAAGACAAAGTTCCTGCATTTGCTTCAGGAACCCTGTTCTTAGATATTGTAAACCTGGGATGCCCTCGTGGCTCCTCTTATTAATCTAGTTCTTTCCTTCATTAATAAATAGAACGCTTACGAAATTCATTTCGGAGAAACAGTTGGAAGAAGCCAAGAAAAGAAGGGGTGAACGAGTAGATGATGCATGACACTGCCCACAGGGATAGGACCCTTTACGAGGATCTGAAAGAAAACAAGGACAGGAAGGATGCAGAGCTCAACGAACGTTTCAAGCACAGACCACCAAAAGCTTTGAATGATGATAGACTGATTTTCTTGATGCTTTTCTACTTCATTTTAGTCGTGCTAAACAACTATCACGCACCAGCAGTCCAGCACCATCATAAAAAGTTGTTTAGCCTTTTAGATGGGGTGCTGCCTTAATCGCACTTATAGGTTATAACTTCTTCTTTTTTTAAATCTAGGTTATAACTATTAATTAAGAGCAAATTTTCCTTCGATCATTTACACATACATTAATCAATATATAGCTATTTTTTAGCGATTAAACAACTCAAATATCTTAACTAGTCTATTGTGAGTCTAACTCACAACATCACACTTACGAAGGGTGGACTATGACACCAGATCAAATAGTGCTAGGCTTAACTATTAGGTTTTGAATTCAAATATATATGAAACATTTTTTCTTTCTTGAAAACAATTAACCATTTATTTTAAGGATGACAACTTCTTCCCGCGTAGGAGTGAATTTGAGTCTTTAAAAATTAATAGAAACATAACAATAGCAACAATAAATAGAGACGTGCTTCTTCCCGCGTAGGAGTGAATTTGAATCTTTAAAAATTAATAGAAACATAACAATAGCAACAATAAATAGAGACGTGTGTGTGTGTGTTCCTTTCTTTAATTCCTAATTTTGGGGGGGGGGGGGGGGAGTTCCACTCATTCCTACTTGAATTGAGGTTTTGCTTGCTTCCACTAATTCCTAGTTGAATTGGGGATTTGCTCGTACTTTCACTAAATCCTAATTGAATTGGGGGTTTGTTTTCTTGATTCCTATTTGTATTACAAATGCTCAACACTTACTTAATGCGACCATTACGAACCCTATATAAGTACCTCCCTCGAACCAAATTCTTTACTCCAAGTAAAACCCTAAAGAAGAGAGAGGACCAACTCTTTTAGATCAACAAAATTTGTAACGACCCCGTCTGCTCTCTCTTTTTCTCGCTCTAGATTTTAGTGAGAGAAAAGAGAAAAATGGACGACATTGACTCAGTTGTGGATCCTCTAAGAGAATTCGCCAAGGACAACACTCGCCTCGTCAAGAGGTGCCACAAGCCCGATCGCAAAGAATCAAAGGACGCGTTGCGTAGAGCGTGAAACTATGTTGCTGCTTGAAGGGGTGGGGGGTGTTGCTTACAGTTCCACTAATTCCTACTTGAATTGAGGTTTTGCTTGCTTCCACTAATTCCTAGTTGAATTGGGGATTTGCTTGCAATTTCACTAAATCCTAATTGAATTGGGGGTTTGTTTTCTTAATTCCTATTTGTATTACAAATGCTCAACGCTTACTTAATACGACCATTACGAACCATATATAAGTACCTCCCTCGAACCAAATTCTTTACTCCAAGTAAAACCCTAAAGAAGAGAGAGGACCAAAGCCTTTAGATCAACCAAATTTGTAACGAGCCCGTCTGCTCTCTTTTTCTCGCTCTAGATTTTAGTGAGAGAAAAGAGAAAAATGGACGACATTGACTCAGCTGTGGATCCTCTAAGAGAATTCGCCAAGGACAACACTCGCCTCGTCAAGAGGTGCCACAAGCCCGATCGCAAAGAATCAAAAGACGCGTTGCGTAGAGCGTGAAACTATGTTGCTGCTTGAAGGGGTCCGGACCCCCTATCATTTGTCTACGTTCAATTTTAGAGAGCCAAAATGCTGCTTATCGAACTGAATATGAACATAACATATGAATCCCGCCAACCCTTAGCACAGTCACATAAATATGCACTTACTATTTTGTTTAATCTTCCATTTTCTCATCTTACAAATTTATGGTGTCTAATCAAGGAAGGGATCTAGTTGATCCTTCCTCTGACGTATAAAAATTGTGAAAAAAATGATTAAACTTAACAAATTAATAAGATGTTGAAAAAACTCTTCAAGCACAGTATCATTTGGTCTAACGACACAGTCTCTTCTTTAGTAAGTAGGAGGTTGTGAGTTCGACTCATGCAATTGTAATATTTGAGTTGTATACCAGATTAAAAAAAAAAACTCTTCAAGACCCCAAGAAATATCTCTAATTAACAAATTTTCAAAATAATCACCTTGGTATATCATGCTTATGTTCGGACCCTCCCAAGGTACGATTCATAGTTCCGTCACTACGTAGAGCCATCGGCTTTGTTGTGATGGGATGAGATTCGTTGGGTTTTACGTGAAGCTCATCTTCATTCCCATCAACAACATCGTCGTCGGATATGTTTAGGTCATTCCTCAAGTTTTAAGTTTGCTAGAGGCTAGATGATGCAAGAAACAACATCAACATGTACCTCAGTAAAAGCAATAGTTATGCAGTTCTTATTTGGCTCTTTTCAGAGGCGGAGCTAGCTAGAGATCATAATCGAGGGGGCCAATATGCAAATGTCATAATGAGAAAATTTTAAGAACAGTAAATGACAAATGGTTCACTTGTAATTTTGATGCTTCAAGTTTCAAAACAATTAAAACGGTATATAAACTTGTAATATAGTAAGAAAATATGTATATGTCGTTACATACTCAGTTATCTTATCTGCTTTCCGTCAAACTTTCAGGGGTAAATTCGTTACTCCTTAATTTGAGTAATAAATTATTAAAATTAATAATTTTTTAGAAGAATAAAATTAATAAGGAGAGAAATTAAAAAAAAATAAAGTACTGTTGTATATCTCATATTCTCCTTTGTCCCCGTTCAAATCAAACCCAGCAAACTCAAATTTTAATCCTGAAACATATTGTAACGTCCCAAACTACAAACAAGTGACATCGATCTTACATATGGAATGCACTAGTGCAATCTAGAAGGCTTGAAAGCGGATTTTTACGGGTTGGGTCAGATTCATTCTCAAGTTCAGGAAATGGTTCACATTTTAAATACAAATTCGATTATCTAGTCACAGTGATTTTCCGTCAAAATAGATAGATTTTTTTATTCTCTCTATTATATTATATTGTGAACTTGTGTTTTGCAACCCATTCTAGGTGAAAATATCAGCTCTTGTATAGATCATCTCACATGGTTTAACTTTATCCCATATACATCACCGAATGTGTTGTTTCTTAATCAAGCACTACCAAATTAATAAAGCAGAAGATATTGCAAAAATAATGTTACGGTTGTGAATATACTTTGATTGTTTTACCACGACGACTTTTTGTTGAAAATTACGAATTACTGCCCAGAAATTGGGGACTTAAATTGGGAGCGAGAACCGGCAAATGAAAATTTCAAGCCCTCAGTGAGTGGGAGTAGGAGTGAAAGAAACCCTAGGTGAGAGAGAAAGTGCGGGAAAGAAAGAGAGAGAGAAATGCCGCGAGAGATCATCACCTTGCAGGTTGGGCAATGCGGGAACCAGATCGGCATGGAGTTCTGGAAGCAGCTCTGCCTCGAGCACGGTATCAGCAAAGAAGGCATTCTCGAAGACTTCGCCACTCAGGTACCTCTCACCTTTCCTCTATCGCTTTGAACTGATGATACTTGAAGTTCTGAGCAGCGGTGCTCGGCTGAGATTTTGCTTCTTTTTTTTTTTGTGCTTTAAGATTGATGGAGTACATGAATTCTAAGTTTGGCAATTTTCGGTTTTGATTGTGTGGAAGTTGGTTGAGTTTGTGTTTTGAGGCTCGATTAGTCGGTGAATTTGTTTGTTTTCTGGTATCATATAGTGGTGACTTTACTGTTAGAAGTTGCTAGTGTAGTGTTTAGATTTTATTGTTTATATCTCTATGTCGAAATTTAATTAGAAAATTTCGGTTATTGATATGGTTCCTTACTGTTTGAGTTTCACTTGATTGAAATTTTTGTGCGGAATTACTAGTCAGGTCGAGGTTCGATAGTAGAGATAGCTAGATAGATGAATTTTATATGTCCTGAGTCGAGCATAGGATAAGGGGAGAATACTGGAAAGAGTAAGGGGATGTGTTGATCAGGAAAATGAGGAGCTGCATATGTGGGTTGTTGCGTTGGTTCATGTGGGAGTAGTGATTGAACCAACTTTAGGAAGTGCTTGTGCTGATAGTAGATGTATGTGATACTTATTAAAGTGAGATGATGCAGGGAGGGGACAGGAAAGACGTGTTTTTTTACCAAGCTGATGATCAGCACTACATACCACGAGCTTTGCTGATTGATTTGGAGCCCAGAGTGATTAATGGTATTCAGAACAGTGAATATCGGAACCTCTATAATCACGAGAACATATTTGTTGCGGATCATGGAGGCGGTGCTGGAAATAATTGGGCCAGTGGATATGATCAGGTTTGTTTCTTGGTTTTACTGTAGTCAGGTGTTTAGAGTCAATTGGTTTATATGCATGCCAGTTCTGGTCATACTAATTTTATGATATCTAAGCTCTTTTCTTAGCTGCCATTGAAGGGCCTGAAATTGTTGTAAATTATGATCAGGGAAAAGGTGTTGAAGAGGCTATAATGGACATGATTGATAGAGAAGCAGATGGGAGTGATAGTCTTGAAGGATTCGTTCTTTGTCATTCAATTGCTGGAGGAACAGGCTCAGGTTTCATTTTCTTCTCTTTAGTTTTACCCTTTTTCCTCCTTTCATGACCTAATAAGATAGGTCATTTAATTAGATGAGCCATTTCAAACTATATATATATACAGAGCTTCTCAGCTGCGGATGTCCGCATTTATTCTTACGGTGCGGATTTCCACATTACACTCACTTTTCAATCGAATTTTCATATCTCCACCGTCTAGTATTTAGATACTAATGTATAAATCATCTCTGCAAAATTTCAGCCAATTTGGTTATCATTAAGGCACTCAAAACTGTATTTTTCTGTTATGAACATGAACGGTTCAAGTTCGACAGAATTATGTTCATCTATTGTTTTAATCGAGTTTGAGTGCCTTAATGATAACCAAATTGGCTGAAATTTTGCAGAGATGATCTATTGGGCTATACAAATCCCCCACCCCCACCCTCTTTTTCTTAAAAAAAAATATGTGGATGAATTGTATATGGGATATGTTACTTGCATCAGTATCTCTGAAGCCTTCTTGACAAGATTTTGCTTTGATGACTGTGGTTTAATTTCTGGTATACACAAAATGTACCTTCATGACTGCTTACTTCTTGGGTCTTTTGAGTGTACTCACATATCAAAACATATGATGCAGGAATGGGTTCCTATCTGTTGGAGACTTTGAATGATCGATACAGCAAAAAACTGGTTCAGACATACAGTGTATTTCCTAACCAGATGGAAACAAGTGATGTAGTGGTCCAGCCCTATAACTCACTTTTGACGCTTAAGCGTCTAACTCTCAATGCTGATTGTGTTGTCGTCCTTGATAACACTGCACTGAATAGAATCGCTGTTGAGCGCCTTCATCTAACAAATCCAACATTTGCTCAAACAAATTCTTTGGTTTCTACTGTGATGTCTGCGAGTACAACCACTCTAAGATATCCAGGGTACATGAACAATGACTTGGTTGGTCTTCTTGCATCTTTGATTCCAACACCAAGATGTCACTTTCTAATGACAGGATATACACCCCTCACAGTCGAGCGCCAGGTACGACTCAGTCATACTTGATAGTCTTTGATCTCATACCATCCATTGACTTATATGCGTCAATGTGTGTGATCTAGCATGTGGCTAATTAGAAGAAAGAGGTTGAGACATGTGGGAGACCAATTGGGCATCTCATATTATTCAAGATTTTTGATATTCATTTTGTGCTTGTAAAGCAATTAGCTGTCTGATGCAAATATATCTCCTATTCGCAGGCTAATGTGATTCGTAAAACCACTGTACTTGATGTTATGAGAAGACTTCTGCAGGTAAGAAGCATTGCTTGCCTTTTCTTTTCCACCGAGCAAGATGAAGCAATTCTGACATTGGTTTGCTTTTGCAGACAAAAAATATCATGGTTTCCTCGTATGCTCGAACAAAAGAAGCTAGCCAAGCAAAGTATATATCAATATTAAACATTATTCAAGGAGAAGTGGACCCCACTCAGGTTGTAATTATAACACTAGTAATAGTGTAACTTGCATGCTATTTCTACACTTGTGCAAATAACCAAAGTTTATGGTTGGTATAAAAATATTCATTACTCATTCATGATCATCTCTCTTAATCAAAAGTTGAAATGGATTTTTTGTGAAAAGGAAATCAATTTTCGTAAATGACTGCAAGTGTATGCAGATTCTATGAACTCAGCATTGCTTGTGGAAATATGAACTACGGTTTCTTTCTTATCTTAAAAAGTTAAGCATTTAGTTTCTCTTATACTATTTTGTATTTTCTTTGGATGGTGTATTTACTGCTTGTATCCTGTAATCAGGTTCATGAAAGTTTGCAGAGGATACGTGAAAGAAAGCTTGTTAACTTCATTGAGTGGGGCCCTGCAAGCATTCAGGTTCTTTTGCACTCTAAATATTGTGTGTATAAATGAGTTTATTTCATTTCTTTTGGCAATATCTGGATGTTTAATCCTGTACTTTCTGCTTGCTTGTTCAGGTTGCTTTGTCTAGGAAGTCTCCGTATGTGCAAACTGCCCATAGGGTAAGGCTATAACTCATATCGTAGATCTTCTTCCTTGCTTTTGTGTTAATAATTAAGTCTGGGAAGTTTTCCTGTTAAAAAACTTCCACATAGCCTTCAAAGTTAATTTGAGTTACAATTTTGGATTTGGAATTTTATGTGTTTTCATTTGTAGTGTTATACAGTTATAATAAGATACATATGTAATAATAGTGAAATATTTATCTGTTGTATCCTTTGTAGGTCAGTGGTCTTATGCTCGCCAGCCATACTAGTATTCGCCACCTGTTCAGCAAGTGTTTGAGTCAGTATTCGTTGTTAAGAAAGAAGCAAGCTTTCCTTGACAACTACCGGAAGTTCCCAATGTTTGCCGTAAGTAGTTGCCTGCATAGCTATCAGTATTATTTCAGACTTGATTGATCAATTTCTTCATGGTGCCACTATGATACATATGTGTGCATGTCTGTTTTTAACTTGTTACAGTAGAATGCTTGGTCAGAATTTAGTACAGTTCAACTTTGTTGCATTATGATTGTGGAATTTTTATTTTATATTTTAACAGTAGAATGCTTGATGCTTGATAATAAGTTGGCTTAATTACTAGAAGGCTTTATGAGTAGAAATTGATCTGTTTCAGTTGGTATGCTATGTAGTTAGTGCAGTTGGACTTGATGAGTTGTTGATGAATGAGGAAAGCATTTTCATGTGTGATATTTTATGAAATGCATGTGGGGCTCCATATAACAATGCCATAATGTGACAGGAGAATGATCTTTCGGAATTTGATGAATCAAGAGAAATACTTGAGAGTTTGGTTGATGAATATAAGGCCTGTGAGTCCCCAGATTACATCAAATGGGGAATGGAGGTACTGCCATATTTGCAAATGTTACCTCTCTCTAGTTTCTTTAATTTTCAGGTGAATCTCCATCTTAAATTTTACTGTACTCTCCAGGATCCAGACCATGTTCTTACAGGAGAAGGCAGTGCAGCTGGAACAGTGGACCCAAAATTGGCAGTATGAACAATTTAGGTAAGCCAAATGTAAAATGCACCACATTTCCTTCTGTAGTTGATTGAAATAGTATGTCTTGGGATGGTTTTATATCAGATCTGTGCCATTTACACCTTTCATTTTCTTTCAAGACTCAAGACCAACTAAATGCTGAATCTTTAATGCCCTCCTATTTTGGTGATTTGCCAGGATTGGGAAACACATATCGCTGTCTAAGTGCTGGTGTCAAAACTACATTTGGGGGAAGCATTGTATAGTATTTATTGCGATTTTTCATTTTAAGTATTTCCTAACCGAATTGTTCATAATGTAATGTTATTTTCTGGGTGTTTCATTTTGTTTCTTGATTTTGGCTTTCCAATTTTCAATCCCTAGAGAATACAGAATCTCACTGTATGATGATGGTGATGCTACCACCCATGTGATAGACCTACCTACTCCCCATGTGGTAGACCCTGTTATTGGTCTATGGGGTCCATTGGAGGCTGGTATGCTTGTTTTCATCACAGCTTTTGGTGTTTGGCATGGCATGTTCTATGGTGTCATATGCCCATCTTTGGTTTCATAAGTTTGTTCTTCACTGATTGTGACTGGTTTTTGATTTTGAAATTTGAATGATGAAGATAACTTTGGCACCAGCTTTAGGGTTTTGTCCGTCCCCATTTGCAAGACATTGTTCATCCCAATTGTCAAGCTTTTTTAGCTAAAATGTGGACAGGAACGCTGTTGTGATCCCGAGTATGGCATGCGCGGAGATTTCTTGCAGTGTAGAGATTGGGTGAAAAATAAAGATCCATCAGTACAAAAACTCATGCCATATACTCGGGTGAATGGCAGGACTTGAGGGTTTTGTGAAACCGTCAAGACTTGAGACAACAATTTGCCAATGCCGGAACATGAAGGAAACAAAATTACAATCGTTTTGTTTTGTTTTGTTTTGCTCTAACAAATCCACAAAGCTGCATTGTTGTCAAAAAACGCCAATTGCCAGCCTAAGACGAATTCAATAACACGCCTACGCCAATTGTTTACTTCAATTAGATTTGTGCACACTTGCTAATCATATCCTGATTATCTTATACAACTGTCCTTGTACATTCCTTTGTTGTGCAATCACCTTTTGCTTCCACAATAATACTTATCGTTGTCAACTTGTCATTGACAATTGTCAATGCCAGAGTCTCAAGCCATCAAAACTTCCCGCATTGCAACCACGACAACGAATTTTCCGACTTTGATTCGAATCCTAACAAAAGATTATTTAAAATCTTAAATTGATCTCACGACGTAGATGCAATATAAATTCTTAGTTGTAATCAAATAAATAAAACGGTCGATGAGTCGTGACACGTTGGTTCCTAGGTAATAAAATATTCGGATTTTGAATTCGAAAACGCAACAGAGAAAGAGAAGTCAAGAGTATCCGTTAGATAGCCGTTAAATTCGTTGTAACGGAGCGAAGGTGGGCCCGGCTAGGATTGTAGAATCCGAGAGAGAAAACGCTTTGAAACACAAGTTGTTGGGCTGTGAAGGACAGACTGTCAGACTGTCATCCACATGGACCACGTCAGCCCAAAATTGAAAAATTAAAGGAAAAAAAGTGGGTCCTGATTGGCAAAAATAATTTTTACAATAGTTAAAATAATAAAAATAAAAAAATAAATTAATAAAACCCTGTACAGGGAGGCCTGCCTTATTCCTCTCTTTCTTCTGGCTCCTCCTCACCAGTCACTACTCACCACCAAACCAAACCCCTTGCCTTATATAACCACCAAAACTCTCTCCCACACAAACACACCACTCTATTTCATTTTGGGTCCTCTCCCTCCATTCTTCTCTCTTTTACTCTTGTCGCCCTACTTTCGCTCTCTCTCAAATGGCAGCTTGCTTCGGATTCTCCAAGGCCATTTTCCGAGTCCTGGCAGTGTTGGCACTCCTCTTCATTGCTTCTGCCTCTGCCTCAAGGGCTCCTGCTGCTTCACCTCTTGCTGCTCATGCTCCTGCTCCTGCTCCCACTAGTGATGGTAATTATTTCAGTCTGGATCTGAAAACCCTTTATGGCATTTTGGGGTTTGGTTTGGAATTGGGTTTTGATTGTTTGTTTTGGATTTTGCAGGGACTTCAATAGATCAGGGGATTGCTTATGTGCTGATGCTGGTGGCTTTGGTGCTCACTTACCTCATTCATCCTTTGGATGCATCATCCTACAATTTCTTTTGAGTTTCATTCTTTGTTAGATTTGTTTAGGTTTAGGAATGGGGCTGGGGATTTGTAGGAGAAGAGGGAAATGAAAAACTGAAGGAAAAATTTGGTGGTGGGTTTTATTTTTTTGGTTCCTTTATTTATGATTTATTTGAGAACTATGCCTTGTGGATATATGGCTTAGGGGAATTCATGAATGCTAATTTTTTAGCTTCTTTTATATTGGTTGTCTGATTATTCTTTGCTGTACTTTGTTTTGCATTCTTTGATTCTACTTTTGGATTTGTAGTGGTGTGATGGGCATGTTTCAACTTCATTCTGGGGTTTACATTTTCTTTTACTGTTCTTCATCATCGTTTTAGTCTAAGAATCCAAAAGTTGCTCACAATCAATATATGAACTTCAAGTTTTATCTGTTCAAAAACAAAGGGGCCTGTGCTTCCTTCACGCTCGACTTTAGAGATGAGAATCAAATGATAAACTCGTTCCTTTCTTGATCTGGACGAAACTCGTTCATATGGTATTAACTATGAAACTAGCATCTGTTCTTTGCAAAAGTGCCATATACATTGTCTTCATAAAACTAGAGGAGCGAAAGCCCTAAACAAAAAACCAACTAGTAGTTTGAACACTTGAACCACGCCTCCAGAGACTAGCATGACATGGAAACATTAAGAGACTATATAGTCGTCTTCCGTTCTTCAAAAGTTCGTTACAACTTGGAAGAAATAAGTATGACAAGAACTGAGACAAGCCCAAGAATTACCATTTGCTTCTACCTCTAATACAAGAAGAGTGAAACATTACAGGGTCAGTCATACAAAGCATTACATCCACGCCTACATCCTCATGATCTCAAATGGAAAAGAAGAAGGATTACCATGGATAAATTCTTGTACTAAACAATAGTGATATACACATCAATTTGAATATTCGTTTTAGATTAATAAAACGATTTCCAATAAAACCCAAACATTTTATTGTCGAATAAAACCCCAAAAACTTATCCAAACAGATTTTCCTCTCTAAATAAATAAAACCCCAAAAAATTCCAAACACAACCCAAAAATGGCATGACGAATTCGGGTCTAAATTCAAGTCTTCGGTTAGGGATTGCGCCGGGATTAAGGGCAGTACTGTGAGGACGTCGGAGTTGGATCGGAATTTAAGGCCGTACGGGCAGTTCTCGGCCCCGGTGAAGCATTGGGTATGTGATTCGGACTCTCAAATTACAGGACTGATTTAATTATTATTTATTTGTGGTTTGGTTCAGAAGAAATGTAGAGAAGGAAAACGATCGGGCCCAATTCTATTTAAAGCCCAAACCAAAACCGAAACCGCCACGACTTCTATTAATAACCCTTTATCCACGGCCTCTCCTATTCTCTCTCTCTCTCTCTCATCCAAACCCTTAGAAAAACCAAATCCCTAATTCGATTTCTAGAGACATCGAACCATGGAGCCTCATCAACAATCGGACCACGACGATCGACGCGATGCAGCCAGAAGAAGAGGACGACGAGCTCTACGAATACGAACCGGTTCGCCTTGGCTCGAACCGACTCGTAATCGTAGTCCTCCTCAATCTCCTTCTTCTCGCAGTTTGTGCCTATCGGCTCGATTTCGATCGAGCCCTAGGGGATTACGATGCGGCTAGGTAGGCGATTGCGAACCGGTTCGTGATGTCGGCGGTTTCTCGAATCCTTATCGTGGATTGGGCTTGGCGGCGTCTTGGAAACCCTAGGTAATTTCGGAGCCTTTTGTTTTGTATAAATAGAGGCCTTTGGGTTGTGTTGTGAACCGCAATAGAGAAGTTACAGAAGGAGTTGCGAGATTGAGAGAGAACGAAGTTGAGCGAGAAATTAGGGTTTTCTGATATCTATAGCGAGAGCCATGCCGGATCGAATGGGGGGTTACGAGGATGACGAGATCGAGATCCAGGAGGAGCGCAGCGGAAGAGGACGAGGGGGGAGTCTGAAGAGGGGGAGATCAGGTTCTGATGAGATTCAGAGGCGGAAAGGTCGAGCTTCGAATTCGAAGCATTCGAAGCGGAAGAAATTTGCAGATGAGGAGGAAGAAGGAGGTGGTGGGAGGCCTTTCAAGTCGATGTTTGTGGATGATGAGGCTATAGAGGATGAAGATGAGGACGAGGAGGATGAAGATGAGGGTGAATTGGATGGGTTTATCGTTGATGAACCGGAATTTGACGATGAGCCTGATGAGGTTGATCATGATGGCGGCGGCGGTGGTAGGAGAAGGACCGGGTTTGTGCTGCCAGAGGAGGAGGAGGATATTGAGGAGTTTGAAAGAAGGATTAATGACAGATATGGGCCGGCGCATGTCGAAGAATATGAGGATGATACAGAAATCGGGCAGCAGGCTCTTATACCTGGTGTTAGGGACCCCAAACTGTGGTTGGTGAAGTGTGCCATTGGTAGAGAGAGAGAGGTGGCGGCTTGTCTAATGCAGAAGTGTATTGATAATCCTGGAGAATTGCAGATCATGTCTGCCGTTGCTTTGGATCATTTGAAAGGCTTCATATATGTTGAAGCTTACAGAGAAGCCCATGTGAGGGAAGCTTGCAAAGGTCTGCGGTATGTAATTCTTCAGAAAATAACACTTGTTCCTATTAAGGAGATGACTGATGTGATATCTGGGGAAAGCAAGACCATTGTACATGATAAGTGGGTTAGGATTAAGACCGGAATATATAAAGGGGACCTTGCTAAGGTTGTGGGGCATGTCCCAGGGAGACAGCAAGTTAGGGTTAAGGTAATTCCGAGGTTTGATTTACAAGCTCTTGCAGAGGGTGTAGAATCGTCGAAGAAGGGATCTGGCGCACGTCCTGATCGTGTTCCTGCACTTCTTTGGAACATGGACCTTGTTAGAAATCAGGGTGTCCGTGTACAGTCTGCACGAGATCCGTTGGGACGTGGTTATATTGAGAAGATTGATGGCTTACCTGGGATGATCTTTAAAGATGGTTTCCATCTTAAAGTTGTTTCTGATAAAAGTATAGAAGAGGCAAAACCCTCTTTGCAAGAACTTGAGGAATTCCAGGAACTGAGAAGTAAGAAGGGTGATGCAGTTGTTGATTCAATTCCAAATAGAAAGGAAGGCGAAGGATTTATGAAGGGTGATGCAGTTGTTGTTACAGAGGGAGATCTGAGGAACCTGGTGGGACGGGTTGACAAAATTGAGTTAGGAATTGTTCATTTCAGACCCGAAATGGAAGGCCTCCCGGAAACTGTAGCCATCAAGCAAACAGCGCTTCAGAAATGCTTCAAAGAAGGGCAGCATGTGAAGGTTGTAAGTGGTAGTCAACAAGGAGCAACTGGTATGGTTGTTAAGGTTGATCAGCAGAAGCAGTTGATCACCATTTTATCTGATGCAACCAAGGAAGCTATCTGCGTGTTCTCTGATCATGCTGTAGAGAGTTGCGAAGTGAATAATGGTGATACAATGGGTGACTCCCCCAGCGTAAGGTATCACAAAACTCCTGCTCGATTTCCGAGTTTTTCTGGGTGTGGAAGAGGGCGTGATGGACAGGATGGTTTCAGTAAAGGGATCCGAGTAAAACTGCGGCTAGGTCCCTATAAGGGATGCAGGGGGCGTGTGGTGGAGGTTAAAGGATCAAATGTAAGGGTTGAACTAGAGTCCCAGATGAGAACTGTTGTTGTTGATCGTTTGCATTGTATTTCGGACTCTGATAATGGGGCTGCTGCAGTTACAACACCATGTCGTTCAGGTTTTGAGACGCCAATGCCTTACATGCAGACTCCCATGAGAGATACTGGAGCAACGTCAATGCCTTACCTGATGACTCCGATGAGAGATCCTGCAGCAATGCCTTACATGATGACTCCCATGAGAGATCCAGGAGCAACGCCTTACATGATGACTCCCAGAAGAGATCACCGAGCAACGCCAGTACATAGTGGTATGAGGACTCCTCCTATGACTCCCATGAGAGATCCCCGAGCAACACCGATACATGGTCGCGTGGGAACTCCTCCTATATATTAGGGCTTGATTCAACTTTTGGTTAATCCTCTTTCTTAATCTGATCCCAGATGAGGCAAATTCGAGCAGAGATTGTTTTTGCATTGTGTTCAAGTGGGACTGTTCCCAAACCACTTATGTGTATCACTTTAAATTTTATTACTAGGCTGCCTCACCGGTTCAATTAAGAATGAGAAGATCTATTTGTGAGTTTAAATATCCAATCAATGTATCTGCATGTATCAATACTGCAACCCTGGCCCTTGCAGACGCTGGAATTCCAATGCTAGATCTTGTTACTTCCTGCAGTGCTGGGTACCTTAAGAGCACACCTCTACTTGGTAATATTCACTTTTTTCCGACAATTTGGTAATATTCACTCAAATTTCTATTTTACGGAGAATATATTTTGTTGGGTTCACTATAATGCCTTCATACCAGTATGACACTACAAATTTATTCAGACCTTATTTTTATTGGGGGGCTCGACAGATTTAAACTATATAGAATTAATAAGATTGGGTGAAATTGGTTAATTTTATTGAGGTGCTTGCCCTGCTGCTTATACTAAGCTACTAACTAAACTAAATATTTGTGTCGTGTCTGATGTTATTATCTCAGTGTTGACTGTGTCGTAGGTAAGATCTGAAGTGATATTAAAGGAATCAAAACTCTTTCATTTTCCTAGTATTTTACATTTCAAACCATCAAGGAAGACAAGTTGGATCAGGAAAGGAATCAGACGCATGCTAGCTTTTTCTAATCCTAGAAGAAGAGAGGGACGTAGGTTCTCCTAGCTCCTTGAGGACTAGTTCGTTGGCTACATATAACTAACTATGTGTTAGAAACATCATCAGCTTAGCATCCATGTCGTCCTCGACCGGGAAGAACTTTTTTCATTACCAAGTGTTGCAAACAGGAACTGCAAAATCGTCAATACCAGGACATGAAAACAAGGACGTTCTTCCGATCATATCAGTTCTCTCCAAGCAAAGCTGCGTTTACAATAAAGATACAAGAGCCATAACTTGTAGTCCACCAAATTTCATATACAAAAAAAGGACATGGCTCTCTCTCTCGCGTCCCCAGCAATGGAGTAGAGATAAGAAGATTGTTGGTCAAATGCTTTTGAACATGGGTATCCCAGAAGAGGAGGAACAAACAATTACTGAAAACCTATTTAAGCAGGTTGAAGTAGCAGTCCCCGGGATTCCCCTAGCTGTGGTGATAGTTTACGTGACCTTGTTGGGTTGTTTCGACGATGATCCTGATTCCATTGATAGGGCTGTAAATCAAGCTAGGGAATCCATTCAGACTCAGGTCTTAACTAGTTTTGCCGATCACAAATTCTATGTACGTCATGGGAGAGCTTATTCCTGCAGCTAGCTTATCACCATTTGAGGGTGTGGAGGAGCTGTGGCTTGATAATTTGCAAGAAGCTAGTATCAAACACACTCCAACTTGTGCTATTTGTTTGGAGGATTTTGAAGAAGGTCCCGGCCGTAGACTGGTTAAGTTACCCTGCGCACATCATTATCATTCAGATTGCATTGTCAAGAGCCTGAAGATCAACCAGACGTGTCCCTTGTGTCGATATCCAATGCCTCAAGAAACAGTTGTACATTACTATCTATGAATGTGAAGCTTATATCCATTATGAGAGAGAGATGTAGGTAATTAGTTCTCCTAATGTATACGTACACATATTTACCGTAGTGAACCATAGTGAATGACATGACGTAGCCCTGTTGTGCAGTCGCCATTCAAACTAACAGATAATGTAAACTTAAACTCCAACCTTTGGAGGAAGTAAAGTTAAAAGAGAACAAACTGTATATGCAGCCAACTTCTCTTGCAACAGAAAAACGATTGTATTACAGAATAGCAATATACCAGGCATGATAGTTTCCTTTTTCAATCAAATCTTTTATTCTCCAAAAATTGCTGTAATATTCTGTTGCTTTGGCGGCCAATTGAGAGGACGGAATCACATGATTAGTGATTTCTTCACTTTTTCTGCGATGTTAGATGTATGGCAAGATAACTTTGTACAGGGAAACAAATCCCAAAATCCACCAAAAGGGTGAGTATCGACGAATGTGTGCTGTCACGTTAAGTCACTCAGTCAGCTGTCTATAATGTATAGCATACTTGACAACTTCATAAAAGGAGACAACGATCCCAACTGAAGGGCCAGCTCGACCAACACGAGGACCGATTCCCATAAACAGCCCCTTCATTCCTCCATCCCTGTTCCAAACAAAAGGTTTAAGGCCACGATTGGTTGAAAACATAAAACTCTCGAATATAGTCAACAAATGAGTGAGAACTGATATGATGTGATTCATTCCCTATATTTCACTCTTAGTCTCACATACCTCCAAATCTCAACCAAAGTTTGTCTTGTTGTCATCTTCAATGCCCTTCTAGGATCCTTCTGCAAAAGAACAAACAGGTTAAGTGTTTCTTTTCTTTTCTATGGTGCTCTGTGGAATGGGGTAAATCTTGCACTGTTTCTATTGGTACAGTGACTATGGAGGAGAAATAAATCAGGGTGAGGCTTATTTTCGAGAATAACCTCTATCTGTCGTCTGGTTTTTGCCACATCTAGGGGGCATGTAGCAGCAGCTGCAAGACTTCCTGCAACAAATCCGGCAGAGAAATTTGCCCCAAGGACAGTGGCTGCACTAGGTTCATTACCTACCAGACCAAGAATTCTGTGCCTCATCTGCAAAGAGGAGCAAACGCAGAAGCCACATGAAGTTATATACACCTGCTCATGACAGGCATAAAAGGAAACAAAAGAGTAGGTGATCGTAAATCACCGGCTCAAGAGTTGACCAACAGATTGCAGAGAAAGGAACATCACGAGCAAGTTGAGCTCCAAGGCCAGTCCACAAGACGCGATAACTTTGTACTGTCACAAAAGATAAGAAAATGTCATGAGCGAAATATATTAACTGGAAGGCAACCTTAGATCTGGTAATCCATATAAACTGCATCAAATTCAAAACCAACACCAGATCCAATTGTTTTAGAAATGGGAAAATAGAGAACTGAAGCAAACTGTAAAAATCAAGTTAGGCGTTTCTTACGATTCTGAAAGGGGTTTGTACTCGTGACAGGGTTTATGGCCCCAGTCAGCGTCCCCCAGACTCCTGGAAGCTTCACACCAGCTTGGGTTTGCTTGAAGGCCTACATTTAGAGAAGTGAACAGTGTAAAAACTTCAATGAAGAAAGAGGTTATCTTCCACTTAGAATTTAAGTAGTCAATACCTGAAGGGAAATTCATCCAAGAATTGGAAAACCAATATAGTTAACCTAAAATATAAAAATAACAGAAATTAACTAAGAAATAACTACATCAAAAAATATACACACACACACACACATGTGTGTATGCGTGTGTATCTTAAAGCAGTCGGTCATTATTATCTTGTCTGGTGTTTATTTATTTATTGGTCTTGAGACAGTTAATATCATTGGCCAACCAAGAATAAAGTAGCACATCAATTTACGATTTCAGAATTCGGATACCTGCATGCGCGTCCTTGCCAGTTCAATAGGGTAACAAGAGACACATGCCAGTGATCGTGCTAATGTGCCAGCAACTAATGGGACATATGGTGTTAGATTCGGTGCATTCTGAGTTGTAAACTCTTCCATCAAATTGCGGAAAATGTCATAACAAGGCATGTAGATTCCCACCTGATTAAACAACAAAAACCAATAAATACCAGCAACATATTTGACAGCAAATTGCATAGTATTTTGCATCACCACAAAACAAGGAATCATACAGAGCAAGTAATCATTAAGGTGAAAAAGGAAATCCTTGGTACTAGAGAGAGAGTGACTTACAGTTGGTATGGCCAATGTCAAGCTTGCATTGGTTCCTCTCCAGAGTCTCCAAAATCCTTCCTGCGCCAAAATATTCCTGTTAAACCGATCTAGTGTTATAACATTTGCCTACAGACACAAAGGTAATGACCTATACAAACAAGAACTCCCATATTGGGATGCAACCCAGCACACAGACAAGGCAATAACATATTGTTTGTATATAACATTTGCATGACACTAGGATATATGCTACTTAAATTCTTGGTGCACTAACATTTGTCATCATCATGCAAATAACAGCTGCAGACAATTGTCAAATTAGCAAGAGTGAAGCGAAAAGATTTTCATATATGTTCCTTAGTAAAAGGAGTTGATCAAACCAAGGTCTGCTCTATTCTATGACAAACGAATCTTAAGGCTGAATGTTTTACTGTAGAACATAACATTACCACTCCCTTGGATTGCAAAAGTTGCTACTTAAGGACAGATACTTGTATTATAAACACTAGGAAGAGGCCATCTAACCTGTAACAGGAATTAAGTGGCTGCTTACTGCTACTCAAATTACTACATATAAATAAGTATAGGTCCACACACCTGACGTATGACTTTCGACAACACATCCAATGTTCCTTTATACTGGTTACATTCTGGTGGGCAGACAGTCTTGGATCCAATTAGCGAAGGTGTGCGTGGCGTAGATGATCTCAAATCTGGAAGCATCTAGAGACAAATCAAAACCAAAAATAAGCTACATTAGTACAATGAAGTATGCAACACAAAAGTACTAATCATGGTTCCAGTATAAACATTCAAAACCAAAGTAATATCCACACTCTATGAAAAAACAATGCGTTTTACTATCAAAAAACAGCTGTTTACACACCGTGTTTGTTTCAATGCAATGCATGCCGCATAGCCCCTGGTAAGGAACTCCAGCAGCCTGAGCTTGTAGTCTTGTCTGAAAGTAACAGCAATACAAAATGCATAAAACACCAATCAATTTCCACAACACAAACCTCAAATCAGAGAGCTTTATAAACATGCAAGTCCCAAAAAGACACCAACTTTCCAAAAGGGTAACTTCCAAAGTAACTAGAACACCCATTTATTAATTCACATACACGAATCTTCCTATTGGGTTTCTCAAAATGGGAACTTTAGCACAAAACATGAACAAATGAAGAAATGGGCACAACCCAAATAGTCTCAAAAACAGAGTTTATGATTCCAAAAACCCAGAAAGGAACAGACTTTGGAAGAACCCACCTTGGCAACATCGAGAGGGTTTACAAGAATGGCAGAAACAAAAGCAGCACCAGCAGCAGACAAAGCCCTCTCTCCAAAACTCAAATTTGCATCAGGAATTGGCACAGATTGGTTCTGCTTCTGGTTCTGCTTCTGGGTTTGTTGTTCTCTGTTGAAATTGGCATCAACTTTGGTGGCAGCTGTGCTCATCCACGAAGGCAGTCCAGGCCTCGAAGCCACCATTGGGTTTGATCAAAGTTTGTGTCTTTTTTGGTGAAAAGCATGAGACTTTGTGTTAGGGATTTTGTGGGTTTAAGAGATTGAGAAGGAAACAGAGGAGGTTATGGTAAATGAGAGAGAAGGTGCTCCTCATTAGTTGGGTTTCCAAAATTGAATATTATTTCTTGGGGAAGACGAGAGTGTCGTCATTGCATATGTGGAACTTACCGTGTGATTCGTGGCGTGGAAATAAGGGCGCCAAACAATGGGAGCTGTCTCAGCTGTGGATGTGGATGACTACTAATCCATGAAATACTTTTTAGGTTGGCAATGTGTATGTGGATGACTACTAATCCCTGTTTTCTCCTTTGAAGTAGGAGACATTTGAGTTTAAATGGGCTTTGACTTGGTTGATGGATTAGTTGTGTACTCGTCGGCGGGCAATTCTCGGGTTAGAGTTCATTTGTCCGCCGGTAAGTTTCATAAAGTTTTTGATAGTGTTGGATTGAATTTGATGTTTGAACAAACATTTGTGAACATTAAAAGTTGACTTTAGACTTTCGATATCAGTTTTGATTTGGTAAGAACTATTCGGACCCGAAGAGAAAAACACTTGTTAAGAATTTTGAACGTAATGGCTCTAGTGTTTCTTTATTGGCACTTTTTGTTGTTGTTTAAACTTTGATAAAATGAGGGTAATTTATTGAAAAGAAAAAAGAGAAATACATCATAGTAGAAGGAAAACCTAACTCAACTCCCACCAAAAATAAAAAACAAACATTTAACTCACAACAAAACAATGGAAGCTAACAGAAACGAAAGGTTGGAAGCTCCAACCAATCGCTACTACAAAGAGAAATAACAAAATTTAGGGGCAAGTCCCACCACGTCAAACCTGATGAATTTATCTCATCATTTGCTAATGCATATGCAACTCTGTTATCTTCTCGAAATATATGAGAACAGCGAAAATTCATATGAGAAATTCGGTTCAAGCAGTCGCTCCACTCTACACTTAGTTGCCAAGGCACTAAAGTGGGAGAGCGGAGGAAACTAAGAACTAGCTCTAAGTCTACTTCCAACCATATATGCTTCAACTCCCTTACCCAAGCTAATTCAATAACGTTGATAAAAGTCATTACTTCAGCAGCAACAGAGCTTGGAATGTCCAAGCTAGAGCAAAAAACACTTATAACTTTGTCATTGTAATCACGAAATACCACACCATATCCAGCTTTGTTCGAACTACTTTTTCATGCATAGTGTTCTTTATTGGCACATAATATACTTGAAGCTCTTAGTGGAACAAAATGCTGAACTGAGAGATATTTAAGCTTGATGGTGACGATATTATTTTTATCTCTATAGCTAGGTCTTCTTGTTGCAAGTATTGTGACGGTGTTATCATAGGCTTGAAGCGGACGCTTCATTAAAGAAAAACGAAGATGAAGACTCATGTTGAACTTTTCGATACACCTTCTACATACCCTCACGATACCAAATTCTACTAGAATTTTTTTAGTAACTTGGGTTATGCAAGATGACTAAACGTTATAGCGAAGATCTAATAGTGCTTGTTCAGGAGAAAATTTAGACTTATATTAGCAAAGCGAGTTTTTCTACTAAGTTGAGAATCTGAGATCAAAATATAGACTTCGACAAACCTTAGCTTGACCAGCCTTTCATCTTCTTATATAAGTTATCAGAGTCTTTCCACTAAAGGATCTCGATCATATTGTAGCTTATATGAGCGATAGGGGATTTGACAAACTTTTCGATCACTAAATCACATTTTCATTGTTCAGTTTGTAGTTCTATATGAGTAGATCAGTTCTGTAAATTTTTAAAAATTTTGGTGACCGTTAAGCTATTCAAAACAGCGATTTATAATTATAAGCATGAACAGTTCAGTTTTGGCATATTTGGTTTGTTCATTGATTTAATCTTGTTTAACAATCATCAAATTGGCTGAAAATTTGCATAGATAATTTACATATTAGGACCTATAAACTGAACGGTTGAGATTTGAAAATACAATCGATAAGTTAGTGTAATCTCATATCCCTCATATTGAACAAAATAAGGAATCCCTTAGTGGAATGTGTTAAAATATCTAGACCAAAATTAATAAGAGTAATGTGAAACGTTTCATGAGTTATTGACTTTTGAGTTACACAAGATATATGGATGGTTTTGGAGTTACGGTGAAGGCATATATAAAGTCAAGAGTTGAAGAAGATTCATGAAGCACCATTAAATGGGAGAGCACTAATGAATGATCTAAGGGGTTCCTCCTTAAGACTATATAAGGAGATGTCATGTGTTCATCCCATCATCTCATCCAAGAGAAACATCTCATCCATCTCAATCATCTTCATCCAAGTAGAGAGTGAAGAGTGTCCACTCCGAGTTGAGAGTGTAGTAGTTTGTAGCAAAACAAGTTTGAGAGAGAGAGTTTCCTTCAAGTGATGTTCTTGAAGTTGTGTGTCTTTTTGTACCAATTATTTCATAGTGGAAGTTCTTGTTGTTGTTGTTCCGTGGACGTAGGTACATTGCTGAAACATGTTATATGACTTATATCCGGTGTTCCCTTTCCTCTATCTTTTACTTCTTTACATATTTATCCTTTGTGTGGTTTGAGTAGTTACTTCCATTATATATTTTTCCCAAACAGAAGGGTCATGTATAAGTTATTATAAATTAATGTATCTGCCTCCATTTCCAACTTGAATGTACCACAACATGCATAGTCCAACTTCCAAATCATGATGAAGTGTTAAACAGCAGAACTTTCTGTATATCGTATATCATATGGTTCATGCTACATGAACAATTAATATGTATGAAAGTAAAAGGAATTCATACAATTCTCCAGAAAGAGTAATGAACATAAAATTCCAGTAACAATCAGCCTCTAGCACAGAAGACTTCTAGAGGACTCTTTGAGATGGTCAATACACTAGTAATACTATTTCCTGCTCCTCTTGAAAAAACAGATGAAATCATTTTTCTTGAGCTTGTGCATATCATTTTCCTAATATGATAAGCTGCCATTGCAAACATAGCTAGTTTCACTGCAATGCCAACTTTCTGTTGCCACTTCCATGGGATTAGTAGTAAGTTTCTCATGCAATTAGTGATGAGGAGGAACCTTCTGCTGTGATGAGCACCAGCAGCTTCAACATTATTCTTCGATCTCTCTCTCAAATCCCAGTCAAAAGGCGCCCCATTTTCGTGTCCGAAACATGCATTCAGTTCTGTCAGCACATTGAGTGCCCTTCCTTTGTACTCTGTCACATTTGCTAATAGATTTAGTCTGCTTTCTTCCAAACTGTTGAATGCTGCATTCATATCCATCATCTGCCTAGAATCTAATCTCTGCACATAGATAGTTTAAGTGTGACTATATATGAAATTCTCAACTTCTTCATGACTTAGTAATTGGTTTTGCGTCATATAATTGTGCAAGACTACTAACAGATGCAAATTGGGCAATGCATAAAAAGTAGAAGCAAAGACAAGAAGGACAAAATAATGTAGAGGAAGAACTTTACCTCCAAGAACAAGACCATGTTCTCAACTTCCTTCAATGAATTTCTAATGGCCACCAATCTCTTCCTCTCCTCACATGGGGCCTCTGCAGCAATATCACAGTAACCACCACTATGTTCTGAACAGAAATTACAGAACCTGCAGCTACTGTTTGTGTCTCCAATCTCATTGCTGATGAGCCTACCATATGAAAAACCCATCAATCAACCCACTAGAATTCTTGGGATTTCAGTGTTGTTGTTATATTTTCTTTCACACACACTCCTATTCAGATCTTCTCAGCCTTTTCCTTTCTCTTTGCTTGTGGTTGGGACTTGGGAGCTTGAAACCATGTGGAATATGATGAAGGTAGGCCTCTCCAGGTACTTTTATAGAGTTGGCATTTGGGTGTTTCCACATCCCACACAATCATTTTGCTCACTTTTTCTTTAATTCTTTACTTCTTTCCAGTGTCTTTATTATTCTTTCTTTAAGAAGAAGGTTTGTTTACAAACAGAGTGGCTTTGCTGTTCATGATCCCACATACTCCCACTCTCATCACATGGATTCATAAAGCTCACACCAGAGAAAATAAAATGTTACCAACACTCATTGAATCTCTTCACCTAATGACTTAACTGCTCAGTAGCTAGGATTTTCTTCCAGTTGTAAATGATCATTCACAGCATAATGGTCCTCCCTCAGATAGTTAGATGCACTATGTATGCTATTGGAGCCAAGTCAACTTCAACACAGGGTCACCTGCATTTGAAATTTGTCAACTTAGTCACACCATTGATCATGCAAGTTGTTGAGTTGCATCACCATTACCAATGGCTGGAGTAAAAAGATACAAGTAGATGTTGATTTGTCCAGGTTTTGCAGCATGACATTCTTGACTGTTTTGGAAGAAAGAAAAAATTACCGAGCTTTCGAGGGCGATTTGAACTCCTTAAAAACTGTATTAAGATTAAAGCAAAGAAATATCATGCATGGGGATCATGTTGAGTGTTTAAATGATGCTGATATGAGGAAACTAGAGCATCCTGGACTAGTGTATGAGCTACTGGACATTGTTGATGAGCAAAGTTCATGAATATTTTGGACCTTAAAAGTCTCTGAAAGCGAAAAAGAACGACTAAAATAAGAAAAGGTCATCAATGGCTTCAAGCACCCAAAGATCTCATGCAAATCTCAATCTTTGTTCCTGTGGTGGATTAGAATTAGACCCTACATGTTGTGATATTCAAAATGCTGAATGATAATTGGATAACATTTCATATGACCACTGCAAATGGTTGCCTTTTTTCAGATTTTGTGTCCCACTTGTAACGCATGGCTTCTCTGGGCTCACTCTCCCACTGTTACTCACATGAACTTTTGGGGTCAAAAAGAGATTAGCAATAAGCCTTGTGTTTTAGGGTTATTTGGAATACTGTGTTCTTGTTTTTCTTGATTCCTCTTCTTCACTTTGATAAAATTTTGAAGATTTTGTCTTTCTTAAGAATCATCAATTTGGATGAAACTGTGCATAAGTGATCTATAAATTAAGTTCTAAGCATTGAATGGTGGAGGATTGGAAACGTGATCGGAAACTGAGCCAAAATAACATAAGGACATTCGCATTTTAAGTGTTCTTGTGTTAAATAATGTAGCTTGTTAAGTATATATCCTAAACCATTGTAACTAATTTTGTTTGATCAACTTATTAGAATTATTTGACATGACAACATTGGTTAGGTTAAGAAAGAGTACTGCTCAGTCTCCACAAGGTGCTTAGGAACTTCTTCAAATGTACCTGAATCAGAGAAGACAATCTTAATTTGCTAGAGACAATCCATACAAATCAGAACCATAAATTTGCTAGAGACAATCTTAACTTACTAATTCCATAGCTTGACAAGACCTATCTCTTATAGTTCTCAATCACAAAGCATATGACTCAAGGCTCTGTTCTCTGGGGTTGTTTTTAATTCAAACCTCCAACCACACCAACCAGCTAGTATGGTAAAAGCATCAAGAAATTCAACTGGGTACAATGAGGACCACAGTGTGTACTGGAAATGATGAAGAAGAAGATATGATTTGATCTTTTCCTTGTACCCAACCCTTTGACATTGATATCACAGAGCTTGAAGCTCCTCATAAATGAACTGCCATGGCTCTGCTTCTGTTCCATGCTTTTTAGGGCAAGCAAACACTGGAAGACTCTGTCACCTTTGCTTCTTATGGCAGTAGAGCACTAGCTAGGGACCAGGCCACAACCAGACACAACTTACAACATTTTGGAGGCTGCATCACTTATTCCTCTTTGACTTTGACCTCCTCCTAATAAATTTTTTGAAACATTTGGTTTTTTTTTTTAAACCAACATGTATTCAAACTACAAGTATTAAATCGCAATTAAGATATCTTGTTTGTCAGATCGCTTTCTCCCCTGACAAGAAAAACGACAACCTTATGGATTGAACAAGAGTTGGAGGGAGGAGGGTGTCTCAATTTTCACACTCAACTATTAGGCCACAGGAAGAGAATAACTAAATACTTTGAAAACCATTATGAAATTTCAATTTCTTATCCTTTCTCAGACTTGAGGTCCAAGTAACTCCTTGAAAATAAATACATAATAAAGACATTGGTCCCCAGGTTTTAGTTATTTGATTGAAGTACCAGATTTTTGTTTTCCTGGGACAAAAAGAGTAGGGAAAGGGACCCAAATATAATTCACATGGCCCAGTTTTCCAGATTTTGGGTCAGAAAGCTTTGCAAGTTGCAACTGGTGTTCTTTTTTTTTGGCAGATAGTTCCAACTGGGTTTTGGTACTTTGATCTTTAACAATTCACTTTTTACCAAGAGTAAAACCATTGATAAACTCCTTCGTGTGGAACTAAACTGCTGGCCGGAGATTCAAGATATTCCGGGATTTGATCAATTGATCTGAAAAGAAAGCTTGACAATGTGTGTGGGATTGCTCGGAAAAAGAGAGGGCCTAGAGATGCCTATTGAGTCTAGTGATGTATGACCACCCTAAAACATGTCACCCTTTCCAAGGTGGTGTATGGAGACTTGTTGTGTGTATGGTTTCTTGGTTTCTGGGGCATGGCAAAGCTCAACATCACTGTGACACAGAGAGAGACCCCAATATGGGTCAATGACACATTGCTAACGTGGTACGAATGCTCCTCTCAAATCACTCAAAAATCACTTTCCGCTATGATATGTCAATGGATGGTCTAAACGTCGATGTTGTGAAGTGGGTTCGGTAAACAATAAGTTGAGGATGGTGCTGGTGTTTCAATTTAAACGTCTTAGGTTTTCATTTTTAACAATGCAAATTAACTCGAACTTTTTAAGTACGATTTGTAAATGATTTTACCGTAAGTTGTACTGGTCAAGCTGTCAATAACATGTGTCGCTCGAGTTTACCGTAATACCGAATGTTTAGGAGATAAACTTGTTAAGTAACGCAAGAAAACTTCGTCTACATACCTAAGAAGGAGTCCGATATCCAATAAACTAGGATCACACATTGAAACCACATTCATTCCTAACACCAAGACAGAGATTAACAGAGGGGATTGGTATTAGAGATCATGACAGATACTAACATGGACTAATCATCTATGTCAAAACTCGATTATGATGCACATTATTCACTCTTCACTCAGAAGTCATCACATTTTGATCTTGAAAGAAATCTTCCGCATTCCATTTACATGACCGGAAATCCCCAACAGAATCCAGCGAAATGTCGGACAGATCGTCTCGCAACATTGTCTCCGGCACCATGTTCATTTCCTCCCACAGAATCGGCTCCGAAACCCCGAACAATATAGCTTCAGTAGGACTGATCACACCATCAAAGTAACCAACGAAATGGCTTCCATCTTTCTCCTTCGAAACAGGTCTCCACTCGTTGTCACTGCCGCTGAGAACCGAGGTTGGGGAGCGAACGTTGCTCTGACACTCTTTCCCGGAATCATACTCGTCAATGACAACAATCTGGTCCATCGAAGTGGACATATTCGAAGAACAGAGATTCGAACTAGAAAGATTGATCGAGATGGACTCATTAGAAGAAGAATGGTGATCGGAAACGGGGAATTTAGGAGGGGGAATGATATTGGTTCGAGCGTTAGGACCTCTCAGCTCAATGGCTTCCCTGTCATACCTCAAAGCTGCCTCCTCAGCCGTGTTGAAAGTTCCGAGCCACCGTCTCTTCGACTTCAGTAACGGGTCTCGAATCTCGGCCGCCCATTTGCCCCACGGCCGCTGCCTTACTCCCCGGAATTTCTTCTTCTCCTCCGGCAATGAATTAATCGGCTTTTGCTGCTGATTCTTGGCTAGCAAGACTCTCACAGCTTCTGACTCCTCGATTCTCACCTCGTTGATCACTCTTCTCGTCACGCGTTGTTGTTGCTGTTGTTGTTGTTCGTCGTCGCTGGAGGTGTCGGTTGCGTCCTGATCAGTGAAGGAAATCCGGACGATTTTGGGGAGTGCAAGGTGGCGCAAAGGCTTGACAAGCTTGTCAGTGACGAATCTCTTCTCTGTGAACTTGGTTGTTGGGTGGCTTGAATCCATGGAGGAGAATGATGGGGAAGAATTTGAAGAGAAGGTGAGCAAGCTTGAGAGGGAGAGAGATGGGGGTTTACTGGAAGTGAACGGAGGACTGAAACTGACGACGCATTTAGAGAAAAAGTAAAAGGGAGGAATAAATAAAGGAGGAGAGTTTGAACGAGGCAGGAAGAACACAGAGAGAGAGAGAGAGGAAACAGAGGAGTCGATATGGGAAGAATATCGCTGTTTTATAGGAGGATCTCAGCAGCCTCTCCAACATTTTCGTTATTTATCCTTTTCTTTTCTCAACTGAAAAATTAAAATTAAAGCACCCCCTTTTTTATAGAATTTTTTTTATTTTCTTTCACAACAAGTAACTTTTAATAAAACTGTCAAATACAAGAGAATAACATATAGAGAATAAACTTGCTATTACAGATATAAAATATGTTGTGAAATGATCCAATGATATCATAATCTCTACAATGTACAATAAATGTATTGACATGTGCATTTCACAGGTGCTGTGTTTTACAGGGTTTCATTGGAATCGTTTGAAATAACAAACTATTTATATTACAGTTCCATATCTTCGTTCAGATTAAATAAAATTTGCTGGACACTTACATTTAGTATGTTTATGGATGTTACAAAAATAACGTGAGTGGTGAGTACATGCATGTTTTCTAAATGTTAACTTTTAACTTTGGTTTTGAGCTAGGGAGACCCTGAGGAAGTCCAAAGAAGTTGGAGTTCGGAACAATGTCTAATAACAACAAGTGCAAGTTCAAGGCAGCTTTGTAGAGCTTGGTCATTAGGGATCCGATCGGTGATCGATGGGCCTTCGGCAGTGATAGATGACTAAGATGAGGTAATGGACTACATTGGCTTGGGCTTAGGCAGCACTCCTAGTAGTGCCTCTTCTTAGAGGTTTTCATCAGGACATCGAATAAGTTGGGGAAAATTTGGTTTTGTTCCCGCTAATTCCCTGACATGGTCAAGAAACTGCTACTGAGTTTCTTTGGTTTATTTCAAGTATTTTTGTTGCATGTTTGGATGCCTATTTCATTGTCCATGTTGACATCAGGTCATTTAGGGCATTCTTCGGATGACTCAATTTTTTTCGTAGTCTTTTGGGTGAGATATGCTTATGTAACATTGATATGTTCTAATGGATCGACCCCACTCCTTTCCAAAAAATTAAAAAATTAAAACTTTGGTTTTGAGCTAGTACAAAAGATTATTTGACCATCAAAGTATTTTCGAACTAAACTATCAATTTCGCTTATATGTTTCTTATTTGTCGCATTATTTTTATAAAAAAAAAACAATAATATACTGATATAGCATGCTAAAACCCTAGGGAGAGAGAGACACCGTAGAGACCAAATCCGCCTGTTCGGCTGCGCCTCGTTGACGTATGCCGGGCTCGGTCGGACGGGTCATGGGAAGAGTCCTAGGTTTGGAGACGAAGATCGGATGGCTTTCTCTTCTCTTTCGATTGAAGGCTTTGTCCAGTTGGGGTGGGTGCATATTAGAGGTTGGTTAAGGCTGGGCAGGGCCGACGGCGATGAATGGATCTTGAATTTTGACGAGCTGGGTCCGGTTCTTTTGATCGAACATGTTGTTTGCAGGTTTGAAGAGTGAAATTGGTCTCTGATCGGATTCTTATAGTTTTGACGAAAGGCGATGATCGGTGGCGGTCGGCTGGTGTGTGTCGTTGATGGACAGCGTCGGCGGTATGTTGCTGGTCTGGCTTCGAGTGGTAGCGGTGGGGCGAGGGTGAGGCAGAGCTTTGGGCCGGAATTGGGCTCAGCCCATCTGTTCAGTTTCTTTGGGCTTGGGCTCTTGTTTGACAAAAGTTGGGCTAGGGTTTGTTTTGGGCCCTGGCTTGATTTTTGTTTATTTTGTTTTATTTACTGTTTAGTCTAGGACTGCTTGCGGGTCTAGAGCATTTTCTTAATTATTGGCTTCGGTCTGTAATTAGGTTTTTTTATGCTCTGGGGTAGCCTCCTCTGCGTAGGGTGGTCCCGGAAGCGGTCAGTAATGATAGGTTGAGGACTTGTCCCTTCCTCCTTATGTCTCAGTGGCTGGTTACTTCTCTCGTTTGCTACCACGGAAGATTGATCATAACGCTTCATCCCATGGACTTCAGCATAAAGATTGTTTGGTGTCTACTAGGTAGTTTTGCAGGATTCATTTCTTACGTAGCCCAACGGGCGGATCGTGTTCATGCTGTTGTACTTACTCTCAAGTTGTGATCAATAAAAATAGGCTGACGTCCTTTGTTCAAAAAAAAAAAAGACTGATATAGCAACTCAATAAATAATTAGTAAGATCGTTTGCTTGGTAACCAAGTATTCAACTCTTGCTCTACTTTTCCGTTGTAGCAAATTAGCAATCACGTCATCCTTGAAGAAGGATTCATTTCATTTTCCCACATGTTGAAATACCTCACCAAATATAGATCCATTCGCCAGCAAGAAACTAGGATAGAATAGTGGAATAATTAGGGGCTCTTCTTGTTTCTTGGTCTCCAAGTAGCTCAGTCAATTCATACTTTCAGAGTTTCAGTTTCCTAAAACTGACAGGTTCATTTCCTAGTTAGTTAAACTATCCAATCTCTGCCGTCCATTACTTAAAACTCTGTAACTGAAAATAAAATCTTATATTCGTTGACATATTGAAGGGGAAACGAACCCTAATCGGAAGCCAACCAAGACCAGCTTTAATGCTGACAAATTAAAATAAAGAAATAAATCAATAATTTTAGTTGGGTCAATTTTCATTCTTGGCCAAGAAAAATGTTTGGCGTCAATAAAAACTTCGTAGACTTTCTCTTAGTTCTCTCATTTGTTGCTGTCAATAATTTCCTTTGAGGCTGTCACTAGCTCAGTCACTATCCTATTAATTTCTTTCAAAGGTTTTTCCCATTAATTTGAAATTCGTGTTTTTCTTGGTAAGATTATAGGAACCAGACATGCCCATGAAATAGTGGGAGCCTTTAACCTCTTATAGGAAGAGCAGAAAATGGACAAAGAAATAGCACAAAAGGGGATTGTTTTTTGAAGGCAAACCAAACTTTGGCTTGTCTCCAAATGTGAACGAGGATGGGGAAAGTTGCCTCTTACGGTCTTACCCATCTGCTTCAAGTTTCAAAAATAAGATACAAATTAAAAATATAAAAAAAAATATCTCAGAGACGGGAATTTAATATACTTGATAGTGCAGATGGACCATATGAAACTTGGAGAGCAAGCATGCACAGATGGGATATTTGTCTTTACTGCCAGTTAGTGACACAGTTTCAAAGGTAGTACAACTCTATCACTACACCTGTAAATTGAGTGATGATGATGCAGAGAGTCAGGAAATATGTGGATACAGATAGAAGAAAATGAATTTTACAGTAAGGAAACTTTTTCACCAAGGAAATGAAACTCTCACGACACTAGGAAAGGAAAGATAAGGCTCACAAGTCTTGAATCAACAATCAATACTTGCTGTTTTTGATGGACAAAGTAGAATGAAAACTTTTATTACGAATTAATCAGAATAGGAAATGGCCAAGTATTAGATATTTGGTCTGATCTTTTCCTGTTTTGGAGGGTTGAGCCAGATGTAAACAAATGTCCTTCTCTGGGACCTTTGACTGTTTCTGTAAACAGCCCAGATCATATAAGCAACTGTTTACACTTCAACAAGATGAGAAACCCTCAATATAATGCAAATGCTAGAAGTACACTAGTGTAGGGTACATTATAACACACGAGTGAATAAGCTTCTAGTTTTACAATAGACAATACAACAAACATTAATTTCTGATACTTCATAATTGCGAGATAGGTATCCATTTGAAGCTCCTAGCAGATTGCCATAATTTAAGAGGGGCACAAGCAAATCTATTCCTCAATGTCTATTATAATAGTACACGCCAGGCTTCTATTATACAAAACAGGGAATACGATGTTGGTGTCTTACATGTCGTTGGCGCACAACATACTAACCCATAGCATACTTCTGGGTCCAGCTCCTAGCGGTTGTCTCGTACTTTGACCGATCTGTCTTGTACATGTGAGCAATTTCCGGCACCAAGGGATCATCCGGGTTGGGGTCAGTCAACAGGGAACAAATGGATAGCAACACCTGAAAAAGGAAACAAGAACCTTTCCCACCCACTTAAGAACCGGCAGAAACAAATGAGCGAACAGGGTGTAGAGCTACTATGCATTAACAAATGACAGTCATCCCCAGTGTCAAACGTCCTTAATGGAAATCCAGATGAAGATCTAATTAAAAAAAAAATTCTCAAATACCCAAATATAATATCAAAAATGATGCTTCATATTTAAATCAGACACTACGGAAGATATGCAGTTCTGGGAACAGTAATCTTGGACTACGGAATTGGAAAGCTAGTCCATATTAATTAAAAACAATCACTAAGAGATCAGAACCTTGGATATGGTCAGAGCAGGGCTCCACTGCTCTTTCAAAATGTCAAGGCAGATACTTCCGTTGCTATTGATATTTGGATGAAAGACCTTAGTCCTAAATGCAACCTGCAATACAATTCGGTGACAATTGATATATGTAATTTTAGTAGCTTGTAGACATTTGAGCCAAAGCATTTATGACAAATTAGCACACGATGCAAAAAGCCAATAAGATTTTGAAGTTCTCTTAAGATTTTCGAAGGACTGTAAAATTGGTCCTAGACTTAAAAGCCAACCAAAATCGATCTTATTTCTTCATGCAATGATGAGCCAAGGCAGAAGTTGTAGAGAGTTGGATTAAGCAATACATTAGGTGGCAGGTAGCTCTACGCTAAGGTTTCCTGACTTTGTTCAATACCAGAGCCAATATAACCAACTTGAGGCTCTGTGTATGTCTTGACCCTATATATTTATAAATCATAACCCGGAAAAAGTGTCTCAGTCAAAAGATCATATTAAATTTAGTTGTATGAACCAAAACCATCAGTAACATTTTACACTTTTACCGACCTCTTTCGTACAAAACTGAGATCCTCCGGATCAAATATATCGAAGTTCCTTTGCTTCTTCAAATATATGAGAAACGATGAGAATGCAAAGACTCCCACCCCGACGAGTAGATCACCACCTGATCCACCTATGTCATTAACCTCTGCCATCATCTATCTAAACCTCTCCTATACAGCAGGTATGGTAGGTATTCAGCCTTACTTATTATTTTTGTTAATACTACCAAGCTGATTTATATTCCATCATACATAAAATTTCATAGAGGTAAGGTATGAACTTGTGATTAAAATTCACTCCAACAATAGACAGAATTCTTAAAATTGTTAAGACATTACTATTTCCAATAGTACAATGAAGGTCAACCAATTAATTATGAGTTGAAACAAAATTGCCGTTTTTTCCTGACAAGTTGGCAGAAAGACATAGTTCATCTTCTTTCCTGGAAAAATGATACTATCAGCAATATTTTTTCTCATGCTATCAAATTTGTAAGTCATGACATTGATTGGGTCTAATTTGCAGTAGGTATGAAGCAAAATAAACAACTTCTAAAGAGTATGCCATACCTTAGGTGGTTTAAACGGATAATCAGGAGGGAAATGAATGGTAACCAGAAAGACACCCCCTGCATAAGGACTATCAGAAGGGCCCATTATCGTCGCTTGCCAATGAAACATGTCTTCAGCAACAGGCCCTGTCATCAAATACAAGTAGTGAACCTCAATATAGTTTCACGTTATACAATTATTGCTTTCAAACCAGCTCTAACATTTTTATCTTAAATGAATATGAAGAAAGTGGTCTTCTTTGGAAGCACTTTCATTTAGTTGATTTTAAAAAATAAAAGAAAAACTTCCGAAAGTTGTTAACTTTGGTGTCATTTGGTTAGGCTCTAGATACACACATTTAGAATCCTATAGCTATCAAATATGATCAACTACGATACATTATAGTGTCGGCTCCACACAATTTTCCTCAAACTGACCTCTAATCATTCCGATAACTATCCACACCTCCTCAACTCAATCTCTGTCAGCACATTACAACACCAAAGAATTTACACAAGCTCTCAACTTTTTTTTTCTCTCTCTCAATCAACACACAAGGTTTTCCAAGTCTCTTACTTTAAACAAGTTCACTCCAAAAAACCAGTAAACTCAACAATCCTATAACTCACATTCACAGCTCTCCTAACCAACTTCACTTCACTCCTCGCTAACCACACACAATCTGACAATCACTTCCACTCAAATCCATCAAAAACCGAAAATCCATAACAAAATCCAATACTTTACTAAGCATATGAACAACAAATTCAAAGATCGAGCTTCGAAAAAGCGAAAATCATTAAGAGCATGAAAATCTGAAGGAGAAGTGAGACTGTACCGGCGCTGCATGAGGTCGGGGGATCCTTCTGGAGATCCTTGAGCTCCTTCAAGATCCGCTTGGACGCCATGGACGCAGCTCGCGTAGATCGTCGCGGATCTAAAAGGAGGCACAAGAAGAACGAAGAAGAAGAAGAAGAGCAATGATTTCAGAGAAGTATAATACGTGTTATATGTCACTATGTGATTCACAGAGAGATTCCATCATGATTCGTTGGTTTTGGACCGTTGGTTTTGATGACTTGGGTTTGTGGTGGAGTTTGGACGGGTGGGATTGGAGTTTGGACGGAGGAATTTGTTATTCTGTGGGACCTGGGGAGGATGCTGACGTTGCAGGGAAAGTATTTGACCCACTTGAGTGTACTCGACTCTATGGATGGTCATGGGTCGGGTTAGAGGATGATGGAGTTGAGATTAGTTTTCTTGATTTCTAAATTTTTTTCTTTCTAGGATGTGGAGCTCAGCTCTACGTTCGATTTTCATTTATTATGTTAACAATTTAACATAAGTAGTTTGCGACACGAGAGAGGGAGACATAAAGCCTGAACTCTGTATTACAACAGAAGAATCACATTTATCCTCGTATAAAGCATTCTGAATAATAGATGGTTCTTCATCTAACTAAACAACATCAAGACTACCAGCTCTAGTAATGTGAGCTAGCCGATCTACAACATTATTTATTTCTTTAAATATGAGTCGAACCTAGACAACTTAAAAGGTGGACATGTAACATTTACAGTCATCCAAAACTCGAGCCACCTCAGACAGGTCATCATCATTGTCTCTCTTCAAGGCAACAAGCAACATGATAAAGTCACATATGTAGAGTGTGTGAGTTATTAATAATTTTGGTAGATTGATCGTGTCACAAAGCCTTTTCACTCTCGAGGAAACCCTATTCTCTCAACTTAAACCTTTTTCGCCTCTAGCGATGGAAAGAGAACCTTATGGTTGTTGGTTAATTTCAGCGTCAGATAGGATTTGCGGATTCTGGTTTTGATTATGTTTTGTCGTTCTGGGCTATTCGGGTTCTTAGTGGTTTATTTCGGCGTCAGTTTCTCATCCATCCTTCTGGTCCTACAATTCGCCCCCTGCAATGGCTAATCCTACAGCTGAACTCAAAGCTTGGTTGAAAAGGGCTAAGTTTGAACGTATCGTTTTTCAACCAACACTGTACTCTTTCTTTAGAAGCCTTCAAGGATATGACATTAATCGTGAAAGCCATGTTCTATATGTCGACTATCAAACCTTTGAAGGGATAAATATCCTCATAACTGCTCAAGAATTCTAAGATGATGTCATTGCTGAGAGATATTGGGATGATCAAAAGAGGTATGACTCAAAATATTTCATACACCCCCAACGAGTGTGTGAAACACCAAGAGTCAAGACATATTTGTCTTGATCTTCCAAAAGTTTTTAGAGACTTCAATGACTATTGGGTGAATGAACATGTTCTGGGTCGACTCAAAAATGTTGATATGTGGAAGATTTTGAAGAAGATTGGACAAAGCATGATGTATTTTCTTCTGAACAACAGCATGGCAATCTCGGAAAAGGAATAGGGGTAACAGAGCACAAATTTCTTACTAAGATCGTGCCTAGTTTGGCGGACCTTTCGACAAGGTTGAGAGGTGGGCAACATTAATATTTTGTAGGGCCGAATACCAATGTGTTTATGTTCGCGTCATTTTCTTTTTTTCGAGCTTGACACGGGCTGAAGCTTGAATTTTTTTTTCTTTATGTTCAACCTCGGCTCGGCTTGAATATTTTTCCTTAAGCTCGAGCTGCGCTCAGTTAGGCCATTTAACTTTAAATTAAAAAACCAAATTTATGGCTAAGAAAAATGTATCAGCAAAAAAAAACTTTTAGCAAGAGAACATGTATTACAATGATTTATTAGTAATAAAATTAGGAGATGTGATATATTTTGAGATTTATTGGGTGTTTAGTACACTTTAGTAATGTAGGAAACACTTTTACTTAATTATGTTGAACCATTCAAATGGTCGAGTTGGTATGTAAGAGTTTATATTCATATACAAATTTTGTCGACGTAGTTTAGAGTTAAATCTCAATCTATTCCCAGTGACAAGACATTGATTAATTATCTATGAGCTTAAGCATTTGAGAAAACGTGTGAACATTAAAATAATATACCTTAACAATAACATCTTTAGTCCAGTACCATTTGGTCTAGTGACATAAGTCCATTTTAAGTGAGAGATCGTGAGTTAAACTCACAGTATTGTAGCACATTATTGTGCATTTCATTAAAAATAAAGGGTGGTGCTATTAACACACTCATTTTTGCTATTAACACACTCTATATATTGTGAGAACCAATCATCAATCAAAAGTAAGTGGCAAATTTGTAAATAAAAAAATGTGTGGATAGAAAAATAGATAAGGTGTGTTAATAGCAAAAAGAGGTGTGTTAATAGCAATAACCAAAATAAAAATAAAAACATCTTTAGCGCTTGAAACAACCAGTATCATGCATCACAAAGCATCACCGAGACACACTTTAAATACGATATCACTGTCGACTTTGCTTCTTTTCCTTTACCAGGCAGCCACTCTTTTTAATCACCTATTGTTGTCTCCCCGCTTTTAAGAAGATGGTACACCTTATTTTCACAAACCCTTGATATGCCACCTATATAGTTGATCATTCATCTTCTGTTTCTTTAATAAAATTAAAAGTAATTAATTTATCCAACTCCAACCAATCACCAAAAATAAATAAAACTGCAAACCCTTGAAACCCCCATTTAAAACTGATGGCGCCATAACGCATCAGGAGCATCCTAAGCTTAGAGCCATGTCGATCATTATCGCCTGTAAAGGAATCGAACAATGTAGACTGTAAAGGCTCGTTGTAAATATTTTGAGGATAGATGAGCAGGAAATCCAGATTTTACTCTTTTGGATACAAATATCTGCTTCAAAATGGCAGCATCCAGCTGAATGAGTACTCACTTCTACAGTTCTCCTACCATCATTCACATTGCAGTGACTATATCAGTGGATGGTGATCCTGCAATCACATAAACAACCTAGCTCACAATATTGACATGTATTCCAAATTTCGAATCTGTAATCTATTGATCTCAATTATTTAACGCATGCTATTCTTATTCTCATAGAACTTCATCCATACCTAGCCCTTTAACGCGACTGAATTACAAAGCGCAAATTGATTTTGAAATAACGTAAAACATAAACTCAGAGGAATATCTACATTCATTAACTTTTCTCCCTCATTTCAAACCAAAGACCTTTTTACTGATTCGATCACATTACCCTAGCTATGAATATGTCTACATAGTTCATTAGACGTTCTAAGGAAGTTCTAATTACCACAAGAACAACCTATAGCTAACGAAAATAATTCAAAACAATAGTGGAGTTGCTAAATTTGTTTAGATGATTCCATTTCTCACTTGCTAAGGTTATATAATCAAGCTTAATTGAATTATTGAACACTATAGTTGTATATATCTTACCATTTGTAGGCGTGCATTTTACACTTGGGCATGGTACTGCCAGTATGAATCTCCTTCATCGTGACATCCCCACATTCTACATCAATATCCATCGTCCCTATCCTCCACCCCTTCACCACATAACCTAACTTGGTCTTCATCTCCACCCCAACCTTCATCACTTTCCCCTCATACTGACTCCTCAGCTTCATCGCCACCGCGTCGTTCAGCTGCCGATTCTTCACCACGTAATCAAACTTAACAGTCGTCGTGTTCCTCGACTTCTGCGTAAACCCTCCCAGTTCTTTCATCCCCAACACCAACCCTATGTCGTTCGGGTCCCCGACGCTGACGTAGACATGCAACACTGAGTAGAACATGTCTAACTTACCATTAGGGTTCTTCACCTCCATCTCCGGAACTGTCCACGAGTCGAGGTAAGTCCCTCCGGATTTCACCGTGGTGTTGAATAGAGGTATCTGAAACGAACGCAAGTAAACCAGAGGGAGCCTTGGATCGAATAAGAGGAAGAATATTCCGGCAGCCAGCGCTACTACGACGATGATCACAAGGATTAAAATGCAAGACACCCAACAAAAGACACGGCAGCAACTGTTGCGCCGGGGCTTCGGTTGTGGCTGAAATGAGGGAGGGAGGGGAACCGGTTTTCGGGGAGTCTGGCCGGGAACCAGTCTAGGCGGTTGGTTCGGGTCTCTGTATCCCGGTGGCTTCTTCAGCACCGGTTTTACTGGTGATTTCTGGGCCATTTAGGCCTCAGAACCTTTTCCTTCTCTGGATTTTGCAGAAAAGAGAGGGCAATCGATCACGAATCGGATCGAATGATGGCTTGTGTTTTGAACATTTTGGATGCAATGTGGATCAATCAATGGGATATGAATAATATTAGTGCTACGTAATGATATTGTCTATGTTGGGATGAAATCTGATCGGAGCGGGAAGGGAAGGGAAAAGAAGATGTAGATTCAGGTAAGAAGGAAGCAAGGAATGTGAAGAATTGAGTTTCAGGAAATCGGATCATGGATGAGAAAGTGGTTCTATTTATGAAAGAGAGGTTAGGGCTTCGGCTTTGGCTAAGGGGTAGCAGCAATTTAAGCGCTAGATTCACGCGCATCGTTTTGGATGATGACATGGCGGCAACGGCAAAGCTTCTCTAACAATATTTCATTTTCATAACGAGTTTGGTAGGAGAAGGTTCAACTTCAACAATCCTTGGGATCAAAATGAAATTATATAGTCTTAGGCACAAAGAATACATCAAAAGCATATCTCTAGGTTACGCGAATTTCTTTGATTGTTTTTTGTTGGTTAATATTGACACCGAAATTACGATCAGACACAGTACTATTCATCTCAAACTAATTGATGGTGTATTGTTGTTGAAGAAAGTTAAAACTGAAAATGAGATCAAATTTGTAGGTAGTGATCTGTATTCGTTTTATTCTTCTTTCATGATGAGAACAATAACTAAAAACACACTCAAAACACTCGACTATGTCTTCACTATGTATGAAGGGGGTTTAACTTCTTAGCTCATAGTACGTCTACTAGTAGTTGGCCACAATATCCGTGTCGACTTAAAAGTCGTGAATTTGATACAACTTGTTTCTTATACTCATGTCAGAATGAGTGTAGGTTCAACATGCATTATTATCAAGAATTGATTTCTAAATAACCCTCAACTTCATAATCAATGAGAGACTTGAGTTTGGGAACCGTTCGATTCGTTCTTTCTACGTACACTACAATTGTCTTTGATTCATGACTTCTTCCGTTCAAGTTGTCTCTGGTCCATGACTTCTTCCACTCGAGTTGTCTTTGATCCATGACTTCTTCCCTTCTAGCTATCTCTTATACATGACATTTTCCGTTTCAAATAGGTAAATGTGTCATAAATATATTACTTTTTGAGTAATTACATGTGTTCGTTCATTAAAATATTTTTTTTATTTGAAGGAACGTAAAGCCTTTATATTGATAAACTAATATAGGTAACAACATGAACGCAACCCACTCCTGCAGACTATTGAACCATGCAAAACAACATACGAGAACCGTATGCTGTCTTTATGCTGCAAAATCCCTATATGAAGCATCTTGATCAATAATCATTAACAAGTTAGACGAATCTAACTTATCCAGAATCTAAAATATTAGCTTAAAAATCAAATATAAATCTAGACTAAAAACTAAAAATTTACCAGACCCAACCCAAGTCAGGCCCATTTCCTAGCCCAACAACATAGAAGCCCAAAAGAGGCCAAAGCCCACCAGCCACGAACCATACCGAACTCGCAAGAACTCGTCGTCGTCTACACCACCACGTCAACCGCCGCTTCGATCCAAAAGAAGGGAAGGGGGGCCGTCAACAACCAACACGAATAGGTGGCTTATTCTTTCCTCCCTCACGAAAATCAACCCACAAGGGCTGGACAAACCTCGTCCGACAGCAACATAAAGACACGCGGCCAGTCAAGGAAGTGAAGCTCTTTGGGTGCAACCGGACGAGTCACCTTAGCATTCCAGCTAGGGCATTGTATCCATTGATGGGTGTAGCCGTGTAGAAGTT
This sequence comes from Fragaria iinumae, assembly GCA_009720345.1. Lineage (NCBI taxonomy): Eukaryota > Viridiplantae > Streptophyta > Magnoliopsida > Rosales > Rosaceae > Fragaria > Fragaria iinumae. The sequence continues at coordinate 17,107,844 of CM019123.1, read as the reverse complement.
GACCTTGATATAATTAGGGTAAAATGGAGTCTTGCGGCTTGCCTTCACAACATATCAGACTAGACGATTTATTATCCCTCCCTCGTTCTTGCCGCAACCAAAGCCTCACAATACAAGAATTTCACAATTTGGCGAAGCCGACACATAAACTGCACGAAGACATGTTGTCGACGACATTGGTCTCGTCGATATCAAGATAAGACTTCGGGTATCACATTAGTATAGTTGAGAGTTTGAGTATCACACTGGCATTGACACCAGGGTGTGGATACCGATGCTGAATTCATTTATCTCTTTAATTCGGTTTAAGTTTAGTATGTTTGAGTTGTGTAACTGAGCACTTAAAACTGAACCGTCTGAATTTCAATTAATATGATTTATTAATTTTGTCCGGTATTTACCAGAAGAAAATAATAAGGGTTAGTCTCTTAGTGAAAGTCCAAATCAAGGACTAAAAAATCGAAAATATCCGATATTTTCATTGTGGCAATATATCTTTGTCATTCCATCATAATATCGGCCAATATATGTTCATACAAAAAAAAACCCTAAAGCCCCCTCTCTCTCTCTAAGTCGGCCGCCAACCACGAAATCCCATCCTCATCCAGCGACGGTCTAACGCTAGGCATGTCTCTAGATCTACTGAAACCGTATGACTTTGTTGTCGGATGAATGATATGTCAGTAACCAAATGCTTTGAGAGGTAATTGGCCAGAGGTTATTAACAGCTTTTGATCAGCGTGGCTTTTCATATTAGAGTGGAGGTATAGCACCATGGACTCGAGGAGCAGAGCTGGTTTCATCTTTCCGATTCCATCTCCGTCCTTGTCTACTCTTGAAGGAGTTTTGGTTTGGTGGATCAGAGATGTTGTTTGGTCTCTAAGTTTGTGGCGACGATGGAGTTTCTTCTCCTTAAGGTGTGCTTGTGGCTACGCGGAACAAGGAGGCGGCGTCCCACGACGGTGACGTCTCATGAATGCAACTTCATCTCACGGCGGCGACGGCTATGATGTTCCTCTTCCATGTCCTTTCTGCAATTGTGAATGAAAGTTTGGGCTAGGTCAACTGTTTTGAGTTTATGTTTAATTTCTTTTTAGGCTTGGGGATGCTTTTTAGTTTATAGTTTTCTAGTACAATAAGTTCCTTTCATTAGGACTCTAAGCACTTTTGTGCCTAAACACTTTTTGTGTCTCCTGGCGTCTTGATGTTATGAGCCTATGATCTTTTTGCTATTAGATTATAGACTTTTTCTGAGCCGAAATTTGTAATGAGGATGCAACCCTCATATGGATCAGATGATCTTGTTTGTCCTCTGTACGCATGGCAACGGATCGATTCGTATTGTACCATCTACTTTAGTATTAATGACAAAATTGTCTTTGAGTTCAAAAAAAATAAAAAATATCGGCCAATATATTGGAAATTTCGCGATATTATACGAAATTCTTGTGAAACCCACAATATTTTGTCCGAACCAAGGGTAAATTTAGAAAATTCTATGAATTTTGCACAAAATGCAAGGCCCCGAGACAGGACTGGAACCTTGGTTTGCCCAAGGGAGGTAGCAATGCCTCAGCCACCAACGCTATAATGCAGTTGTGATAGGAAATGTACCTTTTAGAATATATACACTCCATCAAATTCATCCTCTTTATATATATATTTTTTCAATAATTTGCTAATATCGATGTTTTCTCGATATTTTTTTTAAAATATCTAAAATGTCTATTTTTTTTGACATTGAAATTTCTTTAATCGTCGATATTAAAATTTCTTTAATCGTTGGTCAAATGACCAGTCATCAATGAACAATTGAAAAAAACGAATGGTCTCCGCTCTCGAAATCCCTGGCTGTACTAGTTCTCCAATCTCCACGTCCTAGATCTCTGCAACAATAACCCATACACAAGTACAAAGACCGTCCTTTCCTCCTAATCATCATCACACATGTACATTTCCTTGTTTTATGCACCTCTTCTCATGCTTCCACCTTCCACCTTCCACCTTTTTATATTTCTCTTCTCCTTTTGGGTTCTTCACGCATTAGTTTCCGTCATTATAATTAGCAAACCTCTAAAACACTGAATGCTTCCGTTTCTTCAAAACTTGACCTCGTACTCTGTTTTAGTGCTCTTTCAAGGCCTTCAATGGGGGCATTGTTTAGCACTTTAGCTAGTAAGTTTGAGTCTCTTGGTTCATTTGAGATGTACTTAAAGTTCCCTATGCCCCAAAGAATCTAGCTTTTATGGTCTTCTTGGTGGTGGGTTTTATTAGTGCTTAGACTTCTATGGTAATTAGGGAAATTACAGGTACAGTTCTTGGTAAAATCGAATTATTTTTTCTTCTTTCCTTTGATGGGTTTTTGAAACTGATACAGTTGAGAATTGGGTGTTCTGTTCTTTTTGATAACTTGGACTATAGCTCCATAGAAGTTAGGAAGTACATGACAGAGCACCTGAGGACTTGTTTTATGCTTTTATGAATTTTAGGTTGGTGTTGGTTTTTTCCTGTGCAGCTGCCAAATTTCACCTTTTGGGTTTTCTGGGTATCAAGGCATATTTATATGCATTAACATTTTGGGTTTATCCTAGGAATTGGGAATCTCCAGATCTGAGAGATTGTGGCAGATTGAGATTAGGAAGCTTAAAATGCTTGTTGGATTGTTTCATTTGATTCAAAAGATTGCAGCTTGATCACAATCTCTTAAGTTGTTTGGTTTATTTATTTTTTAGATCTCCTACTGTCTCAGTGTGAGTTCTACTCCTTTTAAATCCATCACTGCTTTTGTTTCAGAGAGAATTGAGGTAGTAAAGTTAGTCTTGAAGAGGTAGAGTTGTGTGTGCTTTTTCAAAAATGGGGCATTCATCAGCAGTCTGGGACTGTAAGGCAGCAGTTGAGATCACAAAGGACTTGAATGGGGTTGGACAAGTTGTTCTTCGAAACCCACAAGGGGCTTCAGCACAGGTGAGAATCTATTTTTCCCCCCTTTTGAATTGGTTCTTTAAAGCATGGGATACAGATTACAGAATATCTTTAAATTGTTAAATTGTTCAATTGATACTGGGTGAATCGGTTCTGATAGGAGGAGTATTTAATTGCCTGGATTTAATAATGTTTCTTCTGGATAATATAGGTCAGCTTGCATGGAGGACAGGTCACATCATGGAGGAATGAGCATGGAGAAGAACTCTTTTTCACTAGTAGTAAGGTATAAATTTTAGATTCTGACATATATACATATATATTGGTTTTGATTTCTGTGGTTGTCATAAATAAAAATAAAAAATATATCTTGTTTGAGCTTGTATCAATATGTAAGAGTTTTATTGTTAATGGAGATAGGCAGACAGAACTTTTCTGATTTTTCAGCTAAGTAATCACATAAATATGTCTAGTGGCAGCTTTCAGGCGCTATACACTTTTCCAGATCAAACTAGAACTTTGAGCTCTCTGGTTGGGGGTACTATATGTGTACTATTTCCGGCTTCATATGACTTTGTTGACTGGTCAATAGCATATAGATTATGTAGTTGTCTGATCAAGACTTAAAAACCTGGTTGACTTGACTTAATTCTATGTGGAAGTTATCAATGTGTGCTAGTCGATAGTTGATTAGTGATGTTCTAATTATACATTTGCTGGTCCAGATTTCAATTGCTTCTGCTGTCTTATGCTAAGCCATACCCTGACAATAGAATTAATTTTTTTGGCATCATGTACAGTAGCTTTAGAGGGTGCTTTGGCAGAATGTGATCATAGTTACTATGATGGTCGAAAATGTATCTCACTTCTTACAGGAACTGATGATAAATCATTTTAATACATGCTTGATTAATCATAGGCAATCTTCAAGCCCCCAAAAGCAATGCGAGGAGGAATTCCCATTTGTTTCCCACAGGTATGGATAGTTATTCTCGCACTTGTTTTTGTCCTTTTATTTTTGCTTTTACTTTTACTTGAAACATCCAATTTACTGATGCTCTTTACTTTATGCTTTTGAAGTTTGGGAATTGTGGATCCTTAGAAATGCATGGTTTTGCAAGAAACAAGGTCTGGGCAATTGATGATAATCCACCCGTGCTTCACCCAAATGATTCCCAGGGAAAATCCTATGTTGATCTACTACTGAAACCATCTGAAGAGGACCTCAAGTGCTGGCCCCATAGGTATGAGCTTGGATGCTGATTCCTTAGATAAAACTGCATGTATTCTGTCTCATGAGAGAATGAGCACTTATCTCATTGTTTCTATTTATTTTAGTTTGTACGAGTTATTCTAATAGTAACTGTCAGGGACAATTTAGCGATATTAGAGGTATCGCTCAATCCTTAAACTTCGCTTGAAATCATAATACAGTGTTAATCATGGGAGCTTTTGTGTTCTGAAGAGATCCTAGTGTCTCTGCTCCCTTAGTAAGATATACTTTATCTTATGTGTAACGTAGTTATATATGGGTCCCTATGGTGCATCAGTGCATAATCCAGACCAACTCTGTATAACCGTTGACCAATTTTGTGTGGTAGTGGACTGGGCTACTATTGCATGGAGCCAATCTATGTATTAATGCATTACTGCACTATAGAGTTCCTCATATATGTATCTATGTTTCAAGTGGTACTCTGCTATAAACCTAGATCTTATTCTTTTTACCCTTCCTTTATTTTCAGTTTTGAGTTTCGCCTAAGGGTGTCTCTTGCAATAAACGGAGATCTGACCCTGATATCACGAGTTAGGAATGTTAATGGCAAGATGTTTAGTTTCTCTTTCGCCTACCACACTTATCTTTTGGTTTCTGACATAAGGTATGGAGCACTCTTGGTTGAATTAGGAATTGTTCTGCCATTTTTAATTTCATGAATCCATCCAATTATATAAATATAATTTACTGAATATCACTCCATAGTGAGGTGAGGATCGAAGGGCTGGAGACATGTGACTACTTAGACAACCTCTATCAAAGAGAACGTTTCACCGAACAAGGAGATGCCATAACTTTTGAATCAGAGGTAAGTTTTGTTTTGTTTACTTCAGTGAAATGACTTTTACTTATATAAGAAGTAAACCCAAGATCGGGTTACAGTGTAGAGATTGAAAATGTTTGCAGAATGAACAGATGTTGAATTCTAAAACTTTTGAGTGACTGAATAGCTTATCAGTTATCTGTACCCCCCTTCATTGTCTCACAAAAAGTACAATCATATTTAAACACTCTTTGGCAACTATTAGAAATGGTAGCAAAGATGAAATACTATTTCACTTCCTCAAACGGCATTATTTTCAAAAGAAAAAGAAAAGGTTTAGATTATGTGGTAATTGTTAACATAAATTTGTTCTCCTGGCAGGTTGATCGACTTTATTTGAGTTCACGCAAAGTTATTGCAGTTCTTGATCATGAAAAAAAGCAGACATATGTAATCAGAAAGGAGGGACTACCAGATGTTGGTAAGCTGGCATATGTTAATCTTCTGATTTTGGTTTGAATTAGTTAACTTAATTTAAATTTTAGTTTTTTTAGTTGTTTTGCCAACTAGTACCAGTTGAATACACCGACTATTGTGCTTGACATACATTTTTGTTTATTATTATTATTGTGGAAAAGGGATAATTTTAGGCAAAAAGGAGTTATGTATCATAGTGATTACTAGATGCATAAATCCACTTAAAGGCCCGCCAAGATATATGATGTTTGATTAATTTTAATAAGCAATTTGATTTCCCATTTTCAGTCGTTTGGAATCCGTGGGAGAAGAAATCAAAATCCATGGTTGATTTTGGTGACGAGGAGTACAAGCAGATGCTTTGTGTGGATGCTGCAGCAATTGAGAAACCCGTCACGTTGAAGCCAGGAGAGGAATGGACAGGGAGGTTGCAGCTCTCTGTCGTGCCTTCGAGTTTCTGTAGTGAGAACCTGGATCTTGAAAAGGGAGGTTTCTAAAGAATAGTACAGAACTTGTAGGGTAAAAAGTGCTCTAGTTAATGTCAGCTACTAGGTGAAATTTTAGAAATGTCCTGTTGTATGTCGCTAGATTGTTCAAACTAGGATAGGTTTAAACCTTGTAATGAAACTCTAGACCTCAACCTTCTATCTTTTAAGTTCTTTGTGAAAGAATGGAGGTCGATAAATAATTACAATCCTCGTGTAATAATTATTTTTTGATGAAAATTCTGTATTTTTCATCCATGGTTATGTTGGAGGCAGTGCAATTTTGATAGAATACTGGACTAGACTGATTCTAATTGAAGTTACTGGATACAAATTATTTATTCAGTATCTGAAATGAAAAAGGAAAGGAAATGTGAAAGATTATTTGTTCAGTGAATAAAAGATTGTGAAGAAACATTTCGGAAGCCACTCTGTATCAGAGCCAGGTTTCGATCCTGGGACCTGTGGGTTATGGGCCCACCACGCTTCCGCTGCGCCACTCTGATTGTTGATACTTTGTTGAAACATTTTTATATTTATTCATTTTTTCTATCTTGCTAAACACCCTAAAAAGAAGACGATACAAATTCTATGACTCCACTGGTCCAATCCTAGCTAGCACGGGGGAGAAATTATCAATCACAATCAATATAGGAAAGGAACATGGTATCATCTTCATTGATTAGCAATGTGAAAATCTGAAGCAACAATGATGAATGTAAAGATGAATGAAGAAATAGCTCATCTTTGCTTTGAGATATGGTTACCTGTCACCAAAACAATCTAGAAATTGCTACTGCCAACAACTACCTAGTCTACAACTGAACGTCCTCTTTTTGTTGATTTCAATCGAAGCAAGAATCGACTAAGTAGGTTCTGAACTTGATGCAGCAACATGCCAGCAAACATTCCTCAGAATCAAAAGTACTACGTATTACGTACGCAGAGTTTCAGCCATATAATTCACCTAACCAACAAAGCCGAAATCCAATAAACAAAGGACTGTGTTTCAGACATGAAGATTAGTAACTCATCCTCTTCTGAACCTTAAACTATTGGCCAAAACCCGATGAATTACGATGAAGCTTCAGACATTAAGATCAGTAGCTCATCCTCTCCTGGACTTTTACCTGACCAAGAAAGCAAGGCCCAAATGACTAATCATGAATTTGCAGCCATGGAAACTGCTCCAGCTGATGTCCATAGCCCTACTAGTGGCTCTGGGGGAGATTATGAACCAATAAGAAGCTTTGGAGATGCCAAGAGAATATGTTTTGTGGAGAGCAAAAAGCTTTGGGTGATTGCAGGGCCAATTATCTTTAACATGTTGTGCAACTATGGTATTAACTCATTCACAAACATCTTTGCTGGGCATATTGGCAATGTTGAGCTCTCTGCTATTGCCATATCCCTGTCTGTCATCGGAAATTTCTCTTTCGGCTTCCTGGTAAGTAATTAACTAATAGCTCCCACAAATAATCCATTCATATGGTTCTCTATGCTATTGTCATGTCACATTATATATCTTGGTATAATTTTGTAACAGTCCTTAGCATTTTTAGTTTGTTAAACTTGTCTCAACAAGTGACTTGTTAGAAACAAACTTTCTTTAGTGATACTAGCATATGGTCAATATGATCACAGACAACTAATGCAACCTACTGTTGCGTGACGACTTTCATCACAATACTAAACAGTTGTGAAATCTACGCTTTCAGTTGCAACTGTAGTGACCAAGAAAAGAAACAGCAGTGAGTTGCAATTCCAAAATATTGAGAATCCAAGTTAACACTTGTATTAGTAGGAGTTTCTACTTGGTTTCATCCAAGCACAGCTGCTTGTGTTTCCACTTTCTATCCTAAGTCCATAAACATAGGAGCACAGAGTGAACAATATTATCAAGAATTGCATCATATCAAGTACGTTTCCTCATAAAGAAATGATGCTACATATAAAATTGCAGCTTGGTATGGCAAGTGCACTTGAAACACTATGTGGGCAGGCATTTGGTGCTGGGCAAGTAAGCATGCTAGGAGTTTACTTGCAACGCTCATGGATAATTCTGATTCTCGCTAGCTTCTGTTTACTACCACTCTACATATACTCAGGGCCGGCTTTGAAACTCCTGGGGCAAGAAGACGACGTTGCAGACCTTGCCGGGAAGTTCTCAATCCAAACTATCCCTCAGCTGTTTTCACTTGCCATTAATTTCCCAACACAAAAGTTCTTGCAGGCTCAGAGCAAGGTACGAGTACTAGCATGCATCGGCATTGCAACACTCCTAGTGCACATAGGACTCCTAAGTGTCTTCATCAAAGTTTTGGGGTGGGGAACCACTGGTGCAGCTATGGCCTATAATGTCTCAGCCTGGGCTATGTCATTGGCTCAGGTGGTATATGTAATTGGTTGGTGCAGAGATGGCTGGAAGGGATTGTCATTGTTAGCTTTCAAGGAGTTATGGGCCTTTTCGAAACTCTCTATTGCTTCAGCTGTAATGCTTTGCCTAGAGATTTGGTATTTCATGACCATAATTGTTCTCACCGGACACCTTGAGAATCCTGTTATTGCTGTTGGCTCCCTTTCAATATGGTAAGCTCATATCTAAGCACAGCACTTAATCCCTAGCCTATACAACTGTCTTAGCTTAATTTCCTACCTAATAAGACTGTTCTTTTTCGGTTCCAGCATGAATGTGAATGGATGGGAAGGAGTGTTTTTCATTGGGGTCAATGCAGCTATAAGGTAAGGAAATGTTGTTACCAAATCCAACTTTGTATGTATCATCAACTCTACAACTTACTTCATTGGCAGCGTTCGTGTCTCCAATGAACTTGGATCAGCGCGTCCAAGAGCAGCAAAATACTCTGTCATTGTCACTATAGTTGAGTCTCTCATCATTGGAATTCTTTTCGGGGGGATCATCCTGGCTGCTAAGGACCATTTCGCCGTCATTTTCACCAGCAGCAAAGAGCTGCAACATGCTGTATCTCGTTTGGCAATCCTTCTTAGTGTTACAATGGTGCTTAATAGTGTCCAGCCGGTTATATCAGGTATTCTTTTTAAAAGTTAATGTGTTTACATTTCGCTAAAGGCGGTAACATAACATCTAGATATCACTCCTTGAAGAACAAGGAAAACAACACTTTTTTTTGGTTTTTTTGCAGGTGTTGCTGTTGGAGGAGGGTGGCAAGCTTTGGTGGCTTACATAAACTTGTTTTGTTATTATGTTGTGGGGCTACCTCTTGGGTTTGTTCTTGGTTATCGAACAGGTTTGAGAGTGGAGGTAAACTATCATTTCTCAATTCTCATTACTCAAGTCTTGACTTACTACTGAAGCAAATCTTGCTAACACTAAAACAAGGAATTAGTATGACTGATACTTATATGACGCCTCAACGTTTGGTTGTAGGGAATTTGGCTTGGTATGATATTTGGGACATTCTTGCAGACAGTGATCCTCTCCTACATCCTTTACAAAACCAACTGGAACAAGGAGGTAATTACATCGATCCTACGGTTCTTAAAATTCTGGAATCCTTGTTTATGGTTATGGTTAATTTTAGCAAATGATTGAAATTGAAATTGCAGGTAGAACAAGCCTCAATAAGAATGGAACAATGGACTGGAGAAGAACTAGTAACGCATCATTAGAAAGTATCTGTTTGAGAATCAAATGATGCTGCACTCTTTCTTGTACCAATAAGCAGAAGAACAACTATTCTATTTGCATAGTGATTTGAAACTGTAAACTAAATACCTCAAAGTCGTTTCCCTAGCTTTGAAGTTGGATAACATTAATATGATGAAGGCACTACATTTATAGCTGAAAAAAACTGCAGACATAAATCAATATGTTAGTAACAGGTATTGCATTACTCTTGTATTTATAGAAAGAAACATATCAAGTTCTATAATAATCTAGAGAGATGGAGGGTTCTTGCAGCCCGGCTAGGGTTGTTGACCAATGCCGGCCAGCTTTCGCCACCACCAGGCTCAGTTCCTACCACCTCTCTACCTCTCACTTTCTTCGACATTGTTTTCCTCTTCTGCGGTCCGGTTGAATTTGTATACTTTTATGAGTTCCCTCACCCTCTTCACCACTTCATCCAAACCATCCTTCCTAAACTCAAACACTCTAGTTCTTTCCCTAACACTCCAACACTTCTTTCCCTTGGCCTCAAATCTCATCTGCCCTCCCCCACCCTCCAAACCCTTTCTACATTACTCCAAGTCTGATGAAACCTCACTCCCCCTGACCATTGCCGAGTCCTCAAGTAACTTCAACAGCCTCACATCCCACCATGTAAACAATATTGCACAATCTCACTTCCTTGTCACACCATTGCCACCCACACCTGTGTTGGAGGATGGCACGCGTGTGGTCACTCCTATGGCATTGCAACTCACTGTGTTCCCCAACTCTGGAATCTGCATTGGCATCAATTTTCTTCATGCATTGACTGATGGGAGTTCTTTGCATCATTTCATGAAGTCATGGGCATCTGTTTGTTCATCACAAGGAGTCAAGGCTTTGACTCCCCCATCCCATAATAGAATTTTGATCAAAGACCCTTGTGGCCTTGAGAACTAGTTCTTAGCTGCATGGAGAAGTTGGAACCCTATCCCATGGGAGCTTCATATGAACCCATTCCACCCCTCCCTAACTGAAAAATCCGAACCACATTTGTGTTGAGCAGACCGAAAATCCACAGACTAAAACAGTGGATGTCTAGCTAGCTTGTTCAGTGATGTTCATGGTTCTAAGCCACACCATATGTCATCATTTGTTGTTATATGTGCTCTAACATGGGTTTGTCTAGTCAAAGCAGAGGACATCAGTGATGATGAAATGCAATGCTATTTCAACTACTCGGCAGAGTGCCGAAACCGGCTTGAGTATCCATTACCTAGTTCATATTTTGGAAACTGCTTATCAATACGTTCCTACACGAGTGAAGAAGAGAAAAATATGAAGGATTTGGAGAAGGGGGTTTTGGGAGGAGCTGAGGAGTGGACTTCAGATTGGGACAAGGGTACTAGTAGTCCTCCATGTGCTTGGAAATGAAGTCCTTCAGTTCCACATTCGAACAAGCTTTGAAGCTCCCTCAATCGCGCATGCAAAGCAGACACAACTGTTGTAGAATTTGGAGTGCTTCTTACCATTTATTGAACTCTTTTGAGCAAATCTTCCTCATGAAATGGGGTTTATGTTACTGTAGGGACTTTGTTTTTCACCAAAAAAACTTCTCCAAAGCTACATGTTAGCAACACAGCCAAAGCACAAACGTAACCGACCGAATACAACAGATTACAATTACCACATCAGTGTAAAAGGTTTAACAATGTACACAACACCCAGACATTTATACAAATAAGGGTTCTTCTACTCTTAACAAAACTCTAGCACTCTTCAATGTACATCACATTCAGCGGCCATACCGGCACCTCTGAATAGTAGTCCTGTTTAGAAATACACGCCATTCTTAGGCATCAGTCATCACTCATCAGATAACTAACCACAAAATATAAATTAGAGGCTCAGCTTTCGGCTTGCACCCTGATATCCTGTTCAGCTGTCACGCTCTCCTGCTTATTGTTAGCAGTAATTTTGGGCTTTTAATATGCCAAAACTACACAAGATTAGGAGGACTACAGATACCAGTCCATTCATTAGCTAGCAGCAATGGCATCAGTCCTCGGACTCGCATCCAGGAGCTGATGCAGCTTTGCCGCAGCCTTTTTCTCATACATGCTACCCTCTTCCTCAACATCTCTAGCTAATGCACCGGAGTTATCGACTCTTGACAGCAGGTTTTCTGTACTAATAGCTTCGACCCTGTTATCTTCAATATTCATGATAATCTCTTCCATTCGTCCTACGCGTGCTTTCTTCAGTTTCTCCTGATGTTGCAACAACAATTAGATAAGCACAAGACATGGAAATATCAACCATATGTGAAGGGAAAAGCTGATCCATGTATATCATGTGGATTACCATTAGTGAAGCATTTTCAACCCTCAGTCTATCAGAACTTTCTGCCAATCGATTTATTTCAGATTTAAGTGACTCATTATCAGCATTCAAGGCCTCAACTTTTCGTGCAAGTTCATCAGTCTCGGCCTGGACAGAAGAATCTAAAGCATTAGCTTCATATCCAAACTAATGAGCAATACGAGTAATTCTACAACATCTACAACTTCCATACCTGCTTCCTTAACCTGGATCTTCTAGCAGATTCCCGATTAGATTGTTTCCGCCTCTCCCTTTTGAGCTCCCTTTCATTCTGTAGGGCATGATACATGATTATATTCCATGGAGCATATCCCGCTGACAAAATATTCAAGAAACAAACAAAGGCGCAACTGAAAACCACATACATATATTTGACCATACCTGTAACCAGGTCTCTGGAGGCAAAACTGCACTGGGTTGTTGAACACTAGTAGCACTGGCCAAGTTCAAGCTGGACGGATTCTTGAGTTCCAACACAGTGGTCATGCCAGGAGACACTGCCGGTCTAACCAATTTTGCTGGGACACCAACAGCAGCAACAGTTGTACCCAACACCTTATTAGAAGCTGCGTTTACATCCTTTGCAGAAGCCGGACTGGCCTGCATTTCAGGTTTCTGATCTCCAGCTATTGCCACAACTATTGAGCAAAATACACATCAAAACTAGATTTTAGTCAAACAACTCAATTTTCTATGAGAATTACTCAAAGGCTTCAAAGCAGAATATCCTTAAATACAAGTCCCTACAGCTTCAATTTCACTTGCTGGACTCGCTAATGGTAAAGAATGTGCACTGGGAGTGTTAGATTATAAAAGAATAATTGGCCCACACCATACAAGTTTATGGTCTTTGAAATGATGGTAAAACAAAAAGAAAAATATCAAAATCAATTCAACTTCCGATAAAAAAATAAAAATTTCCTGCAGAAATTGTAATAGACTAACATTTGCAGTGATGGGAATGCATCAACCAGCAGACATATTTGTAAACTCTCTGACCAAGACAAATAATAAACTACAACAGAATGCCTTCTTTTCATAGTAGAAAGAATGAACTTTAAACGGTTCGTCATTCCCAAATCAACCTTTCCTGAGCAACTCAAAGGTACGTGTCTCTTAAACATTGTCTACTTGCAGTATTTAGGAGGGTTCGACAGAGAATAGTCTCAATATGCAACATACATATGGCAACTAAATTTGTTTTTTGTCCAAAGGTGGCAGACTTGAACAGTTTTTCATTTCCAATTTATCTATTCTGAGCAGCTCAATGGTTGTGTTTTTAAATGTTGATAAACTAGCAGTGTCTGTGGGAACCATCTATACATTGGCCAAAACAGTGGGATGAGAACTAGCTTTTAAATTCAAAAGTGATTGCGGCCAACACAAAGTAGAAGAGTGATGGCAGGCCAGATATACTGTTCAGCATAATATAACACTTGGTGAAAAAGTGCCATACCAGTGGTGGGCGTTCCCTCACGAGTTCTTTTTCTTCTGGATTGATTTGCCTGCACATAAAATTTGAAGATATTGCAATTCAGATTCTCTATTATTCAAATCATCATGGTAAAATAAAATCTTGATGTACTCACCCGAGAAGTATTCCCATCACTACTAGAACCTTCAGTTGCAGAACTGTTGAAGTGATCATGGAATTTGAAAAATTAGCCAAAGACAGTAAAATTACTAGACAGAACCCACTATGGTGGGCGATCATGGGAATATGTACAAGCGAAAGGCGTATTATACTCAAGCAGAGACTTCCAGATTATTAAAGCAGAAAGAAAGAGGAATTGGTTTACAAACCTCTTGGAGAGAGACTGATCAGCTTCACCTTCAGCATTCTCAACATTACCATTGCCTATTGACATTTCAAGTGCATCAAATCCTTTTGACCTTTTCACCAACCCTCGATCATTATTACCAGATGACTTTGTAGGTGTTTCCACACTCGACGGATTTGCAGCCTGCATTATTGCAGCATAATAAACTCAGATTATATGATGGATGGAACATACGACTAGTATAATGTTGAAACCATGAGCTGGAACTTACAGCAGGTGATAGTGGAACCCCTTGACCATTTGAACCCTATAACAGCCAAAACCAGTATGTCAGATAAGTTTGAGTTTTGAAACCAATCTGAGTTCAGGGGGGGAAGGAAGGATATGAATAATTGATTAAGACTCTAGTTGGGCATAAGAAACAAGAACACTCATTAATTCTGCTTAAGATGGAGTATGATCATAGACGGCCAACCCAGTACATCAAAAGTACATTTGCATTAACACCACTAAAAGAGGGGATGATGCATTTATAATTAAGCCTCCGGTTTCAAAGTTTATTAGCGCATCAACTCAAACTGATGACACTCAGCACTCCAAAATATCTAATTATTGATCTCGATTGCAAAGAAATCATACTGCTGACTGAAATGATAGGATCTTGATTGAATATTTGAAGAATTTGAACTTACAAGAGGAACTGCTGGATGCGCATAAACACTTCCGTGAGAGTATATTGCCGCATAAGGTGCCCCATAGGGTGACATCATAGTCTGAAAGAATCAACAGTTCAACAACTTATCACACAGTATACTAAAATTATTCCAGAAGGAAATTGCAAATAACTTGGATGCTTTAAACTGCATTGAGCATAAGGCAAGACCTGTGGGGGTCCCCACATATATGGATGGGGAGCATGGCCAGAAGCCGCTGGTGAGTTGTAATATGGCGGCATAGGAACTCTGGGACCATAATATGCCTGAAAGTATAGATATTAAGATGAATCAGATTATGTGAAAAACAACAATATGAATCCAACAAAGTTTGAGAAAATCCAGAAAAGCATATTGGTTACCTGCATGGCTGCCCAATCAGGATAAACATGAATATTCGTCTGATTGGTATGGTTTTGGGGATCCTGCCAATGCAAAAGACCATGAAACATTGAGACACAGACTCTATAGTGAATCACCAAGAATGAAAAACCAATATATCTACATACTTTTGGCCTCAGTGCTTATTAAAGTGTCAAGACATTATAAATCTAACATGAAAAATGTAATTGTTCATGTACTTCTGACAATTAAAAAAAGAAAAAGACAATATATGTTTGAGCTTACCGCGGTCAGCGGTGAAGATGACTGTTCAGTCTTCACAGATTTCACTTCATCATCGTTACCCATAGGTAAACACACTAACGTTTTTAGCTTCCTTGATTACAGAATCACTCGTTTGTTCTGTAACATAGGCTATGCAAACTTCAGTCTGCATCAATAGTAGTCTTGTCAGGCAGTAATTGACAACAAGAAAAGAACAAAAAACGGGAAGAGATTATCCATCCAACCACTGATATTATTATTAAACGTCACGCAGTCATTCCTAATAGTTAACGTAGAGCCAACAGTAACACGCTATCTATAACCAGGTGATAGAAACCAGGCTAAAAAAGAAAGAGAGTTGATAATCTGTATTACTACGAAATAATCAGTATATGAACCCATTTTCACTTTTCACTTTTCACTGTCATGTAAAGGAGTGAAAACTACGATTCTCTTCCCAAAAAGATCAAAGCTTCACTGAGATTTGAAACAACACAAGTTCTGGGAATAATGGCAATCATAAAATCTGATGATACTAAACCCAGATTTATTTTTCTTCTGGTAAGAAATATGAAATTAGTTTCACTGTTTTCCAATTTCACTCTGTTTTTGACTTTATGGGATTGTTAGTCCACAAATTAATAGCTTTCTTTCTTTCTATTCATAATCTTCAAAGATTATGTTCACAGATCTCTTTCACCACCAACCACACCTTCAAAATCAAACAGGATCCAAGTTTAAGACAAAGTCTGGAAATTTAAAAGGGTAAGAACGTATTTCCACAAACACACGTGATAACAAGATCATGATGGATGGGATTTTTCCGACTCATAATCCTAAAGATCCAAATTACTTCTAAACCAAAATCTATTAAAACAAAAATCACTAAATAACTTCAAATTCCTCTCTAATATGCTTTGATTACCTCTAATCTCACACTAATTACCTTCCTAAACAAAATCTTCTCCTTTTCTGGTAATTGAGTTCAGAGTTGTACCAATCAAATCTTTACCAACCAATTCAATCTACCAAATCTTACATTCAACCACAAAACAAAAATCATCATGATCCAGATCAAGTTCAGCTACCACTCTAATCCTATTTGGCTGCTCAGAAATACCAATAAAATTAGTTTCTTCTAACTAGAACTCCTGAATTCAATTTTCCACCGCCTAAATTATAATTCAAATTTTTTTTATTAACGTACCTTGAACTCGGAAAAATCCAAATCTCCACCTCCTTCACGTCCAAAATCTAAAACCGAAATAAACTCAACAAATTAAATCTTCAAAGACACGTCTTCAATGGCGGCAAACCAGAGCTTCAGGTTGCTGCATTTTAGACCGGAGAAAGAGAAACGTAATGTAAAGAGAGAGAGAGAGAGAGAGAGAGAGAGAATGAGGAAGAAGAACAGAGAGAGAGAGGGAAGGAGGAGAAAGAAAGAAGAAGAGCGCCAAGGCAAAAGGCCACGTCACCAACCACGTGTCGTATATTAGGGAGGGTTGTACCGTATAAATACGAGCGGGGTGCTGTGGTTGTTGTTGAGCTGGCCCATTCGGAAATCACGCTGGCTAAATTTATTTATTCCGTTGTCACCTTGGCCGTACACGTTTTCGATAATGACTTGATCTACGCGTCCTCCCAGGTTCGGCATCCAACCTATCCCGCTCGTCATGTGGCTGACGTGGTCCTTTTCTTTTGGATTTAATTTCCTTTTATTATTATTTTTCTGAATTGACTATAAATAAATAGAACCTTTGGAATCCACGACGGGCCACTAATTGACGGCCCAAATGGAGGCATTGAGCCACGCATGAAAGATGTTGGGAACACGGGATATTTACGATGGGTTATCCTATTATTATTAAAGATAAAAGTCTAACAATCTGATTATAATTTTGTTTTTGCTTTTTCTAAAATAAATACTTGAGTTGAATATCTTTCCAAAGCCATGACGTGAATATTTAGGTTATGTGGCATGCATATGGACCACTAGATCCAATCATCTAATAATATCTCCCAAGTGAATGCGTCATAAAAATATATAAAGGCAACTTTTGATATTATATATATATATATATATTTTAATAACCGGTTTTAATTAGATGGCAGATAGTAAGTAACAATAAAAAAAAGTCGATGTAAGATAGTCTGTTACACAAAACATCATTTATTTCTAATGTTAGTAAGTGACAATAAGAATTTCCCGATGTAAGATCGTCTGTTACAAAGAACATCATTTTCTTTCTAATGTAAGCTATGTAACATAATTTTTGTCTAACAATTTGTATCAGACATTAAAAATAGTAATTTTGTAAGACATCATAAGTTTTAAACCGATACGAGATGTCGCGAGCTTAATTAAAATAAAAAACTTTAAATTATACATTTTTCAATGGTATTCTTTGTGTGTCAAAACGATCTAATGAAGTCCTCGTCAATTTATAGTTGGCTAATTTTTCTTTCTTTGGTCGTTCAGGTGGATTAACTGTTCAGGTCAGACGGTTAACAATAATCACAAATGATCAACTACCCGATTTGCCACCGGCCACCTAAGATCTCTACGCATCTTAAAAGGGCTATTTATGTAATTTAGGTTGAAACACTTTGTTTTGTCAATCTGATGCGGAAGGCACTCATTGTCTACATGACAGGATCAGTTCTTGACTCAAATCTCATTCAATCAGCAGTCGACATATTAAAACAATTTATGCCTCACACCTTTTTTTTATTTTTTTTATTTATTTATTTTATGCCTCACACCTCACCTCAATAGCTCAGCACTCCCACGTGTACCCTCCACGCCTCACCTCTCCCCACCTTAAAATATCCACCATATCTTACTAGAATCTTTCTGGGTCCCATCCTTGCCGTTGCCGTAGAAGATACACAACCTACGGCTCTGATTGTTCTGATCTGACGGTCGGGAGTTCGTCAGGGCACCTATGAAAGAGAAAGGGGTCGTGGCCCCTACAGATGACGTAGTCCACGCTGATTTGTCTGTTGGACCACACACGAAGAGGTTGCGAGAAATTTGTAGATGCTACTGAAAGAACCACGGCGGCAGTATAACGTGGTACTACATTCTAATTAAATATTAACATTTGGATTTATTACAACTAAAATATAAACTAAAGTTTTCTATTTTTTATAAAAAGACATTTATGGGTCTTTGTTGAGTTTGGACTAGGGTTTAGGGTTTAGGGGTTAGGGGTTAGGGGTTAGGGTTTAGAGTTTATAGTTTAGGGTTTAAAAAGCTACAACAAACCCAAAATTGTCTTTGACAAAATAACTGATGTAATTTTTCCTTAGTAAAATCCAAGTATCAATATTTGATTAGAATGTAAGACCACGTCATACTGCCACGTGGTCCTCCCGTAACATTGAAAAATTTCTCAGAGGTTACATAGCTAGCTCAAATGTCTGACGGTGAAAAGTTATAGCCACTGTAAAATGTTCTTTTCACCCCAAAGATATGAAAGACATGATTCATATGTTAAAACTTAAAACAACATATAATTTCTATAGAGCAACTCTAACCATAACCATAATTCACATCTTCAACAATGAGATGCTACATGAAGATGTTATTTTCAATTACTAGTTGATGAGTCAATCTACACACTACGAACCAACATTGCTAGCTTTAGCCCCCTTTGTTTCTACGTAATTATCTTGTATTTATACAAGATTGCATGTGTATTATTGATTGCTCTCAAGATTGTGTATTTATACAAGATTGTTTCTACGTAATTATTTTGTATGTTTTTTATTTTTTGAAAGTGAGCAGAATAGTGGTAGTCTCACGCCATCTCCTATTAATTGTCTAACACCAAACTCATAAGTACGTGAGGCAGTACGTAAGGATGAAACAATCAAGTAATATATATGGGAAGGTAGGCTAACAATTAAGCTGTCACTGACACTTCTCACACCCCATGGAGAGCTAGACTTCTCTAGCTGATCCAAGGACAAGGGCATTCAAACTCTGGCTTCAAACTTTGAGCACATTTCTTTCTCCCATATCTTTAGGGCAGCGAACTTAGTTGCCGATAGGTTAGCAAGTTTAGAACACAACCGCAAATGTTGTTGTTTTATTGAATAGAGTTATGTCCGATGTTTTGAAAGCTATTTTCTTCGATGTTGTAAACTTGGGATGCCATTGTGGCTCCTCTTTGTTCCTCATAAAAAAAAAAAGTTTAAAACATATATAGAAAACATTACGAAGAGATAGAATTGCATTAAACACTACGAGCACAAAAGTTGATGTCATATGGTCATTCGTATATGTCACCAAGTCGATTATTGGCATGGATGGGTGACCGACAGATATAATGCTGAATTTTCATGCGGCTGAACTATGACAATCATGTGGTTCTCATTTCATGTCCATAAACCTTGTGATTTCCACAGTTACGAGTATCAGATCTCACTGAGAAAATTTGTAGAATGGGGAGGTGTTCAGCAAAAGCTCTCAATCTCCACAAGCTTTTACATGTATGGACGATAATGGTGGCAACTTTGATCTGCTTAAGTGATTCTAAATGTGATTTCCAGGCGATCTTCAACTTCGGTGACTCGAATTCAGATACCGGCGGGTTTTGGGCAGCATTTCCGGCACAGTCCGGACCCTTCGGCATGACCTATTTCAAGAAACCGACGGGTCGGGCTTCCGATGGGAGGCTCATTGTTGATTTCTTGGGTAATTATACATACTCATGCATTTTATTGGTATTCAAATGATATATTCATTCGTTGAGTTCATCTATTTGATTCCTAATCCTCTTTAGGGTTGTTTTATTAGGCTACTTTATACCAAAAGACAAATACTCCAAGCTGGAGAAAAGATTGGACTATTCCTTATCTGTAGCTCGTCTTCCACTCTTTCTCAGTCTTCCTTTTACTTCGGATATATATATGCATGGAGATGATATATGGTATTAGTTACTGATCATATATTCGATAACCATCGTATGTGTGAGGTTCAATGTGTGTGATATACGACTATACAGAGTGTAGTATACCTACGTAGAAGCTCTAAACCTTATTAATTACAACGTTAACATAGAGAATGAGGGTAGAAATTAAGTAGAAACGAATTGATATGAGTTTTTCGAATGGTACTTAATAGTGAATGGCGTTGAAAACCGCAGCTCAAGCTCTAGGATTACCATTCCTGAGTCCATATCTGCAATCTATTGGATCCGATTACAGACATGGGGTAAACTTTGCGACATTAGCATCCACCGTGCTTTTGCCGAACACTTCCTTGTTTGTTACCGGAATCAGTCCATTCTCTCTCGCTATCCAGCTCAACCAAATGAAGGCATTCAAGACCCGAGTTGAAGAGTTTCATCAATCCAACATGGATAAACAAGGTGAACTACATTTTATGAGTCTATGGTCCAATATGTTGATTACCACTGATCGATTTTTTTGCTTTAACAAGCACTGATAACTTGCATGTTGTTTCTTAGAACCCAAAAACCTTCCTTCCCCGGATATTTTTGGGAGATCACTCTACACGTTCTATATTGGCCAAAACGATTTCACTTCCAATTTAGGAGCCGTTGGTGTAGGTGGAGTGAGGCAATATCTTCCTCAAGTGGTCTCCCAAATTGTAGGTACCATCAAGGTGAGTGATGATCATGCAGTACTAGCAATCATACTAATATACTAGCATATGTATAACCCAGTTATATATACATTACTTATGTTGCTAGGAGCTTTATGCTTTAGGAGGGCGTGCATTTCTAGTACTTAATCTAGCACCAGTGGGTTGCTATCCCGCATTTCTGGAAGGGCTTCCCCTTTCCGAACTCGATGCTTTTGGTTGCTCGATTTCTTACAACAATGCAGTACAAGACTACAACAACATGCTTAGGGAGACGCTTGCGCAAACTAGAGGCTCTCTCCAAAGTGCTTCTCTAATTTATGTCGACTCCTCATCTGCTTTGTTAGAGCTGTTTAGACACCCCAGAAATCATGGTATGTACGGACAAGCATCCATCGATTTCTAAGTCGGACTAAATCTACTGTAAAAAAGGGTATGTTATATGTCTTATGTTCTAAAACTAATCTTGAATCAGGTCTCAAATATGGCACCAAATCATGTTGTGGGCATGGAGGTGGTGCCTACAATTATGACCGTCAGGTTTACTGCGGAAATACAAAGGTGATCAATGGGAGCACTGTGACTGCAACAGCTTGTGATGATCCATACAACTATGTAAGCTGGGATGGTATCCATGCCACTGAAGCTGCAAACAAGCTTGTTACCTGGGCTATTCTCAACGGCTCTTATTTAGATCCTCCTTTACCACTTCAGCAACTTTGTGACCTCTACCCTATAGGTTGAGCATCGCTGCTTTATATTGTTCTTACTAGTTAGTTTTCTCTTTAATTTGGCTCTCGTTATTCTTAATTTCTATGAGGGTCTCTATCTTGCATTTCAATATATGTATATGAATAATTATGATTTCAGGACCAAATAAAGAAAGGAAAATAACTAAATGCATGCGTGCAGCAAAAGAACTTAAGAATACACTAAAGAAAAACGCCGCTCTCCCTCTCTCTCGGAAGATAACACATATCTAGATCGGGTTCTAACCCTTCTGCCAGAGCTTCACAGTCCACCACCGCATTCAACTACCGACAACAACTAGTCTCAGCCTCGACACAACAATCTAGAATCAAATATCGATATCAGTATATATATCGGTATTTTGATAAAAAGAGATATCAGATATATCAGTGATATCCGGGAAAAGATATCGGAAATTGGGGGAAAAAAAATTCAAACATTTATTGAATTACATATAAATAGTACAAAACCACAAACATTAACTTCATCTACATCTAGTAATAGACTCTAGGTGGTTGAAAAGACGCACGATGGTCTTTCACTTCACATTTGGATATCCCTCATGGGGGGAATACTTCTCTTCCATAAATCACTCGAGACCCTCGCTCTTCATTGAGATATACTCAAGGGAATTAAGTACTTCTCTCAAATATTTTTAGAGGTGATTTTTATTTATGCCCAAAATTTTTACATATATTTTTTTAATATATCGGATATATATCGTAAATATCAGAGATATTTGATAGTATGAGATAAATATCGGAAATACGATGAAAGATAAGATATTAACCCCTCAAGATATATCGGTCATTTTAAAAAAAGAGATATCGAGAGATATATTAGATATATCACAGAGATTTTAGTCATAGTAACCCCTCGGCCGAATGCAGCCGCCTTCGTCAACCAAGTGAAACTTGAGATTACCCCTATGCCGCCGGTCTCCAAACGCCAGACATGCCCTCGAACCCAATCTCCCGTTCGGCCACACACAACGAATGTCGGCGAGGCCAAAGACCAGTGCCATGACCGACGCACAGCTGGATAGAAATGCACATAATATATATGCGAAGAGTAATTATTTCTTGGTCTCAGGACACCAAGTGACACATCATATGGTGGTCCTAATTACCAATTATATAACTCACATGCAAATCCTTCAATTTCCGGCGCGTGAAACCGTTCTAACTTTGGTGCTTCCAAGGGGATAGAAGACTCGTAAAACAAAACTGTTTGCGTTGAGATGTAACTACACAAGTGATGGATGCAATGCCAGTCTTCCCCAATCGATTTGATTAGTGCCGTGATTCACAAGAACTAATTTGTTTTTATATTTCAACAGAATATGGGCATCTCCATAATATCTGCACATGTAACCAACGGCACAAGAAATTCGAGTATATAAAAACATGCATGAACTACAAGTCTCTTTCCTAATGTGGTGTCATGCTAGAATGTATGGAGCAGTGACAGAGTCAAAGCTTGCCACCATCGAGTGAAACGTTATTGCGGGGACAAAGACTCGATACTCGTTGGGAATGTTTACGTGGAACAATGGAGTATTCGAAGTACCCAAAGAGCTAGTAGACGACATCCATCCTCTCCTCTACAACCAGTTCAAAGCCTATTGCGGTGTTAAGAACTAGCCTATTCTCCACGGGAATATGAACCTGACTTCGGTGACAAGCTCTTGTCACCTTAAGGTGACCATAACCAATAAACATGGGACACATGTCCATTTTAAAATTATTGGATGCAATTTATGGACATAAAATGAGAGTTTTGGGTATTCGACATGTTTGTTTATAATTATTGTAGACACTTGTCCATCTCTCATTGGTGTTTGTTATTCATAAATGACCATATATGGTCACCCAAGTTATTTCCCCTGAATATCTATATACATATCAGTTTGAATTGTTTCAGCTTGCTACGAATTAGGATCCACACGCTTTTCTTTGCGATCCCATGGGTAAGGTATCTGCTTTGCTATTACAAGTGTTTAGGGTTCATTGTCTATGTAATATATATCATCATCTATGCTTAATTTGCAGTTTAAATTTGTTGCAAGTGGTTAGGGTTCATTGTCTATTCAAATATCAGTCTATTAGTCTTTTGTTAATTAGTTGAACTCACAATTCTAACCTACGAAGGACGAGACGCCTCCATCATTATGCTAAACGGCACTGGGTGTATACATGATGGTTTTGAGTCGATCTCTGCCAAAACTCCTACCCCTTGAAAACAACAATAATTAAAAGGCACCCCAAAACATAAGTAATATTAAGTAGGAGACTGGCCTTGAATCAGGTCTCAAATTAGTCAAATATGTGGTACCGAATCATATATGTCGTTGCTACATTGTTCTTAATGGCAGTCTATTCTCTATTACTATGAGCGTCTTTGTCTTGTATTCAATGTTGGCTTTGGACCTTATGTACATGAATTATGATTTCAGCACCAAAAGAAAAGAAAAACAATAACGCAATGCTTGCCACAAAAGAAAGAATACATGTATTATTTGAAACTAATTAAAGTAAACTTAAGGAAAGACATGAAGCCAAGACCCTTTGAAAAAAATAAAATCATAAAGGGAACTGAAACATGAGCAATGACACTTAACGAGAGACATGAAACCAAAACTCCGTACAAACAACTAAATCAAAAAGACAATTGAAACATAAGACTATTTATCGGGTCATCACGTACTTTGAGCATTAGCTTTTTATGCTATTTGAGTATTTGTGATCACAAATACAAATTTTCTTGCCGAGAGTAGGCCGCACTACTAAAAAAATATGTAGTGGACACTCTTTGTGGATACATTTTTTTATGTAATATCTCAGATTTTCATATTAGTTTTCTTGTTTTATTTCTCAAAATTAATGAAGGATTATTTTTGGAAATTCTTATTTGATTGTGCGAAGTTGAAGTTTCAAGAGTTTTTAAGGTGCTGTGACTTTTAGGGAGGCTAAAAGTTGACTTTCTGTTATGTAAGTTTTTTGTGAAAACTTCCTTCAGGAAAATTGTAGAGTTTGGCGATACGAGTTCGTGAACATATGGCACGCTTGAAACAGATATCGTATGAGAAAGTTATGGTTAGAAGAAGTCAGTTTCTGGTTTTGGAAACTGTATAAGTAGAAAAATATGGGGGAGTTATTTTTGGAAACCTAATTTCAGTTTCACTTTCTCTCTCCTCTCTCCCGACCTCCTCCCACTCTTTCTCTTCTCCGGCTCTGTTCTCCGCCGTCCGGCCACCATTCAAGGCGCCATCGGTCCCGTTCGACTCACACGGAAGTTTTGGGATGGCGCTTGGGGCTCACTTGCCGCCGCCTGTGGCGGCGCGTCCGGCTGAGTTGCGGCTTTAGTTTCCTGTGGTTAGCTAGTCCTTGCTGTTGTGAGTTTGTTGAGAGGTAGTACGGTTAGGTTTTGAGCAAGGTTTGCATGTTAGGACTTAAGTTTATTTGTTTTGGCTTGATTGAGTTTGAGTTTAGGTTTTAAAGATTTGAGGCAGCTCTATTGTGTCGTTGAGAGCAACGACTTTGGGAAGTTGTCCTCCCTTGAGCTAAGGGTTAGTTTAAGGGTATTGTGTTATCCTTTACTACTTTGGTTTCTAAGGTTGTTAATTGTGTGATTTTAGGTGATTTGTGAAAATTGTGATCGGCTTGTTTTTGTTGCGTTGAGGAAATCACAGCGGGATTTTTAGGTGAGTAAATCTCACCGTGGTTCACTTTTGGACCTAATTTTATTATGGTCATTGGTTGTTGATGTTGGATTCAATTTTATGCTATTAATCGTTTTTAAAATATATGAGCTTGATCGCCAACGGCTCATAGGTAAGATAAAATAAGCTTTCCTTATATGTTTATTTTTGAGGTTCTTGTGATCATAATTCTATTAATTATTGATAAGTTATTCTTGTGGAATAATATATATTGTTCATATAATTATATCCTTGTGAAGGATATAATCTTATGATGTGAATCATGCATTGTTGATGATGATGTGGTGATATAGTGAATTGTTGTTCAAAATAGTCAAACCGGGTTCCAAACCTTTAACCGGGTGATTGGTTACGGTTATGATGCAATTTTATTTTGTGATTTTTATTGGACAATCAAACTGGGTTCCAAGTCTTTGGTCGGGTGATTGGTTACAGTTAGGAATAGAGCTCTAGTCCGTCTGTCGGTGTAGGTCATGAGAGATACTTTATGGTATCTGGGACCCATGGGTACACAAATTGTTGTTGTAGGTCATGAGAGATATTTATTAAATATCTGGGACTCATGAGTACATTTCTTTGGTAATGTGTTGGATGTGTGGTTTTTAATTATTGATCAAATCTCTCTTGTAGTATGTTGGATGTGATAAATGTTGTTGTATTTTTGGAGTTTACTCATACGAGCTTTTTAGCTTACCGGGTTTGTTATTTTACAATCCCGGTGCACAAATTCTTGGTGTAGGGGTTAGACCTGCAGGTGAGGAGCAGCAGGGTTGAGGCGGAGGCTTAGTGACAGGGTTCTTTGGGTTTTGTTGTACTCTGTATAGTTTTATAATTGGGTAGACAGTAATTAAACTCATGGGATCGTTTTATGTTCTTGTTTTGCAAGTTTATGTAAATAAGGAAATGTAATATTTAACTCAGTGTTGAGTTGTGTAACATTTACATTTTCGTTATGAGTTTTAGTTGCTTGAGATAGTTGTTGAAACAGGTTTGAGATGTTATTATTTTAAGTTATATCATGCCAAAATTTTTAAAAATTATATTTCAAAAATTGGGGTGTGACATTCTAACTGTATTATTTGAGTAGAGCAAATGACACCCTTTTATATTTGGGATTGAGGTGATATATAAAGTGCGGTCTAGAAAAGTAAATCAAATCAGC
This sequence comes from Fragaria iinumae, assembly GCA_009720345.1. Taxonomy (NCBI): domain Eukaryota; kingdom Viridiplantae; phylum Streptophyta; class Magnoliopsida; order Rosales; family Rosaceae; genus Fragaria; species Fragaria iinumae. Next base: position 17,081,561 of record CM019123.1, on the reverse strand, counting down.
AGAGACGAACCTACGAACACTAGCAGATACGAACTTGGCACCATAAGCCTCTTTGCACTTGTTAGTGCAGTCAGGCTGCGAACACTTGAACTGTTTAATGCTAACCCCTCTGCAGTGTTTGGTCCTGAACCACTCAACAACAACACGAAAGCAACTACGTACTAGCCATGCACATCTCAATGCTTTTGCATCCATTGGCCCGATCGATATATTCCCTCTCAAAGCTTTATTTTCTGTATATATATGTTATTGTGAACTGAGTTTGATGGAAAATATGGTGGTTTGAACGAATTCACAACTTTTATTGATCAATTAATTCAAAATTACCATTCAGAATGGAAGATGGTTAATCATATTTATGCTAATTAACAAGTTAATTAGAAAATTCAAACATCAGACTAAATTCACAAATATGGAAAAGTATATATGATCTAAATCGTAGTTTGATCTCATAAAATCCGATAATCGAAGTACCATTAAGTTCTTTTTTAAAATCAACAAGGATATTATACAAAAGAGTAATGAATCTAATAATTAATCTTTCACAGTCGTTCTTTATATGAAACGATGCATATGTTTATAAAAAGGAAATTTCGGTAAACCAGAAACCTAAACAGACTCAATTATTAATATACTTTACAAATTAGCCATATGCAATTCTTCAAATTTTACAGTTTCAATAGTTTTGTCACTCAATAGTTGGTTATGTAAACTCATCTTCTAGTATTGGTATAGACAAAGTAAGGAATGAGTTTCTCAAAAGGAATAGAAAAAGGGGAAATTGAATCATTCCCTACATCTTCTTCTAGGGTATGTTATAATTTTGATTACTTCACCACATAGAAAAGGCAAAGGAAAGTTTTTTTTTTTTAGATCAACGACGGTGTCTTTAAAGATTTTTTTGGTCCAGATCGAGACTAATCCGCGCCGAGGGGTCATGTCAGAATGCTTCCTCCATTGCCACTAAAAATAAATTGATATTTAACTCCAATTAACGTCGGCGAGATTCAAACCACTTGTGGTGGTTAAAGGAAAGTAGATAAACTGCAAAGAAAAGTTTATGATTTGTTAACAAATTCTCTTAATTTATTTCTAAAACTGATATGTGAACTTTATTTTTTGATTTGTTAAGTCAATTGTTAATTATATTTGTGCTTTTTATGTGTTAGGGCTTAGGGCTATATATATCATAATCATGCTGACGGACTGTTTGGTGTTTGGTCAATTGGGGGAAAAATAGGTCACATTAGGCAGATTGTCCTAGCTAGCAGATTCCCATGAGCATTGTCCGACACTAAGACCAACAAGTCAAGTTGTTAGCTTGCGGAATCCAAATGGGGCTTCTTTTCAACAAAACCAGCCAACAACGGAGCCGCCTGGTTCAATAAGACCTCCCTTTCCTGCACCTTGAACGTATTCTACCTACTTTCCGTCGTGACGGAAAATGATGATAACACACAGCTTGTGTTCAGACCCGGCCTTACCCAGGTGCACTAGCCCCGATTCAACCCTACGCCATCTCTCCCCATCAAAACCTGCTATCGAACGAGACAAAGTCTCCAGCCCCCATGGCTCTTGCTTCATCGGGGATCCTCTTTCACGGACATGAGGTCCTTGTCGAGCCCTGTCCGACGACAACACACGAAGGGCGCGCCGCCGGACCAGGCATGGTCTCTCGATGAGGAGCTCTCTCTCTAGGGTTTCTTGCGCTCACTTGGTCTTACAAAAAATTACATTAGTAAATATTAGATAGATTTGGGTAATTTTATTAGCAAGCATGTTTGCTGTTTATTGATTAATTTCATATACTTAGAACAAGGACACAAGTATTAATGTGATTCGCGTTGTTTAAATTAAATTAAAGTGTATGCACAAGTATTTCTTTCTTGATATTTTCTCCAACTACTTAAAGAAAGAAAATACCACGATTTTGTGACGTCTTTTTGAAAAAAATAAATAAATAAATTGTACACTAGTCTAGAGCCTACACATAGTAAATCACCAAGGGAATTTCGAAACCCTAGCTTGCAGTACAAGTAACTGAGCTGGTTGATGATGGCATCTTCATGAGTGGGCGGGATTTGGCAAAGATCTAATGGAGTAAGATTTCGGGAATAATATTTAGACGCGGCGTCTAGAAGGGGTAAGATTGTAAAGCATTCGCATACAATGCGTCGGGTGGATGCTTCTGATGAACTAGAAATGAATCAGGCAATTAGCATGTGTTTTTCGAGTCAAAAAGAGCATGTATTCTAGAACCCCTTGATTGAAAAAACAGCAGGAGAAGTTAGACCACCGCCCCCTCCTAACCGGTTAAAGTCCAAAAACAACATTATTTGCGTTGAAACTGTGACTATATGAAAGTGGTGTGATGCCCTGATGCCAATGCCATTCCAATTCGATCACCAAACTTGGTCCAATTTTTTATATGATTCCCATGTGCCAATTTGGTCTTAGTTTTCCACAAACCTCGGTAGACTATAGTATGACACCTGTGACCAACAGAATTACTAGTTTACTCGTTTCATAAGTGGTGCATGCCAGAGCCCTATAAAAAGGGTAACACAAGACGTGGTTTGATATCCAATCCATTCCATTCCATTCCATTCCGCTCTCTCTAGCAGCAAATATCCTATTCCAAACATCTAGCTAGCTTTAGTAACAATGGGTTCCATGACACTCCCCAAAGAGCTTCCCACCATCAACTTCTCCCTTCAAGACTTGAAGCCTGGCTCAAGCTCCTGGGCTTCCACCTGCAAACAAGTCCGATATGCACTCGAAGAATACGGTTGCTTTGTGGCATTGTTTGAACAAGTCTCTCCGCAGCTCATGAACAATATCTTTGGCCAATCCAAGGATTTGTTTCAGGTTCCTCTCGAAAACAAAGTCAAGAACACCAGCGTGGAGCCTTACCGGGGCTACATCGGACCAAACCCGCTCATGCCGCTCTATGAAGGCTTGGCCATTGACAACGTCACTTCCCCACAAGAAACTCAGAAGTTTAGGGACCTCATGTGGCCTAATGGAAAGACCAAGTTCTGGTACGTACCCAGCTATTTATATATGTGTCTGTTCGTTCTTTACTTAATAAACTCTTTGTTCAAAGTAATGGTTGGTCGTGTTAACGTGTTGCTTGATTTGCTTGCAGTGAAATAACGGATCTGTTTGCCAAGTTGCTCGGAGACTTGGAAAAGACTGTGGAGAAGATGTTGTTCGAAAGCTTTGGGGTACCCCAAGAGCAATACGAATCGTTGTCGAGTTCAAACAGTCATCTTCTTCGTTTTCTCAAGTACAATACCCCGGAAGAGAGAGACGCAGTCATAAGATTCCCCGGCCACACAGACAAGAACTTCACCACCATTGTTGTTCAGCATGACGTCGGTGGCCTCGAGGTTCAGACCAAAGATGGTGATTGGATTAGTGTCGAGTCTGCACCTTCTCAGTTTCTGTTCATGGCCGGTGATGGACTGCAGGTATCTATTTCATTACTTACGTATGGTCCGAACATGGAAGAGTCAAGTTTTCTGTCCCTATAAAGCTATGATAGTGAGTGAAAACAAGGAAGGATATTCCATGAGGCGGCTGCTCTCTGCTAAACAACAAAACAGATACTTTAGCTTGCTCTAACATATATATGGTTCTTTAGCTTTGTAAATAATCAAAAGTTAATATTCTTTTCCAAATTAGATACCATAGGTTTTGTCACTAGCTAAGTAGCTAATACATTAAGTTATTTATTGAGGTTCTGATCAAAATAAACTAAATGATCTAATTGATTTGGTAATAGGTATGGAGCAATGACAGAGTGAAAGCTTGCCACCATCGAGTGAAGCACTGCGGAGACAAGACTAGATACTCACTGGGAATGTTCACGTTTAACAATGGAGTATTCGAAGTACCCAAAGAGCTCGTAGACGAAAGCCACCCTCTCGTCTACAACAAGTTCGACAGTCGTGGCTTCATAAGATTTTACACCACACCTGAGGCCAAGAAGGCAGAGTCGCCGACTAAAGCTTATTGCGGTGTTAAAAACTAGCATATTCTCCACTGGAATATCCAAATACATCAGTTTGGATTGTTGTTTCAACTAGCTTAGAATCAGAATCCATGCTTTTCTTTGCATTGCGATCCCATATGTATCTCCTTTGCTTTGTAGTTTGAATAATTATAAGTGATTACGGTTCACTGCCTATGTACGTAAAATATCACCATCTCTATCAACCTATTAGGAAATATATTGTCATACTGAGTATACAAGATGGTTTTGAAGTGCGCCTCTCATCTGAGACTCTATGAATTACTCTGAAGGACGATGTGCTCAGATGATAGTTGATTAGTGTTCCTTAATAGTATAACTATATAAGTACTCAGAATTTAGCTTTATCAACTTCACCAAAAATTACCAAATAATGTTAGCATGTTAATTAGGAGTATATCTCCGTGACCCCATGGGAGAAAATGGTACCTCGCCTCGATCGTGGTATATCAAAATGAAACAAATGATGCGTACATGGTTTTTATTTGGGCAAAGTTTTGTACTTGAGAAAACAAAGAAGATGACTGTTTGAACTTCGCAATTAAAATCAGCCAAAGCTCTCCACCACCAACGATTGGCAAAAGAGGCGTTAAAGGTGACTTGGCCATTATTATGTTTGGAGTCGGGGCCAATATAGCTTCATTAGTATGTCAGTATGGATTTCTAGCCTAGCTAGTTTTTGATAAATGGACGTTAGCCATAAATATATTGATATCTGAAAGTCGAAATTACAACATGAACATGAAACAACCTTGCGGGCACCGTTAGAAATTGAATTATGCAAAACTACCTAAGACCTACCTTAGATAATTTTTATGCTGCAACCCATAAGCTTGGTCGACTCTAAGCAAAGTAACAGTAGTAACCAGAGAACAAAACAAGAACGGAAAGAAACTAAAAAGTGAAAAACCTCATTTATTCGAAGAAGTAACTAACTTAAACCAGAGATAAGCATGACGAACTACATCAGGGAGGAGATCCCCGACGAGCTCAGCAGCCCAATTTGCATCATAGGCCCGAAACCCAATAGTAAACTAGGCACAGTCAAGGCCCAATTCACCTGATCCCAACGCAGAAAACCTAGCTTCAAACTTGGCCGCCGGTGAACCACATCGGAACAGAGATCCGGTTTACCTCTGCCTCATACCTGGTGCCGGTGTTATCCGTGGCGCCATCGCCGTCGGCCAAGCAGCCTTGTCGAAACCCTTTCGCCGCCAAGCCTTGGTCGCTACCCAGATGCGGATCCCAAGCCAATGGGTCGCTGCCAGACATACCAGCACCAATATAGCGACACCCTCCTTAATCAGATCTGAACTCCTCAACACAGAGAGGACGAGGTTGTGTACGTGATCCAAAGACGACGCCGGAGACGACATGGTTAGCCCACCCAGAGATAGAGCAACGCAAACCAATAAAGGGAGGCCGAAGACCCCCAAAACCAGAAGAAGCCCGAGCTCATCGCCATGACTATCATTCTCTGAAGAATCCGAGGAGGAGAATGAGGCTCCAATTTGCCGGTCGCCCACTTCTAGGACTTTGACGATAGTCTCCCCACAGAAGACCTACTCACCCACCATTCTCATCCCCATCGGAGCCATCGATCCCACAACCAAGAAAAGCTCAGTAAAGGTGCTTTAGCCTCTTGTTTGGCAGAGCCTATAGAGCGAAGAAGAGGATGATGATGAAGAAGAAAACAACGTCGATGAAGAAGGCATCTTGGTGATGGCAGGATCTGGGCTCGAAGGAGAAAAATATGTTTTATTTTCCCATATTTTATTATTTAATTTTTAGGAGCGTTAACAGAGTTAATATGTTGTTAGACTGATGATTACGTGTCAAAGTTTCATTTGTGGCACAGGGTTGGCACTAGGCAAACAGGAGCTCTGCATCGACATCTTCAAGTTCAAGAATTAAGGACGTACCGACGCAATGACCAGTATATGTACCATGGTCAACAGTCAAATACTACCGCACCAATTTGAGGAAATTAATCACGAATCATGATTACTATGCACCATACAAGCATTCTGAGAAGTTGTGGGTGAGCTATGGCTTGGTTGATTAAGGTGTCTAACTGACAAATTTAAAATTACAGAATCAAACCTTACGAGTTGGTGCGTAAGTTATTAATAATATATATATATTTTAAAATAATAATAATAATAATAAAGATATTCTGAGAAGCAACTTCTCGACCTACAGAAGTCCATTTGATAGAAGTTAACTCATGACTCTCACACCTGCAGGTTGTGTCTCCCTTTAGGCAGAGAAGCCGGCGGCCGGCCACCGCCGTTTTGGCAGGACATCAAGTTTAAGAACAATGGAAAAAAAACCAACTGAATATCACCAGTCTAGTTCATATCACCAGTCTAATTAAATATCAATACTTCACAAATTGAATGTAATTTCACTAACACGTACAAACTGGATACAAAATGGAAAATTACAGTGGGAAAAAAGAACTGAAAAGGAAAAATAAGTCAAGGAGCATATTCTGCTTGTTCAAGGTATGGTTGCGTTCTAGTCATTGCTGCAGAAGGCATTTTACTTGTCCCAACCCATAATGTATCGAAGGCCACACCTTTTTCATACTGCTTCTCCATAGCTCTAAGTTGCCTCCTCCTCACTAACTTGTACATGACTATCATTACCAACCCTAGTAAAATCAACCCAAAAATCCCAGCAATAAGTCCTTTTCGCCACTTCTCTGAGTTCTTTCGTGTTGCCCTTGGTGTCGGTGTCGGTGTCGGCGTCGGCGTTGGCGTTATAGGAGATGGAACAACAAGGGAAAAATGCCCTTCACCATGTGTATGACACTCATTTGCCCCGGTCATGTTTTTGATCCAAAAGCTCCCATCAGGACCAAACTCCACACACTTTGGTATTTCCCCTTCTTGCACATCAATATGAGGAAACTGAATTACAATTGAGTCACCCTGAGTGAGGAAATTGATCTTTTGAGTTCCTACTGCACTCGAACTAGAATCATAAGCCAGGAAGCCAATAACAGGAGCAACCAATCTGTAATTTGAAACTTGATAGTAAACTGAAGACCAATTGCCTAAATTCTCATACACTATAGCTATCCTTTTAACATATGGCATTGGTACAACCAGCGGTGGTATATAAACTGAACTGAAATTTACTCCTCCAAGCCAAAACTTTGCACTACGGATCCTAAGAAATGAAGCTTCCATACCGGAGAAATTAGCCGGTAGAGACAGATTGTATAATTTGCCTGTATGAGGATACCTTACACTGGTATTTGCATAATCATGAAAAAAAGCACTCAAGGACTCAGGATCATAGCCATATGAAGCTTGAAGAAACGAGGATGATGATAGAAAAAAGATAAGCCAGATAACATTATACCAGCTTTTGATCAAGAACTCCATCAATCAGTACCACATTGAAAGCCTTCTTGTATTGCCTTTCTTGTCACATTCAAGAATTGCAGGCACATATAACCATCTGTATATTCCCGCACCCATTAAAGCTGTTCCTATTAATATACAAACTTCCCACAATTCAGAAACAAGAGAATGTTCTCAATCCCACAAACTGAAAACACAATAATCAATGATCATATAATATCATGAAGGCACAAGAACTGTAAAATATGGCTTGAAATCAGCAGGTAAACCAAATCACATCAAGAAATAAAATGTCCTTCAAAAAGACATGATGAGCCTGCCTCTGAATTCTTCGAAACCTTATTCGTCGGTCGTGATCTGCTTGGAACTTCTAGGCCATGGAGGGTACTGGGATGAATTATTGGAGAGGGTGAGGAAAATGTGGAAATGGAATATGGGATTTGGAAGACATCTGTCTGTATTCTATGAAAATGGAAAGACATGCTACAGTTGCACCAAATAAGAAGGGGTCTTCTCTCGTTGAGTTATTAAAGATGTTATTTCATTGTTGCTATTTTTATTTCGTTTTGATTCCTAGTTAGTGGGTGAGGAAAAGAGGAGTGACAGAAGGTGCCAATCTGCCAACAACAAGGCCTTGGATGGTTTATAACTTCCAAAGGAGAAGACAGAACCTTTCTATAACCTTCAAGTATAAAATTGAGGACTATTTTTAGGCAAGTGATTTGGAAGCCACTTGGCTCGTACAACAATAATTAACAAAATAAAAGCTTATTTTTGTTCATCATTCAACTAGTTCATCAACTTTTGAATCGTCGGTATGAACTTTCAATGAAAATTCTAGTATGAAAACTTTGTTACAACTCACTATTTCAATGTTTTGCTTAAAAATTCCCACAACTCGTTATAATCGAGCATATTCAATGAAGTTCTTCTTTGATCAGAAAAAACAACTAATTTTTTTTGAAATATTTTACAATCTTTCACGATATATGTAATTACATTCACATTTTTTAAACAAGAACAAAGCACATAAATAATTTGGTCGGCATGAGTCACGACTACCTGCTTTCTCATTACATAGTTTTCTTTTTCTCTTTCTCTTTTCATCTATGAATAGAAATTAATCTGCCTTAGAAAAAAAAAAAAAAATAAAGCCAATTTTTATAAGAAAATTATTGCCAATCATCTCATAATAATATATAGGTGTGATCGTCATTGGTTTGTTAATGGGTCAGTGATCATTATGGGGTCCTATGAAAAACGAATCATTTAGTGGGTGGCTTTGATTAGAATATGATGATCGGAAGTGCACCATCCGGCTATATGTATGTCGTATTACCCGGTCGACATGCAAAGGTGGACAACACAATCTCAGACCAATAGTTTTTAGATGGCCATGCCACACCAGACTCTATTGGCCGGGTTGGTTATAGTGGAGTTGATCTAACCAAAACTATAGCTGAGGTTTATAATTAGCAAATTTTTTGGCTATCATAAAACAATTTAAAGCTGCTAACTTGAAGTGGTTGTGTTTGGAAGGTAATAGCCTGATTTTGGATGAAGCCCTTGGAGCAATTGGGTCTGCAGTTTCATGTTCGATTGATGCATTGAAGTTGGTAGATTGTGTGCATCAAACAGAAATACATTGCACAAAGGACAGTGTTTGCTCCCCGTGGTATTCGTACATTGTGTTTGATAGATGATTGATGTTACAGTATGTGATGGACAACATAAGAGAATTAACATCAGTGCAGGACTATACATCGGTTACGCAATTTCCAGCATATAAGGTTCCAGTTTCAATCACCTTGGATAAAAGAACAAACACACACTTCGATCAGTTTGCTCTGAATATTTGTAACTGGCTGGGATGGTAGTAGAGCAACGAGTGAGTGCTGTGAAGGTTACTGATGCCACAAAGCAAAGAGTGCTTCCAATGTGGAAATTTCATCTCTGCCGCATCTATACATGTTGGAAGAACCTCGCTCAGTGCCTCTTACAGAGGCGTTGGCATTGAGAGATGGCCTGGTGAAAGCAGAGAAAGGCTTTACTAGAGTGGAAGTGGAAGGAGACTCCAAGCTAGTAATTGAAGCGGTGAATGGTTGATTTGATCCGCCTTGGAGATTGATCAAGCTAGTTCAAGACATTAGAGAGTTGGCGACTAGTTTTGATTACATTAGCTTTAAACATGTCTTTCGTGAAGCTAATTTTGTAGCGGATGTCATTGCTAATATTGGTCATTCTAGTGTTTTCCCATTACATTGAGATGATAGGGTTCCTAGCGAGACTTCTAGAGCCTTGCTCTTTGATATTGTAAATTTGGGATGCCCTCGGGGCTTTTGCTTATAAAAATTTATGTTCTCTTTAAAAAAATGTGAAAATTTCATCTTTCCAAACCAAAAGAGATCAATAGATAAAAATATCTCTACACATATGCCACGGCTTAAAAGATGAGGGAAAGATTGGAAACTGTGATGTTTTTTTTTTGGTCAAGTGGACTTTTTGGTTGAATCAATTCTTGGTTACTACATGATTTATCTTTAATTTGCTTTTAGATGAAAGATTGAAGGTTTTGATAAGAACCATAAGTCATATCGAGATCAATAATCTCAAAAACTGAACTAATAGCTGGATAAAAATCGTCCAGAAATCGAAGTTACTGATGTAGTCGTTGTAAAAATACAAGGCAAACCGATCAACCTATCAGGGGATCTAATCGATTAGAAAATATACTCTTTGGAAAGTGACCATCGCATGCGACAAACCACCTCTTTAAAGCTTTTGTATTAAAGAAGATGGTTGAGGAAATGACTTATGTATGCCTTGCTAAACATTCATTTTTCGTCTTGAAAAAAATAAAGGGAATTTTCATATACACCCAATTTTGAAGATTGGTTTTAAATAAAATTCATCTAATATTCATATCTGATAGACATCTAAAATGTATCAATTATGATAAATATTATGTCCTATTTTTTCTAAATTTTACGCAATTGTCACCATTCAACTATAACATATTAATATAATAAATAAGCTTATTTGATGTTGTCTTAAATACCTTGATTATGATTTTTTCTTCTAACACTAACATTTTTCAATCAATTTGCAAGAATCATGTAGTTTTCTTTATTTTTATGAAAAAAATATAGATTAAAGGAATTAATTCTCTAATCTATACATAATGTAAAATATAATATGAATAAGATATATGATCTAAACCCTATACCCTAAACCCTAAACCTAAACCCTACACCCTAAACCCTATACCCTATACCCTGAACCTATACCCTAACTCTATACCCTAAACCCTATACCTTAAACTCAATTTTGGGTTTCTTCTTTTTAGGTATATTATCATATCATGCTCTACTTAATAGGTACATTAGAAACGTAAGTAATAGAGAGTAAAATGTTCTCTCGATTAGGATGAGAAATGATACAATAATATACCTAAAAATAAGAAAATTAATCAAAGAACAAAAACGTGTACCTTACAATTAGACATTTTTCGACTATGTAGAGAGACATCAAATGTGAGCTTATGAAGGAAAAGTATCATCCTATTACAAATGACATACTTATGTATATAGCATATATATATAAACTCAAGTTAGTAATAACAAGGTAATAAATTAAAGAATGTAATTGATTATGACAAAGTTAAATCCAAAATTGAGAAATATATCAAATTTAGTTTTCTACTGTCTGAAGGACAAATTAGAGAAACCGAAAAATGAAGAAAACTATTAATTATAGACATTTGCTCTATATGGTATGTTTGTTTATGTGGAATTGGTGTAAAATAAAAGAAAAATATGTATGAGTTTATCTTAAAAGAGGTCTAGTATTTTGAGTTTTTATCTAATTTTCTCTAAAAGGAAACACATGCATATTGTGGGTACGTTTACTAATTTGGAATGAAAATTATCATGAATCGGTACCAACAAGAATCGGTATGAGAATATTTCATACCATTCTACTGTTTATTTATCATAAGGAATCAAAACATGAATAGAACTAATTACGATTAATGTTGTTTACTTACTCTATGGAATCCGAATTAAAACTAGTTTGATTAATGATTACTAAAATACCCCTACAAGAAATGAATTTAAAATACCCCTAAAATACAATATATATTTTTAAGGTTAGGTAATTTAGAAATATTATAATTATGTGAGGATATTTTAGAGAGAAAAAATTGATTTCATTACCTTGATTCTGATACCCATCTCCCCCTCCCCTGGGTATCGAATAAGGGGTTTCGTCAGGAATCGATTCATGATAAGCAAGTGGGACCCATATCTATTCCAATACCTTAACATGTTAGTAAACGCCGGAATTCACCCATTTCGGAATCAATTACACCATTCTCAATTTCATTCTAGGTTAGTAAACATGCCCTGAGTGTAACTCTTATCACTCCGTAAGCCTTTTATTTACTTGATTATATTTAAGCATTCCATATTTCATGATTTCTAAAGTTATAACTGGGCCAGAAACGATATGGGCTATTCTGTTTCTTCTAAAAAGCCCAAATTGGTATCTTTAAAGGGTGGGAGCCCCAGCCCAGCCAGACCATATCTATACTGATTTTATTTATTTTTATTTCTTCAACACCAAATCTAAAAACCTGAGCTCCTTTATCCAAAAGCTTCAGAGTAGCTGGAGGCATGGAGAGTAGCTGAATCAAACCCCTCAATTTCGTAGCTTCCTGTGGGAAACATCTTCAGGTTCATCTCTGAGTTTCTGGTTTTTCGATTTTAATTGAGTTTAATTATCTCTGTGTTTTTCGTACCTCAGTTGTACTTGCTAGTAATTTTGGAACCCACTTATCTTTAGTGTAGCAAAATCATAATAAGAAACAATGGCTTTAGAGACCCAAGAATCAGGGAAAGTTTCATGGCTGAGCGACGATTTAGTTGGCCGAATCTTTACAAGGATTGAAGTTAAAGATGACAGGAAATCGTTCTCTGAGGTTTGCAAGCAATGGTTGAGAGTTGAAGGACTAAGCCGTTCCTCACTTGTGGTTCTTCATCGACATGATTTCCTCATTACTGCATTAACTAGGTTCCCCAATTTGGTCAAATTCAAAACATGGAAGCCTAGTACCGACACGGACCTTGAGTTCTTAGCCAAAACATGTCCGCAACTTGAGACTATTAAGTTGAAGTGGCGTCAGGAAGATGGTGACGGTGGTGTCATAACTGAAAGAGGTCTAAGGGCTTTGGGAAATGGGTGTCCTAAGCTGGCTGAGGTTCGGTTTCTCGGGGAAGGAAGGATAGGGGATTCTGGAGTTGCTGTGCTTTTGGATTGTGCTGTCAACTTGAAGTGTTTGTGTTTGGGGAGAAATAGTCTGATTTCAGACGAAACCTTTGAAGCACTTGGGTCTGCGTCTTTATGTTCACTTGATACTTTGAAGCTGAAAGATTGTGACAACATTACGGATCGCGTATTGGGATTTTTGGCGAGTGGGAACACCTCACAAACCCTGAGAAAATTGATTGTGAGGTGCCATAGAATTACTGATACCGGGATTGCGCTCTTGAGCGGCAAAATGCGTGTCTTGGAGATCCTGGGATTGTCTCTTGGTGCCGAAGAATCATTTACCGGAACTGCATGTGTGGCTGTCTCGGCAATCCAAAACCTCAAGGTATTGATATTCGATGATCCCTGGTACTACGTCTGCCCTAAAAATGTTGCGACTTAAGACTCGGGGGGTGGTTTTCATCGTGTAAACGTAAACCCGGTCTCCCTTTCCATACTTGAGATCTATTACTTATGATGCTGAATTGCTATTATATAGTCGGTTTGTGGTGTGAATCATAATGCCTGAAAGCTGGTCAGTGGAGTCTGTAATGGTGGTGAACCAACTTGGAAGTTGGAAGAGTTGGTCATCAACTTTGTCTAGAACAAGTGAGTTGAAGCGTGCTTATATTCATGTTTGTAGCCTCTCATGAACTTTGAGTTTCTTCGACTTCCTTCGCCTCTTTAGGTTTTGGTTAGCAGAAGTGTGCTTCTTCTTCTGGTCATGTGATTGAACTATATTTCATAGGCTGTTGAAGGTTTACTTATGCATGCATGTTTTTGTCTTAGGCTCTTAGCATTTCATAATAAAATCTTCTATTTCTATTCACCGTTAAGAAAATCAAATGGCAAATATGATACAAGGAAAAAACTAACGTTTGATCTATTCCTCATTGCTATATTGCTCCTGTAATTCATTGTCACCAAGCTAAATTGCATCCTTAACATATGCAAAAATTGTTGAATTGACCATTCCCTCGAATTAGAACTTGATAAGTCTCTCACTCACACACACCAGGGGTCCTCCAAGTTTGTGGTTTAAGTGTGTCGATTATTCACAGTAGCTGCACCATGAGGATTTACCAAGTGAGCCAGCTGCACACAAAGCAATCAAGCAGGCAGACAAGGTCGCCTGCCTGGCTACGAGTCTTTACTGAAGGCTCCCACAGGTAGTGAGAAAAAGATGAAAACTCAATAATCAATTGATACAACTAGCTACTGAGCCCGCGCTTTGCTGCGGGTTTCATGGTTGTGAAATTGGTTTTGTTTAAAAAAATAAAAATAAACACATTGCTAACGTGATCTTAAATAAAATCCACATATCATCTTCAATAAAATCTCATGTAAGTGAACTTTCAAGTAAATTACAAAGTCATTCATATATTCAGGTGATCATCTTCAGAATAATTTTACTATAGAAGGGAAACTGCTACATAAGCAACAAAAGGAAAGAATGGTAATGAGGCTCCTTGAAAATAGTCACACAACCTCTTAGATGAGTGAACAAATTTTTGCTATCATTTACCTTGGCTGCTTTACCTTCTTTATTTCTAGGTAGCTTTTATCCTTAAAAGTTGGAGTCCATTTCCATGGCTCTGGTAATGCATCCAACCCTTTTCATCAACATCTGGAAACATCACTATGCATCTTATGACCCCTACGTCTCCAAATTAAAAGACTAACACAAACAGAACCCAAGTGCATTCAACTTTTCAGTTGTCATTATACCAAATTGTTGACTTAGCAAAGTTAAAACGTAGTTCTGAATTGAATTTTCTTCTATCAACTGATGTACACCTGAGGCAGTTTTGAATTTTCTTCTATCAACTGATGTCCTCCCTTTTAGGTTAGAAGCTTCTTCTTCATATTATAAAACTTCTTTTTTGAAATGCCTAAGAAGATGTCAGAGCATAATATGATACACAAAAATGAAATTCAAATTATACCACATGATGATGAAGCATCCTCAGATAGTGTAGTTGAAGTTAGACATGTTTGATTAACCATGCATAGGGAAACTACAAAATGTTACAATTGCTGAGGCCGCTAAATAGTGGCAGCATCATAATATGAATATTGTTGGCAATGTTTTCTGTAGATTTGTCCATTTTCATGTTGCGGCAACATTACTATCTAAATTAAACCTCATAACCTATACACATCTAAGATTAACCAAATCAGAATCAGATTCAAATTTAGTCATGTTAAACAAAACACATTCTAATCATAAAGTTGAAGCATTGATTCATAATCAATCAGATGTACCTTCAATTCTGCCCTTGCCACTTAGAGTAGATATGCACACGACATCATCTCTTCTCTGCTTCTGTTTTGATGTTGTACATGAGGATTGCTCACCTCATCACCTGCAAAAGTGTTGTTGTGTATCAATTTTGTGCACTTTCATATATTTCTCTGTATGTAATAGTGTACTCAAATTGTGTAAAGCAATGGAGTTTTGTGCATTATGATGAATGTTTTGCATTCAAAATCAAAAATACAGCCAGTTAATTGAAAAAGAATGATCAACACTTCATTCTGTTCTTCTGTAGGTATTAATCCAATAATTGGACAGGTCAAAAAAAGAATGTCATAAAGGCATCTAACCGACCTCAGGAAACTTAAGAAAAAAAAACAGAGGAACAGATATTGTCGAAAACACTTATAAAATACAAATAATTAAATTCATAAGTATGTAAGTTTCAGATATCAGAGTTTACTAATGCTTTCCAAGTACTAATTGCACTAAAAGTACTCACGTATTGCAGTAAAAATACCACATTTTGTTTGACTTACGTGTGCAAGTTTTCTAACCCAGCCATGAGCAGGCTCAAAACTTATTGTTGGTTTTTTATCCTACCTCAAAACAAAAAGATTGTCAGTCCAAGAACATTATCTCACCAGTCTCTTTTCAACAGTTAACATCATCAGAGTTAGGCATCCTTTAATAAAGATTTATTACTTGTTAAAAAAAGCAGAGATACACTACAAATCTTTGTTTAAGAGTAACGTATATACATATATATATATATATAAAGATTGATTCATTTATAGGATTGAGAATAATTAAGATACCAACCCTGAGATGCCTGAGGGCATCCTGATATGTCATCGTAAAGTATCTGCAAGAAAACACAGAATATGAGAGAAAAATTCAGTTAGTACTTCAAGCTCTTAAACAGATAATAAAAAGTGATTGTAATATTTGGTACGAATCATATTGAGGTTGTAATGAAGTCCTATGATCAATACTAATCTCAAGCGCATGCTTATTTCATTACCATGGAAGTATGAGATGTTAACTGCATTTACTTTGGTTTTGGACATGCGCCATAATTATCATCAGATGCTCCCATATATAGGCTCATTCTGCAAGCTGGTTAAAGTAATAACGTAAGTAATCCACAGAGCGTATTACCTGCACTTATGAGAAGATTACCATAATACAACTATGAGAAGACCTAGCAAATTCGGGACCTACCTTTGTAAGATTAATTTGGTGCATTGCAAACACTGCAAGTGCCTTTAAAAGGACTCCAGGGGACTTCTTCAGAGTTCTTCAAGTGAGAAAAATATCCTCATCTATACATTTAATAACCATGTGTCCATAAGAACAATCTTTCAAAAAATAATACATGCATTCAACAACTCAACCAAAAAACATTTGCAGGATTTACCTTGAATCCCAGGGAATGATAGGTTCTCTTGTGAGGATTGAAAATCAAGTAATATGATCAGAATCATCCCGTGCAAAGAAAAATTATAGATGACAAACAGGACATGTTCCTTCTTCTTAAATGACTGTGAATTTTCTATTTTTCTGAGTTTGCACCATAACCAATCTCTGCATCATCCTGCATGGAAAGGGATACAAAATGCAGTGAAAATTTGAACAATGTGAAGCACTTCAGAAGAAGAAAACCATACAACCGGAGACAGGAAGTTTGGATATAAGAAACAAAAGAACCATGCATCAGAATCATTGTACTCATCACCAATGTTACTTTTCAATCCCAGGCTTAATCCATGCCAATATGCATGCCTGATATCTAAATTCAAACAGAATATAAAACATTCCATTAATCAAAAACTGAATTTGAGTTGAACTTAGTGGCTGGACAAAAGCTTTGGTCTTGGATGCTTAAAAATTGGGCAGGGAAGAATCCCTTTTGTCATAATTTGGTCCAAAGAAAACAACAGAAAACAAAGTGATTATTGTCTTTTTCAGTACCTTTAATTCTTTACAAAAAGGAGAGCAGGAGGTACTGGGAATCACTTTGGTAGAATCTTACTGAAGGTGACTGCAAATTTGACTTCAAACTTACTGAAGTGAGTTGTTTTGCATGCCCAGATTGGCAGTCCATGACACAATCCCAATTGGCGTCCAATTGTTTAAAAAGCATGAAATCAAGAAAACTGAAATCATATATAGTTTAAAATGTCCATGTATATTTCTGTATAAGTACCTACGCCCAAAAGCTAAAGAATCGAACAGATAGATTTCGTTTGCTTATAAAGATTGAAGAAGAACGATATGGCTAAGTCTAACCTAATCACATAACCACTTCACAAAGTACATAATATTACAAAAAGAAGAAGATCATGAGCAGAAAGAAAGATAAACCAAACCAAATGAAAAATATTCGTGCGTAGAGAAAAAATGAACTCATCAGAAACTGAACTCTTCCAAAACAAAAGCAATACTAATAAGGAGCTAAAACCTGGAAAGGTAATCACCAATTACGTTAATGATGGTAAATATATATATATATACACACACACTAAGCAGAGTAAGGAGGAAAATATAGTTCTATGTTTACCTTTCAAGAGATTGAGAGAGTAAGCAGTAGAGGTGAGGAGCCGGACAGGTCCATTTTTTGTGGCTCTTAGAGGCACTGCTGCAACATATACATCTCTATTACTGGTGACTGTTGCTTCCATTTCCTATCGAAAGGAGAACTGAATAAGAAGCATACATAAATGAGATATCCCACAATCATTAGAGTGATTAGATAAAGACTGCCCATTTACCTGTCCACTGTGCTCCAGAGTGGCAGCTGTGAATGATCAATTAAGAAGTCTCAACCAAACCAAAAAAAAAAAACTCAAAGCTCAATTCCAACAATGGAACTCACCACCAATTGCATATA
Source organism: Fragaria iinumae (assembly GCA_009720345.1). Taxonomy (NCBI): domain Eukaryota; kingdom Viridiplantae; phylum Streptophyta; class Magnoliopsida; order Rosales; family Rosaceae; genus Fragaria; species Fragaria iinumae. The sequence goes on along the minus strand of CM019123.1, from coordinate 17,063,694 downwards.
TGTTAATAATTGATATATGAGGGAAATGATTTGGAGTATTCTAATGATTTACACTGCGGCAATCATGGTCTGTGTTTTAGTATACTGTTACTAAACTCAGTTTTCAATCGATGAGACGTAATTGGAAAACCAAAAAACCAAACAAAACAGTGAATGGAACTGAAAACCCATTACCCATAGCCATCTCCTTCTTTCTCAGCTTCAAATCAACTCACAACTGATTTGAAAACCTCGGTCAAGGTTTGAAATTGATTATCCAACCCAGCCAAATTCTGCATAAAATATGAGGAACACGTGATCATAATTTCAAAGCTACAATTCCCTTAAGTCCTTAAATCTTGCCAAACTGGAAAATCCCAAACTCATCTGAACCACAAAGTTGCATGTACTGAAACTAAAAACAATTCAAAAGATAAGAAGCTTACCTCGGGTATTATACAGTAAAGAGTAGAAGAATCTGCAAATCAAAACCAAAACAGAGGCAAAATGACCAGACAAATAAAAACCAAAAAGAACATTGATTTGCCAGCAAGAAGCAAAAACCCAGAAAAACCCATTTCTCCAAAACCCCAAAATTCTTGAAGCAGTCACCGAATTCAGATATGCAAGCAAGAAACGAATTGAAAATCAATCACCCAGAGCAAGAAAGAGGCAATACCTTTTGTTAGCCTTGATGCAACTCTCCCCATAACAGCAATCGATATGAAATCTGAAAACGTCAAGAAGAATCAATCAATTTCAGGAAAAGAAAACAAAAACAAACTAAACTCAGGAATTCGAAACCAATTTGCACAATGGTTTGGAGGTCAACTTCACCAATCGTGGATACTGCAAATGAATATAAACCAATTTAATCAAAATGGGAAAAAGATAAAGCATTTTTACGGTGGTCTGGCAAAGAACTACTTTGTTAGAAAAAGAAAGAAAGAAAGAAAGAAATAACACAAACCCAATTTAGGTTCCAGAGGAAATAATGCAACTTTCCAGATTTTCATCAAGTCAATGATAATACATAGTAAAGGTACCTGGACAGCTGAAGTGTTAGTTGGGAAACCATAGACACACAAAGTCACCTCCCATGGTAGCTTCTTCTTGGTTCTCCTAGCACTTCTCCCAATTTTGCCATTGTGCTGCCTTGTTTGCCGCCCTGCTGAATATAGAAGGTTTCATGAAGCTATCAAAATTCAATTTTTATTAGAAAGGAAATACAAACCATGTTCTACCATTAACAACCATGTTCTACCATTAACATTGCTAACATTACCCTCCCATCTACACAGCAGAAAAGCATACCTCAAAACTCACAATTAATATATCTTATGTAATAAAGGATGTTCATTTCAGTAGTCATTTTGCCCCATTGTGTTTATTTTGTTCTCAGGTGTAATCTTAACTCCTTTCCTGATTTAATACAAAGGAAATAAGTATCTAGAAACACACATGTCATTGGTGTAACTATGGTAGAATAAATTTTAAAGCTGAAAGATTATGTAATACACATACACAAAGAAGTTGCACTCCTATGACAGGCTTTTGTAGAATTTCCTCCTCCATTCTGTGTGGCATTAGCAGTTCTTAGAGCATACAGCGCACCACATGAGTCTGATATTTTCCCTGCTATGAAACAAACTATAAGAGAACACATTAGTTGGACCAAGTAAGGGTAGAAGAGATTCATAAAAATCAGCAATGCATAGAGTGCAAGGTATATGTATATTTGTCTCTTTTTTTTGGTCTTCCTTAAAGGAAAATAAATCTTTAGTTCCATTATATTTTGATGTTATGGTAAAACTTAATATAGAGGTAGTGCAGAAATAAATATCTACCAAATCCTAGGAACCAAATCTTGAACCTTCGACTTAGCTCCCTCACACTAGTACTACAAAAATGTCACTCTTTTCAATCTGATATATAGAGCCTAAACAAATTAGAAGACAGTTTTTCTTTTCTTTTTAAGAACTTCTGAAACTAACATTTTGATTACATGAGCAATAACAACTTGGTAAACCAAACCACAAATAGGTCATCACCTTCCGAATTAACCAAGTTATATGTTGCAGTGCATTCTCAACATCATTATCCTTTTAGCTTAAAATCACATAGTCATCATGTCTCTGAACGGAAAAAAAAAATTCACAAAAAAAGAATTGAAATGAAATAACAAAGCTTATCTCTTCTGATTGTTGAAAAGATTTTACAGTCTTACAATTTAAGTACTCACATTGAAAAACTCCTCTTCTGGCTCATCCACACGATCAACCTCCTTGTTGATATCAGCAGCCTCATTCTCTTCCAACTGCTTCTCAGTGCCAACATCCTTCTTAACTTCAGTGCCAGGATCTACCTCCCTAGATTTTACAAATACAGTTATTCTTGTCAGCCATAACAGAATCTATTTCAGCCAATGAATGCTTTTCCCATTTACTAAACTGAAAACTAAACCAATGCATACCAGTTGAAGGATGGTCCAGTTAATCATGGAATGTGCTTTTTGCAAAGGTTGCTTTTCTCATACTGTTGGATTCTTCACATATGCAAGGAAGAGTTCTCTGAACGCATTCTTGAGCAACATTGAGTTGCTTTTCAGCAACCTTTGCAAAAAGCACATTCCATGATTAACTGAAACTCAAGTCCCAGTGCAGGTTTAATAGCCTAAGAAAGTTCAATTTCTTTTGATTGTAAAGAATAGAAGATCGAATAGAACAAAATCCAAGGTTATCATAAGTTCATTTATAAACAGAACATAAATTTCCACATTGAAATACCTGATTCTCAAATAGAGTTCCAATCTTTACAATTGCTATCCAAATTGGAAGGTATGATCCAATTACACTACGTCAAGGAAATGCAAATCAAGAATAAGGGAACACAAAGGAAAACCCAGCAACTGATTATATATAGATGTTGAAGACGAATCAAAGACGAACCTGTAAACGTCGTTTCTGGATTGATCACTCAATCGATGAACCCATACCTCCCTGCAACAACCAAAAAAAAAAGCAAGGAAACAACGATCAGACGATCTTCACCGAAGCACCAAACCAAAAGGCAAAAACGAAAACGATCTTACACACTCAAACCCGGCAGATGGTGAATGAATCTGAGTTCGATCTCGAATCTTTAGGAGGCGGCGAGCGAGAGAAGAGGCAACGCAGGCCCAATACTGTTCTGAAGAACAGTAAACGGCGCCAGGGCGCATAATATATAGTTAATTAATAGCACCATCGTTTAATATAACACTGGTGATGCGAAAGATAGACAATCACACTATTTTTCATAGATTATGTGCCAGGACATTATTCATCTTACATTAAACAGTTTCAGCATATATAGGAAAGACTGAAGAAGCTAGCAGCATCAATGACCTCTGCTGTTTCAGATTCACATGATACGATTTTATAAAAAGTAAATTACAGTAAGTAAACAATCAACACAAAGATATTTTTTACTCGCAGAAACCTTAAACACAAGGAGAAAAACTGCGTGCCTCTTACTTTTGAAAGAAAAAACTTTTCACTATGTTGAAGTGACATTTTACAAGAATAAAAATTCTAGAGATACAACAACTTTGTGCTATCCTACCTAGTCCCACACTAGTCTAAACATATTTCCTCTCTTGTTTCTAAGCACTAACAACTTGGAACACTTTCAGAAGTCTTGTTCGTGAATTCAGCTAACCAATAGCTGATTCAACCTTGAACACTTTTTGGGTTGTTTGCACTACACATCCCTCATGGTATCAACATGATACGAGTTGATGAAAGAAGTTTTTCGTTCAAACTCTAAGGTTTACAGTCACTGAGAAGACTTAGAGCAGCGTGAACAATGCAAACTAAAACTAGACTCAACAAAGAAAACATAATAAGACAGTTTTTAACAACCATTGAGTAAAGCCGAAGCTATAGATATATATAGTCAGACAAGGCATCAAAGGATGATGCAAGCTGACCTATCAAGTTGATTCAGAAAAGGTTTGGACATAAGTGTTTGGCTACAATACTGAAAATGATGTAACCAAAAGGAGAGTTGACACAAGCCAACTCAATAAGACAAAGATACCTTTCCTAAAACAAGATCGATTCAAAACAGGGAGGAATAAGGTTATAGAACCTCTTACTCAGTCCATTAGTGGACCTTGACACAGTCGATAGTGACTAGTCATTGAATCAAACATGGACCATCTATTCATTGGATAATGTAGCATAAAATCCAAGGTGGAGCCTTGAGCATCAAACCATTTGGTCACGGGTTGACATAACAAAAGATCTCAACCCTTAGATTAGTTTGTGAGCCAAGACACTTCCCACAAACTCAATTGTCAATTTATCAATTTAAAAACAGCAAAGACCTATTAAACTAAAGTAACAAGATTTTTGAAATTAAAGACAACAAAAAACTCAGCACTAGGATAGCAAGCGAAGCTGCTAGCCTCTGTGAAAAACAGATGATATGCACATGCATGTTTTACCTGAGACCATGAGGGAGTTAGTGACTTATGCAACGTGTTCTTATTCACATGACAGTAACTTCAAGTGTTTTGCATGGTAAATAATTGTCAATTATCTTTATACCTTCAGCTAATGGACTCGAATTCCAGATTCTGTGCCAAACCGGATGAACAAAGTTTGGCAACCTCAGGGAAACTCCAACAATGGCACTATAATACGTATTAACTTTCACCAATGAAGACTCAGGTTGCTTCCAAACAACTGGGATGCAAATCTCAAAAGACACGAGTTAGAAACTTAAAAATGAGAAATCAATCTTTGTCAGATATGGTAGACCAAATATCACGTAAGCTACATATTCAAATAGCTATTCAGGTTGCACATAATTGGTAAAAAATAAAATCGAATAAATGCACAGAGCAATCTTCAAGGAGAAAGAAGTATACACATCTTTTGATTCACATGGAGAAATTAATCTTGCTATATATGGTAGACCCATTATCAGGTGAACCCATATATCCAAATAATTATTGACGTTGTACATAATTGGTTAAAAAATGAAAGCTAATACATGCACATAGCACCATTCAAGATATCGTATCATCGTATACATGCACCACTAGTTTCCACTGTATAGTTAATCTTATATAAGTATCTTTTACGTTTTGCTTAATATACATGCACCAATTACATAACGTCGTAAAATTTAAATACGTTCCAAATAAAAGCGGTAAGAAATTAATCACCATAAAACAATCTTATCTTTGTATATAAATAGATGGAGAGTATGCATCACAATCAAATTTCATCATTAGTCAATCCCATTTGAAAATTGAAAATGAAGTTGCTCTAGCATTTCGTTCAGGTAATTCACTGTATTTTGGGACAAAGAAATATTTACGTATCGTCAACAATCTGAGCAACGGAGAAAAACTTAATTACCATTGTGAATCTAAGGACGATGATCTTGGTGTTCACAGTCTTGCTAAAATGAGCAATTTGAGTTTTCATTTCATGTCAACTTTTGGCTAACTACACTTTTTCATTGTCATTTATGGTGGAAGGATAATCATTCAAGATTTGTTGCATTTCGGGCTAAACAAGATTTTTACGATGATTGTCGCGGAGATCATGCCATATGGACAGCAAAAAATGATGGAGTATATCTAACTCACATCAATGATTGGTCTGGGGACACTCAAAAATGTATTTATCTTTGGGGGAAGAAATCAGTATGTTTGTGTTTTGAATAATATGAAGCTTGATGGATGATGATGATGTGATCAATGTTTGCAATAAACTCCATCGATTTTTAGAACAATATAATTAATGTCTCTTTTTTGAATTAAATGATATTTCATTTCATTAACGTATGGCTCACTTATTAAACAAGGCTACTTCTATGATCAATAACATAATTTGTAGGCTGTAAAATAAAATGATTAAACAGTCTTTTTTTTTTGCTTTTAATAGGGGTAAGGTACTAAGGTTAGGATGTATTAATACATGCGATGTATTAATTTTGTTTTAAAATTATAAAATGAGTCTTTAAAATAGGAATATTAATCTTAAAAGTTGTGATATGAATAGTTAAAATCGTAAAAAAAATCAGCTGCGCAGTTATGCCTGCAAATCCTACAGAAGAAGAGGACCTCATACGTGGATTTCCGATAGAGAGTCACCCAATTAGAAAGCCTCGTTCTTCCACGTGTCGAGCTCTCCGACGAGGAACTCTGTGAGTAGTACAGCCACCAAGGAATAGGATAACAAATCCACACCCAACACTTCGAGAGAAAAAAGAAAAAATCAACAAAGTCAGAGACTTGAACGAAAGCAAAGCCAGCTGAGGAAAGTCTTTAACTCAACCTCAATGGCAGCGACAGCCTCCTCCATGGCGGCCACCGCCTTGTTCGTGCCACGTGTACCCTCCACTACCGCTCGCTGCTTCTCCTTGCCTTACCTCCCACCTCGTATCTCCTCCTCTTCACCATCTTGCTTTGCCATTAGAGCTTCCTCAGGTAGGCTGATGTTTTTTAAGGTTGTATGTTTGGTTTCTGAACTTTTTGTCTTGTTGGGATTTGTGGGTTGTTCTTTGATTTTGTGCTGTTGAAGTTGTCTGTGTTGTTTGGTTGGTCTTTTTTGGGTGCTGAGAAAAATGTGGGAGAGTGGATAATGGTTTTGGGGTTTGGATTTGTTTGAGAATTAAGTAGGTGGGTTGCAATGAGCTTATCAATCTGTTCTAGATATAACTTGGTGCAATTTTAATTCAAGAACTTAGCTTTGCTGCTGTTCGTGATGGTTTTAGAATGTGTGCTATTGTATGGGACTATGGATATTTTATATGAGAAAGGCCATAATTGAGTGGAATCTTGTGGATGCTCTTTACTAGACAGAAAATGGAGGCATGGGGTAGTTAGAAAGATGGGTGATAGTTCCTGAATGGGAAGTTCATTATGCTCAAGATGGGGTAGTTATAATGTGCTTGCAAGATATCATCTTTAGCTTTAGTTCGAAAAAAGTTTCAACTGACATTAAGGGTGGCGAGATTTGTACTGTGGTTTTTAATAGCTGTGTATGCTCTTAGAATAGAACTACAACAATTGCTCTTAGAATAGGTGGTTGTAGGCTTGTTGCTGATTTACTGCATTGCAAGTGGATGAACCAAGACAATTTTTTCAACTGTCTTCTTGCGCATTAATAAGCGTCAATCAGAGTGTTCGTATTTTGGAGTGGGAAAATAGTACTAGGGCATACAGTTGAATTGATGTGTGCCATGTTTCTTTGATGTTGTCGAGAAAGGTGGGACTTAAGTCCCCTGTAGTGTGAAAAAACAACAGTCGGCAAATGGACTCTGCTTGTTGATTTTTGCAACTCTGTGCACATGCATGTAATAAAAAAATTTATACCTGAAGATGATGATCAAAAGATTTGGACTTTTGGAGTGCAATCACACTTTCATAGACCCAGTTTCTTGGTTCATTTGGTCTTTTCTAGAGTTCCTCAGTTTAGCTCATGAGTATTATAGATCTTTATTATTTATTTGATATTTTGGCGTTTTGGTTCGTATTTTTATATTTGTTTCGCTCTAATAAAACTGCATCAACTGAATTTAAACTATAGCTTAAGCAAGTATATTTATGTTTTTTTCAGAGTCCAGGAGGCGTTCCCTTCAGATCAGAGCATCATCCTCAGAAGAGACATCCACTTCTGTTGACACTGGTGAACTAATATCAGACTTGAAGGAGAAGGTAACAAATAAACTTACTACTTTATAGCAAGCAGCTTGTTTCCCTCTGCATTTAACCTTATTTGTGTTCTTAGATTTTTCTGCTTACAGCTTCCTTGCAACTTTTCTAAAAGGAGTGAAACCTATAGTTGGTTTAAAATAATAAACTTTATGTTCTCCTCATCAGTGGGATGCAGTTGAAAACAAGTCAACAGTACTTCTTTATGGAGGCGGGGCAATAGTCGCTGTGTGGTTGTCTTCAATAGTTGTTGGTGCCGTCAATTCAGTGCCACTGGTAACTTATTTCTTAAAAAGCACATCAATTTTATCGTATCAAGAATGGTGAATGCCTTTACATTCATTGATTGGATTCACCATTGTCGATTTCTCAGCATTTGTTTTTGTTACTTTTAATCAATGGAACCCACTCTGAATTGACTGATTCTCTGCTTCCTCAGCTTCCAAAGGTCCTGGAGTTGGTAGGGCTAGGATATACTGGATGGTTTGTCTACCGTTACCTACTCTTCAAGGCAAGTTTAAACCTCTCAAGTTAAAGTTACATGTAATCTCTACTAGATGAGGTTTTTATTGTGGTGTTTAATAACTAGAACTACAGCACGTATATTGGCATGTAGACCATATAATTCTAACAAGTGCAAATTCTGTTTCTGTTATCAGTCGAGCAGAAAAGAATTAGCTACAGACATCGAGTCATTGAAGAAGAAGATTGCCGGAACCGAATAGATCCTATGACTGGCTTGCAAAGGTCAAGCGTATTTATCTTAGCCATCATTTCATTGTGGTTCTATATCTCCACTGTAAGAGGCGTTTGTATCGTGTAATGTAAAATAGGTGTTCTTTTGATGATTGTTTGTTAGTCCTGTATTCCCCATACTTCATCTTGGAAATAAGATATGACAATTTTATGTCAATGTGTTTGTTGGAAGTGGTACTTGCTCTTTTAATTAGATATTCTCACCGGTAAAGGTTATGTCCCTAGCGGGTTATCATGAAACTTCTCGTGTCAATTGCCGGACGTGGAACCTTGTGCCGGATGTATTTATTTCGAAAGATGCATATTGACCGGATGTTGCATGGGTGCTTGGTGCATACTCCTGGCTGTCTTGGTTCCCATCTCTGCCTATCGGTTCCTATGTTTGTCGTCTGCTCTTTTCTTGCTGCTCTAACAGAGTAACAGACTTTGAATGAGTGACGCGTACTTAAGCTCTTCCCAATTCTGGTGTTTAAAAACTTCCATTCTCCCGGAGAAAAAGAAAAAGGAACTTTAGACAGGTCACTGAGAACTAAACCGATGTCAGATTGTGGATTTAATGTAATGAATCGTGTCATAGACTACCAACGGAAACAGCTGTGTGGTCTGCTTTGGCTACTTCCGATATAGTAATAGATAAGGAGCAGATAACTTTTGAGTTTCAAGCCTGTTAGAATGGTTTGAATACATGTTACGGTAACAATAGATTATCACTGGAATGAGAAGCAAATACTTCTAATCATATTTAAGCCTCACGCAGTCATCTGTTCAGTTATTACAGTGCCTTCTCCAAGTTGGAAGAGAAAGGCGGGTACAAGCAAAAGACAACAAGCAACCAAAAGGAAATGGTCAGGCGTACTCATCGGAATACATAATGAAATTACTACAACTCAACAAGTATGGTGGAGAGGTCAGTGCCTGATAGTAAGCTCCGCTCTAAGATGGAGTACACCATTGATGAAGTAAAGACTATCATCGGCCATGAAGTTAGTCCATGGTATGGCAAATAGGTTTCTGTAGCCAACTGCCTTGCCCCCAGTAAATGTGTAGTTGCCTTTGTACTTGCTAAGAAATTCCTCCGTTGGCTTTGATCTTGCAGCAAACTCGTAGTCCACCGCAAAACTCACTGACCCCTTCTCTTGCATCCCCAAAAACAGCCCAAAACAATGGAAAGAACTCTGCTGGTCCATGTTGCAATGCGCAGAGAGGAAGAACCCTTGTCCACCCAAGTGGAATGCCTGAGAATACACCCGTCCAGATGGGAATAAATTTGCACACTCCTCGCGTTTCAGGTCCAGGTACACCACACACTGCTGCCTGGGAAGGTCAAATTCCACCACCTTAACCGGGCGATACTTGTATGCCCGTTCCACAAATCGTCGATTCAGGGTACCAGACTCCTCTGCTGCAAGGATTCGCTGCCGATGTGGAGCCTCAGCCTTGAAGAAGAGAGCCTCAAGCACAAGCTTGGATGCAGCCTCATGGTCAAAATCATTACAGGTTAAGACTTTCTTTAGCTTCCGACAAGTCATGTATGGAAAGCGAATGTAGCGTGCAAGTCGAGAACCCAAGATTTCTCGCCGTTCCTCCAGTTTTGGGTAGTGAGTCCTGGACCATTTCAAGACAAAGTCATATACAGCATCCTCTGATGCAACTTGGAGATCATCACTCGATACAATTGCCTCGATTCCAGCAAGGGGTAAGGCCATCACCTCATCTATAAACCTGGTCAGAAGAATCATACATTAAGAATCCAGAACCACAAAAACTATGATCATTTTCAGGAAGCAAACAACTTCCACTAAAAAGAATAATAGTAATTAAGAATACCCTTTGGAACATCAAGATGAACTACAATAAACTTACTTGCTTATGTCCTTATAACGAGCAGCAAGGTACTGCTTTGCTGCATCAGTCAATGCCTGGACTGCTTCAGCCATTAGGACACTGGAAGGAAGCTCTAGATAAAGCAAAGCAGACTCAGGTGTCATGGGAATATTCCGCAACAGCCGGCTACAATGTCTCATGCACGAAGCAACCTCAAACTTGTCAGCAGCCATCAGTACATCCAGCAAACCAGGAGCCGTTGTGGTGTTTAAGGTACTACTGTACATGAAATTAAGGAGCTCCATCAGAGCAGCTTCTTCTGCACATATGAAAATAAGAAGCACAAAGTCAGACATTTTTGTTGGGAACAATTCATAGATTAATATTTAGATGGAAGCAAAGCACTCACTAATAAGTACTTAATATATAAAACAAAAATAAGCTGCTGATATCTGTACTTGCCTGAGGCATTGATTCGCAAGGTCACGTGTCGCTGTTCAGATTCCCTCATCCCATTTGAAAAGAGCTATAATGATACGATCAAAGGAGAAATAAGATATATATTCAGTGATGATAAGTTAATAAAAGGGTTTGTAATGGGAACAAACAGCTGGTGCCTATTCACCTTATAGAAAAATGGACTCTTTGCTGCCAATATTGGAGAACTGATGTGTAATGTTTTGATTCTCACAACTGTAGAACAATCCATTCCCCAGTCTGAGTCAATGCTGTTTGCACCCTCATCTCCTACAAGAACACAAGTTCAAATTGAATCAGTTTCATGGTCATGTTATAGGAATTACAACGTAGAGCCCCAAATTAGACTGGTAATTTTACTTACAGAAAGAGATAAAATGTTAATTCATACAGATGCATGTGACCTTCATAAAGATTATATGTTTATATAAGAGATGTTGTTGAGGTATGACCACTTATCCTACGTTTTAACACCAACATCATATGAAATACATTTCAGTACCTGAAGGTGATTCTTCAACCATAGCAACTGCATCTTCATCTTGATTTTCACAGGGTTCATCATCCATATCAGGTTGATTGTCATTCAAGATTTGCTCCTCCGGACAGTCAGAGAGCTCCACAACTGAAAACAAAAAGGATCTAAAACATTAACACCCACCATAAGATGATAAGAACACAACCAACACGCATAATTAAAAAGCATGATATGGCGATGAATGAAATATGCATGTGATTGAACAGTACCCTATTAGAAACAATTCCAAACTAACTAACTGATAAAATCCCCCAAATTAGATAACAACACAAATTTGAATAAACAAATTTGCAAATCACAAACTCCCATACTTCACGGTTTCAATAGTTCAAGGGTCAAACCAAGCAAGCTAGTCTAGTGCAGTCATACAGCTCCATAAAGTCAAACAAGGCAAACCAAACAAAAGGCAAGCCCAATTTTCATATCAAAATCCCATTTTCACAATCTTCTCATCACCCAATCAAATCAAACAACGAAATGAAATGAACACAAACCCTAGACCAGTAATCAAACCATCCAAATTCATCGAATTCAAAATTGATTGAAGCCTCCATCTCCAAATTTCAATTCTTGTAACCTAAAAACCAAATTTCAATTCAATTCCTGAGCTTTCCGAGCTAACCGAAACCCTAAAACCCCCCAAAACGCATCGGAAATGTGACAGAGAGAGACATACCGCCGGTTTCCTTCTTGAAATCCTCCCTCCGCCGCTTGCGGTGGCGGGCCCAATCGGCGATACTAGTACAAGCCTCGGACTCGGGCCTGGACTCAGGCGAATCCCCCATGATCTCGATCCGGAGCAACCGGTCGGAGAAGTTACTGTCGTTGAAGGCGAAGGCGAAATCGGCGTCGGTGGACGGCGTCACCGTGCGCCCGGCGGCGGCGAACTCCTGCTCCATCACCGTGGCGGTTCTCGGGTCGAACAGATCCGTGTTGTTCAAATCCTTCATTTCACCCCCAAAACGACGCCGTAGCAGACAAAACCAAGTAGAGAGAGAAACGATGACGATGACGATGATGATGGAAGAGAGAGAGAAGGAAGGAAGAGGAGAGGGTCTAGAAAGTGGTGAGATTGAAGTGGAAGAGGACTTGTTCTCTATTAGGAGATAGAGAAGAAGACCGACTACCCTCTCTTCTTCTTCTTCTTCCTTGCTTTCTTCTTCTTTCCCTCAACCCTCGCACCGTTTTGGGTTGGGTTTTGTTTGTTACTTGCTACAACTCTTTTTAATTATTTTTCCTCTATTTTGGGGTTGTTGCCATCTGCCTCTTGGATTTTCTTCTCTCTTTTTTCTTTTATTTCTCTCTCTTTTCTAGAAAAACAAATCAGAATTTTCTTTTAAGAAATTGAGTTTTTTTCTTCTTTTAATAAAAAAATTACCAAAAAAAATACACTCTCACAGTACCATTTGGTCTAACGGCATAGTCTCTTCTTAGTAAGTGAGAGGTTTGAGTTCGAGTCATGAACTGTAATATTTATCTGATAAAAAAAAATACATTCTAATTAAAGACACCCATCATATTAGATTAAGATATAGAGATCCAATTGTACATAAACATACGATAGTTTGTTTTGATTTTAAAGAGAAGAAAAGAAGTTTAGGTTGTTTTGATGGTAGAAGGTGTTTGTGTGTGTGTGACATGTCAATTCAGGTGGGCATGGGAACTGAGGCATGATGTCTCATATGAAATGGGATTTGAGATATTATTTGGGAGTGTTGGTGTGCATCTCTTGATGTTGAGATTTTTCTATATCAAGAAAATACACGGAACGTCTTAATATTAAGTAATTAAGGTCAGACCAATACAACAAGTTGGATAACATGACATGTTTGATTTTTTAGTTTTATTCTTATCAGGGCCGGAAAAAAATATTGAATTCAAAGAATTGAGTGATACACGCTAACCACGTAAATTATGAAAGAAGATAAAAGAGAAGAGAGAAGATGATTACTTCTTTTCTTTCGCTTCCCCCTAAAAGGGTATCAATATAATTCTTTGCACATCCTATTTAATAATATGGTAAAATATTGTATAGTCCTTCTGGTTTGAAGTCGACATCTGTTTAGTCCTTAATAATAATTAAAAGTAACTATATCCAGAAAGAAAAATCGTTTAAATTGCAAGTATTAATTCAAGTCATCATTGAGTCGTTTTTATAGCAATCAGCAAGGTAGTTCAAACAGTAACCTAACATTAATTTCATCCAAGAGGATATCATAAACGTTTTTGGTAATGAACTGTAGTTACTATAATTAATAAGATCAGTTAATTAAGTTAGCTAAATCACATGAAACACAGAGCAGAAGGAACAAGCAGTAAATTACTGTAACGAGGTTCTCTTCCAATTTCTAAAATCTGGGTTTTTCTAGCTAACTTCTCCTTCCACCCAAAATTGACTAGATTATTGTTGTTGTCTTTCCACCATTGCGAGGGTTCGATCAAAATCACTATCAAGCTAGGGAGCCTTACCACTCACGACCTCAGCTTCATATAATATTTGAAGGTTTGAAGGGTCCAAGGAAGCCTTCCAGAAATGCAAATGGAGACTATAAAATGAAACACGACCAGAAAATAATCAATAAAACTAAGGATTTGATGTGATGCAACGACAAAAAAAATGGAGATGTCATTCATGTTGTTAGTGAGTTTGATAATATTAGCTTTGATCATGCCTTCTGTGAAGCCAATTTCTTAGCTGATGCTTGTCACATCCCGGATTTTAGGGTAGATTTGTTTCTCTTTTCCCGAAAACCCGATGAGTGAGCTAAAATATAAAAAAATAAGCTAAAGGAAATGAAAATAAGAAATGATAGCTTAAAAGAATCGATTTCTCATTTCAATATCTGGATACAACCAAAATGACTAAGGGTAGCCTCTTCCTAAATGAAGCTCTTACATATTTAGAACTTCATCTAACTCTATGTCTTGATTACTAATTGTCGTCCTGCAAGACTGTAAATGGGTGAGCTCAACCTGCGGCTCAGTAGGGAGCTATTCCTCTCCAAACAAAGATAATCATACAATGATCACATGATATGCATAAATGGATGTTCTACTCCAGTTAATCCACATAGATGAATAAACTGAGCTTACATGTTTCATACCATGTATTTTACCAAAAAGGTAACTCAACATACTCAACTATATGAACAACTTCACCAAAATCAATCCATAGCCCTCTTTTGCTAGTCATCTTGTCCATTCCCTTTTCTCCAGTTCCGAATTACCCTTATCATTCATATACTAATTGCACAATAACCACGGGCATACCTAGGACATGGTTCCTGCTGAGGTTTGGACTCAACTATGCAAAAGATCAATTTCATATCACCTTCACCACTCTTATCATTCATATGACTTTAATGAATGATACACCGATTGATAACATATACTTCAAACATGTAATTCCATCAAATACGCAATCATTCCAAAACAAACATATAAGCACACAATACAAATGAGTAGAGGCTCCCCAGATCCCCCTACCTTGATTCCAAGCTATTGCCAATGTACATGTCTCTGAGTTCTACCAATTTCCTACAACACCAATTTCTCTTCTCTTCTCTTCTCTTCTCTCTCTCTATCTCTCTCTCTCTCTCTCTCTCTCTCTCTCTCTCTCTATATATATATATATATATATATCAGTGAACTCAAGGAAAACATATAGAAAACTCCGAATACTAACCTCTATTTATAGGGTCTAGAAAGAGGGAAGAACGTGGAGTCCAAGAAATATTAAAGGAAGTCAAATTGAGCACTTCAACCAAATTATTATCCATATGGAAACTTAGTCCCCAAAAATTTTGACATCTCTTGCTTAATGAAGTCGGCTGCTATTGTTTAGGCGTTTCAGGGACGGTTTTGGGGTTTCATGGCGACAATGTTTCGGATTGGGAAACATCTGGTCGGAAGGAAAAAGAAGAAGGCGGTGAAGAAGAGAGGACAAAGCTTCGAGTTTAGAGATCGGAAGGAAGAAGAAGTCGGTCAAGAAGGAGAAGGCGGTGAAAGGAGAAGAAGTTGCTAAAGAACAAAACAGTTGTTCTGAAATCTCACGACAATAGTTCTTTTTTTTTAGTTTATATCAAGTTTGGGCTTGGGTTTTGTATTTGGGTATTGGGCTTGGATAAAAACCCTACTCATTAAATTTAATAAAAGAAACTATATTAATTTTCAACATATATAACACTAAATATACACACACACACATACTTAAACAATCATACCTATATATAGATATATGTAATATATAAGCAAATTTGTAAATAGGTATATATATATATATATTAAAATTCTGGGTTGTCACAATGCTCTTGCAAATCTCGGGCACAATCTGCATTCTCCGAAGATTTAGCTGGGTGCGCTTCATCCTTAGGTTGCGCAAGCGTTCCATTTAGATACTGTTAATATTACCTGCCCTATAGGCGTCTCGTTGTCATTTTTTTTTTCTTAAAAAAAACGACCAAAGAAAAAAAAAAGGATTTGACGTGATGCATGCTTCTTTTATTAGTATAAATGTTCAAATCATCATTCCTTAATCTGAATTAACAATGCAATTTGGGCGGCCGGCCGGATCTGGTCCTTGCACTTCTTCCGGGTCAAGTCTACCGAATCCGGCTGAGATATTGGCCCGGTCTACTTCTGTCAAAGAGAATGCTTCCATAGTAGAGGACGTATTTGTAGTATTGTATAGTTGTATTTATATCATGCAACTATGCAAGGTTCTCTTTCCTTTTTTCTTTTTTTTTTCTTTTTTTTTTTCCCATGCCATCTCCATCTTTGATTGTGGAAGAAGATACCAACTTGTGTCACAGGTTAATTTGGGGGACTTTCAATGCCACTTACTAGTCAACATGTACCATAAGCTAACTTGTTAGGTGATGATCGAGCATACACACCCAACAATCCATACAAGCACTCGGCTCCGAATTCGAACTCGTATTTGGTATTCCCAATTGGGGGTGCCTTTCTTTTGCGGCCACCAAACTTCCTGTAAAACCCTAATTTGTATGTCTATCACATAAGGTAGGAATTAAAAATGTTTGATATCATGTGGGCAAATTTGCAGAAAGATATATAGGCGAAAAACCAAATATTAGGTTTTTGTGACTCCTTGTTTAGGCATCCGATTTAGATCTATGATCGGTATACCGCTTGTGACGAGGAGAACTATATATGGAGAAAGAAAATGATTCTTGGTCTTAATAAGACCTAAGTTTTATGGTCTTAATCTTAGGTGACAGATTATGTCACATAGACACATCATCAATTAAAAAGATAATGTTATTTCATTTCAAACCAAAAATACAATCTTATCCTTCCAAATTCAATGGCTCTAGATTATTTTGTCTTTCTTATATATATATATATATATATATATATAAAGAGTATATTTCTAACCTTTTCTTTTTCATCACAATCATGCTCTTAGATTAAACACCATAATACAATGTGAAAATACATATATTTTTGATAGTATACTTGTTCGATCAAAATTATGAATCATATGTACATATATATATATATATATATATACACACAAACGTCCGAACCAATAGTTTTGGTGGGGATTTTCATTTTTACACCACTTCTCGATCGAATTTCCTCATTTCCACCGTCTAGTATCTAGATAATATTGTGTAGATCATCTCTGCAAAATTTCAGCCAATTTGGTAATTGTTAAGGCCCTCAAAATGACGTCTTTCTGTTACAAACATGAACGGTTCATGTTTGACAGAATTCAGTCCGTCCATTAGTTTTTTGAGTTTGAGGGCCTTAACGATTACCAAATTGGCTGAAATTTTGCAGAGATGATCTACACAATATTATCTAGATACCAGACTGTGGAGATGAGGAAATTCGATCGAAAAGTTGTGCAAAAATGAAAATCCGCACCAAAACCATTGGTGCGGACGTCCGCAGCTGAGAAAAATCATATATATATATATATATATATATATATATATATATAATCGAATGTAAACAATGTCACTATGTATTCTTAATACAAAAGCTCATAAAAGACTCACCACAAAGTCAGATATGGATTTCATAAAAAAAGCTTACGAGTCAAACGGATTTAAATTTCGAAGTGGAGAGCTTGGTCTGAATCCTTGAACCTAGTAAGAGACCAAGATTTGATTTTAGCACAATCTTCAAATATGAACTCATAACTTAAGATATACCAAGTCTGATTTCGGAATCATGCATTAATTTGACGTACAAGTTCTTCATGCCTTGCATCAATTAGCATTTTGCTTTAGGTTAGTTAATTTAGAAAATGACATACTACTACTTTAAACACAAGAAAAACACAAAAAACTCATCTTTCAAAAGATTTAAATAAAAAAGGACAGAAGCCCAGACCTAAAATCAACAGTAGCAAACGTGACCTAAATTTTGACCTTGTAATTACTAAAATGTTAAGTTTTAAGACAGAATTTACGAACCCTGTCATTATGTTCTCATCTCTCATCCTCTCTCTCTCTCTCTCTCTCTCTCTCTCTCTCTCTCTCTCTCTCTCTCTCTCTCTCTCTCTCTCTCTCCCCAATCTGCCGCGCCCAGCCACTCCCCTCCGAATCTTGGTCACCGATGGTGGCATCTCAGTAGTCCTCGCCATCGTCCTGATATCGCCGATGTTGGCTTCGTCGGCGTTGGATACGGTGACGACGGGCTAGGCGTTGGTTCGGGTGGCTATGAGGTAGGAGGTGGGAGGCGTGTGAGGGTTGTTGCAGTGGTTAAGGTTATAGTCGTTACTTCAGAGGAGAGAGAAGTCGTTGTCATAGCAGACCATTAGATAGAGAGGAGCAATCATTACGGCTGGGTTCACCAAGGAGCTTTTTGTTGTTGTTGTTTCGACAGTAGCAAATCTGGTGGATTTGAAATGAGCTAAGTTCACCTTTTCATTTTGGTCATTGATGTACAATTCTCATAGATAACTTAGAAATGCCAAAACATTAACATTATTCACCAAGGAGCTTTGGGTTGAGGTCGATTTGTGGATAGTAGCAAAGTGGTTTTCGACCACATCCTTATGTCATTTCCCTAAAAACAAATCAATTAAGTGTTTCACATGTGCCATGAAATTTCCATGTGGCTACCAAGGGCATCCTCCTCACCTAATTTTGTCATGATTACATTCAACAAGAAATAGGGCATCCTCCTCATCCAGTTTTGTCATGATTACATTTAGCAAAAAATGGAGGGCACTCTCTTAATGATTGGTATCAAAGATACTACATATGAAATGAACTAGGTTAATACCATTAATAATCTAGACATTTAGTGAAACTACCAGGTTGGACGACCAGGCAATAGTAGTAAGGTTGGACGACCAAACAGTAACAGTAAGATTGAACGACCAATGTACGATTAATGTAGTAGCAGCAAGATTGGAAGACCAATGCAGTAGCAAGATTGGACGACCAATGCAGTAGCAAGAGTTGGACGACCAAGCAGTAGCAGTAAGATGGGAAGACCAATGTACGATCAATGTAGTAGCAAAAAGATTGGACAACCAATGCAGTAGCAGCAACAATGGAGGACCAATGTAGTAGCAGCAAGATTGGACGACTAATGTAGTAGCAGCAAGATTGGACGAATAGGCAATAGCAGCAAGATTGGACGACCAATGTAGTAGTAGCAAGATTGGACGACCAGGTAGTACCAGCAAGATTGAACGACCAGTACAGTAGTAGCAAGATTGGACGACCAGTGCAATAGCAGTAAGATTGGATGATCGGGCAGTAGCATCAAAATTAGATGTTTTGTGTTATTAATGTGATGTTAACCCCTGCTACTACTTCTACTGTAATGTTAACCCTTGCTACTACTTCTACTGGGATGTTAACCCATGCTACTACTTCTACTGGAATATTAACCCCTGCTACTACTTCTACTGGAATTAACTGCTACTACAATAAGTTATTGAAACCATACTACTGAAAAATCTAAAAAAGAGAGACTTTTCTCTTCTAAAAACATATTTAATTAGTATATGGTTAGTTTGGTAAATTAAATCATGACACATGATATGCAGAGAAAAGATTGTCCTTAATTGTTAAAAATTGTCCTTATTTGTTTAACAACAACACAAGTGGAGTTATTTGTGTTCCAAATTATTTTAAAAGATGTATATGTGATTTGCTATAGTTAATTATCAGTAGCTATCTTAATTACTTCTCGTTTTGCATATACAAGTAGTTGTCCATATTGTGCTACTTTGTAATATGTGATTACTACTGCGTCAATTCTAAATTGTTAGAGTAATATGTGATTATTTCGGGTTTATTGTAAACTAAAGAATCTAAGGTACTTTGTGCTCGGAGTTCTAATCATATCCGGGGTGGGGTCTCCTTAATTTTCATTTGTTATCATATGGAGCATGGCTGTGGCTTACATTTTCATCAGTTAATAATATTTGGACTACAGATCAAGCACAAACGTGTAGGATACCTTAGAATTAAGCCAATCTGTTTTGTCTAATTCTCTAAAATTATCTAGGGGAATGAATGTTGTGCAGAAACGTCAAACAAACATGAAGTATCGAAATATGAGACAAGATAAATAGACCAAAAATCTAAAGAGACTAAAGACTTACGTGGTTCATCCCAAAACAAAGGACTACGTCCACGGGCGGAAACGATGAGGAGATTCCACTAATATCAAAACGAGATTACAAGGTGTTTAACACTCAAACCCAAAATCCCTATCACACCCAAAATACACTCACAGAAGAGAAACACCAAATAGAAGAACAACTTCTATAGAACCCTAAACTGAGGCTCTTTTGTCTCTCACACCTTAATTGATGACATAAAACATATATTTATAGTGCATAGACAAAACTCTAACCTAATAGGATCAGGTTGATTATATGAGTTTACTAAAAGATAATTGATGAGCTTATATTAATTTAAGTTATAAACCAACAATCTCCACCTTAGCTTAAATTAATCAAAAATCTCCAAAGTAGAATCTTCTCCCAAAGTCTCCTCCATCAAACCCCGAAGGGTACTAATTGCAAGTAGCAATCAAGCCCAAGCCAAGCTTGAAATTGAAAACAGGAACTGTCTTGATCAAAAGTAGATGACTTTGACAAAGAGACTGAATATCTTCATCCAAAGCAACGTTGTAGATCCAAAGTTGTTTCTCTTCAATATCACCAACAAAAACAAGCACCTCCTGACTAGGCTGAATAAAAACACGCACTGGTATTTTCCTTAAAGCTTGAACAAGTTCCACCTGCTCGCTAACATCGTGGCCCGATCCTACATCAATAGACTCTCCTTCAAATATTATGGTATACTCTTCAAAGTTCATAACTTTGCCGATTACAAATTTGGGTGACTTAGACTTGACACACCATAAGTCATAAATAGTCACCCCATATGCAAATCCATGGAATACAAATTTTGTCCTCCACTCAAGTTTACCATCACTCACATGAGCACGAAACGGACAACAAATATCAGAATAATCAGCATGAGTACCAAACCATACCTTAATTGAAGTCTTGAAACAAAATGTAGACGATGGAGGCCAATTAACCAAGTAGCAAGAATTAACAAATTCAGCACCAAAGTCCTTAGACTTATCTAAGTTAGAAAGCATGCAAAATACTTTCTCTATGAGGGATCCACAAATATGTTCTACAATTTTTGAACGTGGTGTCTTCAAAATAGTGCGGTGTCTCATTTTCCAATCTTCACAGAACCGATCAAACTGGCCCTCAGCAAATACACTTGTACCAATATCTGAATATGGACTCGATGAAGAGGCAACTGATGGAGCACCAATAATTGTGCTACCGTAAAGTGCGTAGAGATTATGGCAAATCAACTTTCCCCGAATGACAACAAGAGCACCCTTACTAACTCTTAGAACTCCACCTTGAGACGAAAACTTATAGCCTTGTGAGTCAAGAGTACCGAAAGATATCAAATTATTTTTCATATATGGGACATGTCTAACGTTTGCCAAAGTTCTGATAATTCCATCATACATCTTAATTCGAACTGTTCCAATCTCTGTAACTTTATTAGGAAAATCATCTCCCATAAAGACAAAACTTCTATCAACAGACTGATAAGTATCAAACCAATCTCGATTGAAGCACATATGGTGCGAGCATGCTGAATCAAGCAACCAAACATCAACAGAAGAATCAGCAGCAAATAAAGCAAAATCAAAAGTAGACTCTTCATCCACATAATTAGCATCATCACTAGAAGAAATTTTAGAAGACTTACTTTTGTTTTTGAGTTTAGGGCATTCAGGGGTCCAATGACATTCTCTGTGACAATAGTTGCATCTACCCTTTCTAATCCGAGGCTTAAACTTCGAATTACCTTTATTACTGTTTTCCTCTCTACCACGAACTACCAAACCATGTTCTTATTATCATTCAAATTGTCTGACACCTTCTTCTTTAGTTCTCTTGAACTCAAAGCTGCTTTGACATCTTCTACAGAGATAGCCTCTCTTCCATACAGCATAGTGTCGACAAAATTTTCAAAAGAATGAGGTAAAGAGCATAGCAAAATCAAAGTCTGATCTTCATCATCAATTTTCACATCCATATTTCTCAAATCAGATATAAGCTTATTACTCTCATCAATATGGTTTTGAATAAGTGTATCTTCAGACATCCAAAGAGTGTATAGTCGCTGCTTCAAATATAATCGACTGGTGAGGGATTTGGTCATATATAATTTCTCCAGCTTTAGCCACAAACCAGGTGCAGTCGTCTCATCGGGAACTTCACGTAGAACCTCATCAGAAAGACATAACAAAATTACACTATGTGCTCGTTCTAACATGTCTTCTTTTTCTTCATCTGACAAAGTAGTTGGCAAAACACTTGCACCTTTTAGCGCCTTCAATAACCCTTGCTGAACTAATAGGGCTCGCATCTTCAAACGCCAAAGGTTGAAATCATTCCTCCCGTTAAATTTATCGATCTCATATTTCTCCAAATTAGTAGACTTCATAATTGAATCCAGAATATGACAATAACCCCAGACGTAACCAAAGCTCTAGATACCAGTTTGTTGTGCGGAAACGTCAAACAAACATGAAGTATCGAAATATGAGACAAGATAAATAGACAGAAAATCTAAGGAGACCAAAGATTTATGTGGTTCACCCCAAAACAAAGGGTTACGTCCACGGGCGGAAACGATGAGGAGATTCCACTAATATCAAAAGCAGATTACAAGGTGTTTAACACTCAAACCCAAAATCTCTATCACCCCAAAATACACTCACAGAAGAGAAACACCAAATAGAAGAACAACTTCTATAGAACCCTAAACTGCGGCTCTTTTGTCTCTCACACCTTAATTGGTGACATAAAACATATATTTATAGTGCATAGACAAAACCCTAACCTAATAGGATCAGGTTGATTATATGGGCTTACTAAAAGATAATTGATGAGCTTATATTAATTTAAACCACAAACCAACAATGAATACAGAGAGCAGTTCTTCACTCTCAAAACCCAGGCCAGCTTGCTCCATATATGTCGAGCACTCCAAGCTAGGCTACAAAGATACTGGTTTGTTGAAAGCACATAGGCCGGGGAAGAAGCTATGATCGAGGACGATGATATTGCCGAGGGCATGCTTCTTTCTCAGCTCATCGGTTTCAGTTACAAAGGATGATAGGCTCTTCCTCGTAAGCTTGAACCAAAAGGTAACCGGGAAGAGTGCTAGCTATATCGATCCGATCGTCATCATCACCTCTACCAGAGCAAACTGGGTCTGACAAATCTAAATTGCAATTGAATTTAAATATCTACTGTTTTTTCTTTTTCTGTTGAGCAATTAATAACTTGGTGCTTGAATCTGTTGTGTCTTATTACAATAAACTCAAATCGGTTCGAAATTTCTTCACATTAGATAGTGTCGGATATTATTGCCATCCACAAATTTTTCCCCAAATAACCGCTGATGCGTAATAGATTTCCAGATTTTGGAAGGGCTCGTTTAAAGGATAGAGAATATATGATGAAAATAGAAGGTATTACATTCACGTTGCTAGATATGTACAAGTACATCCATCTACATAGGATCGGATAAGAAACCGTTTATGATCAAGTACTTGATCTACGTATATGATACGTATTTTCACTTTCAGAGTTGGAGCTAGCTCAGTTCTTTGGAAGAAACGAGTCAAGCTTGATTCCTATACTTGGCAGATGTAGAAACACCCTTTGGATCTGCTTGCATGCCTCTGAAAGATAGATTTTCAGGTCATTCCAGCATCAATTATTAGTTTCTGATATATCCTGCAACTGTCAAACTCACAAAAACAAATCACAGATTCAGAGGTTAGATAGATTAAAAGAACAAGGAAAAGTAAAGCAGATCGAGAACCCCAGATTGAAATCTCAAACAGACGTTTCAGATCCATATAGTATACATATCAAGTGAGAGAGGTCACTAATAATGAGAGCTCCCTTCAATCCAATCAAGGAAATGAGAAGGAAATCTCTGCTCCTAGGTCATGCAAACCCTTAAGCTGCGCATTAGTGTTTCATTATCCTGCGCAACCCAGAGGTATTCATGAATTAGGAGCAGTGTACACCATCTCTACTCCTGCATTTGAACCGAAGGAAGCTCTCATCGCTCTATACCCCAAATGATCTAAACAAAAGAGGGAAGAAGAAACTACTGTGGTTCAGCAATGGATCTGAAGGGGTCCTTAAATAGGAATATAAGTACTGAGTAGAAGAAGAAAAAAACACTGCAGTAGGTGAGAAAAGGATAAATGGGGTAGATAGAGAAATAACTATAGTCATCAATGGCTAACCCGAGGGCAATCTGTGGGTTAGATTTTTCTCAAAATTTCGGACAGAAGTGTGAGGCATGAGGTTGGTTTTGGAAAGAGAGAATGATAATGGTAAACAATCTGAGGTAGCTAGGGCATCTCTCTTTTTATATTTCCCTCTTTTTGATAAAGGGGTGAGAAATGGAGACAATTTTCTGGAAAAGCTAGATTTTTGGTACTCCTTTTGGATTTGTCTGGATCATGCAGGCCATGTAAAATCATGGATTAATAAATAAAAGATAAAAAAAATCAACTGATTCATAATTAAAGGTAATCAATTGTAACAAACTTTATAAATTAACAGGTTAGGAAATTGTAAAAGCATACATACGTTACGATAGTACGCTTCGTAAGATTCCGGATTTAACTACTTTTTTTCTATCGGTTATATTTTTTTGAATTGAAGTTAGTCGAGTATTTTGTTTACCATTTTGTACGTATCATATATATCGTGACAACTGTGTGGTAGAGGAAAAGATAGAAAACACGCATACATTTCTTTGAAGAAGTATATTGATTTGTTTTTTATTTTTCAAAATAAAAAAATATCATTCATATATAATTTTGGAATCCAAAGATGGGTAAGAGATATGTAATATAGGGAATTGTAAAACCATTGATACGTTACTACGTTTGGTAATGTTTTGGTTCTACGTTTCTTTCAGTTATATTTTACTGAGTTGAAGTTTTCTATCATATAAATCGTGACAAACGTGTGACAGAGAAAAAAAAAATAGAAGCATGTCATTTCTTTTATGAAGAATTACCTTGATATGTTTTTTTCTTTTTCAAAAAATTATCATTCATATGTAATTTTGTGGAGCGATCCAAAGATAGGTTGGAGATAACTCATTTACATTTTAGGGAAAATGTCCATTTAGTACTAATTTAAACCCCTCATTCCTTATTCGAATGACAATCTTTATCATTAGCTCATTCCAATATAAGGTAACATTTTTTATGCCCAAATACACAAATCTTTACTAAAGTCTTAACAAACCATATTATTTTAAGACTATTTTGTCCTCACCTCTTAAACATGTATAGAGAGAAAAAAAATGAAAGAGAGAATACTTGGCCGGAATCTCACCGGACTCCTGTCACCGGCCGCCGGATTTCTTCGGTCGCCGGATTCCGGTTACCGGTGACTCGGTTACTGACCCCTAATAACTTGGTTACTGACCCCCAATAATTGGGTACTGACCCCCAATAACTTGGTTACTAACCCTCAATAATCGGGTTACTGACCCCTAATAATCGGGCTACTGACCCTAATATAATAACTTGGTTACTGACCCCCAATAATCGGGCTACTGACCCTAATATAATAACTTGGTTACTGACCCCCAATAATCGGGTTACTGACCCCAATAACTTGGTTACTAACCCTCAATAATCAGTTACTGACCCCTAATATTTAGTTAAAAAGTAATTTACTACCTTCAATAGATGTTTATTAATCTCCAGTAAATGTTATTAAAGGGACAACACTGCAACCTAGCTATTCTCTTCAACACCACCTAATGGGCAAACACGACGTCACTTCTTTCATCTTCAACCAAGCGCAGGCTTTGATTCTGTACACCAGCCGCACATTAATAGTCTTCTTTGTACTGCAAACTCATAGAAATTCCCAATTACATGCAAACTCATTTATAGATAGTCAATGATATAGAGGAAGGAAGCTGAAAAATTAAACCCTAACCTCTTTTCTTCCTCCGATCTCTAGCTTCAAGACCTTTAGCCTCTGATCTGGAAAATTAGACACGCATCGAAGAGACTTCTTTTCTTCCTCCGATCTCTAGCTTCAAGATCTAGCCCTGTGACGAGAACATGAAACTCATAGCTTCATCAGAAGGCACAAGTTTGACTGTATTTCCGGCGCATCTTGATCGAGATCAAGATCGACCAAGTTCCTCCGCCGCATATCAATTCGATCATAATCTCCCTCAACGCTCCGACCTCAACTCCATCTTCGCCGTCGTTGAAGCATCGACGTTGTAGTCGTCGGCATGGTTGTAATCGAGGTTGCGTCGGTGTCGGCATCGGCGTTGTCGTCGGCGTCGGTGCGTGTCGAGGAGAGAGAGAGAGGAGAGAGAGAAAGTCTGGGAGAATTTTGATCCGTAGAAAAATGAGGATTATGATATGAGTGTTATTATTAAAGAGGGTGAAACTGTCTTTTTGTTAAGAATCATCGATATTGGCTATGGTGTGAGACCTCAGAATTATTTAAAGAGCTTAAATTGAATAGTTTAAGATTTAATTTGTAATCTCGTTAAGTGACGATGACACTTGAAAAGTTTATTAAATTTTTCCTTATAGAAGTGAACTCTTCAATTTAGAGGTTTTAAAATGAAGCAAGTTTCACTTAGAATTTGCGGTAAGTTTCGTGGAAATTGTTCGAAATCCCAAACTATTTTCTATGATATTAAGAAGTTATGGAATATTAAGAAATTATAAAAGAAAAATGGGGAAATAGCACGGTGCAATCTGGGCCATCTAACATCTCACTGTTTAATCGAGGCCGTACAAATCTATTGTATAAATAGGAGTTGGAACCCTCGAGTCCTCTCTCTCGACCTGCGATTGGTCTGATTGGCACCAACCAGCGCTCCTCCGTCCGGCGACAATACGGCGATGCACGGGCACCCAGCAATTCATCTCGACGATCTCCTTTAGATGTCGGTTTTCTCCATGACAAAACGAGAAAGGAGAATTGCTCTTGGTGGATGACGCCTTCTCAGCCGGCTCCGGCGACAGTTTTCAATACATGAGAGTTGATGAATTTGAGGAGAAAGGAGCAAAGGAGGAACTGGTCCTAGGGCTACTGTGTTCCTCGTCAAAGGAGCTTTGTTTTGAGCTTTACTTCTTTTGGCATCAAGGTTGGTTGAGTTCTCGTTTGGAGGCTTAGGATCATATTGGGTATATAAATTTTATTGGTCACCTGATGTTTGATGTTGGCTGGAATGATTTATGATTGTTTTGTCAATTTCTCGAGTTAATTGATAGGTCAAGAAGGACATTGTGGAGCTGGACAGATTTTGGGTGTTGAACCCAGAATTGGATAGTACGATTTTCTCTAAAGGTAATCATTTGAGAATGATAACCAGTTGATATGCAATTGCTGTAGTGAGAAGTTTATATGTATAGTATTGGTTAAAAGAGAAAAGGTTTCGGTGACTATGGTAGCTAAACTAATCATATGCTACTATTGGTATATGTGAGTTGCATTGGAGTACAAAATTGATTAGACTTGTTTAAGGGATATTGCACCAAAAGATAATGAACAAGTGAAAGTGAACATTACCTTTCAGGGGATGTTCTGTGTTGGTTTCCTATATAAATATTGTGATCATAAGATAAGATGTTGGTGCTTGTGAAATAGGTAAGCACTGAGGAGTGTCAATGTCAATGTCAATGTCAATGTGTAGCCGAAAGCTCTTCTCGGAAGCAAGCAATACCTTAATTGAGTTTATCATTCTGTTGTGGCTGAGGTAAAACCTTGATTCCTCTTAAGAACTTGAACTTTTATTTATCTACAATAGATGCTATTCCAGTTGGGAGCTTTTGGGGTATATTTTGGTTTGAACGTAGAAGAAGAGTATCTGGTTTGGCTCGTATTGGAATCAAGATCAAGTAATATAGTTCATCTTAATGAGCTATTCCATTATGAAGTTGGAATAGTTGTGTGGTTCATGTTAAATGCCATAGTAAATACAGATTTGGAGAAAATACAATAAATTCAATTATGTTGGGTGGTCCTGGTTGCTAATCAAGGTAGTAATTAACGTTAATGACTGGTTTTGAATATAGTCGAAATATTGATAAGTGCTTGGTTTGCACAACAATGTTAAGTATGAAGTTGCCCTTTGTAAAGAAAATCTGGATTTAGAATTTGGTAGTGTGAATGTGTGATCTCATGATCACTGTGAAAGAGTTTGGATGAAGACATACATCAAATAAGGAACTTCGTGTATTTGAAAGAAAAATGTAAATGGACTTGGTAATATTTACCGAGTGTTATCGTATGGATTTCTTATTAACAGTCGAATATTATCTGTTGTCGGATTAGGGACTCCAGATACCCGGAACAATAAAGATGATGGTGTTGGCCTAGGGAAACCTAATGGAATCAAGCTGTGATATTCCAGGTAGGGGATTCTGGACTTGCCTCAGTTAGTGATTTTATGCATATGATATTAAAGTAAAGTGATTTATGCATGAAAGATATATTTTCGATTCCTTGTGAATTACTGTTTGATGACCTGAGAGTGAGCGGGGCTTAGTGACTTCCTTGGGTTTCGACCCCTAAACCTTCGGAGGGGCTGTACGGACTGGAGGACGTCTAACATCCTTTGAGATGTGGCGTCGCTCCTAGGTGGTATGCCGTAAATGGACACTCTCGCTACACCTTGCCGGTGTGTACGATAATAATCATGGTAAGGTTGTAGTTGGCTTGAGATAGATTGGTCATTAGGTTTGTATATCTACTTTGGGCCCTATTTGCATTTTTACAAGGAATGTTTATTTTAAACTGTTATGCATTATTTTCACTACTAGCCATGGCAAATGTTTTAAATTGTTTTCACACCTAGTTGGGGTAACGTTTATTGAGCAGCGAGGACGAAAGCTCACCCCTACAACAGTTTATGGATGCATGTACGAAGACGGGACAGTTGGACGACGATGGGTGTGGCTTAGTACTCTGTATTTCATGTCATTGGCGGAGTTAGATTCGTATGACAGGTTCCTTTCTTTTTGTGTCCTTGTATAGCCCTTTGATCGAGTCTGTGTTTATTCGAGAAATTTCGTCTCTTGTAAGTTTGTCGAACATTGATCTCGAACCGGGCTAATATTTGGGTTTTGTTTCAGAGAGGGCTTGTTTGATTTGAAAGATACCTAAACATTTTATAGTTTCACCTCATTTTAAATAAACGCTTCTGCTAGCTTTTTTTGAAATTTTTAATTTTTTCCTTTGCCTTGCGGGTTTTTAGAACTTGAGTGATGGATCCTAGCTTGGGTTCTATGAATGCGCGGCACTGTAAGGTGCTCGATTTGATGAGGTGGAAATCGGGGCGTTACAATGGAAATCTTTTTTCATTGGTTTAGGCATTGGTTTTGCTGTTTTTGTGCATTTGAGCATTTTCCCTACATTTTATACCGTACACCGACAATGCTTAGGTGGGTGATGGCCCTTAATTTGTTGTCAATTTGCCATGTTGCTCCTTCTAATCCTTACTGTATATCTTAAAAACTTTTTTCTTTTCCCTTTTCCTCATCGAAAAATTTCTTGAAAGAGTGTTTATAACTTTATATCCATTTCTCAAAATTAAGTTCTTGAAGAAGCTAGTGGTCGTTGTTGGTCGAAAGATAATCGAACACCAGGGAATAGTTGGTTTGAGAAAATTCAACAGACTTTGCTGTCATATACACTAACTTCATTATTTCATATGAAGTGTCTAGGAAATAGTAAGAGTGAGCTTAAAATTCCACAGAAAATGGGACAGAAATTTCTTGCTTACATAGTTATGCAGTGATTCCATACATCTTGGCTAGTACTAATTAGGTAGTTAATCAACCTGCAAGCAAGCTAGGATGCAATTTTACGTAGTTAGGTAATCAATCAATATTTATCAATGAATGGGCTGTTTTGACATCCTCGATAATTTGACATATAAGTTCTGGCTATCTCATACTCGCACGTATCCGAGAAGCTAATTTCCTTGCGGATACAGAATAATGGGTATGTTTTAAGCTGGGCAAAACCCACGCACAGACACAGACGTGCCACAAGCTAGCACTTCCGTGCTCTGCAGAAAGAAGACTAGTCAATGGAGAAGCTCCTCCGGTAACCATCCATTTTTATATTTAGGAAAGTATGCAAGTAAAATGGAATGACCCGATTAAAGCTTGAAGAAGTTTTGGTGAATATATATTACCTGTCTTTTAAGATGCTCTAAAATTACGCCTAGACATATGCGAAGGTCTCAATGTTTCATGATATGACAATTTCTACATCCTAAAATGAAAAACGCACAATTTCCACATTAATTGTTGGGGAAATTACAAGATCACAATAGGTTCAATCTAAACATGGGACAAATTAAGCTCAGAGATCCATACGATGGTGCTTCTAAATTTGAGCATCAGTGCATGCATCATCTCTATTAGTGGTACTTTATATTTGATGTTTATTAGTTGTTGTTATACATTCGTATCGCATATATATGTAGCTATAGCTAAGTGGATACGGCCGGCTGTCCATCTTTATGAGCGAATGAGCGATCATGAAGCACTGCTGTGCTATTGGCAGAAAAAATTGATTGGTGAGTTTCTAATTAAGTAATTCTACTTGATCAGAGACTTGTAAAAAGAGAATATATGCATGTTACAAAAGTGGAGTGGTGACTCGTAGATATTTTCTGCAGCCAGGACGAATGAGATCGACGTACTATGATCAAGAGTGAAATATTATATGATAATTGAATCATCAAAGATTGAAGGGAAATGAAAATATCAATTTAAATCATACTAAAACTATGGAGGATAGAACTCCAGATCCAAGAATCTAAATTTTGCTATACTATGAACTTGCCATCTCCCAACTTGGGATTTTGGAGCTCGCAAATGAAGCCATCCCCGAGCATATATATTTGTATCTTCTTTATATGGAGAAGTTACCAAATCATTGTGCCAAAAATGCTACTAAATCTCATGCAAGGCTTGAAAAGAGTTGATCAAAAGCAAGAGAAATTGTTAGTTTGCCTAAAAATTAACAGAGTTAAAGGAAGAGCACTGGGAGCTCTCTTCACCACAATCCCAAACGATCAAGGTAGCCTTCGTCTCCTGGCTCATGCAAACCCTTAGAATGGCCACAATCCCATAGCTAGCTTTCGTGGGCACTCAAGGGTATTCATGAACCAGCAGCCGTGGTCTACAGTCACCTCCTTTTAGCGTTGCAGCGAAGGGAGCCCCATGCAACCCTACCCGACCTGTTAACCCAAACCATCGATCACCTCATGACCTCGATCCTTTCAGATTTGGCTATAAGAAAATAAGCAGACCTTGGCTATGTATGTACATATTGTTAATTTGCTAGAGTAACCAAACTGAAAAGTAATAGAGTACGGAAGACCATTCAGAGCTCACTTCACCACAAAGCAAAAAGATCAAGGCATGCAGGCTTCGTTCCCTAGCTAGCTACCTCATGCGTACCCTCACTATGCCGATCGATATGGCCATAGCTGTCGTGGACACTCGAGGGTGTTCATGAACTAGCTAGCAGCCGTGGTTAACCATGCATCACCTCCAATTAGCTTTGTGGTGAAGACGAGCTCCGACTGGACCCGAGCTCATACGTACCCTGAATCTACGCCATCGATCGATCACCGGCCTCCTTCCAGAGTTGGCTGTGAGAGAATAGGAAGACTTGAGGGTTGTTCATATAGGCCACCGATTTGACTTGAGATGATATCATGGTTTTTTCTTTTAAACGACGTCATTTAAAAGAGAATCCACTTGTGACAGATTCT
Organism: Fragaria iinumae; assembly: GCA_009720345.1. Taxonomy (NCBI): domain Eukaryota; kingdom Viridiplantae; phylum Streptophyta; class Magnoliopsida; order Rosales; family Rosaceae; genus Fragaria; species Fragaria iinumae. The sequence continues at coordinate 17,032,043 of CM019123.1, read as the reverse complement.
TGTCCAAAAATTAGTAGTAAAGCCACCAGGATATTAATTGTGGTGTGTATATTAAAAAATATGGTGGGTGTATTTAAAATTTCTTATTATATAAATACAAATACACCAAAAATACAAATAACATAAGTAAAGCTTCATTTACACTGGTAATGCCTCAAAGCCTTCAACACTTTAGCACTCCAGCACTCCAGCACTCCAGCTAGCAGATTGAGACGTTTCAGACTTTTCAGACAGAAATGGCTGCATTTGGAAGCGGATATATATTGGTCGACACATGGTGCTTCAATGTAATCATGTGATGACTATAATTAGGAGTCTAGCTCTGTTAAAGGTTTCTTGGAGAGTCGTCTAATTACTTCCTTGTTTATAGAATTTGCTGTGTCGAGGACTACTGCTGTGATGCCAGATCGCAACTGAGAGATACTGATCGTGATTGATACGATCAAGTTCAAGCTCCGTCACCATAGCTAGCAACAGTCACCGCCATCACAACCATAGCTATCATTTGTTTCAGAGAACGTATCAACCAAATCCGATTCACTTCCAAATTAAATACACCCGTCTCTCTACAATTCTTTGATCTTTTTTCTCAGTATTAAGATCGCCAACTAAATATTTCATTATGTGGACGCGCGCTTCATTATGATGCAAAGATTATGTAATGAAAATTCTTTTATGCGTCAAGGTATAAATGACTCATTGTTGGTATAAATGTACCTCAGTCATCTGAATACTTTCTCGAGCTATCTCAACCCACTACCAGAATAAAAGACTTAGGTGACAAACAAGTTTCGTCGCCTAAGTGCTCATTTTCGTCGCCTAAATTCTTACGCGACGAAAGCTTCGTCGCCTAACAGTCGTGGCCTGAGTATGGAGGCATAAGAATTTAGGCGACGAATAAAAAAGAAATGGTCGCCTAAATAGATACTTAGGCGACTATTTATTCAACGTCGCATAAATCTAAGATAAGGAAGACGGACACATTCAGGCGTCGCAATTATTGTCGCCAACACTTGGGGACGAAGGGAAATTATAGTCGCCTTAGTTTTCTTTTACGCCACCATTTATTGATCGTCGCTATGTTTAAGGTGAGGATAACTGGCACACTAAGTCGTCGAAAGTTTTGTCACCTAACATTGGCAACAATTCTAAATAATATGGTCGCTGGATTCTTAATATCTTAGACGACAAAAGTTTAATCCTTCGTCGCCTCAGAGAACCAACCCCGGCGACGGTTCCTCATTTTTCGCCGGCGACGGTTCAACATTTTATATATATATATATATATATATATGCTTTTAAATTATAATTATATATTATTAAAAAATATAATTATTACTGATATGCACATTGTAATTATGTGGGCATATTTTCAGGTTCACATTCAAAGTTAAAAACCTGTGGTGTAAATCAAAATCATAACAAAAGAAGTTCAAACTGAAAAACTAGTAAACTTCTAGGAGGTACACAAACAAAAGAGTAAGTTCAAAGTTCATAGTTTAAACTCTCCCTAATACCCTAGCCTCGTATAGTCCTATATAGACAATGTTCAACAAAAGAAGAGGCAAATATCAAGGGTTCCACAAAAGCAAAAAGCCATAGACCTAGCTTCAACCATCAACTTCAGGTTGTTGGCCTTCTTGTTGGCTCGACTGCGACTACACATACTTCTCCAACATCTGTATACGACGCTCATAATTAAGGATCTTCTCCTGGGCTACTCTGGTTTACTCCCGAGTTTGTTGTGCCTCCTCCTGAGCATGTCGTGCCTCTTTTTGGGCTTGTCAGGCGTGCTCCTGAACCTCTTCAAGAACTATATCATTAGGACGAGAATGCTCGACAGTACCGCTAGATGATCTTGGATGATGACTGTGTCGTCCTCGGAAATCGACCATTGTAGGTACATGATCTGCTACTTCACCATGGTGTGTCCATGTAGTATAACTACACACAATACCTAATGTGGTTAGGTCATTGTACATTTCCGCAATTGTCTTCCACTCTTCTAAATTACATTTTTTACAAGGACAACGAAAATGTTCCACTCCATTACCATGTTGAATTGCAAATGTCATAAAATCGAGAATTCCTTGCATATAATCCTTGTGACCCCTCCATACTACATCCAACTCTTGTTCATTTTCAGAATATGTTGTCATAAGAGAATCAAAATAACCACAAAGTTAGAAACAAGCAACAAATTAAACATGTATTCACTTCTTCTTCTCAACCTTATGCCTCCGGTTAGGGTCCTAATCCCGTTCGGGTGCACATGATTTTGTTTCGCAATTTACAGTTTTTATACGTGTTTTGCGTTTTCGATCGTGGGTATAAATTTCAGCAGCATCTTCCTATAGTTTCTCAAGTGCACGAATATCTATACCTAATGTGTACTCAAGAAAATGCAGCACGAGACCCCGTCAAAATATATACCCACGATCGATAACGCAAAACACAAAAACTGTAAATTACGAAACAAAATCATGTGCACCTAAACTGTCCAAAAAATGAGACAATTCAATAATCATTTTGTCAAAAACAGTCCTGACAAGATGATTCTCGAACAAGATTTATAAGGCTAATTAAACATTGATGAATGAAAGAATTTTTCCATTCTTACATCCAACAAACAACATAATCTTTTGAAATCCCAAATGATTTCCATAACATACAACAATTCAATATATATATATACACACACACACACACACATACATAATCACTTTTGCTACATCATAATCACACATGCAAGCTGTATCATAATCACACAAACTACACTATCAACAATATGTGACCAGAATTCTTCACCGGAAACTCATCGGAAAACATGAGAAATATGATGAAAAAGAGAGAGAAAAGGATCGATATCATACCAAGCTAAAAGCTAATGGGTAGAGGTTGATAAAGCTTTATGATCACCGAAATGGAAGAACTTCACACCGAAATGGTAAAACCCTAGCAGAAGAGTGATTTTTACAGCTTTCCCCTGTTTTCCCCGTCTATTTCAGATCTGGAAACTGAATAGAGATTATAAAGTGGAGTTTACTTAGGCGACGAAACATTTTCGTTGCATAAGTAAACACTTTCGTCGCCTAAGATAAACTGTTGCGACGAAATAATCTGCTTGTTGCCTCAGTGGTTGATAGTTTAGGCGGCGAAACCATCTTCGTAGCCTTAATGTCTACTAAGGTGACGAAATAGATAGTTCTTTGCCGCAGTGGTTGATAATTTAGGCGGCGAAATCATTTTCGTAGCCTGAATGTCTACTAAGGCGATGAAAATAGTATGAGTCCTTTTTTTGTCTCCTTAGTAATCTTAGGCGACAAACCATTATTTGGTTCGTCTCCTAAGTGCTTTTAGGCCACAAATGAAGGTTTCGACGCCTAACTGCTTACCTAGGCGACGAAAATGTTTTCATCGCTGAAGTCCTTTATTCTAGTAGTGGAAATGTACCTATGTGTGTTACAAAAGTGAAAGAAAACTTTAACTTCAATAAAATAATTGCTAATACCATTTGGAGCTCCCTTCACTCCAATATCAAAAAGATCGAAGGCAACCTCATCTCCTAGCTCATTCAAACCGTTGGAATGCGCACCCATTGGTATCATACGCACCTCCAAAGGTATTCATGAACTAGCAGCCGTGGTAAACCATCCCCTCCTTTCAAGATAGCAGTGAATCTCAACAACAACGACAACAAATTAAAAGGTAAGAAAAAAAAAAAGAAAAAAGGAAGGAAATGCTATCCATGATATGAGAACAGAAAGCAGACCAGTTTTTCTAGGAGAATAAGCAGACTCGGAAGTGTTTATATAGAGTCTAGGACTTATAGTAACAAATAAGTTATAAGTAACGGATAATAAGATAGTAATTTTCACATGGAACATTTCCCTAATGACATATTCACATTGAAATAGAAGTCATTATACACATTGAAGTTCACATGCAAATATAAGTCATTATTCACATTGAGATTTAAAGTAATAAACATAAGTTATAAGCAACCAATGATGAGCTAGTACGTAATGATTACTAAACAAATAAGTACTAAATAGGTGACCGTGAGCTAGTAAGGTTCATTATAAACTTTTCTTTAGTGGAATATTCACACTAAAATAAAAGAAATAAGTACTAAGTAGTTAACTATGTGCTACCTGCAAGTTCACTGATGACGTTTCCTAGCTTAATGTCGTATTCACACTAAAATGGAATAAATAAGTTTGGGGTTTAGGGATAAGAGTTAAGAGTTTAGGGTTTAGGGATAAGAGTTTAGTGTTTATGGTTTAAAGATTAAAATATATTAAGTAGTTAATAATGAGTTAAGTACAAGTTCATCAAGATCATTTAGTTAACTTTTTTAATCGAGTTGATTTAGTTACCTTACATGAACTAAATTAAATGCATTTCTTTATGGAGTCAAATATTATAATAATTCATTAGATTTACGGTCACAATTACGATATTAATAAATAAAAAAATCTTTGTGAATCAAATAGTTTTAGACTTCTTAATTCACCATTATTTTTTTTTTTACTTTATATATATATATATATATATATATATATATATATATATATTCTCCATCGAACTTTAAAAGTGAAATAAAAAAAAAATTCTCTATCGAATTTATATTGGGTGAACTATATATAAACAAATATATTGATACATATATATATATATGTATAATTTTCTCCTTCGAAAAATTATGTATGTGTGTGTGTATATATATATATTCAAATGAGTTCATATTTTCAAACTAAGTATAATTATATATATATATATATATATATATATATATATATTTCACATTTTAAATTTAAACACGAGTAATGAAAAAACTAGCTTCAAACTTTTTTTTTATAGAATAAAAACAAAATAATCTAGAGTTATTGGATATGAAAAGATAAGATTGTATTTTTATCTAAAAATGACATAGCATGATTTTTTTATTTAATGATGTGGATAGGTGACTTGATATGTCACCTAAGATTAAGATCATAAATCCTAGTAGAAACATTTTCCTTCCAAGGGTGCGTACTGTTTTATTTCTGGACTTAATTTTTTTTTTCTTTTGAAATAACTGACTGTTCAAAATAGAATATCAAGTGTAGTTGGCAGCACGAATAGATATTTTGTGTCTGGAAAATTTGATATATAATTCTCTGGTTAACTCATAATTAAGCTGAACTTTAGACTTGGTTGTACGTTGTTGAATATGAATCTTCCATTGCATACGTTAATTAAATTGATGGATGGTACATTGTTACACAAGTTTATGTATGCATGCATCCCTAAATGCAAAGGGTCATCGATCTAGTGATAACCACGCTTTTAAATCGCTTTCAGACTTCGTTTGAACTCGAAACATTTCTTCTTATTAACTAGTAAATATCATGAAATATCACAAACATGTAGATGCCTATAAGAGAACTCATTCTTGTCATGCCATGAATTAAGTATTACAAGAGTTATACTTAATTCTAATACATTCACTGCCGGCGCGGCCTCGCCACTGGCAGATCAGAATGTTCCAAATCATTGCACCATATCGGAGTCTCTAGCTGATCCTCGCAGCTTCGTGCACCAAGTGGCTTTGCTGTGTCTAATAATACAGAATCTCTCACAAATAATTAACTGTTAGTGGAGAATAATTAAAACAACTAAATACAGAAAATGAGGAATATATATACTCTAATTTAAACCAAACCAATAGATTCTGGATACCTTATACGTCATGCAACTATAGATGTAAAAGCAGGCATATTCTAGCTTGATGAAGCAGGAAGATAAAGACAAGCATGTAGCTAGTTCACTGGGAATCCAATTTGATAGTCTATGCATTTACAGATTTATGGCATCGATCAATTCGATAGTTTTTAGTAGTTTTGCAGTTTTTCATTAACTTCGGAAATTAGAGAATGCAGACTATTTGAAGCTCCCTTCACTCCAATACCAAAAAGATCAAGGCAACCTCGTCTCCTACCTCATGCAAACCCTTAGCATGCGCACACTCATTGTTATCGTGCGCACCCCCAGAGGTATTCATGAAGAAGCAGCCGTGGTCAGCCATCACCTCCTTTCAGACTTGGAGAGAAGAGGAGCCCCAGTTGGACCCAAAACCTAATATAAGCTGGAAACAATGGGACAATTACATAGGGAATAAGAGAATGCAGACCATTTGAAGCTCCCTTCACTCCAATACCAAAAAAATCAAGGCAACCTCGTCTCCTACCTCATGCAAACCCTTAGCATGCGCACACTCATTGTTATCGTGCGCACCCCCAGAGGTATTCATGAAGAAGCAGCCGTGGTCAGCCATCACCTCCTTTCAGACTTGGAGAGAAGAGGAGCCCCATTTGGACCCAAAACCTAACACCCTAAGCAAACACTCATACATACACAGAACAAGTATCAGAAACACGCATATGAAGGAAGAAGGAAATACTTGTTGTGAGAAGAAGCAGAAGAGTTGAAGGGCTCTTATATAGGCTAGCTAGCCTGGTTATGACTTGGAGTTTGATGAAATCAGAGCCATTAAGTTTCGAAAATTTAATATTTATGAAAAAAAAATCTGATAATGGGGGGTTTTCCTATTCAAGAGTTGATGAAAGCGTTGCATTACTATTGCTGATTGAGCATCTTTAATCAGTAACTGGCCGGATTGAGCATCTTTATTCGAACTTTTCAAACTAGGTTAACATTGGTTGTTATAACTATATATAATCAGATATAGTAAATGGGTGTATTATGTATACTTCCATTATTAGAGGCTCTAACGTATGAAGGTCCCATTCAAATTAAGCAATTTGTAGATGCAAAAGTGCTCGCATTTTTTTCCTTCCGGATCCAAAAAGCCCTAGCCTTTTCTTCATTGATCTCTTTCCTCCTAAGCATACCTATCTCGAATTAAACCAAGTTGGCAAAGTTGCAATGTCTGCCTTTGCATAGAGAGAAGGATAGCTTTGCATTGGACGAACACCTTTGGTCATAGTACTAATGTTTCTTAAATTCTTAATGAGCTATACTAAGCATGCTCTGGCTAAGCTGTATTTGATCTTCCATATTGGTAATTAGCAGTCATCGAAGCAATGGAGGGCATCGAGTAGTTTACTATTGACTTATTGTCGATCTACTTCTAATTTCTATTATAAGCATCTCGTAATTATTGAGAAAGAATTAATTAGCTTCATGCTTCCATCCATCAAAACAAAGTTCATTCCTACGTTGCTTTTCCATAGTGGTCCACTACATTTGATATAAGAAAAACCATATACTTTGTTATAGTTAAGCTTAGCTTTGAACATCATCCCGCACAATTATTGTGTTCTTTATAAGCACAATTTACTTACTGGATTATGAAAAAGAAATACTTTGATCAGGAATCACCATCTTTTAACAGACAAAACATAGTAGGCAGCATAATCATAGTTTTATAAGCCACAATCAATTTAACTTTGCTATATTGTAGGCAATATAAGCCAGTGATTTGGGAGAAGAAACTATGCTTACAGGTAGTCCAGTCACACTCACCAGTCACCACCAAGTAGGGCTGGGCACGGGACGGGATGGGCCGGGATTTAGTGAATCCCGTCCCGTACCGAAAATAAAAGAACGGGACGGGAATGCGTTTTTAAAAATCTGTCCCGTACATCCCGATCCCAAACGGGACCGGGACGGGATCGGGATCCCGACAAATTAAGTGTAAAACAACAACTGAAATAAACAAGGTATTAAAAGAGAACTTCTGGAGCTTTTACAAGTTCAGAACGCTCTCTAGCTTTTGCAAGTTCAGAACGCCACATGTGAGCTTCCTGATGAGCAGAGTCTCTCTGCCTAATCAATTGCTCTCTTTCTTTGATCAAGCCCATAGCCTTTGCTTCAGAATCTTTTAGCTACAAATATAGAGAAAGCCAGATCCATCAAAAGTGCTCTAACGATAAAAATCAGTTCTACAAGGGAAATAATAGGTTAAAGTATAAGTATGGAAAGATTTGTGACATAGGAAACCTCATCAATACCTTTGACATGGAAGATTCCTGCTACTTCTCTTATTCTCTTCTTAAACGCTCGATTTCTGCACAAGCAATTCTCCTTTGTTCATCAATTGTAGCTGCTGAGGCTGCAGCCTCAGCAGATTCAGCAGTCTCAGTTAATTTCTCTGCAAGTTCTTTAATTGTTGAATCACGTGCTCGTACGTCCCTAGCCAAATTTTGTAGTTTCTCATCTTTAACCTTCAGTGTCTCCTAAAGAACAGAGATATATACTCAGAAAACATAGGCCATGCGCAACCAGATGATTACAAGATTAAAGAAAAATCACACTATTTGTACCCAGATGCCAAAATGCAATGCAGAAGGAAATTGCACAGGCATACAAGGCACTCTTAGAAGCATCGGTAAGTTTTGTCCTGAAATATAGAAGCTCCAGAAGTTCTCTTTTAATACCTTGCTTATTATTAAAACCAGGTTGAGTTGATCGACTGGTTGTTGATGAAGGGCGATCCGGTTGAGAAGAAATTGCTTCGGAAGAAGCCTGCAGACCAGAAGCACTTCGTCAAGGACGAACCGGTGTTTTCTTCCCTCTAGCCATTAACAAGCTGGGAATCAATTTGAGGTTTAGGTTTGAGAATCGAATTGGGGATCGAATTTGGGAGAGACAAAATAGGTTTCAGGATTAAGGGGATCGAATTTGGTTAAGAGACTGGAGGGAGTGGAGGACTGGAGGGAGACAGGGAGTGGAGGACTGGAAGACCGGAGGGAGACGGGGAGTGGAGGACTGGAGGACCGGAGGACTGGAGGGAGATAAGGAGTGCCGGAGTGTGGATAACTGGATATTGAATTATTGATATCGGATATGTTTGACTGTTTGAGGTTTGAGTCCGTTTGACTATTTGAGAATGAGATGAAATATAAAATAATTAAAATTATGTATTCTAATATTACGGGACGGGACGAGATTTTTCGGGATAGTCCCGATCCTGTCTCGTCCCGTTTCAACATTATCATAACAGGACGGGACGAAATGAGATTACCATTTTCAAAACCTGTCCTGTCCCGTCCCGTCCCGTCCCGCTAACTTTCGGGACGGGACCGGTACGAGATCGGGATTCCGGTACTAAGTGCCCAGCCCTACCACCAAGTATTCTAGAATTTCGGGTCACTTATTTTATAACTTGAACACTATTTTTTAATCTTATTTGGTGAAGGTGGGCAGTGGGACATTTCCCATGTGAATGGCAAATGATCTAACAACAAATTAATTTAAGACTTCAATCAACTTAATTGGAAATGGGAGGTTAATGTTTATAGTCAGCAACTCATCAGAATCTGGTATTGCTTTTGGGTTTTAGATACTCAGAGATCAAGTACCATTTGGTGGGTTAAAGCATAATTCTTTATCTATCTATACGGTCAAAAGCAATTGAGCAAACCTAAATTTTTATCATTTACAGAGATTAGAAAATGCAATGTGTCACTGATGGTGCTAATATTGTCTCCATGTTACCTTCAAGATAATTAGTAGTAGCTTTCATGGCCATCACATTGTAAATGTGGTCCTGGTTACTATGATATATGATCATATGCAACAAGGAACAATATAGAATTAGGATCCACCTCATTCCAATATCCATGGCTGAAAGATAGAACCCTTTTCAAAGAAACATTTTTTCGATAAGGTAATATGAACAAGGTAAATACAAAACATTTCTCATGTACAGTGTAACTCTAAAATTACCGGGGAGAACACAATTGTTCTGCATTTTGTTTAACATTGAACTAGAATCGGAGTTTACAAAGATCGAGACCTCAAGCCAAGGATCAGCCATTCTCGATGAGAAGCTTACTACGAGCAGATCTACAAGTCTCATCAAACTACAAAGGCCCTTTAGAACTTCTGGTGCGCGAGTTCTTTGCTTCTAACCTTGCCTCAAGTAATTTTGCCATCAAGGTATTTTCATCAATGTCTGGGGGCCAATCCAAAGAAGATTCAGATTTTCCAAAATCTGGGGCTGTTAGATTAGACTTCCATTTCTGAACTGGACTAGCATTACCTGTAAACACAGATTGGATACAAGTTTTCACCCTGCAGTTACTGTCAGGATGATTGGATTTTAATAAATCCAATCCATGTGCCTCCACCCTTCTGCTTTGTGTTTCCTGCAGACCTTCTCTGATTGCATCAGAGTATACAGATTGTTCAAGATTGTCAACCATAGCTGCATTCTCTTCTCCCAGCTCGCCATCTTCCCTATCTGCAGGCAGGGTTCTGTTTCCATCACAGGACATGGTTCTCGCCATGTGTTGTTTAAACTGTCCTTGCAAACCAGACGACATATTTCTCTTCATGTGCTCCTCTGCCTTCTTCTTCATGGAACTCGATTTCTCTATTCCTCCATATTGTCCCTTTGCATCATTATTTTTCCGTTGGCTAGAGTTTCGTGTGATTCGTTTTCCACTAACACTCCTGACTGCTTGTAAATAGTGTGAACCACTATCAGTAGAATCTCCAGCCGCATTTCCTGGTGCACTTATAGCCTCATTCAATGGAAAGGACTCTAATGATTGTCGGCGTGAGCAGCTTTCCTTGAGCTGGTTTTGGGGCAAATCAATATTTATCTTCGAGTCAGCAGATCGTTTAGCTTGAAGAAAGGTCTCTATATCAAAACCTAACTTGTCCACAATTGTATTCTTCTCTCCAAGATCATTCTGACCTTCAGCTATCTTCATTTGCATCCGTTCATCAAGCCATGCTTCTGAAATATGGAGAATTAATCTTTCAGAGCTGGCCAAACCACCCTGATCATTCTCATGATTGTGCTTCAGAGATCGCACCTCTTTCTCATACTCTCTTATTCCCTTGGAAAACTCATCGCACAAGTTTTCCAATAGGATACGTGCTTTGTTCTCCCTTTCAAGCTCTCTCAAAGCATTGGAGAAAGCAGATTTCACTTCAGAAAGCTCTCGAGCTAGCTTGCGATGTAGGCTCTCTGAATGCTTTCTCAACTTCCTTTCACCTTCTAGCTCATCCCTAACCAACTGGACAGCTGCTTTGATTTGACTTTGTTCTGAAACATGCTTCATTAAGTCATCCATTTCTTGCCTGTCCCATAGCTTTTCATGCACCAACTCTTTAATTATAGCCTGAGAATGATGTAGTTCCATCTTCAGTGCTTTTACTATTGATATATTAGATGCATGTTGTTCTTCAAGACTCCAGATGCGATTGAGTACTTTAAGTAATTCTGTGGATGTTTTAAGACCACAACTTGACTCACCCTTCCTTCCCTTATATGGTGTGACCTACAAAAATCAAAGGCTGTCTGAGATTTCAGTCCACCAAACACAGATATTGGGTAAATTAGCTTCTCAATCTATGTGAGTTCATAGCAGAAATCTTTTGTCATGCATTAAAATTTTACTTTCTTTGTGATCCCTCACCAAACTGATGTTTTTTTTCTTCTTCTCAATATGAAAGTATTGTACCAAGAAGGCATATTATATCAAGCTAATCCTTCAACAATCTGTCTTATGACTTCTGTCTATAATTTCTGTTTTAAAACATTCCTACAATTTTCCATAAATTCTTTTAGCACACAGTTAGTTTCTAACTAAAGCTCTGTATCTATATAAAAGTTATCTACATATCCATTGCTTCTCAACTATTTATGCCGAACACTCATGGACTTTACAAAAAAAATCCTCTTGAATTTTGACTACGTTCAAGGAGTTGGAAGCTCACTTATCAATCCTCATTGCATATAACATCTTCAAGCGAAAAAAAAAAAAAAAAAAAAAAAAATTTAGATGAACACAAGGAGACATAATACACACCTCCATTGAGCTACCACAGCTAGAAGGAGATAGGGGCTGAAGAGCATGACCATTGCTCTCAACTGCTTGATGGTGCTGTATCAGTGATGTGGATACAAGCTTCCTCAAACTGCTTGCACTTGCCGGCTGGAATGAGACAAAAGGGAAGAGTCAGTAACTAACTATACACATAACTTCAAAGCAGTAAAAATCACAGCACAACTCTCATGTTCTACACAACGGCCTACTCATTCTTCAGAACATCACAGCAATCTTCTATTGATAATGCTGCTTGCCTGCTTCATCTTTCCATCAAGATAGTTCTATGCTAACATATTAACAATGCCAGTTTAAACTAAACAAAGCAATCACTAGAGAAAAAAGAAAAAAAAAAACACTAATTCTAGTTGCACTAAGAAAAATTCAACTTTCCTCATCCTAACACATGATAATATCATAAAGCGCAGGATGAAACAAATATACAGCCAAAATTGCTGAAAGCGCTGAAGAAATAAGAAATAATTTATACAAAACTTGATGTTTCAGAAGTTCAGAACTTACAGAATCAAAAGTAAACTGCAAGTAGTGTAAGTAATTCAGGTAATTAACCAAATGACAGTGAATCTAGCAACTGGCTGAAACTAAATAGCAAGCAATACCAAATCAGCAAAACTTTTAGAAACACATGACATTTCTATATCAGGCTTCAGAACAATTATCAGAAAACAATTATAATCCAACAAAAGCCAAACACTTTAAATTAGACAAAACAACTAAACAAATCCAAAAGAAACACAAACGCCCACAAAACTCAAAACCAAACACTACCTGATCATGAGGGTCCCTAGTAGTAGGAGTGTTAAGCTCAGCCCCATTGTTCTTCCTGTGCTTGTGGGCAAGTCTAGCTCCTGCTCTGCTCATTTGGACAAGTGGGTTCTGGTAAGACTCAATTTCCCAGAGACCAGCACAGAGATTTCTGGCAGAGATTGATGTGGTTGTGGCTTTCAGGTTGAGAAACTCAGAGTTGTTGGGTTTGTTGGTGTGAGGCTCAGTATATAACTCGAGTCTCCAAATGGGCGGTGGCGTACTACAAACCCCTCCTCTTACTGATACTCCTCTGCGTTTCAACTTTTTCACCATCCATCCTCGCTTTTTTCTTTCACTTTCTGCTGCACCCTTTTCTTTTCTTTCCATCTCTCTCCGACTCTCTCTCTTTGAAATTTCAATTTAATATGTGGGTGCTACTCTCTCTCCAAACTCAAAACTCAAACTTTCTCCTGTCTCTGAGTCTCAGCCATGTCCTACATTTTGTGAATCTCTCTATTGCTCTATGTGAGGTTTTATGTTTCCTGTTTCTTTGTCCCCTTCCCCCTATTCACCTAGGTTTTGCCACCTCACCTAGGATCGGGACTGATTTTGCTTTTCTGATTTACCTTCTTCTTTTGCTGAGTGAAACTGTAAAAGTTTTTTTTCCTTGTATATTAACAGTGGTAAGAGTTCTTCAAGCAGGATATTACTAAATGTGATGGTGAAGAACAACTGAACAAGCTTGAAGACACCTCCATTCAAAGGTCAAAACTTGATTAGCATGGAAGAGTTTTCGTGTTGGTAAAATTTTCTTCCTTCGAAATGTTACTGTTTACATGATCATTGCCCTAATTTAATCATAAATTAACAACTTCATGTAATCCTAGGTTAAGCATGTATTTTCTTTGATTTGAGTTTTATACAATTGACTGTCTGGAAATCAGAGCTTGCTGTATCAGTTACATCTTGGACCAAACGAGAAATGCAGATGAGAGATGGATAGATAAAACCATATCCTTTCTTTTGGAAAGTTTGATGTTGTCAAAAGATAAGAGAATCTCTATCTCAATGTTACCACACTAGTTCTTTATGCATATGATATTTTTGTGGACCTTATTCTGAAGCTAAAATCAAAGGCTAGAAAGGCTACAATGATATGCTAGTCCCATGTTTCACTTTTTCACTCACATGGTAAGATAAAATGATAGACTACATCTTGGATTCTTAGATATGCATTCAATGATTCAATACAATGACCCTCTTGTTGCTTTCCTGGTGTGCCTATGCCCTGCATCCTAGGCTAGCTACACTAGCCTGTTATACTATATAGGAAAATGACTTGATAGTAATTAATGTCCAGCTAAATGCACTTAATGTTGTTGTATTTGATCTGCAAATTCTTTGGAAACTTATCACCTTGTTGTTCTAGTCCATTTTAAACCACTCAAAACCCTTCCAATGATATCATTGGATGCTTGTTTTCCAGAACATCGCAATCTGGAGCTAACTTTCTTTTGGTCCCCAATGTTTGCACAACTGCATTCTCAACTTAAGCATCTTGAATGTGTTCCGATGTGGAATTTTATGTCCAAATTCTCGGAAAATCTTAATACAATAAGAATAATGATCTCCCATGTAGAACAATATCCCTACAACATAATCACAATCAACTCTCATGCACGATTCAGAGTGAGGGTGGCATCATAGGTCAGATTGGTTGTTGAAGATCACTAAATCAGTCTGGTTGTTTCAATGAAAGCTTGCTGTCCACAATTCTGGAGTTGAGCAAATCCACAGTTAAAGCCAAAACTTAGCAGTATTGGTCCACCAGGACCAGTTAGAACAAGAACCAATTTTTTGTGGTCCTCAGCCTATTCATGCATTGTATAACCATAGCTAGCTGCATATCTAGGTTCATATTTTTCTTTATGCCCATGTAGTTGTCTCTCTGCTTTATAAGTAATATTTGTCATCTCAGTTGTGGGTTGCTTTAGGATTTCTGGCTTTCTTTTCTGTTTTATCCAGTTTTCAGATTTCAAATCTTGTTGCAGAAAGACCACTCTAGAGTTAGTTTCCCAGTTAACTTAGAATTATGATCCAACTGCAAGGAGTCATTTCAGAGAGTATATATCATAGAGAAAATTTGAGACTTAGCCACCACCTACTGTCGATGGGGAGTCCTACTAACCCCAGATTTTTTAGGCTACGTTTGGCATTACATTTCCGAAATTAACAAACCAAGTTCACCAGAGCTGGCATAGCTTGTTTTCACTCGTACCGATAATGTTAGTCGCAAAACCATGCTGCAAGAGTAGGAAGAAATGCAGCAAATTAATAGCATTGAATTCAAGGTGTTTACTTCTCCTTTACCTGAACAACTTGCTATATGAATTTCATGAAAGAATAAAGGACCACATAAATCATATTTGGACCACTGGTATGGTTTAGTTTTTGACAGAAAACATGGTCCAAATGCTTTCTTTGATGAACATCTAGAACACTCCATTGTTTTTCTTATCCAGCATGGGCAATGATTAGGGAGTCTAACATAGTAACATGGTACTTTCATTCCAGATCTTTGTAAATTGTGCCTTGCCCTTTCACTAGTCTTCTTCTGGTAGAAGTTTCATGATAGCTACTCAGTTCCCCAGTAACAAGGCAAATGTGAATCATGGGATAAAGAAGCAGATATCAGATAAAGAAGATTATCAGTCCCTGTCTTGGTTAGTTTAGAGTTTGATTCATATAACGATATTTAACTCAGAATGTTCAACCCACATGTAAATCAAGGGAAACCATGAAGTCTGATATTAATCCTACTTTCCATGAGAGTTTATGATCAATATGTTCACAGCAAATATCTTCTGGCATATGAGCAATTAACTTTTGGAATTGCATACCCTCTATATCTTAATTAAACTGGAACTAATCATCAGATCACATAAGAATTATGTTATAACTGGCTACCCCTCAATTTTTATGAATCTAGGTTTCTATACCTCATTTAGGAGCATGAGAGGTTCAACCAGGACTTGGAAATAGAACATCTTTGATTTTAACAAGAAATCAAAACAACTAAATGCAACACCTTTGTTGAGTAAAACTGTAGCAGGTGGTATCCTTCATCTTCTGGTCTACAACTAGAACGTCCGGAGTTGAGAAGAGTACTAGAATTATTAGCCTTCAGTAGTTACTTATTTTCTGTATGAAACTTCAGCATCAACAAGAATTAAATTACAAGGGAAGTGGACATACTGAAAATCAGTGTGCCAGTGCGAATCTGTAAACTTATGGTACAGAGAGGTTGTTAACTACTGAAGACGTTGGATACAAGGTTTTCTCTATTAGTTCCCCTGTATAAACACATTACTTGTAAAATTATATATAACTATAAATATATTCACAGAAGACTGCACCGAAAATTCTGATCTGCGTACTTCAGAACTCTACAATGAACAATATTACATGCAGATTTCCATGAGTATATGTTCATAGTGAAATTTACAGCAGCAGCAATAGTGTAGTATATGAACTTGCCATTTAATGGCATTTCCATACCTCTCAATATCTATCTTGATTTCTTTTCTTTACAAACATTACAGTCACTACTGGATCGTAATAATGCATTAAGCTCTACTACAGTGCGATCATGAGATAGCTTCAAATGATAGTAGGAGTATTTGGTCTTAATACACCTCACTAAGTTGTCTAAAAGGGTCATCTAACAGAAATCTTCGATGAAGATGCAGCTGAGACCCTGTCAACAAACATATCAGGAGTTCATTAATCAAAATGCATTCCTAATAGGAACCCTCCATAGCTAGAACAGTTGAAATTCATGTGAAAATCAATAGATCACAACCAATGTGAAGCATAAAACTAGAACTCGCCCAAGTTCACTCAACATATTGTTTTATTGATGAGTATCTATTCTTGTGAAAATAATAAATCAGGACCATAGCAGGTCCAAACTTGAATAGATGGATTTGGAAAATGTAGCAGATAAAAACTAATAGGCAGAGAAAACATACCGGCTATTGGTAAAGTTGTTTGACTCTTCAGGTAGAAACACTTCGCTCATAAACTCTTGAAAGCGAGAAGAATAAGCTTTGGGGTTCACAGATGCGATGGACTTTGAGTCATATTTGATGGACTTGCAAGCATGCTCAAGGCGTTTTCTTATATTGTAACTCTGACAAATATCTATGATTCTAAAGAATAAAAGAACATTGAAGCATTCATGTGCTGGCTGTGCTCTAGATCTAGAGTGTCTGGACTTATATGATCTTGAACATCCCACCATTTCTTTCCTGAAGTCCCGAACAGCACGTGCTGGCAGGCTTGCACCAAATTGATAACCAGGCCTGCAGTAGAAGGACAATGAGCTCTTAATGATTTTTGTTAATCATACTAAATCTATCTATGAATATGTTATAACAAGTCTCTTGATTGTTCCAATAAAATATGTAAGATTGTATGTTTTTCGCTCTGGAAATGTTGGAATCACTGCTGATTATCAGCATAACCATCCCAAACTCAGCATATATGACAACTGAGTTAGGAATCCAGATAATATAATTCATCTATGACAGCTTCAAAATATTAAGAATGTGTCCATTTAAACAATGGAGGACAAGGATTTCACAAGTGCCTTGGGGAAGAAAAACAATAGAGACAATATACCTGTCAAGTAGGTCGCAAATATCAGCAAGAGTTAACTCTGAGCATTCACTTCCTTCTGAAGTATCGTCCATTATCTCTTTATCAGTCCTTCTGGAAATTCTTTCCAGTATATCTTTATCAGTCGTTCTGGAAGTTCTTTCCATTATCGCTCTATCAGTCTTTCTGGAATTTCTTTTATCAACTGAAAGTGCCAAGAAAATAAATGTTTATATATATTTCCTAGTATAACCGGGAAGACGTGTGTGTGTGTGTGTGAGAGAGAGAGAGAGAGAGAGAGAGAGAGAGAGAGAGAGAGAGAGAGAGAGATGCATGAAATATAAACAATCTTTTCTATCATTGAAGGCCACAAAGGGGAAATTTCACAAGGAGAAAAAGACTTGCAAAAGAAATACTGGAATTGAATTTAATGAAAACTCTGACAGCGCGCCGGATAGCTTCAAACAAATTGTACTACACAAATACCTGATTTACTAACAATATAAGATATCTAGCAGCAGATTATTGTTCCACATATTGTACTGTATGTTCGATACAGTTGATGCAACAAAGAGGAAACTGTTAGAGTCCACATTTCTTTCCAAACACTATTCTTGACACAACAAGAAGAACAGGAAGAGAAAAATACGCTTCTAATAAAAAATAACTAGTTTTTCTACACAAGTGGAAATGTATGGCTACTGTATTCTTTATATTAGATTTTCCTATATCTAAATAAAATTTTGTGCTACAAAATATTATGAATTGCTTGAAAGTTAACACTCAAGAAGTTTCTGTCCAGGAAAAAAAAATATCCGTAAAGCGAAAAGGGATCTCGAGAACCACCTTCATGTGGAGATTCAATTTGTATAGCTAGAAACAAACTATAATCCATGATGCCTTCATCTTCCAAAAACTCGCAGTCATACTTGATTTGCCTATAAAATGAAAAACAAGAATGAAGCTGATGAGGAATGAAAAGGGATTCATATATCAGGAACAAAAAGCATCTATATATGCACCTTTTTGAATATCGTCTATCTTTTAAGATTAATCAGCTACTTTTAAGATTAATCAGAAATCTATGTACTATAGGGCCCCGTTTGTATGATAGGAAATCATGGTATTGAAATGGAATTAGTTTCATTTTTCATTTTAATGTGTTGCTTAGTTGTAAATAAAGACATGAAAGGAAACAAAAAATGAGATATGACTAGAAATTGACTCACTCATAAAGCCTGAATTGAATTACCTAGTGAGGGGTGGTATTTTATTTCCATTCTCACTGTCAAAGATAAATTACAGAAATTAGCCATTTAAAAAGTTTATATTCCCTTAAATAGATCGCTTATGCAATTAATAAAAGGGTGTTATTGGAAATTAAAGCTTTCAATTTCATTATTATGATTTATTAAATATTGTGTAATATGAATGGAAATGAATTACTAATTTAATTATTATATCAACCAAACACCTACATGGAAATACTAAAACCTTTTCCATTCCATATCAGTACGGAAAGGAAAATAAATCATTTCCTTATCTTGACATTCTTGCTAACCAAACGGGGCCTAGGTGTTGCAAAATTCAAACAAATTTTTTAAACTTTCCATATGGAAAGATGTTCAGAGAAATGATCAACAGGGTAAAGAACTTACGCTAAGAGCCGAGCTCGTACCAATGGATCCAGGTAAAAGCAAAAATCAAAATCCATATCCTTATGTACAGGTCTCTCATGCACAATGATTTTGTTCTCTGCTCGACCTTTTACAGAGCCTTTGAGATCATAATGCTCAAATATGGAAATATCTGACGGGACTATGTTTTCCCAAACACCGAAGTAAACCTGCTCATTGAAAGTAAATGTTGACGATCCGAGGAACATGATGCTAATTGAGGAAATATTTTGCAAGGAATATTTGTCTTAAATGGGAGGTAGACATTTTCAATTCAGAGTATTGCTCCTTCAGAACATCCATATTATTCAAGCTAAACTACCTGAATGATACGTCCACCCTTCTAAGATATCTTGTATGTTATGAAATCCATTTCATTGGATTAACAATAACATCATAGGCAAATAAACATGGACTTTTGAATTTTCACTTGTATTAGTTGGTTGGAATTTTAAACTTTATGGAGTTCATGTTGTCAGGCCAGCAGGAGGTATTAAGGTATGATTTTTTCTGTACTTTTCCATTGATGTTTTCTTATAGTACTTTTCCATTAAACTTTATGGAGTTCACTTGTATTAGTTGGTTGTATAATCTTTTGTTATATTGATCCACCTCAATTGCAATTATAAGAAAACATCAATGGAAAAGTACAGAAAAAATCATACCTTAATACCTCCTGCTGGCCTGACAACATGAACTCCATAAAGTTTAACTATTACTGAGGAACCGAACTTCATAAGATGATGGTAGTAGTTGGGAAGCATCTCTAGGAGTATCTATATGAAATATCAAACAGCAAATTTCTCAGTATACTGATCAAGATACAGATGCAAGGGACAATATATGTGTTCATCCAACAATTAAGTTCTAATGATCATTAACTTTAGATTAGAACTTGATAAATCAGTATTCAATCTCCTAGAAGAAGAAAAATATTGGACAGTTTATGAGTTCATGAAACAACAAGGAAAAAAATGGGAGAGAAAAAGAAGAACACAGAGAGATGACCCTTTTAGAAATAAAGAAGCAGAAACAATTTCTCGATTTCCAAGAATCATTTAGAACAAACACATTTGTATCCATAAAAGCGAGAATAATAAAATGTCACCGGAGATTCATATATTACCTTCACCTCAGATTTGCGCAGGGTTTTGATGACAAACCGATTGTCGTTGGACAATAAGAACATCATACCAGGTTTCATAGAGAATGAAACCTCCCTTAGAGTCTCATCTCCACATACTGACAACTGGTAATCGGAATATTCAATACTGTCATTCTCCAGTATACGTCTGTAAAAAATCTGCTTGTTACAGCTTTTGCAATTTTCAAAGATAGAAACACAAACAAATTTGTATTTGTACATAAATGAAGCATTATATCTGTATATGATATAAGCATTGGCCATACAAGAATAACTTTCAACTAGTTATTCTGATGTGCATCTCTATGGACCCAACAACTATCAAATTTTAACCCAAAAATGACTTTCTGTATCCTGTCTGGTTTAATTATATGTTCTATTTGATAATTTGTTTCTCCAATGGGTCAGAAATAAGCCATTCTTAAGCGTTGAACTTAGCACCATCCAAGGTTGGGTTCATAACTTCATACATGTAATCCACCCTATTTATGGACTTGATTAACTGCCCTAAGCTTCGGTTCATTAAAATTGCATCACTCTTGCATATTCATTATTAAACTCATCACTTGCACAAAATGACAACAAAACATAACAAATGAAATCAAATTTGACATACAAATACATTTGAAAGGAAACTAAGCAGAAACCTGAAAACAGCAGGGCTATAATCTTTCCATTCAAAATCAGTTGCGAAATAAGGAAGCTGTCTAAAATCTGGTCTAGAATATCTGATTCGGTTACTTTTAGTAGCCTTGAAGTCCTCCGGTGAGAACTCCTCCTTCAGATCATCCATGTAATTTCCCTGCAAAATGTCTATATTGGATCAGCATTTCAAATTAGGCACTGCAGCCCTTCTGTTAGCAACAAGTTTCACATTATTTTACTTGTCATCATACATCACACAGATGTTCCTCAGATATGTTGTTCTTTCACATAAAATGCACTGCAGTAAACAACGTATACTTCATACATTACATGTCTGCAATGAACATGACATGTTTTGGTTTCATATAGATGTTATTCGTGATGTTTATATAAACGACATACGATATGAGGGTAATCAGGCCCTTAAAGGATCTCTATTTATGTTGGTCCACAAAGACTAAACAACATCATAACCTTTCAATTCAATTGCTAACCCTGCAGGAACAAATTGAGCTGCAATTTACTCATTCCCTTATATGATTAAGCAGCTGACTTGCCCCCTCCTGTTTCTTTTTGTATTATTCGAAAACCTCCTAAATCATATATCACTTTCTAGATTCCCTTATCATCTTGTAAAACCCTATTCCAATTCCTCTTCTACGCATTAATCCAAACAAATCAAAATACATTGATCACCACCCAAATTCAGAGAAAGATAAATCCAAACTAGATGAAAAGATCCCAAATGAGGAGCTCACTATTTCTGACATTGTCAAAACCAACCACCACCAAGGCACCAATCAACCAAACACCAACACCCAAAATCACCCTTTGCCTTCTTCAATATCTCTAATAAAAAAATTCCGGAAAACAAACAGAAATTTAAGGGAGATGAAACAAAACATTACCTTTGAAATAATCCCTGTTGATGCCTCCAAGGGAATTTAGAGAAGAAGGACCTTGATGAAAATTGTTCCTTTCATCATTCAAGTTTTAAGAGAAATGAGCTTTAGTTATTGCCATTGTCATGGTTGTTATGAGGAACAGACAGAGAGAATTGGCCATTGAGACTGGAATACTGACAAATGCTGTTTTTGGAATGCCCAGCTAACCAAGTTTCTGCGTCTGGTTATAGAAAACCTATTGCCCAACGGTCTAATTTTTATATGACCATATTGCCCTTGATTATACTTGTGGGAAAAGGCTCATCGCATGGCCATTGTTAGAAACTTAGAACGGAAATGGATACTTCTTCACGACCTAGATGTGAAATTCTTTATTTATCGAGACACGGTTTTTTTTTAAGTTTTTTAATATGTGCCGAATAACTATGTTAGAATGTTTATTTCTTTTAAAAATAAATAGAGATTTAGCTTCAATCAAATAATGATAATACCGACAATAATGTAATGTGTACCCATTCAAGTTATTATGGAACAGTTTATATATCTGTTTTGCTCCTAAAAAAGATGTCCAAAAGGTTCGACATAAACAAATTGTATTAAAAACTGAATATGATAAAAACTAAACCTGATAAAAATAAAAAAAACTACAACCATTTATTGATGGAGCCTGCCTTGATGTAGCTAAGAATATTTGATCAAATGGTTCCCTTGCACTACCCAACAAAAGAGGCAAGAAAATTCAAGATTTCAAGCGAAACAATCTCAATTATGTTAATAGATGTATATATTCGTAAATCAGGACAGAATTATTTTGTTTATCTTATTGATCTTAGAGGATTGTGTTCTCATAGTTTAAGAAAAGGGAAAGAGGATTCCCATCACCTGAATGGACCATTGAACTTATTTTATCAGAGGAAATAGACATTACATAAGAGGTACCACCCAACCTTTTGGTTTTCATGGATTATTGACTGTAATCATCTCATTGGATGTTCTTATCAAAATGTTTAAGAACCGTCACCAATTCTATAGGAACAAATCACCATCATCACCATGGTTCAAGGAGCTACACATTGTCCTTTTCAATGGATAGAAAACTGTAAATCTTTTGTTTGTGAAGGGATGAAAATGAGAATGTAATGGTTGATGACAGAAACATGTAGATATCTACTATCACTGTATAACAATGCAAAATTCAGCTACTAAATTACTAACTGACGCTACGAACGGTCGTATCGAAATCTCATAGTTTAGCTAGCTAATACCTTATGGCATTACCAATTAGCTCTAGTTCACTCTAAGTAGGAACTTAAAAAGTGCGTAGTGGATACAAGCCTTGAGGCCAGAAGGCAATGTCCATTTGGAAAAGCAGCATCACCCAATTTCATACAAATCACAATCCTTCCATCGTCACATCTCCACCACGTGAAATCCACCATCCTTAAAGCAAAGTGTGGATCTTCGTCACTTCTCAACCAACCCACACAAGGCAAGCTGGTATAGTTGATACTCCACTTCCAAAATACATAATGCCACATCAAATTCTTGATCATTTCTCGTAAAATACACGTAAGGAGAATGGTACTCAAAACTTTGGTCATTGGCTCATTGCCGGATTCATACATTGTAGAAGAAAGAACACAAGCAAATAGATATAGGAACTCAGGATTGGATATTTCCAATACAAAGAATAATATACCCATATGACCATGAATGAGCAGAGTTATATCTGCAGGTACATTATAGTTGTGTACAAGGCTTTTAGAGCTCGGATGGGGTTCAGAAAGGCGCTAACAGGGAAACAAACAGAAAATAAGTGCAGAAACAAAGAAAAATCTCAGACAAAATGATCTATACCACCACCAGATCAATGATCAATCCACAGGGACAATTATCAGGGATTTACTTCAAGTCGAGGTTCGAAACAAAAACCAGTAAAGAGCTGGAGAGGGAACCTCTTGGTTATCGGGCACTTCTGTGACCATCTCCAATGTTTCAAGCGCATGTCAAACAGAAGAAGAGCCGGACCTCCATAACTCTGGATGTATATGAGATCATCTACACCACTGCTAGCAAAAACTTCATCGAATTCTCCAAATCCTTGGAAATACTTGTGAGGCATACGGGCAATCTCTTGCCACACCCTCCCATTTAGGACCCATATACCAATCCCCTTAATTATGTCAGGGCGATCTAGTTTCCCAATTCCTCCCACCATAACCAGCTTCTCCCTCAAGTTCATTAGACGGCCACATGTAAGAGCACAAGGTACAGGAATGAAACTACGGATCAACTGCCCATGGGAAGAGCGAGCAGAGAGATTGTAGGAGAGTAGGCCATGACGATTCTCTGGTGCCCCACCCCCTGTTGAGTAAATCAAGAAGTACAAAACCCCATCACATACCACACTCTCATCGCCACCTCTCCATCCCGTCAGAACTTCTGTCACAGGGGAAAGCCACATTGTTGTCTGTGAATCATATATATGAACAGAAACATCCCATTGGAAAAAATTTCCAGCAACTTGCTTAGATTTCACCACTGTGATAGTATAACTTCTTGAGACCCTGTTAGCCCAAAACGCAAGTGCACTGTAACAATCCGAAAATCTCAAGCCAGGAGGCTCCTCAAGCTTCTTGTATATTTTGGTAAGAGGGTTGCAGACGTATAACTCACTTCTACTGTCATTGTCCATAAAGCAAACCAAACCACATGAGGAAGCAATGCACCAATTTGATGTCTGAATGCAGGGTAGCTCAATGGCATACCACTTTCTAAGTACAGGATCATATGCATAACCAATCGGTTCACTGCAGCTTGTAAACATAAAGTACCAAGGTTTTTGTGGTGGCAAGGGTGAATTGGTTGATATATATTTTTTTGAACTAACAATGCCATTCCACCTTTTGCACACAGACTGTGCTCTGATAATGCTTGCAATTGGTAGATATGCTATTATCCGTTCCAAGAGTTCATCAGGAAGGAAAGATTCAACTGAAACTACAGTAACTTCTTGACTCCCTTCATCACTCAGCTCTGCATATGATTCATACTCCCCAACCTCTCTTGGTCTGTCATCGAGGTAATGGCTGAACCATGATGTTTCTTCCGCCATGATCAAGAGGTGTAAGAACCTGATCATACAAAAAATAAACGAATTCATGTTACATCGGTACACTAGATAAGGATTGGGAGAGGAAATTCATCTAAGAATACTTTACATATGGAACCAGTAATCTAAACCAATACAAGTCAGATGACAATTGGGGGTATCAACTGGGATGTCTGATACAAGTCATACAACTAGTCAGTTATCTAATTTTTCACAATTACTAATTCCTCCGCCTCAAAAACATGTATTTACTTGAGAAAAGAAGCATGAATCAACATGCAGATCTCAGATTTAAGCCTGTCAATGAGTAGCTATATGAGAAAAAGAAATGACAAAACAAAATTCTGGCAAGGGTATTTATATCAAACCAACTTGGAAGATTCTTGTTCCCCTGACAAAGATTCATATCAGAATATCCAAACCAATCCCAAGCCATAAACTTTCAAGCATTCCAATTGAAAAATAAATAATAAAAAATAAAAACTCATTTTCCAAGTTTAGATACTCATAGTAACTGATCGCTTTACATATAATAAATGCAGCATGACAAAATTAAATCTTGAAACTGTCGGAGTTTCAATACATTGCAGAGAAAGAACAAAATCAAAAACCCAGACAAGAAAACAATCACATACGACAATGCATGCAATGATGTAAACCCAGAACCCAGAAGGTCAATATCAGAAAATGAAAAGTTTTGTAATCCACATCCAAAATCGTATTGAACAAAACGTTAACTTTGATCAAACAAAACTGATCATTAACAAAGATGAAACTGTATGAAGAAAAGAATCAAACTTTTACCAGATTTCTTACTGCAATGGAGACAGGACTAAACCAAATACTCCTGTATTTTCAAAGAGAAAAGCTTTTCTGGACCTCAAAATCTAACAGTGATTTGTGACATGAGCTAATGAACAATGTTAGATGAAAAGCAATTGGTTCATAGATAGCTTTCAATCAAACATCACAGCCTTCACAAATCCATAAACCAAACACCATCAACAAACCAAATCCTCACCAAACGTTGATGACACAAACAAACCACAACAACCAAATTCACATAGCAAAAAAACAAAGCAGAAAAAACCAATTCCGTAAACGAAACCCATCAAGAAAAATTTACCTCTGAGGCCAAATGGGTCTGCTTAGATTTGCTCACAGACTCCAAAGAACTCAACTTTCATACAAAACATAGGTAAATACGATATGGGTTGTGCCCAAAGTTGCAAGCTTTCTCACTCAAAAGGGTTTGCTCTAGATTTGGCTTATGAGTTGAGACCAATATGCCTCGGCAAAACCCAATTTTAAAGAGAGAAAAACTGTTTCGGTTTCTTTTTCGATGCAACAAAAACGACAGGAGGTAATGAAGCAGGAAGGCGTTTTATTTCTCCTGTAGGAGCCTGTGTTTGGGTGTGAGCGAGGGAGAGAGAGGCGCGTGAAAGCGCGTGGGGGTGGAGGTATGTGCTTCTGTGCATACAACACAGAGTGAGCTCAAGACATGGGTCTTGTGGTATTTATTGAGGTGTTTGATGGGTTTTGAAGAAGAAAGGGATTTTTGGCCACAACAGTCACAAACACAACCAAAAGGGAAAAGTATAATGCTCTCTTCCTCACTACCTCTTGTAATTGTTAGCTTATTAGTGTTTGGATGAGAAAATTATGAAATTCGTATGAATGTGTGGTATATGTAATTCCATGAATCGAAAATTTAATCGTGTTTGATAAAGGAAAGTTTTAAAAATAATATAAAAAAGAATGTTGTTTTGGAAATGAAAATTGAATACTCTAATAAAGGAATTCTATTTTGGAGGAAATTGAAGTAGGGAATTAAGGATAAAAAATAAAAATAAAATAAAATAAAATATAAAAAAATATTAAAAAATGTAAAAAAATATAAAAAATGTCTCTTGTCCTGAACAATTTGAAGGGAGAAAATCCATTTTTCTCGGTAAAAAATAGGTCATTGTGTGTGGATTCAAATTGAGGGTGTGTAAATTTCACTTTCCAAGTTAAAACACTCATTCAACCGTTTACTGAAATTTTTTCACTTGGTCCTCATTATAAGGTACTCACTAGAAGCTCTTCAATAAAATCCTTAGTTTAAATAAAATCCAGTCATTTTTTTGTCTACTCATCCAAACATATCTGTTCTCATCATCATCATTTCCTAGTACAATTTGCATTTTTGCGCCCTTAATTTTCCAACTACTACTACATTTTTCATTTTAATTCCAATGTTGCTCTTGTGTGAAGTAGGCATATACTTTTCCTACCATAAAATATATGGCATATACTTTACCAACTATAACAAGGCATTCCATAGTCCATCGAAACCAAACCACATGGGGTAACCTTCTTTTCCTCTTTTCATGTTGTTTAAAAACAGCAAAGGAGGGTGATGGGGTTAGAGCCTTAGGGTGGTTAGAGGCACAATGACCCTTCTTTACCTAACTAAAATGTCATGCTTCTATTTCAAATAATATTTGGTGATAAAGTTTTGGTAAGGTGTGACAAATTCATAGAGTCTTTTTTCTTTTCTTTTTGTTAAATGGGAGGAGGAAGGAGGGATTCTGATCCATTAAATAACGACGATATTGGCTCACGGCGGCTAACTAGGGGATGAACTCCCTACAATACAAGTCAATGTCCAATAAAGCTGCAAAAACAGACAACTTGTTTTACCAAAGCAGCCGAATTATTACTAATCAGAAAGATGAAGCCTAAAGAAACTACTGAAAAGAAAAATTGCCTGGCCCAATCTTATTTGAAGATAGAACCACCATATTGATTCTCTAGACCTAAAACTCAACGGTGTACGTTTCGACAATCAACACAGCCACTGTAACGTCCAACAAGCAACAATAAAGCTAGAGGAGAAACAATCTGCCTCACAACAAGCCAATCCAACCCAAACTTAATGAACACGAAGAAGAATGACTTGACCAAAAATGCGCAACTTAGGCAGAGACCTAGCCAACCCAGACCAACCTATCCGAAAAGCAGCCCCAAGCTTCACCACTCTGGCGGCCTCCAGTGTTCCTCTACCATCATGAGATCTTAGTGCAGTCCGACCCTAGTTCATCTGCCGCTTGAAAACTGACCCACCTGACGACCTACTTCGACTCAATGAAATGGAGTCCTAGACAACTTTGTGGTCGACAAAAACCCACCTCGTCACCCTCTGCTACGAGCCTATGTCCACAACCTAGAAGCGCTTGTGTTGCACCTCCTTCGAATCACATAAATTGAATTGAAGGCCGAACCAGAATAACAATATGAGGAATCAACTTTGATTTCTACCTCAAGGTCGTCGCCCAAGAGCCTTCACACCACACAAAGTTCTTCGAGTCTAATAAAAATTGATATCGGTGTAAAAACTGAATTATATTGATCTATGTTCGATGTACAACATTTATACAGCCTAGGAGTTATACTGACTCCATGATTCTAGCTACAGATAAGGAATGAAATAAACTAGGATATCTGTTACAATAACAACAAGATTACCAAACCTAACTAATTGAGATATTATCCTGTAGATGTCTCAATACTCCCCCTCAAGTTGGAGTGTATGTTAATTACACTTAACTTGCTCAATAGCTCAGCAAATTGCTTTGGCTGTAACGGCTTGGTAAAAATATCAGCAGGTTGCTCTGCTGTTCGAACATGGGCAGTTTTGACAAGTCCTCTTTGGATTTTCTCACGAACAACATGACAATCAATTTCAATATGCATTGTTCGCTCATGAAAAACAAGATTGTATGCTATATAAAGTGCAACTTGATTATCGCAAAAGAGAAGTGTTTGTTGTGTACCTTTTACGTTCAAGTCTTTCAGAATATTCTGCAACCATGTAATTTCACAACATGTAGACGTCATAGACCTGTATTCAGCTTCTACACTAGATCTCAACACAGTTGTTTGCTTCTTTGTTTTCCAAGATATAGGTGCATTACCAAGGAAAGTACAATAACCAGTTACTGACCTCCTCGTGTCTTTGCATCTTGCCCAATATGCATCACAATAAGCTCTCAGTTGTATTCTTCCTGTGGACGGCAGCAATATGCCTTGTCCTGGCATCTGCTTCAAATATCGAAGTACTTTGTGTGCCGCCTCCAGATGTGGCTCTCTTGGTTTATTCATGAACTGACTTAGGATGTGAACAACATACACAATGTTTGGTCTTGTGATAGTGAGATAGATTAGTCTTCCTACCAGTCGTCTGTACTGTGCAGGATCAGATAACAGCTTTCCCTCTCCTTGTGTTAAGACCGTGTTGTATTCTACAGGAAATGTGGTATGTTTTGCACCAAGGAAACCTGAATCCTCCAGTATTTCCAATGCGTATTTTCTTTGACTGAGCGCAATTCCTTGTTTGGAACGAGCAACTTCTATTCCAAGAAAGTATTTGAGTACTCCCATATCTCTCAACTTAAACCTGTCAAATAAGTATCTTTTCACCATGGTTATGTCGTCAATGTGACTTCCTGCTAGAATAATGTCATCAACACATACCAATAAGACTGTAAAGCAGGCTTTATAATTTCTGACAAATAAAGAATAATCTAACTAGGATTGTTGAAAACCGGTAGTTGTAAGAGCTTTGGATAATTTGATGAACCACTGTCTAGAGGCTTGTTTAAGGCCGTACAATGATTTGTGTAGCTTGCAGACTCGATTCTCCTCCTTTCCTCCGAAACCAGGAGGAAGTTGCATGTAAACTTCTTCATATAAATCCCCATGTAGAAAGGCATTACTGATGCCAAGCTGGTGAAGATGCCACCCTTGTAAAGCTGACAAACTGAGAAGGATTCGAACAGTAGTGAGCTTGGCTACTAGTGCAAACGTTTCACAATAGTCTATGCCTTCAATCTGACTGTAACCTTTAGCAACGAGGCTGGCTTTGTACCGTTCAACACTGCCATCTGGATTGTATTTAATCTTGTATACCTATTTGCAGCTGATAGGATGTTTATTCAAGGGTGGTGACACAAGGCTCCAAGTACGATTATGTTGCAAGGCTCGAATCTTATCTTGCATGGCCTGACACCATTTGGGATCAAGTACTGCTTGTGAGAAAGATGTAGGCTCACGTTGCATGGTTAGCGCAGCAGTAAAGGCACGATGTGAATTCGAAAGTCTATCATAAGACAATACAGCAGATAAAGAATGAGCCGTACCTGAGACCTCGGTCGGTGAAGATGGTGTGACAACACGTGAGGGGAGAGCTGCCTCGATATGAAAGTCTTGCAAGAGGCTTGAAGTCCTTGTTGGTCGAGTTGATCGACGTGGAGCAGGCTTTGGAGAAGAATTGGGAGACGCAGGAGAACTAGACGCACTTGTTGGAGGAGATTGAGGTGTTTGGAGAATAGGACTTGGTGATGGAAAGGTTTGAGCAGCGGAAGGTGACTCGATGGACTCGATATCGGGATGTGTATATCAAACGGAGTGATTGGCGGAGAAGTGGAAAGAGCAGAAGGAGATTCGGTAATTATCTCACAGTGATTCTCGCTAGATATCCTAGGAGGATTAGGACGGGAATTGTTTTGACATGGACTGGTTTGACTAGGAAGGACAGAGTTGGAATTCTTAGGATTAGCGTGTTCAGCAAGACTGTTGGCGTGATTTATGTCGCTAGAATTTCGTAAAGAATCACTGAAATTGGAGAGAGAATTTTGTGGGATTGGTAGATCAGAAGAATTAGGAGATTTTGTCCGATAAGGAAAATCTTCCTCAAAGAAAATCACATCCCGAGAGAATAAAATTTTCTTGTTTTTAAAATCATAAACCTGATAACTTTTTTTACCATGAGGATAACCCAAGAAAAATACATTCAACTGACTTGGGATCAAATTTGCTGGGTTTCAATGGATGTGTGGAGACATAGCACCTACAACCAAAAACTCGTAAATGGTCATGATTTGGTTCTTTGGAGAAAAGTTTCTCAAATAGTGTTTTTCCTTTCAAAAGAGGTGTTGGAGTGCGATTTATGAGATAACTAGCTGTGAGAATGGCTTCACCCCAAAATCGTTTCGGAAGATTGGCTTGAAAAAGGAGTGAACGAGCAACATTTAAAAGATGACGATGTTTCCTTTCGGCAACACCATTTTGTTGTGGATTATTGACACAAGTTGTTTGATGTTCTATGCCTTTAGATGCATAATTATCAGGCATGAGATACTCAGGACCATTGTCACTTCTAATGACTTTGACGCGCTTATCAAATTGAATTTTAGCTAAATGAACAAAACCGACAATGAGTGAACGTGCTTCAAACTTATGTTTCATAAGGTAAACCCATGTAGCCTGTGAATAATCATCAACAATGGTGAGAAAATATTGTGCACCAGTGAGTGAAGGAACGTGATAACCGCCCCAAATATCAATATGAATCAATTCAAAACAATCTTCACTGGAAGTAATACTTAAAGAGAATGGTTGACGAGTTTGCTTAGCCAAATGGCAAATTAAGCAATTATTTGGTGCACAATTGTCTTTAGAAAAATGAAATAATGAAAATACTCGTTGTGATGGGTGGCCAAGACGCTGATGCCAAAGGTTGGATTTTTGAACTCGAGCCATATTGCAAGTTCCTTTCTGATGATGATCGAGACAGTAGACTCCCTCCCTCTCAGTGCCCATCCCAATCATCTTTCTCGATCGTAGGTCCTACATAATAAAAACTTGCCTCAGAAATATGGTTACATAGAATGAATCTCGAGCCAGTTTGCTAACAGATATCAGGTTCAGATAAAAGGAAGGAACACATAGCACATTCTCAAGCTTTAATTGAGATGCAAATATTACTGTCCCAATGTGTGTAACTTGAGCAGATGAACCAGATGGGAGTCTTACAGTATAATTCATGGCAAGTCTTTTGGAAGTAAGAAATTCATCATTGAACACAATATGATCACTGGCATCGCTATCTATAAGCCACGTTGGTGTATGACAACAATTATTAGCTAGGGAGCAACCTTACCAGGGAGTTCCTCATAGTCACGGATTTTACCAGCTTGAGTTAGAGTTTGATTGTTGTCCAAAAGTTCTCTCAAACGAGCACATTCTGCTTGTGAAAAAGGGAAGCTGGTAGACCCTTCACAAGCTGCTAAGATATGATTAACTCGGCTGGTTCCTTCTCCAGATTGTGCTGCTTTTCTCTTTCTACAATCTTCATAGACATGTCCCTTGAGATTGCAATAGGAGCAGAGCAAGTGTTGTCGGCAAGTCTCGGCGGTGTGCCCTTTCCAGTCGCAAATTGTGCAACGTAGGTGAGCTTTGCAATTTTCAGTAGAGTGGTTTGTTCTGTCATATTTGTTACAGCGCTGCTGCTTGCAGTCGTTGCGCCCTGACTTGCGTGCATAGCCCACAAAGGGCTCACGAGAGGGCTCGGACCCGCGCGCTGCAGTGTTGCTGTGTTGCGTTGCGTGCTGTACTGCGCGCTATGCTGCAAGAGGTTCGGCAAGAGGCTCCTGGCTGCGGCGTTACTGCTGCACATGGAATGCAGTGAACCTGGAAGGCTTCATTATGGATTTGTTTGCTGCAACCGCGGCTTGTTTTTCATGTCTGAGGCAAATGGAATACACTTTATTCAATGATGGCAGTGGATCCATGGCGATAATGTTGCTTCGAGTAGTAGCAAATTCATTGGTCAAGCCCATCAAGAACTTCATGATCTTTTGAGTCTCAACATACGTTTTCAATTCTTCTCCTGCCTGACAGACGCAAGCAGGGATGTTGCAAAGAGCTTCCTTCTCATCCC
The DNA here is from genome assembly GCA_009720345.1 of Fragaria iinumae. Classification (NCBI taxonomy): domain Eukaryota; kingdom Viridiplantae; phylum Streptophyta; class Magnoliopsida; order Rosales; family Rosaceae; genus Fragaria; species Fragaria iinumae. The sequence goes on along the minus strand of CM019123.1, from coordinate 16,999,520 downwards.
AAAGGCTCTTGAACTGAGTGAAGAAGGATGTGACAGATTGGGATCCCTGCGTACAATCATGAATCGAGTTCTCAATATGAAAGAGTTGAACAGTATTTGTTTGTCCAAACCTTTCATGCAACTCAAGCCAAACTGTCCTCGAATCTTTGCAGTGTGAAAAGCTTTTGCCAATTTCTTTGGACATCGATGCTTTTAGCCATGTTTTGACTAAGATATCGCATCGATTCCATTGATTCTACTCGTCCGGGTTCTTCTTGGGCTTAGGTAGGGTTCCATCGACGAGCCCTATTTTGTTTTTGATCTGAAGGGTCGAGTTCATGCTGTCTATCCATGAACTGAAGTTGTCTTCGGCCAGAAGTTGTGGAACCAAGATTGCTCCAGGTTGATCTAAATGGTGAATGTGCAAGGGATGATTGGAATTCTCCCATGTTGGGGCTTTGTCTAAGGCTGTTGGTTTCTGGTCTTCTCCTCCTGCCATTGTTTCGACAGGGTTGTAGGTTTAGGTTTTGTGTTTGGTAGGTCCTCAAGAGCACGAAGGCTTTGATATCATAATAAAGATTGATATCAGTGTAAAAACTAAATTATATTGATATGTGTTCAATGTACAACATTTATACAGCCTAGGAGTTATACTGACTCCATGATTCTAGCTACAAATAAGGAATGGAATAAACTAGGATATCTGTTACAATAACAACAAGATTACCAAGCCTAACTAATTGAGATATTATCCCGTAGATGTCTCAATAGAGTCTTCCTCCTACCACCCCTTAGGCTCAGACACTGGTCTCAGGACCTCATAGCCACGACTGGAAGACGTCGTTTCGAAATCACCAGCCCTCTAGTTCGCCGCCTAACTTGTCGTCATCTCTCGAGAAACACGATCATGTGTCTTGTCGGGAGGAAGGTCGCCGCCACCACAAGAAACCATAACAAAGGTTCAAGCTTCAAGGTTGCTCTAAGAGAAACAAACTCAGACGCTTCACATTCTGAAAAATCCAAAAATATTTTTCATTAAATGACGACTAAATGAGACTTAAGCGAAAGTGATACCGGGATTTTTTACGGTGAAAGGCTGATAAAACAAACTGATAGAAAACGCTCACCACTCTAAGAAATTCACCAATGAGATAAAAAGCAAAACTCATCACTCTTAGGAATAAATGCTTCTTAATTAAAACTGATCACCTTCTTCAAGCAATGCAACAAATCCTCTGTTATGTCTAGGTTCATAGTCGTCCTCGGTGTCAGAAAGCATAAGCAAGTCATACAAGGTGCCAATTAAATCTGCTCATTACAAAAGGGTTATTGACCACATGATGTTAAGTGTCTAAACAAACAAAAGTAGATCAAGAGGAAACTATATAGTTTCTAGCAACTGAAATGTAACTCTAAATTAGCAAAAGGGAGATCACGAAACCGCCAGAAGAAAAAATAAGCAGAAAGAATAGAACATGCTGTAGTATATACGATCCCGAAGTTCATTTCTATAAACTAACACTGATTATTGAAATAGGAATATTATTAGTGCAGTTTCTGCATAATACCAACAAAGATTGTTCAAATAATATAATCGTATATTAACCCAGCTCATCTAAATAATGCTTAATTGCATAGTGCGTGGATCCTCATCAACTTTTCTGAATCCAAATTAAAAAGAAGATTGTCCCAATAAGCATACCAAAGATCAAGAACTGACCTTTTGGAATAACAGAGTTTTCATTTTGTGCTGGTTTAAGAAGAAATGAAACAAATATATATGTAGTGGCTGCAGCACTATAATATATATGAGCAAATCTCTTTTGTGGTAAACCACTTTGTGCACATTAAGTCAGGCCTCACTTGGAAATAATTGGAATATTTGTTGATGATCTATGAATGTCTTGTTATGTATTGGTTTTGTCAAGGAAAAGCGACCAAATTCATTTGAAATTTTCAGACATGGATTTGAAAACAGAGATCTGCTACCAATACCAACCAATCAATGAAAGTGATGTTTATGAACTAAGTAACGTTACATCTCTAGTTCAAGTTAGAATAATGAAAGTGATGTATAAAATTGAGTCTAGAATGAAATGCCCCAATAATGAAATTAGGTCAGGCCGTCAGGGTCCCTTTTTTTCACTCAAATTTGTTTGAATGTTCATCCCCGGCAACAAATCTCCAGTGCACCTGAAGTTAGGCTTCAAGGATGACCACAAATCCGGCAAGCTGCTAACAAAGTGAAGAACGACATGGATCAAAGCAAGTCAAACCTTACATATCACATTTTTTTCGTTCTGAATTTCTCTAGTGTCATAATCGATCAGTATTAGCAGGGCATGATTTTACAAAATGGTTCAAATGGACCGTGCTTAAAAATATCAAATTTTCTATATTGTTGAAGTTTTGAACCATCATATTGTCTCGTAGGGTCTCGTAAAGTAAAAGATGTTAAGAGAAATCATAACTTTTCAAATACATAACCAAAAAGTTCGTATGAATGTACGACCGATTCACGATCTGATCAGGTACATGATATATCTTAAGAGTACAAAACTTTCTTAATTAGTTGCTAGCTTTATGCTAAAATTTTGGCTTAACAACACTGTTGAAATGGAGAGTTGACATACTATGGCGTGCAGCTTTCCAGTTGATCGAGCATGCCTTCAACATAGACCTAATGCATGATGAGAAAAGGTAGAAGTAAAGCAAACATAGTGGAGCTAGTACTCGAGCAAAATAGACAACACACATGGTTGAATGGCCAAAAGATAAATTATTGCATACTCATGAAGTCTTACAGATTTGATGATAGCAATGATGAGTGGGGATTTATAATGTTTTCCGAAACCAAAGTACCACACAAGTGCTCGTAGTATCGGACAAAATTGTGGGTGAGTAATGAAATGTGGAAAATGTGCTTCTGTTTTGTGCTCTGGCATTGCACTCAGTGGTTACAAATTTGCATTTTGTGGGGTCTTGGAAAATCCAGGAATGTGATTCTGGATTTCTAGGCTTTTATGAGACAAAAGTAGTACAAGACTTAGCCCGGTCATATAGAACTTTTCCTATTTGAGGCACAAAGAAGAATGAAATGAATTGTATTGCTGAAAAAAAGAAAAAAAAGGTGGTAATTTCTCTTCTTCCCCAAACATAATAATTTGAATATGAAGGACAAATCTCAGTTTGGAAAATGAAACCAAATTGATTTTATAGTACAGGGGATAAAATAAGTTAGTTGATCTTTCTAAATCTAAAGCCAGTTTGCAGGTCGATAAATTTAGGATAGGGGGCTACTGTCCAAAATATACATATTATTTTGCAGTTCTATGATTTTCACTACCTTTAATTGAAAATTAGAACCAATATACTAGGCTTTATTGAACGATAATGACGAAAGAATCAAGTGCATCTTGATTATTTCATGATGAATTTTTCTTCAAAGTTCGGTAGTTACTCATGTCTTGAGTATTACTAGTCCTTTAAAAAAAAGCTCATCGGATATTACACACCGAGAATCTCATAAGAGACATCTTATGTGTATGTTTGATGGTGAATGCATGGTAGGAACAAAATCTTAAACCTTATATTTTCTGATGATTTTTTCGACTAAATTAATTAGCCGAAACTTTGGCAACCAAATAATATGTATTCAACCTCATTCTAAACTTATTCAGGTGATTGATTGAGTGGAAGTAATGTTCATCTAAAAGTTTTACTTCCACATTCCGACGGCGAAACATTTTTCATCAGAAATAGTGTGAAAATTTTCATACGGTCCCCGACCCATATGAGCCGCAATTATATTTGGTGTGTGAGTTAGATGCATGACTGACCTATCAGCAAAACCAGCCTCTCGATCTGTTACGTACCATCGCCATTGAGGTCTCTTCGGCCATTGTATCAGCACTGATGTTGCACCACCATCCAAACTCGTCTAATGTCACCGACGCAACGGGATGTGGTCGTCGTTGACTATTCATCGCAGAGTTTTGGGGTCCAGCCGGAGTTACATTTGACCAGTTTTGAAAGCCGCCGCATTAGGATCACAACGCCTACCTGGTTATATATCCTTAACGGTAACCTAGCGGTTTCTCCATCTCATGATGTCGATTACCCCTTTCGATAGCTCCTCATATCATGCTAGCCGTTGAATTCAGCTGATATCGATTTTTGTATTGAAAAGGGCCTTCTTCGATTTGATTTCGTATCTATCTTTTTTATTAACTCAACGAAGACGTGACATTTTGAACCTACAGTCCATATGAACCACAGACCATACCAGATGCTCTCAAAATAGTTTACTTCTCACTCTTTTTTTTTAATCATACAAACAACTGAAATTCTACAACGAGTTTATCGTTGGTTTGACTCACGACATCTCACATAAAAAAATAAGAATGATGTTACTAAACCAAATGGTAGAAGACTTTACTTCTCACTGTCTCATCTAAAAATGAATTTAATTGGAAAAAAAATGGGTGGCAAATGACATAATTAATATTTATTTTTGTAGTATGTGGGACGTTATTAACGAGGAGAAACGATAGTGTTAAAAAGGTCTTGTACGTCCATCGTCCCCTGCATGCGATAAATATATATATATATATAGTCTACACGCGATCCGGTGAGGCTGAGCCGCTGAGATCAGAGACAGCCGTCCGTACGCTGGCTAGGCTACGTAGCAATCAATCAGATATCACCATCGATCAAAGAAAGAGAAGCGTGTGATTGGTTTTTGGGTTTTGTGTTTGCTTTGCTCATTGCTTTCTTTCTTCGCTTTCAATCAATCATGCATGTCTGTGGCGTCGTCGATCGAGTTCTGTAGCTACTACTGGCTCGAGTGTGCAGGCTAGCTACTATTGCTGCATGCTGCTGCAGTGTACAGAGATAGAGTGGCGTAGGAATAGGTGGTACATTATCTCAATCCATGCCAGTGCGCGCAGGCTGCACGTTGCAGCAGGTTGGAGGAGGTTGCAGAGTGACTACTAGCTACTACCTGCCACTGCGTCTGCCTCGCCTATTTGTTTCTGCTATGCCTCTCCTGCAATCCTGCTTCTCTCTTGCTTTCTCGGTTAAGCTTGCTACTGCATGCTCTCTTGTCGCTGTTAGGTGTAGCTAGTATTTGCTGGGAGTTAAATTTAATTTACTACCCTGAACTTTTGGTCTAAAATCAGTCTGATACCTCATCTTTTTTTTTAATCAGTTTCGTCCCTAAACTTTCAAAATGATATCAATCTCGACCAAAATGACTAAAATAGCCCTTGTTACGGTTTTACTTAATCTTTTTACTCTCTTTTTACTCTCTCTCTCTCTCCTCGACCTGGACTAAGATACCATCCGCCTCCCTCAATCACCACCAAATCGTGGCCGAATGTGTGGTGGTGCGCCGGCTCCACGTTGCCGGCCTTAAACCTAACTACAGCCGACGTGGGACTCTCCCTCACTATCTTCATTGACCCACCCGAAATGATATCAATTTCTCTCAAATCCTGATTTTTCACCAGACAACAGATTGAGCAAGAGCTCTCTTGCGGAGCAGAATCCGCCTCTCTCTCTGCTCGACCTGGACTGAGATCGGCGGCATCGCCTCCAACCCGACATGCCCTGAACTGAACGGAGGCACACGGACCGGATCCCCATCACTCTTCGCCTAATATGCTACGATCCGTTGTGCTCGACTTGGACTGAGATCGGCGGCATCGCCTCCAACCCAAGGACTGAACCACTGATTTGGAAACACTGCTCCGTCGATGTCGCACCGACAACACCACCTCTGCGCGCGCGTCTCCGAAAACACAAGCGGACCTGCATCGTCCAATCCAGGAGTATCAAAGCCCACTGGACCGGCGCCGCCTAGCCTAGCCCTTACCTGCTCATCTCTCGGCGCCGCCTGCAATGGATTTTCCACACGAGGTTCGCACCATCTTCATCACCGGTCTTCATCCACCCCTACCACCAGCAATGGATGACGTCGCGGCGCTAGTCACACGTGCCGTGGCACATGTTGAGCCTCGCGACGTTCATGCCGGCGGCGGCGAGCGCCTCGAGCTGGTCGGACCCTGCGGAGGCGGGGCCGAAGGTGCATATGAGCTTGGTGCGGAATCCATTCTCCCTGAGCTCGGCCTCGGTGATGGCATCGACCTCGATGGAGGTGGAGGAGGAGTAGTCGGGAGAAGGGGAGAGGACGACACCGGAGGAGGTGTCGTTGGCGGAGACGAGGACGGAGGGGTTTGATCGAAACCGGCGGCGGAGGCTTTGACGGAGAGGGAAGGGAAGGCGGTAGGAGAGCGGTGGTTGGGAGCGAAGAAGGGGGCGAGGAATAAGGAGGAGTGGGGTTTGGGATTGGGGGAGGCTTGGAAATGAGAGAGAGAGAGAGATTAAAAAGAGAGTAAAAAGATCAAGTAAAACCGTAACAAGGGCTATTTTAGTCATTTTGGTCGAGATTGATGTCATTTTGAAAGTTTAGGAATGAAACTGATTAAAAAAAAAGATGAGGTATCAAACTGATTTTAGACCAAAAGTTCAGGGTAGTAAACTGAAATTTTCTCATTTGCTGGCATGACTCTGTTCATCTACACGTGGATTTAAGGGTTTTCTTGAAATGTTCTATATCAAAGGGGAGGTTCTCCGCTCTACACAGTTTACCACTTACACTGTGCTTATCCAGGTGTATTTATTTATTTGTATGCTTATTTATTATTTATTTACACTGACAAGAAGCAAAAATAAACACCAAACTTAACATAACATCCGTAAATGGAGGATCTAACAAAGAACAAGGGAAGTATCCTTAAAAGATAGTTCAAATTTGAGTGGAGATTGATCTTGTAACAAAAGGTATGAGCCAAATTTCATCACTTAAGTATTCGATTTGTGCACTGGGATTTTTATTTCATTTTATTGATATTGATCGAGTTGGAGATTCATATTCTTTGTTATTAGTTTTTTCAGCCTTACGTTTGCAGGTTTGTAATTTGAATTCAATTCTTGATTAATAATGTATTCATTTCTATCCAAACAAAAAAAAAAATTTGATTCGGCTTGACTCATCTACACTCGCAACAATTGAGAACCAAGGTTGCTTGATCACTATGAAGGCAATTTTCAACAAAGTGCAAAGTTCTCTGGCTTATAAGTTTAGAAATTATATATTCAAAGTTCACACTAAAATACCAAAATCTACGTTAGCAATATGTAGTGACCCTTCTCTTGACAGATATCTTCTTCCTTTCTTAATTTTTTCTATCCTTCGTTTCTCTTTAGGCTGCTAGCTAGATGCATGCAAGCATGGATTTTGGTGATGAAAGATTATGAGAAGTGAAATCCACACATCTATTTTCCTTTTTTAGTAACCTAAATTGTGTCCTTAGAGCATATGCACCACTTCCTCACAATCATGTCAAAATGCATGATTATTGGTATTTTGACGGAGAGAGTGAATGTAACGGTCAGAAAAGAAAGAGAATAGTAACAGCGGGCCCCATAACCCATGAGAAAATCACACAGAGAAGCAAAATTTGCATGCCCTTGTGATGGCCATCAAATGGCGGGACCCACGCACATGGGCACCTGCCAACTGCCTTTTTTTTTAAAAAAAAAATCACTCTTCCTCACAATTTCTTTGAGTGTTCTTTGAAAATGAGTTTTAGTTGGTTTCCCTCCGAAGAGTTACAATTGTGTGTTTATTAGGTACGGCAATCTACTTGCAACATCACCGGCCCAAATCAAACAAAGACAATTTGTGGAAGAAAGTTCATGACGATTACGTCAAAAATTGGTGTGGCGATCCTGAAAATCCTTTAGCCAAGCCTTGTACGAAAGTTGCGTTTGAATCACATTTTTCGCGCTTGAAGAAATTTATTAAAAAGTAAATCGATGAATAATGATTGCTAAATTGACGGAGCTGCATCGTTGCATAAAAACAGACCTAGAAAAGTAATTTACAGTGAATAATAACTGATGGAAACAATTGAATTGATGGTTTGATTGTTTGATGGAGTTGAAGGAGTGCATATGCTCTTAGTGATTTAAATTTTATCTTCATATGAGAATGATTACTAAAAATATAAAGTGGGTGTGTGGATTACAATTTAGGATGTATAGATTTCAATTCCCACTAGTTTTTTCCCCGCGCGTCTGCAAAACGACGCCGTAAGGAGTAAGACGTCACAGCAAAAATACGTGTGACATGTGAAAATAGATGAAAGCTTATAGGCCCAAGAGGAACAAGCGGGCTAGGCGGATCCGGGAACCGCTAGGCGGTGACTTACGTAATGGGCCTGTGCAGGCTGTGGGTCCCACCTGAAAGAAAAAGCTGCTGAAAGCTTTTAGACCCAAGGGAAACAAGCGGGCTAGGTGGAATCGTGGTACCGCAAGGCGGTGACTCGGGCAATGGGGCTGTGCGGGTCAAGGGATCCACCTTTAAAAAGAACTACGCTGTCTAGAAAATTAGAAGAAGAAGAAGAAAGAAAACCCTAAATCCGGAATAGGCATGGCATGGCTTCCACAGCCAGGGGTCCCAAGACCGAAGGGCCTCAGTTGGTCCCAAAAAAGAAGAAGATAAGCTTCAAGTTCCCTCCCTCAAGTGAAGACGCACCAAATAGCACCAAGTGCAAGGATGGACCAAATAGCACCAAGGCGTTGGGACCAAATAATGGCGCTGAGGCTGCTGAGCCTTCTTTAGAGAGTCTTGATTTGAACGAGAACTCCAACGGTGATGACTATTTTCGCGGCGCCAGTGTTTTTTGGAAACATGGTGGGCGATCTTCTTTTTCAGACTCAGATGATGAAGAGCGTTGGGTTCGAGAGATGAATCACAAAGTAGACACGCACAGAAATTGCACACTCAACCATCGTTACGGTAAGTTTCATATGACCATCGATCTATATCTCATGATTGGTTTTTGGAATTAAGGACGAATCTTCCAAGTTTATGTATACTCACATTGTACTTAAAAGTTTTGTTTGATGAGCAAAACTTACGTAATAGTGAAAATGTAATTCGTCATGCATGTAGTTGTTCATCTGCATAAAGCTGACAAGAAACTGGAGACTAGCTAGCTAGAATGCAGAATTTTCTATATATGTAATGTGTGTCGATACCAATCTGTTTTCGGTCGTTTGGAACCAGTGACGTAGCTAGAATTGTAACTTAGTAAGGTCAAAATTCATATATTAAAAAAATAAAATTTACGGTCATTCTTTACAAAAGACACAATTTTTTTTCCTAAAAACACAATAATGCAAGCTTTCTACAATACTCTTGTCCTATGCAAATTAGTAGAAAAAAATTGTTGTCGGGAAATTGTACGTAGAAGTATTGTATGTTTTATACTAATATTAATGTTGAAAGACCATTAAATCATTTTGAATAAATTTTGAGAATAATGTGATCCTTGAAGCACATATCAGTAGGATAAAAATTTGTATTAATTGGATCAATGAAGCATATTAACAGCATAGATTTCTTTATCATTCCATTCATATTCATGGATATTTAAGCCTATTTAAGATTTTTCTCAAGATTAAAAAGGGTCATTTAAGTTTCATTCTATTAATAGTGGATAATAATTAAGGTTAATTAAAACATTTATTAAATTTGAGAGGGATCAATTGACTTCCCTCTCGCCCTAGGCTAGCTACGCCCCTGCTTGGAGCACTTCGGTGTGGAATCTATTGTCCAGTTGATCAATTAGTGATCAATCTTTCATTTTTTGATTTCTTTCTGAAATTCATATCAGGTCAAATTCAAATCAAATTTTTCTCGTTTTTTAGCAAAAGAAGTTGTGTCAAGTTGATGCAAAATCCTGTGGTTTATTTCCTCTTTACCCTTCCAGTCTCGTTGTTAATGAATAATGATAATGCATGCCTTTGTCAAACTGTTTTTGAGAAACTAACAAGTTATTCTTGCTACTGGAAAAGGTTGCATGGAATTAGTCTATCAAATCCCTCTTTGGGTGAGTAATTTGTTGGAGGAAATTTTCCACTAGCAATCTAAATATTGCACAACTATATCGTTAAATACAGGCTGATATATTTTTCCATCTTCAGTTCGAGAAAAGGGCAGTCCAAAATTTTGAAGTTCATCACAGCTTTTTTGGAACCTCTCTTCATACACTGGATGGCATCTTGATCACCTATTGAAATACAAAACCCCGACCCCATATTCTCCAGTTTTTGTTGAACATGGCAATAAGGAGCCCCAGCTGGTGGCCATCTTTCTTTTGTAACAAGAGGACATAATCTCAGGAGATGTGCATAGTCTCTAGTTCAAAGTTTAGTGACTGAAATGCAGAATCTGACTGGTGGTTTTGCAGTTTGCTCCTTTTTCAGCACAAGGAAATCACCAAACTGTTCTTTGCAAACTAATGTCATAGCCATATATTGATTCACATCTCGCATATACATAATGATACATGATGGCTACCATTTTGTATAAATTTTTAGCATAATTAGTAAACAAGCTTTTTTCTTAGTTGTTTCAGTTCATCTATCCACACTGACATGAAATAGGTCATACCTAGCCTCGTGTTTTGTTGAAATCAAACCAAACACGAGCAGGGGTTCGAATGAGATGGAAACTGTGTGCTCATAGATACTAATATTTTAACAACTCAATTTGCTTGTTCTTTCTCTTTAAAGTTATAAACCTTGTTTAGAGAATCAAATGAAGAATTGAATCAAACCTTCTCCAGTTCTCTTCTTCGATTTCCAACCTCCAAAGCTGCGGGTATGTTCTACCAGCAGGTACCCGAGTTCATCGTCTTTGTCATTTTTTTACTGGAAACCCTAGTTCTCAAATCCCAATTTCTGCTATCAGAGTGGAAGAGCAACAAGCTTAAATAATATAGACGCATGCATGTCTATATAGAACAAAAAATAACAATCGGAAAGTTTGGACTTTGGGCTGATTGACTGATACAACCTAAGCAAAATTTAGGTGTTGATCTTACAGAACTAATCCTATACTATTTTGGTCCATTAGATGTACCACAAGTTTATGAATGTCTAAGCCCAACCTTTATTTGGCGCCAAGACAAGTTTTAAAATCTGGAACACTCAGTTGTGCTTACTGTAAAATTCAAAAAGCTCCGGTAACTCACACCACTTCAATTTTACCCAAGATACAAATTTAGTACCTTCCCTGATAAGCAAAATTCGGAAATTCGTCTGTCCGCCTCTTCGGCGTACGTCAAGGTCCGGGATCATTTTAAGAGTCATGGTCACTAGTAATGTGAATTCGAAAATGTAGAACACAAATGCATCATAGAGAAATATCCTTCTCTTATACACAAACACAGCATGCTGAAGCTCCCGGTAAAGCAATTCCAGGGCATTATCTGCATTCTAATATTTACCCAACTAGTATTGGTAAAAATACATTGCTAGGTAAAAGAAAAAACTAGCCGAAAATACTAATCTCGGGTTTGATTAATGGTAGCAGCATTAAGAAAAAAAAGAATTAAAAAAAAAATATGGAATACAATTTGGAGCTGCAGATTTCTCTCCAGTGCCTACCTGAATCTCCATATCCAGGGATTACTTGAGAGAGTCAAGAAGAAACTAAAGCCCTTCACCCACCAGCCAATCAAATGCATGCTCAAACCCAACAAAACGACGACGTAGCCCTCCACTCAAATCACAATTTTTCACCCTCCCTCCATTTTTTCACCACTCTTTATTTTTACAGTTTTACCTTTTTTTTTTTTCACCTATCCTCCGATGACTGAACCTTCCTCTGCGTCGTGAGTAAGCAGCACAAGAAGCGCGCGCCGTCCGATGGGACAGCTGTCCTCAGAGCCTTGGTTCCAGCCGCTAGATCCCTCACGCCGTTCATCTCCTTCAGCGCCCTCTTCTCCGCCGCCACCGACGTCGCTTTCGACGGCGATTTGTACGCCGGAGAACTCAGTTTCGAAGGCGATTTGTACCCCGGTGACGTCAGCTTCGAAGGCGATTTGTACGCCGGAGACGAAGGTAAAGAGTCGCCGCTGTCTGAGTTAACCGACGCGTTGCACGAGGAATTCTCCCTCGACTCGCTGCCGGAGAAGCTCGCCATCGACCGAGTCAGGCTGTCCCTCCGTCGCCGGCGCCGGAAGCTCTCGCCTTTCCCCATCAGATCTTGGTACCCGATCGCCGAAACGTCGTCGAGCTCCTTGGACCACTCCGACTCGTGATTCACCAGCGCGGCGACGTTCAACACGCCGTGGAACCTCCCGGACCTCCGGCGGATCTGGAGCGCCGTGAAGGACGGGATCTTGGATTCCAGGTCAAGAAAGTTGCTGAGGATCAATCGGACGGTGCCGACGAGATGATCGCGGAAGGATCCGACGGCGTAGATCTCGATCGTGATCCCGGAGGTTTCTCTGGCGAGGAATTCGGAGGAAACTTTGAAGAGGAAGCGGTCGTTCCAAGTCGGGTTTTCCGCTCCGACTTTGTCGACCCGGGTCCGGATCTTGTGGCTCGACTCGACCCAGGCGACGGCGTAGGTCTTCATCCGCCGTAGCGTCCCCGACGGGGGCTTCAAGCCCTGGCCGGAGATCAGGTTGATCTCCAGGACGTGCATCTTCTCCACTGCGCCTACTTTCTTCATGGTTTCCGGCGAAGAAGCGAAACCGACGGCGGGGATTCGATCAAGAAGAAACGAACGGTCCTGATTTGAAGTGAAGGGAGTCGGGGAAAGACATTCCCGGTGAAAAGAAACCTTTAGAGAGAGAGAGAGCGGGGGGTTCTGCAAGAAACGGAGTGGGGCCCGCGCTGGGTTATATGAGAGGGAAGGCCAGCTTTGTCCAGGTTGGATTTAGTTGGAGTAAATTTTGTGGTCTAATTAAGCTGCGGTAAAAGTAAAACCAGTGGATTTTCCCAGCACAGTATTAACCGTTTTGTTTCAAGAATAGTGAAAGACAAGAGAATTTGCCTGGAAAATCTTCGATGCTTCGTACGAATTTTTTTCTTTTTTACTCATTTTTTTGAAGATTCTTTTGGATAATTGTTTTTTAAAGTTATTTTGGATATAATTATGACGTTAACTCTCCTAGAATGCACAGGAGAAAATTAATTTGCTCCTGACAAATGAAATGGTGTTCTTAATTTTGGTGTCAAATTCATGACCAAATATTAGCACACAGTTATAAATACAAAATCTCAAAAATCAGTCAATGTTATGAATAATATGAATTTTCATACCATGTTCATGGCAAAGGCTCTAATGCTGTCACCCATTTCTAATGGAAATATGGAACAAGCTCTTTGAGGACTTGGTTCCTGGTCTAGCTTAGGAGTCGGGAAGCATTTCGTCTTTCATAACTTTGTTTCCTAGTCCACTCTGTATGGATGACACATTTTGGTACACAGATTTGATAAAAAGCTTCTTTATTGTTGGTAAACCAGAACAGATACAAACCTCACATACTACATATACAAGCAGATTCGCACCCAGAAAACATTACAACACTGCGTTTTCGGTACAAGAAAAGCTTCATAATCAAGTAATTTTGTTCACATTGCAACACTAGCTCTCACCCTCTAGGGATTGCTTGATGGCTTGACACAGGAAGACCGAGATGTTGCTGCCCTACTACACCTTCTTGTCCTTAGTTTCTTCTTCTTGGCCAGCTTTTTCTCCAAATCCTTCACTCTACCGGTGAGGTCGGATATCACTTGTAACTGGTCTTTTCCTGCTACCATTAACTTCTGCATTGTTTCCCTCAGCTTCTCATTCTCCTCGATTAGCTTTCTAGCACCTTCGACTCCCGCGACACTTCCATCACCGGAGGAAACCTCAGTTGCAATTGATGATGCAGGCAATGACTCGCTCTTTTCGAGGAGGGCATTCTCTTTGGCGTGGTCAGCAGCATTTGACTGTTCCTTATCAACGTCCCTGCTTTCAGCTTTGCTCTCTTGCATCTCTGTATTGTCTTCTACTGTTACTACTTGCAAGTTCTTATAGTCTTCTGAATCTTCTCCACTTCTCTTAGGCATGTCGGCATCAGCCAATATCGAAAAGCCAGTATCACAACCATCAATTAGCTCTGAAGGTCCATTTTCATGCCACACATCATGAGTGCTTGTCTCAACAGGTGAGTTCAATGCTTGGGATTCGAATGTTTGAGAGACCACCGGCAGAAGATCATCTTTACTTGCTTCGTTTTGGTGCTGTTGCTCGGCTTCTGGATCAAGTACTCGAAATTCCTTATCAACTTCACATCCCTCCTTCATTGTTCCCTCTTGTAGTTGCTGTGGTAGAGGTACTACTTGACTTTCCTCTTCACTTTCTGAGTTTTCATTCTCCTTCTCTATATGGACTTCTTCATCTTTTTTCAACTCAGAGACTGCACCACTGTCTCCAGCGGTTTTGCCTAGTGGCAGTTCTGCGTCTGCTTGCTCCTGAATTACCGCTTCTTTCTCATCAATCACATTATCAGTGGCGATTGAAGAAGCAATATCTGGCGACATCGTGATATCTACCTCTCCACCTTGTTCCAATTCACACTTGCTCATCTCTAATGGTTCAACCTTTTCAGGCTCTGAGGCGGCAGGTTCATTGTCAATTGCAACGTGGCACAACTCCTCAATCGACTCTGGAGGTACCGCGTGAAGTTCAGGCGCGGAAACCACACTATGGTCAGCCTTGTCTTCGGCAGGGAAGGGAGCTTCACCACATTGCTCAGGATCAGTAGCATCACTGGCCGCTACCGGATCTGCCACCACTGCCTGTCCAGCATCAGGCTGTCCATAAGTGAAGTTATCATTCATATTCATTGTTGGTTCAGAACCAAGGTCCTTAGAATTCAGAGCACTGATCACAGGTAGTTCGTGTGGACGGTTCTCAGATGCTGTGTCCAGCTCTTTATGTTCAGGGAGTTCTGGTACCTTGACTTCCACAGGGAGTGATTCCATGGTGTGTGTCACCTGCCCCTGGCAAGGCTCTGTGTCAACTTGACTGTTACCGCTGACACCAGCAGGGAATTCTTCATCAACTTTTGCTGCTTCCTCTACTTGCTGCTCCGACATGTAGACACTGGTGTTTCCATTGGCATTGACCTCCTCCACAGTTTTAACAATGGAAGCCTCTTCTGCTGTATCTTGTGATTTCTTGGACATTATATCATCAAGCTTTTCCTGCAGAAGTACAAGCTCCCTTGCCAAGGATCTTCTTATCTCTCTGAGACTAGGGAGCAAACCCTGTAGAATAGCAACAAACAAGGAGCAGATCAGCCTTACATGTAAACAAATGCCAAAATTTAATATTGTATCTTTAACCTTAAACCAAAAGGTGTGCAGATTCAAATGCTTATTTACAAGTTACCAAAATCACTTCACTATGAACAAGGAACACTTAAATATTGCTTGGACAGATACTACATTACTTCAATCTTCAAGTATGTGCATAAGGGATTTTCACATGTATTGCAGATTCTAATTCCTGGTTCCATATATCCAGGTCAAGATAGCATCACAAAATAAAAATACAAAAGAAATTATAAATAATAAGTGAATTAGCCATACCTGAATCGAATCCAATCTTAGAAGAAGTCTCATGATGGTTTCTCCAATTACCACTCGTTGCTTGTCATTTTTCTTGACATCAGAGCTCTCCAGAGATGTGATTTGATTCCGAATTTCATTCACTTGCTCACGTAGCTCAGCTATCTGCTTCAGTTTCTTCAATGGTTCCGACCTCCTCACCATGAACCCACGGCAGGCAGATTGAATAAGGACAGCAGCTGCTACATCTGATAACCTCTTTCTCTGAAAGTTACTTCCATCAGAATCTGATTTAGCAGACTCTGTAGTATTCTTCACCTCTTTCACATTCTGAGCTGTTGTATCTCCACTCTTCCCTGTTCCTTGATCCTCATTGAACTCGCATTTACTTCCATCTTTTCCGGCTTCCCCAACAGTTGGCTTAGTAGAAGCCTCTTTACAATCAACAGGAATCTGAGATGCATGCATTGAATCTTTGTTTTCGCTGATTCCCTTATCGGCTACCTCAATAACTTTCTCCACCTTGGATGGCGCCACCTCCTTTCCATGGTTTGAAATACAATCGTGGGGCTGTTGAGTTTGTTGTAACTTCTCTGGCAAGCTACACGGAGCAGAGGCCTTGGCAGTGTCGGTTGAAGTCTCTTTTTGGACTTTTTTATGACCGGGAGGACTAGGAGATCTGGAACTACCACCACCATTCTTCTTCTTACTTGGCAAAGGATCGACTCTCAGACAAACAGGAGGTAGCTTCGTTGACTTCTTTGGGGACGAGGACTGGCTTTGAGCATTGCTACCAGAAGATTTATTAGCTAAATTGTCATCCACATGCTTCACAGGAACTTCTCTTCCTCTTCTCTTAGTGTCTTCAGAGTCATCCTCCTTTTTAGGTAGCTCCATTTGCTTCACCGGTATGACTTTCTGTTTAGCATCTTTTTCCTTTCGCTCTAGAACACCTGGGGCAGCAGATTTATCTTCATTAACTCCAGTTCCATTGTCACTACTCTCAGCCTGCTTCGTTGGAACAATCATTGCATTAGCATCAACCTTCTTACTTCCCTCATTCTCCTTCTCCTCCATTCCAACATCCTTCTGCTTATTTTCGAAAGGGAACCAGAAGAATGGGAATGGGAATTGCGTCATTCGTTCTCCATTCTGCTTGTGCTGAGATGCATCCATGTCCTTGTCCTTCTTTCCAGCTCCATCATGGCTATTATCATAGGAGGGCATCCAAAAAATTGGAAATGGATTTTCCTTTTTCTTGTCCTCACTCCGTTGATCCTGAACCCGCTCCCCATTTCCACCTTGCATCAAAGATTTAATTTTGTCCATGTCAAAAGGTAACAAACCACGCCTTTGATCTCCTTCATGAGATTTCAAACTCGCAGGAGGCCTTTCATCACCTGGATACTTCTTTTGCTCTACAATCTCCGGACCAGAAAGCTTGCTTCGCTCCCCACCCTTCATGTACTCTGGCGGACTCCACAAAATTGGATAAGGGTAGTTCTTCATCTGAGCTGGAGATAATGATTCATTTGCCTGCTTTTCAACAGCATCTGGTGATTCTTGTTCTTCAATCTTCACACCCTTACTTGCATTGTGGTGGCTGTGATTAGGACATCCACAACAGTGATGACTTCCAAGCATGGCCTTGTCATATTCATATTTAGGAAGCTCCATAGAATAATGAGGAGGAGGAATATAATGGACAGGGTAGGCCTCGTGATATGGAGCAGGATAACCACCGGCAAAATATACTGGTGATGGCATTGGAGTTTGAGGGTAGGAGGGTCTGAAACCATTATAACCAGCAGCATTATGGTTACAGCAAGAATGACACGGCACGGAATTTGGGTAGCCAAAGTTGCCACCATAAGGCCAAGGCATACATGCCATAGGTGGGTTTGGTTGGTAAGGCGGAGAAGGATAGTGAGGGAAAGAGAAGCTCTGGTTCCTATGCTCGGGGTGTGAATCCATGTATCCGAACATGGGCATCATTTTTCACTAGCTTTTTTTACACACACAACACACAGAATAAACGAAATCCCCCAAAAGAGAAGTCTTGACAACACCAAACGTTTCTGTCAACCCACGAAAAAGGATCACAGATCAGTAACAATTTCAAAAGACTGCAAGAGTGCAAGTGAAAATGTTCAAACTCCAATTTGCAAACTTAGCAGACACATCAACTAGTTGAAGTTCATCAATTCTACTGGCAGCTATCTAATTTGCACTAGATCGAAGAAACAAAATCGAACATTCAATAAATGGTCTGATATATATAAACAATTGTAAAGCAAATCACAACTCACAAGCTTCAAAAATCATATAAAACCAAGGTATTATTCTTGAAACAATATTCAAATCAATGAGTATGTAATACCCAATTAATGCAAGTACAGAAATGTAAGATCACAACACTATAACAACCCAATCTCTCTCTATATTCATGATTCATCGCACATATATAGCAGAAACAAAAAACTCAAAACCAATTACAAACTGTTAAAACATCATAAAGCAAGATGAAGATGAAGAACTTACAGTTAAATAGAACGGCCGAACGGTTCCACACAATCCAAATGACTCAGTTATCGGAGGTGAATCGGTCCACAAACCCAAAAGGAAGAAACGGAAAGCTTTGTTGTCTGGTCTTTTTAGGCTTCTTCGGTTTTCTGTGATCTTATGTCTGAGGAGAGGAGCTTCAGATAGCAAATGGTTTTATATGGGGAATGGAAAGTAAAGGAAAAATCTAGCTACGAAGAAATGTCAAAGATTTTTAGCTTCGAGAGTTCGAGATGTTTCCCGCGTCTCCTAAATAATAGATTTTCTCGAGCTTTCTAAGTTCTCACAACCTGGACTGCGTCTATGTCCTACACGTGTGATGACTTCCTGTAATTATGAGAAAATGGTCCAAAATAGTGTTATTGTGATGGTTCATGTAATTATGAGAAAACAGTGTACTAACTCACGTATTTAGAGAATGCTAACTTTTGGTACACATTCCAAATAAGCTAACTTTTGGTATCTTAACTTTTAATTTTTTTTCTCTTACGTTCTTACCCCAACTTAAAAACAATATTTGAAACCGTTAACTCCGTTAAAGAGATTGACGACAAATATATTTTTGACCTAAAATGACCAATTTACTCTTTGGTCTTCTTTTTATACTTATTCTTCTTCAAATAATAATAAAAAAAGCAAAAGTTTTTTTTTTCTTTCATGTTTATTCCTTATATCTTCTTCAATTTACCCTTAAATGTGTTGTTGTAGCTGTCAGAGCCTCCGATGGCAACCAAACAGTAAGCATTAGTCAGCTTGGAGAACACCCCAATCTCACATGAGTTCTCAGATTGCAGCCTGATCGCCATATTTTCAAAAAAAAAAAAAAAAAAAAAAACTTTGGAACAGACTATGAGAATTAGAGAGGGAGTAGAATGCACGGAAAGTATCATCGGATTTGCCGCATTGGAACATGGGGAGGGGCTTGGAGCGGCGGATGGCAGCGACGGCGAAGATGGTTCCGGCGAGGCCACTGAGGAGAGATATGAAAGAGAATTACTACGCCAATTTTGCAATCAGCCGACAGGGATCAGACGACAGAATTGATTTTTACTGTCGTTTGATAAATTTTTACGACAGACATTTAAAAATTTATCGTTTGAATATCGTAACAGATGATTGTTAAAAATAGCTTGTTTTTTAAACAACAGATGAGTGTCGTCTTACAAACAAGAAAAATTAACCGATAAATATGCTAGTTTTAAGACGATAGTCTTCTGTCGTCTCGTACAAAAGACAGATCAAAGATTTATTTGGACCAAACTGTTTTTTTTTTGGCACAAAATAAAGGCTTTTTTTGGGCACTTGATAAACTTTCTCTCCCCAATAGATTCTTCAACAACTCTCAGTTCCCTCATTCGCTCATTCTCAACCCTAACTGAAACTTCTCTTCTCTCGATCCCTCCCTTGTGCCAACTGAAAACCCAAGACCTCAACCCCTCAAACCAAAAGAGAAAATCCAAAAGAACCTAATTCCCTTCTCCCATCTCTCTTCGACAAACACTGAAGAACCTCATCCCCATCTCCATCGCATTTGTGTGGGTGTTGAAATTATGATCTATGAGATCGTCGACTTCATCAGTCTCTACAAGCCAGTTCTATATTGTTGGTAAGCGTTTTGATTCACTATGACTCGGTTTGGGGTTTCTATTGGATTTATTTTAGGCTTTTAGCTTCTAGGGTTCTATCTCAATCTCTTTTAATTTCGCAATTTTCCATTGAAATTCGATTTAGTTTTGCTAGGTTTTGCGAATTGGGGATGTGAACATGCGAATGGGTAACTGTCACTCCTTCACGATTTTGTATATGGTTTCTTTTCCTTGTCTGATTTATATGCTTTGAGTTCCATCGATGACAGACTAGATTTGTCATTTCGATTTCATGTTTTCGGGGAAATTAGGTTTTACAATGACCGACGACTCATGACCATTTACTAAGTTGTTATAATTTGGCTTACTTGATGTGAAGTTATGATTTTGTTATGTAAATTAGGCTTGAACATAATCAAAGTATTGATGTTATTGGTTTACAGTGGGATGTGATGGAAGAGATTAAAGCTTTGGTCATTGGACAACCAGATACTCTTTGATGGAGAAATAAAAAACAGGTTAATTTTGTTATTTTTTTACTTTGATATTCATCCACATGTATCAATCCTCCTTTTTAGTTTGTACCATTCTAATAGAATCAAGGTTTGAGTTTGACAATGTGTTGTTCTTCCTGTACAATTTGGGTTACCTATTTTTCATTTGCAAGATACATTGTCATTGCTTCTAGTGAAATTCTTTGCTGCATTATGTTAGCAATTTTGCAATTTTTCATACTATGGAGATGCAGATCAGTGGAGATGAAACATTTTGTTAAATATTATCTACAATTGAATCACAAAAGAATGATATATTTTATGTTAAGAATTTATTCACTAGATTAATGTCAGATTACTGTGCTCTTAATTTTTTTTTATTGATTTTGCTTTTGATGAGTTGTGTTCATAGGGATGTGGGGTTTATGTTCGAATCGGTTGTGGGGATTATCTTTGAAGGAGTCGAGGGCGACAAAATTGATAAGTGTACGTTGGTAGTTTGTATTAAGATGGTGGTGGGATTGATTTTATGTACACCAGGTATCTATGTTTGGGAGTGAATGCTTAGCTTCCTATATAATTCCATTGATCTGTTGAGATTACAATTTATCAAGTTTGAGCTTTGATCAGAATCCTTGTCGATAAGCATGTTTCCCTTTGAGTGAATTGAAGTTCATAGAATAGTTGATTCATGAAATTGATATCCTACTGAGTTTCAATGATATGTTGCTCCTTTGGGTTTTAAATTCCTTTCAATGGTATTGTTATGCATTCGTAGTTGCCAACTTGATCACAGTAGCAAGTATCCTCTCTTGGATGTCTTATTCATGATATAAACCGAAATTATTGAAGTGTACATGGCAGACCTTGTCCTTCGTTTCGTCTAAATTTCTTCTTCTCGAGTTTGGTTGCAGTCATGATCCATATTTACTTGGTATATATCATTGAAAGTATTTTATTGACTAATTGATCTATGTCAATCTTGTTTTACTGTAGTACTTGGTGGTTCCAAAAATATTTATTTGGCTGCACTTGAGAGTTATTTCTTGATCTATTCCTGATGTCTAGTTGTGCCACACCTCATTCATATATTTGGTTCATATTTGAATCCTTATTCATCAGTATTTATATACTTGTTAAACCAAAGCTGAAATCTAACTATACTGGAACTTTTCAAATCATTCCCACCAAGTAGTTGTATTTTCATTCTCTTCTCGCAAAACCTGAGCAGCCTATCATGTTCATGCTTCTTGTTCTCTTTCTGTCACTCTATGATATCTTTATCAAGTTCTATAACAAAAGAGACTCCTTGAGTTTAAATTCTTATGAAATCATATCCCTATCAAGCTCGTGTATTTGTACTGATATAGTTTACAAAGTTTTTGAGTTACTGAAGCTCTACTTCTTCAGCAAGTTGCTCAATTTAAAGAATTATATCTTGACAGACTTCACCTTATTTCAAGTTTATGTCTTGAAGTGTAGGAACTGTGAAATCTGCAACAATTGGTAAACATTGTTGTGTAGCGCAAAGGATCAGGGAGGGTAATTACATCTTGAAAAGGTAAGCTTATCTATAATTCATCAGTTCCAAGTCTGAAACCATAAATGCAATGAGCTATTACATCTTTATAGAGAATCAAAAGATTTTAAAACTCCATTGGATTTTCCAAATTTAGCTTTTTGGCCTCACATGTAGGAGGGACTTGGGTTTGAGGGACTTGAGGAGCTTGGAGGAGTAGGTGGCGGTGGTGGTGGTGGGGAGAGGGGAAGACTGGCGGTGAGAGAAGAATGGCATTTAAGAGAGATCGACTAGCAATACTTCTAGCTAAGTAGAGAACAGATTCACAAGCCTACATACATTGGTTGCATGAAGGTCTAGTGATAACTGACCCAAAAATGAAATGGTATGAGAAGTCAGGACATCTGATTGGAAATGAATACTATCTCCATGCTTATGGTCCTATGACTCCTATATATGTTCTTTCTGCAGTAGTGGTAGCTCAATTGGCAACAACTCGAAATAAGTCAAATAACAGTTTGCGACACAATTGGATCATGGATGCTTGTTATGAATGTCCATCGTGAGGATATCCAAATTCGTCTTCTGATTATCCAAAAAGAAAAGGAAGAAAAAAAAATTAAAAGTGTTTGATCTGGGAAAGAGGAAGAAGAACTTAGAAGGAGAGAGCTTTTAAAGAAAAACATAGATGGAGAGAGAAATGTTTATGAAAAGAAAAATTAAAATAGAAATTGATCAAAATAGCCTTCAAAATATGTTTGTCGTTTGTCGTTAGTCTCCTTAACAGAGTTAATGGTTCTAGATACCATTCTTGAGTCGGGGTAAGAATGTGAGATACCGTTTTGAAGTTTTTGAAAGTTGAGATATCAAAAGTTACTTCTAAAAAAGGTGAGACATTGTTTGGACTATTTTTCTGTTATAAATTTCATGTCTTCGTATGTTCGAACACGATTAAAAGCATTTCTAAAAAAAAAACACGATTAAAAACAAAAACCTCATATATAAATATGGGTGCGGATTCCACACGTCAGGATACACTTACACTATCAATGTGCAAGTCACCCGATTGGAGATGCAAAAATAAAATGATGACTCGAAACTCTCAATTCTTTCATGTGGCATTTTTAAAACGCTTATAACTTCTTTGACCTCAGGTCCTCACCTCATGTGTTTCAAACAATTGGACTAATTTTTTGGATTTCAAGTTTGTTTACAGCGTTTACATATATACATGATATGGGAATAGTTCTAATAAGGGCAACTAAGTTGAGAAGTAGTTGATGACTTTCTCATTAATCGTTTAATTACACCCATTTTTTAATTACATTTTTCCATCTCAATTGTTCCGTTTTTAGGTCTATATTAATAGATCACTTCTACAAATTTTCAGCCAAATTAGTGAACGTTAAGGGATCAAACTATAAATCAAATCAATGGACGATCCAAATCTATCAAACAAGAGCCGTTCAAGTTTATAATTGGTAAATCACATTTATGAATGTCTTAACGATTTCAATTTAAATGAATATTTGTAGAGATGATCTACTCATATATATCTACAAACTAGATGATCGAGATGTAAATATGAGATCGAAAAATGGGTGAAACGAATAAGTCTTCAACTTAGTGGTCCTCATTAGAACCACTCCCTAAATGATAGTATTACGTGAATTTCTGAATTAAATAAAATGTTAAGATTGCATATTAGGTGTTTGGTTCACTTTAATTAACTAGCCGCAACAAAATTTCGATTAGACACTTATAACAATCTGATCTAATACAACGTATAAAAAAAAAAAAAAATCTGATCTAATAGAAGGAGCCCCCTTCTAATATAAGTTTTTTTTGATAATCAACTTAAAGAACCCAAATTCGGACCATGACAAATAGAGATGTGATTAAAGTATGAACCGTACTATGCTGACTTGCTAGATAGTCACCCGAGTATGCAAGCTACTTGAGCTCATCTGCAACACCACAATTCCCGTTTTTCCTGACGAGAAACTCAATTCTACTTTTAACTACTGACCTATTTGACTATGTATCTAGAATGTGATTGTGTAAATAATATCCAAGTTTGGCAGAATCTAACTTGAGCCAAGATTAGTGATCTAATTGGAGCTCAAGGTTGGCTCCATACTCATGTCACTGTAGTATTTCAATTAAAACTTTCAGTTTTTTAGATCATGGATCATTTCTATATCACAGGCAAAAAAAACTTTCCACTACTATAGTCTGTAAGGGTCTTGCTTTTAATTGAGGAGTGGTGATGGGGAACTATGGAAGTATGGATTATCATCTGTAGGTAGCAGAGTATATATGGAATGAATTTTAAGGATTGAAATAGAACTCAAGGCCTCTAGATGACGAAGTCTAGGACTGGTGAAATTTTGACTATGCGAAAGGTGAACCTGAATATCTATGCTGCAGTTTCTAGGAGATTGTTTGAGTAATCCAAAAAGGAAAAGTGTACTTAGGAGTTAGGGAGCAAAACCATTATGCCCATTTCCTGTTCTGTAGTAAACTGGTGCACTATCTACCGATCTATTTGACTTGGTTCAATTCTACAACAACATTGTGAATTCACCTACCGATGGGGAGTGTTTACGAACGAACTATCTTGTAACCAAAATGTTGCCTTCGTTTAAGATGTCTGCCTAGTAACCATGTATATATAGAAGAAAAGAAAGTTGAATGTGAGACAGCAAAGAGTGAACGTGAAAATGTTTCCTAAGCTTAAAAAGATACTTGGTTGAGAAGCAATGTAACAGAAGAGTGATCCTGCAACTTCAGCTGCAATGTGTCTTGGGAGCTGAAATTGGTAGGGGAGCTAATTGAAATAGAAAAAGAGATTGGGAGAAACAATGCAGAAGTTGGAAGCAGGAAAGAACCATTTAGTCATTTACCAGTAGTGATATATCACCGGACTGGTAGGGTGAAAGAGTTGGAGACAAACAATGCTGTCCTTCATTTTTATCTCCTAGAAAGTAGAAACCCATAGTTGAAGTTTATTAAGGCTAACATATGACACTTGGTAGCAATCTGATCAGAATTTCACATAGGACACTTGGTACAATCCATTCGAAATTTTTCCGATGGTTAACTTTAGGAAGCCATGCTCAGGACTATGATAATTAGAGACCTGATTGAAGGACGAACCTCACTATGCTGCACTCGCTGGATAGTCATCTGATTGCAGCTCAAGTAGTCAAAAAGTGTTCTTTCTGCAGCACCACAATGCCTATTTCCTGACCAGAAGCTGAATGCTGCAGTAACTACTGGCCTATTTCAGTATATCTGACCATGTTTGGGTTCATTTCTTCGACAACCCACAATGTGATTGTGTAAAATAAAATCCAAGCTAATTATTGCTAGGTATATGTAGAACTTCAGTCTTTTAGATCATGGATCATTGCTAGATCACTTTGCAACGAGAAAGAAAAAAGATAAGCCAATAATCAGAAATTCTTTTGTCAAATACCAAAAAAATTGACGATTTCGATGAATCTCGATCATACTGAACAAGTCTTGGTCCAGTAATGGGAGCATATACGTAGAAGATCATAAGTTCATAACACGATTGACCTGAAGTCAAGCAAACCATGTCCATATATAAATCATATACCTGTAAAACATATATAGATCGATCTTAGATTTTGTAAAGGACAACAAGCTGGGACCTAGGTGATATCAACTTGGTATAACTTCCGCACAGATTATTGGTGCCACCGGATTCAGAAAAGTTATAACTCGAGCAAGGTAAGTTTCCTAGCAAATACTGCAGGCTTGACTTGAAGACTTGACTTTAGCAGGGAAATGAAGGCAATTTACTGATTAAAGTTCAGAAAGCAGAGAAAAACTAACATAAGACGCGGATCGCTTTACTCTTTCCATCTGTAAATGACGGATAAATGTTCAAGTTTCAATTCAAATACCTAACAATATATATTCCATGTTCTCTGCATCTCTCCTTAATTAGCTCTAAATTAAGTACAGATTTCTAGCTTCACGCACCCTTGACGGTAGATTAGGAAACAAGTGGCCTAGTAGCGTTTGAATCACAATATTGTCAAAATGGCCAGGCATTGTGGCGTGCGCAATGCACAGTTGAAGCACTTCACAAGCGCTGAGGGGTTAGTTCTTGGATACCCTGATATTGTCCACAAAAAAAATAACTAGAATTTTGGGTTCTCTATATCAACCTAATTAATTCCCTCCCTCACATATCGGCAAAAAGAAAATCTCTCTCCCTAAAAGTGGTGTCATGTGACTCATGTCATCTGTTTAGGGCCAACTTGTAGTGAGGTTTAGGACGAGTTTGGAATGCTGTAAAATTATTGCGAGTGACAAAAATTGACCAAGAAAAAAAATGTCTTTGGATACCACTTGTGTAGCCACTTGTGAGTATAGTTCAGCAATGTGTCTATACTGCTTGACCAACCATGTCGACAAGCTTTATTTCAAGGAAGTCAGCAATTGTAAGTCTATAAAATCCCACAAAACATATCAGACTCATATCAGAGAACAACTATATATGGCTGCCTTGCTCACCAAGTTTTGTTCTCAAGCTCTCATTATCTTCCTTCTCATTCTCCCTTCCTTGGTTTCCAAGTCATGTGCTGCACGCATTGTGGTTTACTGGGGTCAAAATGGAGGCGAGGGCACACTAACAGACACATGTGCATCGGGGAGATATAAAATCGTCAACATTGCATTTCTCTCCCAATTTGGCAATGGCCAGACTCCTTTAATCAACCTAGCCGGTCACTGTGATCCGGCATCCAATGGCTGCCAAGGCGTCAGCAACGGAGTTAGAAACTGCCAAAACCAAGGGATTAAGGTCCTGCTTTCAATTGGTGGTGCTGGTGGGAGCTACACACTATCAGATGAAGATGATGCTAGGCGTGTAGCAGACTACATTTGGAATAACTTCTTAGGAGGACAATCAAACTCGAGGCCTTTAGGTGACGCGGTCTTAGATGGGGTGGATTTCGACATTGAGATGGGTGTACCTCACTATGCTGCACTGGCTAGGAAGTTATCCGAGTATAGCATAAGTAGCCGAAAGGTACTCTTATCTGCAGCACCACAATGCCCATTTCCTGACCAGCACCTCAATGGTGCATTAACTACAGGCCTATTTGATTATGTTTGGGTTCAATTCTACAACAACCCACAATGTGAATATAGCTCTAGTAATTTTGATGCCTTCAAGAACTCATGGAACCAATGGAACAAGATAGACGCTAGATTCTTCTTTGTCGGGCTTCCAGCTTCGCAAGCAGCTGCTGGCAGTGGGTATGTGCCTTCAAATGATATGATAAACCAGGTGTTACCATTTGTTAAGATGTCTGGCAAGTATGGAGGTGTCATGCTCTATGATAGGTTTCAAGATATCAAGACCGGATATAGTACTAAAATCCAAGGCAGTATTTAACTTGAGCCAAGAATATCCATCAGAATAATGGCTTACTATATGTAAAATAAAGTCATGGCCGGATATGGCATGCTCTCTCTTGAACTTAAAGCAGTTTGTAACTTTGTATAATCAAAGCCCCCCTTGTTACCTAGTTATAATCTGCCAATTTGGTACTGTATATGTAATCCAAGCCTTATGTAATAAATGGCTTAAAATAAGAAGAATGATAAGTTCTGCTCTTTCATCAGTTTCATTCTATCATAAAGTTAATGCTCATGAAATCTTGAAGTATTGCTTCGATCCTAAGGTTTACATTGCCGAGATCTGAACATGAATTTATGATTCCAAATATTGAGGCATTTCTACAAGTTCAAATGCTAAAACAACCAATCAAAACAAATACGAGAAGCCAACAACATAGCAAATATCTTCTCAACCCCAGCCCAGCTCTCTCCCTAGTCCCGTACTGATGCTGCTTTAGAACACCAACTAACAAACCTGTGTTCTCAACTCCCTAAGCCTCCTCCTATTTCGAAGTGATCTCTCTAAGTGTAAGTGTTAAGCTGATAGAGCTTGGTGAACTCAGTAAAAATAGTGAATGCACTGTTTTACAGAAGGATAAAATTGATAATGTTGACAAATGTTCAGAGGTCACCAATACAGCTGCAACTTCAGTGAGTGGAAACAGCACGTGAGGCTCCCATGTTTGAATTCTCTTATAGATTGGTATTGCACAGACCGGCATATATATCCTCATCTTCTATTGACAAAGAAGAAATCATCAGAGCCCTACATGTGTTTCCTCCAACGTTCACAAGAAGATATTGTTTTCTGCAGCATCCTTGTCCCATATATATGAAGGCACTGCCTTTTCTGCATTCTCAGACTGATAGAATTGTCACCATCATTGTACAATTATCTTCAATATAAATACAAGCTTTTAGTCTCTCTTTTCTCTTGTTTATTTAACCATTATCACTGCTCCCTTTGTTGCTTCTTCATTCCAAACACTCGTTTTCATAGACTGAGTTTTTTCAGCCTGTAAGTTTTTCACCTGCTATCACAAATTATCACTTGTGTATGAATTTTAGCACAAAGCTTCACTAAACTCACGCTTTGAAAGATATTCATGACTTTGAGTGAGGTAGGGGCGTGCATGAATTGGTTCACCAAACTCCCTTCACCAAATCTTATCCTCTTTCGTAACAGCAGACTGATATTATGCCTTCCATCAACAATCAACTTACAGCTAAACCTTTTACCTAATTAAACTAAACTTAAGCTTGCAGTTGAATCTCCATATGATGATATGATTTAATTAATCCCAATAAATTCATTCATAAATTTATGATAGGTAAATATATAATAATGCCCTGAACTATCTCCTTCCTGTGAAGTGTTCACCTCCTACCCTTCTATTTCTAAACTTTCTTTTCTTACACACTTCTTTTCCACTCGATCGGTGTGAGTTGCTCAGGAAAATCATAGGCAAATTAGATTAGGACTAAATAATCGGGACAAAGTAGTGACATGCACCAAATTGGCATTAACGACTTTCTGATGATATCCAGAACAAAATTCTGATGATGCTAAAAGTGAACATGTAAGCCAAAATTCAAGCTCTAATTAAGGATAGCTATTATGTTGCAGTCTCTTTTGCTAATATTTTTGGTGCCTGTGCTGTCTAAAGTGACACCGCTGGGAACCTAAACGGAAAAAAAGAAAAGAAAAAGTCATGAGAGCATCGTAGCTATTTCATCAACAACAACTGTCTTAGATAGATCCATATCTAGCTAGCAGCTTTCTTTTTAGTTTGATGGTTTCTAAACGTAAATTAGAAGTTGGAAATATGGAACGAATCCCCTACGTACGTCAAGAGTACGTTTACAAGAGACTTGTGGAAGTCTACATATATGTCCAGAGAAAATATACATGGGGAATGTGGTTTGGTTGTCAGAACTCAGAAGTGTTGCAGGAACTGGAAGTCAAGGAAATAAGGAATTTTCGAAAAAATAAAAAATAAAAAAGATCACAAAAAAAAGATCGACCTGTATACCAGTGAGAATTGAATTATAACACTGGTGTTAATCATTCTAATTAGCCATCATTCACCAACAACAAACGACAACGATAGTAGTGACCAAGTAGTGATCATATTGATAGAATTTATAGATTATTGAAAGGAAAATGCAGAAAATATAAAAAGAAGCAAATACGGACTCTTTAAGGGCTATATTGTGATATAGACTCGATTGATAGATAGAGAATGAGAGTTACAACAATCACATACAAGGCTTAGAATGTAGAATGACATAAAATGCCTTTGCGACTTAATTGTTATAAACCTATCATATAGTTAACAGTGATGACTTAACTATCTTCTTCCTCTAATAACCTCATTATCCTTATCTTATACTAAACTTTCTTTTCTTTTGCAATTGTTCTACTTGGTTTAGTTCCTCATATATGGTATTCAACTATTCATAGCTAAATGCCTAAATGAGTATAGAGATTAGGACTAGATAATGGGGATAAAATAACATATCAAAGTTATGATGATAAAAGTAAAATTAGAGTTGAGTTTGAAGTAAACAGCTATTATATATGTTAACTAATCAAAGTGCTGATCTTCTACTGTAATCATCTTTGTGCGGATCTATGCTTATGTCTGAAGTGATGTGGTTGAGGACTAAACACTTCTATAGTCTCAAGGGTCGAGAGCATCGATCCCAGCTAGTTCATACATGCATGAGGCAACAACTGTTATCGATAGATCCAATATTTTTCCTAGCTGTATAGAAGTTGAGGCATAACTGGCTTGAACTGAAGTCAACAAGACAACAATTTGATTCCATGAAAATTGTGGAAGTTTACATATATGTCTAAACTAAGAAGCTATACATAGAAACCTCAAGTATACGTTGTTCTCATGCTGCGGGAACCCTGAAGTCCAGAAAATGATGCAACTTATTTAGGACGGTAAGAACTACAAAGACGTTTTAGGGAGGAAAATATGATCCTATACAGCTAACTAAGTTTCTCCAGGACAAGTCTTGGTGCTAAGTGCTAACTTCTTGCATGTTTATCGTTACTATCTAATAAACGTCAGATTCATGGACTTCAAGTCGTCACGTTTCTGAGTTCATACATGCCTCTTAGATGCATGTTAATTGTAAGTCATTATAGTTTGAAAATTAAACAATGTGTGTGATATTAAAGCACCAGGCACAATAATAAGTAAAATAGAGGTTTAAGGGCAGTGTACGGTGTATGGCCTAAACTTTCAAAATGGCCCTCTTATTAGTTTGAGTCTCTCATCGATGAACAATCGGTAAACAAAACCTCAATCTTATTAATTGGAAAAACAAATTGAAAATCAAAGCATGTTATGAATCATGTCTAGGGGCTTCAACAGCCCCCTAGCTATTATGAATTTAGCTGCACATAATGAAAATTGAAAACACAAAAGAGTTCATGGAAGAGGAAGACAACAATAACCAAGATTGGAAAATCCCTGAGAAGAGCTTGATCGTCTGATTCTTGCATTCTGTTTCTTCCCGACTTCCTCTGCTGCCCTCCTTGTCTTGTGTATTAGATGATATTAGGGTTAGAGAACCCTCAATTTTCGTCCATGGGCTTGCTGATTTGGTTTGGGCCTTGAAATTGAAGTTTTGGTCCAAATCAGAAATTCGGGCACTGACCTTCGGCCACTAAAATGATCATAACTTCTTCTCCTAAATAGGTATTGACGATCCGTAAAAAGTTTTAGAAAGTAGACTTTTGTAGCTTTTTATGGATATATAACTCATCGTCTAGATCATTGTGAGCTGATCACAATCCTCTGTCGAAGTCTGATGATAATTTCTGGCAGATTTCATAATTCTTTCCTTTCACGACATGGATTCTTTTTCCTTCAAGATTTCTCATTTTTTGCTTCATATTCTCTTCTTTGCTCCGAAACACCTAATAAACATAAAAATAACTAAATCAAATAGAAAATACGATAAACTAACAAAGTAAAGAGAAGAATTAACCATTATATCGTCGCATATTTATGCTCTTATCAGGTAGGAAAGTTGTTAGACATATATAGTAACTGTTTACGCTTAAATTAATATTTTTACTAGACAGTAAATGTTTATGTGAATATTAATTAAATTCTTGGTCCATGTCATACCGGCGAGCCCAAGTTCTCTAAGTTTACAAGTAATGGCCGCCAGTGAG
This sequence comes from Fragaria iinumae, assembly GCA_009720345.1. Classification (NCBI taxonomy): domain Eukaryota; kingdom Viridiplantae; phylum Streptophyta; class Magnoliopsida; order Rosales; family Rosaceae; genus Fragaria; species Fragaria iinumae. The sequence goes on along the minus strand of CM019123.1, from coordinate 16,968,248 downwards.
ACCACGCGAGCTGAATTACATAGTTCGCGTGCAAATGGGACTTCGCGCGAACTACACAGTTCGCGCGCGGAGTTACTATTTGACACTTCGTCGAGGCGAGCTGGCTAACTGGCTCGCGTGGGAGGCTTCGCGAAGAAGCCACAGGCGGAGTCCTCGTACACCACACTAATCGTTGAAGACTCTCACCAGTTTTTGATATGCTTTGGGCCAATCCCTGTGACCCTTAATAATTAAAAAGCCTTCTTTTGGCCCACGAGATGGTTCGAATCCGCGGCCCGCGCAGGATTGGCAAAGTCCTTGTGAGATTAGGGTTTCAGTGTCCAACTTGGATTCTAATTACTTTTTTTCTGCTGCAAGTCGAACTACTATATAAGGGGGCTCGAACCCTAACAGACAACACAATCAAATCTCTCAACACAATACAAACTGCAAATCAGTTGCCTCTCGAGTTATCTCGAAACTCTAACCCTAAGTGCGCCGCCGCCTTAGGCTCAGTCCCTCTTGGACTCACCCCCGACCTTTGAACTCCCTATTGTTGCTCTGCTCGCGTCTCGCCGTGAGTATCGATCGCCTGTGCTCATAAATTCCTCCTCTGAGGTGGCACCTGGAAACCCCTTCCGCCTGATCAAGAAGTCAAGCGCATACACACAAACCCTTTCCTCGTCCGCGAGGTGGCACGCCCGCAACACTCCCCCTTTCTTTGTTCGCTATTTACCTTTGCTCCGTGCGCTGAGGATCGTGGCCAAAACATTGGCACGCCCGGTGGGATCAGAGAGTACAAGCGATACATCATAAGGAAACCAGAGGAAGCGCCGTACCGAAAGCCTCAGCTTTCTTGCCTCAAGCACAAATCACTACGGTATAAGCCCCATAACAGCGCGGCTTGCCGATCCCTCACACCCGGACAGGTCCTTGCTCAGTTTGGTGATCCAGACTTCAGCGAAATCGCCATGGTAGGTTCTCAGCAGGCTCAAGATACAGGCTCTGCTCCGTCTATGGAGCAAGTCTTACAGATGCTCACGGAGCTTAGGGGCCAGATCCAGGGTTTGACAAACATTACTCGCGACCTTGCTAAACAGGCCAAAAGGGACAAGACCCTTTAGGAAGCAGACCAGCACAACCTTGCCATACTCACTGAAGACTTCAACCAGTTTGCTGGGGAAGTAAGGGAAGACAAGGGCTTGGTCAACGGTTCCCTCCAACGAATCCAAAAGGACCTAAATCAGAACACAGAGACCCTGAAGCAGAACGCGGAGACCGTGAAGCAACATGCAGAGCTCCTGTCACTCACTCGCGCGACAGTAGAGGAACAGACTCGTCGCTTGGACGAGCACGATACCAAGCTGCATGACCAGCAGAATGCTTCATTCTTTGGAAGCAAGAACAGTCTGGAAAAGCTAGACAACTTCAAGGAGAAACAAGACCGGTTGAGCTTACGGGTCCTTGAAGTTGAAGATTGGATGAGGGCGCAAGCACCAAAGAATCCTACTTTAAACCCTACTACCCCAAGCGCGAACGAAGGAACATCCAAGTACATCCCTCCCAATGAACGCGCAAGGGGAAACCCTAAGGTCGGGACTCCGAGGGTCCCGCAGTTCGTGTCAGGGGCTGGAACTTCAAAGAATCTGTTCCCACATGGCTCAGCTGTCCCCTTCAAGGGATTTAACAACTCGCTACGCCAGGGGGCCGGAACACCAGATGACCCGCTTCTAGCCTACTTCAGCTCTACTCCCAAGAATGTCGGACAGGCCGTCAGTTTCTCTGCATGGCCAAACCATGAGAAAGGAACGGAGTCCGCGCCCGTGACAACAGCCGACTGGCGCCAACTCATCTCCTCCATAGTCAAGGAGCAAACCGGAAAAGGTGACGCTGACTTGCAGTATCGCGACCCCTACCCTGATAGTGTGGCGCAATATCCGTTCCCGCATGGGTTCAAGAACGTCGTGTTCACCACCTTTTCTGGGGAAACAAGGGAGGATGCCGCAACCCATATGGCCCGCTTCAAAGTCCAGTGCGGCCAATATGGGAACAATGACTTTCTCAAGCTCAAGCTCTTCGGAACTTCTCTATCCGGAGCTGCATTTAGTTGGTATTCCAGGTTGAAGCCAGGATCCATTGCGGACTGGACTACCATGGACAAACTGTTCCGAGAAACATACGGCACCATTGAGCCAAAGGTTGGCCTTGATTCCCTTACTTAGATGAGTCAGCAGAGCATGGAGTCAGGAGTCTCCTTCCTCCAACGGTTCAAGATCCAACAGGCCAAGTGCGACTTTCTCCTACCCGAGCAGGAAGCCATTAAGTTGGCTGTTCGTGGCCTCGAGCATCGCCAGCGGTTGAAGCACCATGGGGAACGCTTCACGTCTATGGGTGACCTGATCAACAAGGTCGGTAGTTATGAGCTGATCCTCAACGAAATGGACGAGAAGGCGAATGCCTCTATGGGGACATACGTACCGGGGAGAAACAGGACAATAGGGGCACTAAACCTCCAATCCCCCACGTTCGACCCTTACTACCAAAGGCAGGAGGAGACTGAGGCCGCGCAGGGATATGTCGACGACGTCGGAGCAGTTGAACTGACCGAGAAGCCTTTGGCTCACAAACTGAAGAATCTCAAGATGACTCGTGAGCCAATCACCATTCAGTCTTTTGCATGGACCAAACCCGAATATGAGGCATACACGTATGATGCGAAAAACGCCCATCTTGTCTTCAATGAATTGATCGAGGCGAAGTGCGTACGTTTGGACCACAAGATCCCGCCAAAGGAGGGGCTAAAGGACAAGAAATATTGCAGTTTCCACAACGTCTACAATCATGACACCAAAGACTGTGTCAAGCTCCGCGACCAGCTGCAAACATGGTTAAACTCTGGCGCCTTGAAAATGAAGACGCCAGAGAGCACAGCCTCTTTGGTGGATATGGATCCTTTACCCGCCGTGGTTGGTATGGTCGAAGTAAACTGGAACGACCATCCAGAGGAGAACAGCCGCCGCCGCGCACCAAAGCCAGGCCAGCGGAGAATCACCTTGGACCTCACCGAACACCCAGAGGGTGATAATCCGCGCCGAGGACTTAAGCGAGATCGAGAGGATGGTAATGATGACACAAGTCAGCCATCTCGCCGGTACACTTACAACGTCAACCTCGCGCACGAGGTTTTAGACGATCTTATTGACGGCAGACTCGTCACTGTATCAAGGGCCTTACCCTATGTTGAATACAAGGAAGGCCGCATCCACTGCAAGTTCCATGACAGTTGGGGACACAGAACTCGCGATTTCTACCAGCTCCGCGAGCAAGTCCAGGACTGGCTAGAGCTCAAGTATATTCGCTTTGAGGACAAAGGTGGCTTCATGATCACAATTGCTGACATCGCCTGGCCCCGCATCGGCCAGCGCGCGATAACTTTGGACTTATCTCCAAACGTGGGCCAACGCGAACCGCCAGGTCGAGACCGCAAGAGACCGGCGAATGACTACACCGTTTTGGCAAACCAGAATGGGAACCACTACCCAGCAAGGGAGTTAGCCGCCAGACTGCAGCCCAATCGACTTTCAAGAAAGGATAAAGACAAAGCTACCATGAGGGACGATACACTGTCTCCAGCTGACAATTATCAACCCATGAGTCCCAGGACTCGCGAAGAGCTAGAACAGAGGATCAAGCGCCTCGAAACCTTCGTCCAATCACACTGGACTAAAGATATACCTTCGTCTCCAGCTGCTAGCGAGATGGACATATCCGACTCTGGCAGCGAACACCAAGACAGCGAGGCTTCAAGCCCTCGGCGAGGGATCTTAACCGACCCCTACATTCCTCCGACATCCAAATCAGCGATCAAGGAAGGGATTTGGTACACCAGCAAGGGGGAAAGCCGGTTACCATCAGCAAATCCAAGAAGCGGAAGCTACAGAAGAAGTATGGCAGCATCCTGCGTGCCTTGCGAGCGGCCGATGATGACATCATCTGACCCTCGCAGCTCGCGTAGACACCTGAGAGGATGTGGAGAGAAGCTGAAGGCTTGCGCGCTCTACTCCAAAGACCACCTGTCACGCCTCCACGTGTCTATGCGCAGGTAGCAGACGACCCCGCTCCAAAGACGAATGTCTTCTGTCGCCTCACCGTACCACCAAGACAGGTTCCGCGCCCCGTTAGGCACAGACCATCTCCGGAGCCAGAAAGGAGAAGGGATCCACAACCCTCCCGACACAAGCCTTCATCAGAACCTGAAAGAAGAAGGGAACTGTTACCTCCACCAAGGCGCAAGCGGTCGCCGGAAGCCGAACGACGAAGGGACCCGCCACCTCTACCAAGGCGTAGACAGTCGCCAGAGGCTGAAAGAAGACGGGAACCGTCTTCCCCAGTGAAGCAAAGACTGTGCACCACACCAAGGTCTGAACCAAGGCGTGAGTTGCCTCGGTCACACGTCCTCGGGAGCTTTTTCACCATGAACCTGAAGCAAAAAGGGAACCATCGCGACCATGTCGGCCCCGACCACCACCCAAGAAAGAGTCTCAAATTTCAGCCCCTCCTCCGTCTAAGGAAGATGACAACTCCAGGGTCCCTCTGGCCGCGGACAAACGGACAGCTGAAAAGAAGCAACCTTTGGCCAAACTCGTGTGGCGACCACGGCAGCCAGAGAGTAACGTCTCGCCAGGGGTCGAAAGTAGCACCTCCAGCCCCAACCTCGCGGAACTCATGGCCCAATGCTTCCGCGAAAATTCATTAAACGAGGAGACTCATTCCGAGCCTCGCATCGACTTGGGAGACGACCAAGTAGAAGGGCAGGGTGAATCATCCACCTGTAACATGGTTGAGGTGTCCGCAGGGCCTGAGAACGAAGAAGTCAGCCCCACAGAGAATGCGTTCGCCGTGCTCGACGGAGAACACGGGGGCATTGAGACGCCATTGGTCCCAGTCTGCAAGCAATTCTCTTTTCAGGTCGGGATGGTGTTTTTCATATCTGAAAGATATGCTCTCCCGCCAAACACAACATGCAACGCGGCAGATATTCCAGACAATAGCGAAAATGTCTGCGATATATCCCCACCTTGCAGCAGTGAGATGGGTCCAGTCCTGGCAAAACCGGTAAACGCTCCACCATTGGAAGCTATGAGCAGCGTCACACGCATGCCGACTCTGAATTTCTCCACTCCAACCCTAAACATGGCCACTCACATGAGGCCATTATATATCACAACTGAAGTTGAAGGGATCATGGTAAACAAAATCATGATCGATACCGGAGCTGCGGTGAATGTCGTCACCACCTGTACTATGGGGCTCCTTGGTATCCCGCGCTCGATGATCCAAACCACTTCCTTGACAGTCAAGAACTTCACCGGACAAGTCTCCAGAACCCTAGGCTTGTTATTTTTACGACTCAAGGTTGGACCGGCATCACGGGTCTACACATTCTTCGTCGCCGAGTGTGCTTCATCCTACAGCATGATCCTAGGCCGCGACTGGATCCATAGAAGTTTTTGTGTGCCTTCCTCTATGCACCAAGAACTCATGATCTGGGATACTGAGAAAAGCGAGGCGGTCCTCATCCAAGCGGATCCGCGTCCTTTCTCCATTTCTGCCAACTTCAATGACGCCCGCTATTACAATACTGATTTGGGCCCATTGGACGTCCAAGGCGTCGATTCTAAAGGCCGCCCATATGGGGTCACGGCCTCCAACTTAACGCGATGGGGACTCACTCAGGCGAGAGACGACTTACAACGTCCTCACACCATCGCGGATCCCCTACAACCCTCTGATGGATAGTACATCCTCAGAAGAAGCACGCGAGGCTAGCGAGTCCTTGTGTGAGAGACTTCTCTCATATTGGGCAGAACGTGAAGCCTACGACAAGGTTGCCATTATGGAGTATGTAGACGAGATAGTGGACTATACCGATACCGAGGAGGAAGTTATTTAGTTAGCTCCCGCTGCCTTGGACGACACGCCGCCTCAAGTCCGCGACCCCACCTTACAAGTCGACGTGGGGACTGCAGAGAAACCCTTACTACTCTCCATCAGTGCCAAGCTGGCGGGACAAGAAAAGGAAGACCTTCTCGCCTTACTACATGAATATAGAGACTGTTTCACCGAGAAGTACGAAGACATGCCTGGCCTATCCCCGGAGTTAGTTTGTCACTGTCTGCCTACTCATCCTGACAGACGCCCAGTCAGCCAAGACGGCAGATTCAGGCGACCTGAGACCCAGATCGTGGTCAAGGAAGAAATTGAGAACATGCACCGATCAGGTATCATTCGCGTGGCCAAGTACAATGAATGGTTATCCAACATCGTCCCAGTCCGCAAGAAAAACGGCAAAATGTGCGTCTGTGTCGACTACCGGGACCTCAACAACGCAACGCCCAAGGATATATACCCCATGCATGTCGCAGACCTCCTCATTGATGCCGTTGCGGGGCATGAAGTGCTGTCCTTTATGGACGGAACCGCCGGATACCATCAGATTCCTGTTGCCGAAGAGGATCGTCACAAGACCGCCTTCCGCTGCCCAGGGTTTGCAGGTGCGTTTGAATACGTTGTCATGCCTTTCGGACTTAAGAACGCAGGGGCAACGTATCAGCGCGCCATGAACCTTATATTTCACGACATTTTGGGAAAGCTGATTGAGGGGCACTGGGGGGCAGCAAAGTGCATGACCATTTGTCATTCCATGTTTATCACAACGTTGATTCGCCTTTGCCAAAAGCTCGCGAAGGGCTATTTTTGGAATCTAGTCAAAGCAAACGTCTGCTCAAGATACATCCATGCGAGCTACATTCGCTCGTGATATGTGCAATGTACCATCTTCTGAGTTGAGCAGGCGAATGCGGGCTAGGGGCAGGCGAATGCATGCGAGGAGCAGGCGAATGCAGAAGTAGTGTAAGCGAATACAGGCGAAGTTCAAGTCCAAGGTGCCTAGGCGAGCCGAGCAGCATAGGACGCTGCATTGCCTTGCTGGGTGCTTGGGTTTCAAGGCCCATTCATATGCTTGTCTACTCACACTCATTTTATGTATGACCCGAGCCAATACCAGTGGCTTTGGAGCAACATGAACATAAACCTCTTCAGTCATTTTTGACATTCATGACTTCGAGGCTGGGGGGCAATGTTTACGCCTAAATTAATATTTTTACTAGACAGTAAATGTCTATGTGCATATTAATTAAATTCTTGGTCCATGTCATACCGGCGAGCCCAAGTTCTCTAAGTTTACAAGTAATGGCCGCTAGTGAGACCACGCGAGCTGAATTACATAGTTCGCGTGCAAACGAGACTTCGCGCGTGACTTCACGCGGACTACACAGTTCGCGCGCGGAGTTACTATTTGACACTTCGTCGAGGCGAGCTGGCTAACTGGCTCGCGTGGGAGGCTTCGCGAAGAAGCCACAGGTGGAGTCCGCATACACCACACTAATCGTTGAAGACTCTCACCAGTTTTTGATATGCTTTGGGCCAATCCCTGTGGCCCTTAATAATTAAAAAGCCTTCTTTTGGCCCGCGAGATGGTTCGAATCCGCTGCCCGCGCAGGATTGGCAAAGTCCTTGTGAGATTAGGGTTTCAGTGTCCGACTTGGATTCTAATTACTTTTCTTCTGCCGCAAGTCGAACTACTATATAAGGGGGCTCGAACCCTAACAGACAACACAATCAAATCTCTCAACACAATACAAACTGCAAATCAGTTGCCTCTCGAGTTATCTCGAAACCCTAACCCTAAGTGCGCCGCCGCCTTAGCCTCAGTCCCTCTTGGACTCACCCCCGACCTTTGAACTCCCTATTGTTGCTCTGCTCGCTTCTCGCCGTGAGTATCGATCGCTTGTGCTCGTAAATTCCTCCTCTGAGGTGGCACCTGGAAACCCCTTCCGCCTGATCAAGAAGTCAAGCGCATACACACAAACTCTTTCCTCGTCCGCGAGGTGGCACGCCCGCAAAACTCCTCATTTCTTTGTTCACTATTTACCTCTGCTCCGCGCGCTGAGGATCGTGGCCAAAACAGTAACTTATGACTCTGCATGAGCATTGTCTTTCCGGTATGTCGCTAAATTTGTAAAGCAAATGGAGTAACCAATTACACACTCCTTGCTGAATGGTTCTTGTTAGAATGCATAGGATTGAAAACTCCTGATATTATTTTGAGATGTTTAGGCAATTTGAGGTTTAGGCTTTATGTCCTCCCTTTGTATTCTGCGGTTGCATTAATGGTTAAGGCATTAGGGCGGTCGCTTAGCCCCTATTCAAAAAAAAAAAAAAAAAAAAAAAAAAAAAGAGGGAGAAAATTGTGTGCATGCATATGGGTTCCGTCACATATTCCATCCTTCTTTGTTCTTACATATTTCTAGTAACCTGCTTGTGGTTTAGATTTATATTGACCTTCCAAAAGGAACTTCTCAATGACTCAATCTATATATTTCGGAAGCTATTTATGTGAAAGATTACAGAGAAATCCGAACTCAATACTTAGGGTGTTATCTGTGGAGACAAATTTTGTTACACTAGTGCTAGTTGGCCATTGGGAAATGGGGATCAACCTCTGCAAAATTCCATGAATAATTGGCTAGTCCTAATCTAAAACTCCCATACTACTTTTTCTGTAGGAAATTATCAGAGTTTGGCAAGAATTCAAGCAGCCAAGTTCACAAAGTTGACTAATAAAAATGAAGAACATGCACTAAAAAATTGACTAAGAACTTTGGACAGATTTTTCAGAAACCATGCATGCATATCCAAGTCTATAAATATAGATACTCAAATACCAAATTCATAAGAGAGCAGATATCTTCTCAAGAAAAATAAATACAGAGAGCAAGTATGGCTGCCATGTCCACCAAGTCGTGCTCTCAAGCTCTCACTGTCTTACTAGTAACCCTCCATGTCTTTGTCTCAAACTCTTACGCCGGATCCATTGTAGTTTACTGGGGCCAAAATGAGGGAGAAGGCTCACTCACAGCAGCATGTGACTCAGGAAGATATCGTATCGTAAACATAGCATTCCTCTCACAATATGGCAATGGCCAAACACCTCAGATCAACTTAGCCGGTCATTGCGATCCAAGGTCAAGGGGTTGCGTAAACCTGAGCACAGACATAAAACATTGCCAAAGCAAAGGCATCAAGGTCCTCCTTTCCATTGGTGGTGCTGATGGGAACTATGGACTATCATCAGATGCTGATGCCGGGAAAGTAGCAGACTACATATGGAATAACTTCTTGGGAGGGCAATCCAGCTCAAGGCCTCTAGGCGACGCCGTTTTGGACGGGGTAGATTTCGACATTGAGAAAGGCGGACCACACTACGATACACTTGCTAGGAAGTTGTCACAGTATAGCCAAAGAGGGAAGAAAGTGTACTTGGGAGCAGCACCACAGTGCCCATTTCCAGACCAGTTTGTTAATGGTGCATTATCCACTGGCTTATTTGACTATGTTTGGGTTCAATTCTACAACAATCCACAGTGTGAGTTCACTACTAGCAATCCTAATGCCTTCAGGAACTCTTGGAATAAGTGGACTTCATCTATACAAGCCGGTCAGTTCTTTGTTGGGCTTCCAGCTTCTAAAGCAGCTGCTGGGGATGGTTATGTGTCTACAGGTGATCTGATCAACCAAGTGTTGCCTTTTGTTAAGAAGTCTGCTAAGTATGGAGGTATCATGCTCTATGATAGGTTTGAAGATATTAAGACTGATTACAGTTCTAAAGTTATAGGCAGTGTTTAATCCAAGTCATGATGACTATATATGAAATGGTGTTACAATAAGTAAAATAAAAGTCTCAAGTTGGCTTAGTAATATTCTAATGGTTTAAACCGTTTGAATAAGTTGTATGATCCCAATTACTATCAGTACTTAAGTATAGACGATCTTTAGAATGAAAGAATAATGTTTTGTATGCAGTAATTTTTTACACTGAAATGTGAAATTACTGCTCTAATGAAAGTCTAAACCCAATTAGTTTTGCTGCCTAATATATATGTTGCATGTGATTCTTCTATTATAGAATCATAAAACAGTAGAAGTGTTTGGTTAAAGCTGTTATAGAATCTCCTCAAACTTTTAGACCATAAGGAATGGGGATATTTGATGAAGTTATCAGTGTTCTAACTTCTAAAACTGGAACATTCACATCTGATGAAGACCAACATACGCCCAGCTGCGTCAGTTACAGGGAAAACTGAAGATTCATTTGGACGAGTACTCGCGCGTCTGAGTATGAATCTGCAGGCTGAAATCTCCTCCTCTCGCTCGAGTACTTGACCTTCACGTGCACCATCGCACCCTTCAACTCATACAAATCTAGAAGTTCTCTGGCCTTGTTGAAGAAGCCAGGTAAAAGTCCAAATATACTTATCCAAATTAAACCTTCACTACAAAAACTAGCAATACATGTCCAGATCCGTACACACCATCTCCCTTGGATTATATATTGGTACATAATGATTCAAAACGTAAACAAGTAGTTACTAATGGATTATGACACGATGAGAAGTAGTGATTATCCCCAAGGCAATGCTATTTTCTGTCTGGCCTAGAACATACAAGTTCTATTGGGAGCAAAATTTATGTAGCCTCATTGGCCTCAAAACCTCAAAACGAACATAAAGATCATAGGGTTGTGTTCTTTCCTTCCACAACATAGGGCTTATTCTTCTACTGGGCATAGTAAAGAATTGCAGCATATTTATCCTAGTTCCTTTTTATTTCTAATCAAACCAACCGCATAACTGAACTTAGCACTGTATGTTTGCTGGGCTTCAAGCTTTCATTGTGTGGATGTTAGCTAAAGAAATCATAGCTCTTTTCAGTGTCAATATAACAATGATGAGATTGTCTTTTTTCGTAGGACATAACACCCTGAATTGCTCACATGCACTTTCTTGAATTTGAAGGCTATACAGAACAAGGTTTACTCATGATTCAGTCCTTTTTGGTTCCACATTTAGCTTTGCTTTTGGAATCCTTTTTATAGAACGATATTGTCGAATCGAAAACATTTGTCTGTCAATGGATCCTTCCAATTCAAGAAAATATTCACTTTGCCTGGTGATGTTCCATCCGAAGAAGATGCCTGAACCTTTTTCCTTCAACCAAATTGTAATCCACATTTGGTGGTTTTCACAATTTTACAAGTTCAAATTTATCGCAGTTATATATATACTTATCTTCTCCTTCTAATGCTTCATGATATGATTTGGTTTCGTTAGAGTTTTTTCATACAGCAAGTGTATGAAACTTAAATCTGTTGAATTGGAGTCAAGAGTCGAAGAGATCCCAGACTAATTTTTAAGGTGGGCCGACCAGCCTGCCTAGGCCCAACCAGCATAACTACCGCCTACCCCGCCACGAACTCCACCTAGCCCGCATTGGCCCAGTCCGCCTATGCGACCCACAAATTTTATAAGACTAAGATGAAAAGTCATTATTACCCCCACGATTCAGTTTATTTACGGATACGCACCCGGCCATATCGGTGAAAGGTCTCCATCCTCTCTCTCTGGTCTTTACTAGGGTTTATCTAACACAGAGAAACAAAGGGTTTGAGGATCTTACGCCAGAACCCAAATTGTTCATCTTGGTTTGCTCTGTGATCCAAAAGAGAGATGGGGAAGGCAAAGAAAGGCCCCAAATTCGCAGTCATGAAGAAGGTGGTCACCAAAAAAGCGATCAAAAAGTAAACCCTTTCATTCTTACTTGTGTTTAGTTCTTCCACTTTTGTGCTTAAAGACTAATAGTTTCATCTGTTCTTCGCTCTGGGTGTTGGTTTCAGTTACAAAGAGGAGGTCTTGAATCCAAAGAAGAAGGATATCAGCAAAGAAAAGCTGCCCAGAAATGTGTAAGCTTTTGTTTATCAAGTTTTGGCAGATTTTGTTTGAATTTGACGATTTTGTTTTGTTGGGTTTTACATTTTGTGTTTTTGTAATATAGGCCGAATGTTTCTTCGGCTTTGTTCTTTGAGTACAACACTGCTTTGGGGCCGCCTTACCGGGTTTTGGTGGATACCAACTTCATCAATTTCTCTATCCAGAACAAGGTGAGTGTCTAATTGTTTTATGCATGAGATACTGCTTGCTAAAATTTCTGTATTGGGTCAAATTTGATTGTTTTCGTTTCGGTTTCTGCAGTTGGATTTGGAGAAGGGGATGATGGACTGCCTCTATGCAAAGTGTGAGTCTTAAGAGTTATTCACTTGTATTATTGTTTAGTGTTTATTAGGAATTGGTTTTGAATGTTAGAGTTTTATGACAAGAATGATTCAGAGGAATTTGTGAGCTTATGATAGTCGCTAAAACTTTTGTTAGAGAATGAAGGGGGATGTTCCATTTTGCTTTTGTTTATTGTTCACTAATGGTTTATCTGTCTTTTGAATTTACAGGCACTCCTTGTATCACAGACTGTGTAATGGCAGAGCTTGAGAAGTTGGGTCAGAAATATCGTGTAGCTCTGAGGTAAATCCTATGTTTTCTACAAGTTGTTTTCATGAGCAAAAGGATACGAATTTGAATATTTGTTATGCATGAGCTGCACTGCTCTCCTATTTCATTCCTTTCAATCAGTTTCTTCCACCTTCTTTTCACTAGTTAGGTTTGATTATGCTAAATTTCTGTAATATCATTGCATACTACTTGTTCTGAACCAAAGATGAAAAAGAAAATGAGACGTCTTTGACTTCACTGATTGAGCATTGATACTTTATCTTGTTCAAGTGCAGAGGCTTTCATTACTAAATTAGTGTTCTATTGTGACAGGATTGCTAAAGATCCCCGTTTTGAGAGACTACTGTGTACTCATAAAGGAACCTATGCTGATGACTGTCTTGTTGAGAGAGTCACCCAGGTATATAATCCCTTGTAACTGCTCTCTGTTTTCTTGTTTGCCTTTTGGAGTGTTTAGACGTCTGCCCTTGATTTTCTGATAGAGAGTTGCGGGGGTGAAGGCTGTGGCTTTTTAGGTTATCTTGGTCTACAATATAATTAAGGTGTTCATATGTAGTATGATCCAAATTGTTAACAATCTGTTGTATGATGATAATAATCCGTAAAGTTTCTGGTTGAAGTGTGCTTCATTTTGTCCATATCAACTTGGCTTGACCTTCTACATATAAGAGGCCAAGATTCTTCTCGTTTAGACATAGTCCTGTTCTCTTTTGCAAATGAAAATTATCCTACACCATTTTAAGGTTTTTTGTTTACCTGTTTTAAGTAAATGTTCATAAAGCCACAAACATTTTTTCCAGCCCTTATTGGACTAGACAATGCTGTTCTATAACTATAGTTCTGTATGTTAATCGATATTTATAAAAGGAAAAGTGAACACTGGATGTTTGCAGAATTCAGAATGTTGCATTATAGTTATTCACTAATGTGTCTCAACTGTCACAGATCTCCTTCACATTCTTCATGTACAATTTTTATCTGTTACTTAGACCACAGCATCTAATGTTGGATGGCACATATCATAAACAAAAAGTGGACTTTGATACAATAATTCATATATCCTAAAATAGTCATGTATGGTGTTTGATTTCAAAGTTTATTGCAAATACTGGATGTGCATTATCTAGTTGCCTATTCTATATTCTCTTTTGCTTTAGAGTGGTTTTAGTGATAGTCATATTCTAATTTTTAAGGACTGACATTGACTTTGTTGTGAACAGCATAAATGCTACATTGTCGCTACATGTGATAGAGATTTAAAGCGAAGGATCCGAAAGGTGATACAGTAGTTTGCATTTTGTAACCATGTTATATGACACTAGACCTCTGTAAATTGGCTTATTTGTGTGCAGATCCCTGGTGTGCCGATCATGTATATCACTCAACACAAGTACTCAATTGAACGGTTGCCTGAAGCAACAATCGGTGGAGGTAAGCTAGACACCTGTGTTACAGAAGAATTGTTAATTGGAGAAAGTGATATTGCTGTTAGGTTTTTGACCAGATAGATGTACTCGTAAAGTTATGGGGTGATGACATTGATGTTACTTCTGAGGGTTGTAAAATGAACCCCAAGATGTAAGGCTGACTATTAAGCGAAACAGAGAGATAACAAAGCTTGCTAGATTTTATTTAACGGGATTATGCACTTTATTCGGTGTCTTTAAAACTAACTATTAAAAGTCTGATATTTACGTTCTGGTATTTTTGCAGCTCCAAGGTATTGATGATGGGAATCAATCCTCCTGAAAGAATGGTTTCTACCTGTGATTCGCATCATATGCTCAGACCAACCAACTATGCCATGGTAGAAAGTTCTTACCAACTTATCGGAACTTTTTTGAGAAGACATGTTAGTGCATATGTATTACTAGAGTTGAATCTCCTTGTAGGATTGCTAGTTTTAGCTTGATTGTAACTCCATGAGCTATCATCTGTACTGGAACAGCTTATAATTATCAGGTTGCCACATGCAAGAGTAAGGCGGATGTCTTTTTTCAATCTTTACCCTAAAAGGTCTTTCATTCATCAAACTGCCGAGTCTAAAGTTTTGTTCGGTAACTGGCATTTATTCAAAGACAACAAAAACAAAGAGAGATACTGATTACTTATTACTGAATGAGTGATTCCCCTCGGAAAGCAGTAGAAACTAAAAATATGTTCATGGATAGCACCCTTTATGAAATGCGGTTGCCCGAAGAAGGAATGATTTTGAAAGACATGATCAACTAGTTATGCCTGTAGTTGGTAATGCCTGTAGTGGTATTTTGAAATACATCATCAACAAGGACAACTTCTCCTGTGAAGTTAAACTGTGATGAGACTCCAATAATCCTAATAGCCTCTCTTAACTGTAAGAGTTTGAGTCGTTAATGATTGGTGCTTCTTTCTTTGTTTGCAAACAAGAGAAGAGAATATGTACTTGTCAAGCCAAAAACAAACAAAGATGCATTTCCTCGACCATTCCTAGGTTATAAGAGCTCATTTTTGCAACGAAAAACACGCCAGTGTATATTTGTAGAAATTCTTGGGGATACCTAATACACTACTGTCGAGACTCGAGACTCCGGCAGACAGAGATTCAACCTACGTCAAAAAACATGTGACAAATCACATCAAATTATCGTACAGAACTCGCGTCCAATTATTATTAGACTTAAATGACGTTATTAATTTGATCAACCATACCCTCCTACTTTTGATGGGCGCAAAAGCACCTACAAAGATACCCTATTATCAAATCAATTGTATCGAGGTAGTAAATGGCAAATAGGGGTCATTACCCGCAGAGGATTGATGAAACTAAGACTTAAAGACACAACACAAACAGACACGTAAACCAGAAATCTGGCAGATTCGACTTAGGAGCAGAAACCGAATTAATTAACTAATCTAGACTCAACCAAAAATTATGAAATTAAATACACAGTAACTAGACACAGTGGCGGACTACCACACAAATTTTTAGGGTATTCGGAGTTGGTTTGACTGGTGAACAAACATAAATAATGCAGGAGTATTGCTGAAAACAGAATACTAAAAGTGAATATGGATGTAAATATGAGAGAAACAATAGCTAGGAACTTCTCTCCACCACTAAATATGCTTCAATCACCCCAAAACAATGTCAAGGATTATAGATGAATGCACTCACAGTTAAGCCAATGTCATTAGGTCATTAACCGTATTACGTTCTCTTACATGCCATATTAAGTGAAATGTCTTATCGACTTAACTATATTACCAATTAATTGATCTATGAAATGTCGGTATCTAGACCAAAATAACTGAAATCATGAAGTTCTAAGAACGTTTGAGTTGATCTAAGGTCAATGTCGGTAGCCTTAGATTACCAAGGAATTACTTCACACAAGTACCTGCAAAGAACTTGTTATCTCTCATAGAATATGCAACGATATGTCGGTCATATACACATTCAAAATAATAAACCCTAAAACATGCAACAAAGTGTCGACCCAATGAAACATGCAATAGAATTATCAATAAACAATCAGTCAAGAAATTCTCATCTAGAATTATATAAATCAATTGGGATTCAAAATCGAAGACATATCTAGGGCTTTGATCAGCCCCTAACTATCAAGGAGTTTAGTTACACATAGTCTTGAATAAGAACATTAGAGAATCCATGGAAGATGAACTAAAGGTGGAGAAGATAAACTTGATTGGCCGAGAGACTGGTTGAATTCTCCCTCGTTCCTCTTTTCTTTTCTTCCTCTCTTTCTTTTCTTCCCTCCTTTGTGCTCTGCCTCCGTGCTTCTCTTTGCTCTCCTTTCTCTTCTTAAATAGGTTAATTAACCCTAGGTCTCCCGTCCATCCCCTAATCCAACTAGGATTTAGGAATCCTTATTAAGCCCAATTATCTCATTTTCTTTGTTTGACTTCAAAATACCTAAAAACAAATAAAGTTAATTAAAAACAAGAAAACATAACAAAATAACTAAGTAATAGAAATAATTAGCATGATAAAAGTCACACAAATATGCGACTATCAACTTTTCCATTCATAATAAGAACTTCAGATCAAGAACATTCACGATATTTCTTTATACATTCGAAACTTGTGATTTCCATCGTGTTAGTTTTACTTTTACCTCATTATTTTAAAGAGTCTAGTGAAGGTTACAACCCCTACTACGTTGAAAGCGGCATCCTTCGATTCCTACACCCATTGTGGACTTGTAGTAGAATTAGGCAATTAGCAACTAGATGACCCAAAGCCGGAAATTCTTCCATTCACTGGGTGAAAAATTCACCAAAGTGACGTGACAAAATTACAACCATTCATTTCAGTATGGACCAAGATCTGACTAACTTCAGCATTTTCCGTTAACATTTTTTTTTAACTTTGGAATTGGTGTGGAAGGTAAAAAACACGGGGGTAAACCTTCTGCCTTGCCTCTTGCTTAAGTCAGATTTTCACTAGGCAAAATAGAAGCAAGATTGTAGCAGAGACAGAACCCGACGAAGAAGAGGAAGAAATGGAAGAAGCAGAAGCAGAATCCGGTCGACATCACGGAGGGGATGGGCCGCGGGGGTTTGGGTTTGGAAGAAGAGATGAGATTTGGGGTTTTTTTGGCTGAGATGAAATTTGGCTTTGGGCCCTCGTCGTGGTGATGGAGAGAACGAAGGGGGTGGCGTTGGGGTTTAGGTTTGGAGAAAGGGAAAAGATGAGTTTGGGTTTTTAATTTTAGGCTGAGATGAGGCTTGGGTTGGGTTTGGCTTTAAAGTTTTATTGGATAAATGCAATTATTTTGATTTTCTTCATTTTCTTTTACATTTCTTTATATACAGTGAACCAAAATTTTTTGGAAAATTTTGATTTCAAAAATGATATATTGATGTTAAGTTAAATTATTTGAGAGTTCCCTTCAAAAATAAAGATCTAATAAATTTAATAAATAAATTAACCATGCTACCGCCTTCAAAAAATATAACCATGTTACCTATGCGGGTCATATTTAACATTAAAATGATTTTTTAAAATTTAGAATCTTTGAAAATCACCAAAGTTGCTCACAAACATTGTCGATATGCTATCGTGAGGATGTGTTATATCCACCTATATTAAAAAATTTATAAATTTATCTCCAGGCACAGCTTTTTTTAGGTAGGTACAATGATACATATAATTCACCACGTGGATCAAAATCCAAACATTATTGAAAATATGTAAATTTTGTACCATAATAATATTTTATTATACTAATCACATCAGACAGTCGAATTTTGATTTTGTGAATGTTAATCATTGGAGTTAAAACGTGCATACTAATGTGGTATAACTTGTTTGGTAAGTTTATGTAAATGTACATCTTTGTGAACCAACGATACTTATGAAGCAACATTTTTGAAAATCGACTGTATGATGTGAGCGGTCTAGTGAAATACGGTCAGGGTAGAAAAATTACATATTTTTGGTAACATTTGGACACCGATCAAAGCGGTCAACTCTATTTACGCTTAGCTTCATATGGGGAGCCCCGTCGTCGGGGGTAAATGTCCTCAAATTTTCACATGTGTTGATGCATCTCATCTTTCTGAGAGTGTGTGGGCGGCCAAATCGACCCAGATAAGTCATTGAGAAATAGGTAAGAGCATTTCCGTGTAACAAGTTACCATAAATTAGAGTTGATTGTGTGAATCAAGATCCAAACATTATCGAAAATAAGTGAATTTTGTAAAATAGCCATATTTCACCATATTGATCACATCAGAAGGTTGAGTTTTGATTTTGTGATTTTTAGTCATTGGAATCACAACATACATACATTTGTGGTATAACTTGTTTGGTAAGTTTATGTAAATGTGCATCTTTATGAACAACATATACCTATGAAGCAACGTTTTTAAAAATCCACCGTAGGATGTGATCGGTCTAGTGAAATATGGTTAGGGTAAAAAAATCACATATTTTTGGTAACATTTGGGTCTTGATCCACACGGTCAACCCTATTTACCTTTATGTTTTCCTATGAGGAGCCCTATCATCGGGAGGTAAACATTCCCGTATTTTTACATGTTTTGCTACATCTCATCTATGTAAAAGTGTGTGAGCGGACGAATCGAAACAAATAAGTCATAGAGGGATAGGTAAGAGCGTTTCCGTGCAATAAGTGACGTTGATTTATGGTTGACCGTGTCGATTGTGACCCAAACTTTATCGAAAACAGGTGAATTTTTTTCCATAGACATATTCAAGTGTACTAATGACATCAGACGGTCGAATTTTAATTTTGTGAATTTTAGTCGTTGGAACCACACATGCTTACTAATGTGGTATAACTTGTTTAGTAAGTTATATGAAAATGTACATTTTTGTAAACCAACTATATTGATAAAACAACATTTTTTAAAATCGACCGTATGATGTGATCGGTATACTGAAACACGGTTGTGGTAGAAAATTCATCTGTTTTTGTCATTGTTTGGGTTTCGATCTAGTGGATACTATTTTGGTCAATTCATCTGTATTTCACTATTTCGATCATATCCTATTTCACAAGATTTTCAAAAAAAATTATTTGTCTGTATAGTTGATTCACAATGATATACACTTGAATATAACCTACTAAACAAGTTATACCGTTTTAGTAGTCACGCTGTGATCCGAAGTTATAATTACGTGAAAATAAAAATTCCACCGTTTGATGCAGGCGTGGTAATTAAATAGGTCTACTGAAAAAAATTCACCCCGTTTCGGATTATTTACGCCCCCCATCGAATCGGTCAACCTTAAATATACCTCGTTTTTTACACGAAACGCAGTTGACCGACATCATGCGAGATCTTATTTTTTCCCCGTTTTTGAACAAGAAGCTCGTATATATGAGATTTAGGATCCCATGATTTTTTTTGTTAAATTGATCCTCTGGTGGTTAGGCTCCCCTTAGGAGCGTCTAAGCGTAATTATGGTTGACAGCTTTTATTGAGACCTAAATGTTACCGGAAGTTTGTGATTTTTCATCCCTAGCCGTATTTCACTATTTCCATCACATCATATTTCACAAGATTTTCAAAAATTTTGTTTTTTCTGTATAGTTGATTCACAATGATATACAATTGAATATAACCTACTAAATAAGTTATACCGTTTTAGTAGTCACGCTGCGATCCGAGGTCATAATTACGTGAAAATAAAAATTTCACCGTCTAATGTAGGAATGATAATTAAATAGGTCTACTGAAAAAATTTCACCCCGTTCGCATTATTTACGCCCCCCATCGAATCAGTCAACCTTAAATATACCTCGTTTTTTACACGAAACGAGGTCGACCGACATCGTGCGAGATCCTATTTTTTCCCGTTTTCGAACAAGAAGCTCGTATATATAAAATTTAGGATCCCATGATTTTTTTTTTGTTAAATTGACCCTCTGGTGGTTAGGCTACCCTTAGGAGTGTCTAAGCGTAATTAGGGTTGACCACTTTTATCGAGACTTAAACGTTACCGGAAGTTTGTGATTTTTCATCTCTAACCGTATTTCACTATTTCGATCACATCCTATTTCACAATATTTTCGAAAATTTTGTTTCCTCTGTATAGTTGGTTCACAATGATATTCAGTTGAATATAACCTACTAAACAAGTTATATCGCTTTAGTAGACATGTGACGATCCGAGGTCATAAATACGTGAAAATAAAAATTTTACAGTCTGATGTAGGCATGGTAATTAAATAGGTCTACTGAAAAAAATCCACCCCGTTTCAAATTTATTAAGCTCCTCATCGAATCGGTCAACCTTAAATATATCTCGTTTTTTACACGAAACGCGGTTTACCGACATCGTGCGAGATCCTATTTTGCCTCGTTTTCAAACAAGAAGCTCATATATATGAGATTTAGGATCCCATGAATTTTTTTTGTTAAATTGACCCTTCAGTGGTTAGGCTCCCCTTAGGAGCGCCTAAGCGTAATTAGGGTTGACCGCTTTTATCGGGGCCTAAACTTTACCCGAAGTTTGTGATTTTTCATCTCTACCTGTATTTCACTATTTCGATCACGTCCTATTTCACAAGATTTTCAAAAATTGTGTTTCCTCTGTATAGTTGGTTCACAATGATATTCATTTGAATATAACCTACTAAACAAGTTATACCGCTTAAGTAGATAAGTGACGATTCGAGGTCATAAATAAGTGAAAATAAAAATTCCACGGTATGATGTAGGCATGGTAATTAAATAGGTCTACTAAAAAAGAAATCCACCCCGTTTCGGATTTGTTACGGCCCCCATCAAATCGGTCAACCTTAAATATATATGAAATTTAGGATCCCATGATTTTTTTTGTTAAATTGACCATCCGGTGGTTAGGCTCCATTTAGGAGCGTCTAAGCTTAATTAGGGTTCACCGTTTTTATCGGGGCCTAAACGTTACCGGAAGTTTGTGATTTTTCATCCATAACCGTATTTCATTATTTCGATCACATCCTATTTCACAAGATTTTCGAAATTTTTCCTTCCTCTTTATAGTTGGTTCACTATTTTCCTTACATATTTACAATGACGTTTATAATATTTTTAAATTAATAAAAGAAAATAAAATGAACCCATAAATCAAACATGTAGAAATTTAAAAAAAAAAAAGAAAAAAAAGTGTATAAAACCAGAAAAAAAATTAGAAAAAACAATGTGTACAGTGGGCTTCGAACTTAGGTGGTTCACCTTCCAAAACAAAAATTCTTCTCAAAGGCAGCTGGCCACTAAGCTAAACAGACTTTTCCTTATTTATTTCTCAAAGATTGTATATTTTCTATGCTGACTTATATATATACTGGTAGAAGAAAAGTTTGCCGGAGACTCGAGGCTGCTGCCTCAAACTCTCAGGGACTTTCTTGGGTCGGGCTTTGTCGCTATGTCTGAGATCGACGTGGATGCCGTACGTAGTCGTCGAAGATGAAGGAGCTAGGGGCAGAATCTTTTGATGGGTGGAGTCGAGTACGATCAATGAAGTCGGCGAAGAATTGGGATGGGTCGTGTTGGCCATTTGCAGAGATGAGAGTACAACAGCCCTTAAAGGGAGATCAAAAAGGAGAAAGGAAGAGAAACAAAGAGAAAGGAAGAGCAACTACCCAATCGAGGGCCACTCACAGCTAATGTCGCGTGAATTGACACACGCAGTAGACATCCTAGTGTAGATGTCTGACTGGTGCATGGAATAGGCTCAGTAGAGCCCCCCAAACAGATCGAAATCCCTTCTTTCTTCTGTTTCCTACTTGAGCTAATTAAACCTTCGCTCTTTACCAACAAGATTGATCCATTTGCTGTTTATGTTTAATTTCCTTCTTTTGCTTTCTTAATTACAGTAGAGGTGTTCCAGAAACCTTTTAAAGTAACATCTATCTGGCACCTTAATTAAGAACATATCTTCAGTGTGTGTACCCGTGGTTATGATCACTTCAAACTAAATTCTCCAAGTTCAAGATATTTCAACTAGAAGATCGAAGATAACAACTGACAGAGTGACAGTCAACTCTCAACTGTGTCATCTCATATTCCTAATCAGGAGGGAATCAAGAGTGTGATTAGGGCAGAGTTAATTATATGTAAAAGATGTTCTAACTAGGAAAGAAGAGCCACCACTCCAACCTAGAGGGCACCTTAGCCCGGTTTCAAAGTAAAAAACAATTAAGTAAAATGTTGCGTAGTTTTCATCGTCGAAGTAGTAAGTACATTCAATCGATGTTATTTGGCAATGAACTACGACAATTGATGTAAAAAGGATAATTTTGTTCTAATTGTAGTAATTACCCATCTACAACCTATGCACTAGTGTATGGACATAGAATAAACAAATTTGTTAAGAGTGGTCAATCTTTATGTTTTTATCATTAGTCATTTCACTACTACAATGATCACCTATTTTATCGCAACTCACAAAAGTTGATGTATAAGCTATAGACACTGCATGAGTACCACGTGGCAGTATGACGTAGTCTTACAATCTAATTAAATATTGACACTTGGATTTATTACAACTAAAATATAAACTAAGGTTTTCTATTTTTTATGAAAAGACCTTTATGGGTCTTTATTGAGTTTGGACTAGGGTTTAGGGTTAGGGGTTAGGATTTAGGGTTTAGGGTTTATAATTTATAGTTTAGGGTTTAAAAAGCAACATCAAACCCAAAATTGTCTTTGACAAAATAGCTGATGTAATTTTTTCTTAGTAAAATCCAAGTGTTAATATTTGATTGGAATGTAGGACCACATCATACTGTCACGTGGTCATCCCGTAGCGCTGAAAAATTTCTCGTATAAGCGGTACCTTTTGTCCTATTTTTAGTAATTACCCCACTTAATCTAATGTACTAATTTAGAGGACAAGTTAAGAAGTATGAAACATATTCGGTTGTCAGAGTGATATATAATGAAATGGTTACTACATAGAATACACATTTTGCCACAACCCACAACAAATGATGTAAGAGCGATAACTTTTGTTCAGTTTGCGGTAATTATTGATCCTAAACTTGTATAAAGTTTATAGACAATTTAACAAAAGCAAAAACAAGTTTGTTGTCTGAGTGGTAAACTAGTATATATGTTTATATCATTAATGAAATGATTGCTACAATGAACTACACATTTTTCCATAACTCACAACTGCTGATGTAAAGGTGGTAACCTTTTTTCAATTTGTTATACATTAAAGACTGCCATCCAACTATGAAAATACCACTATGTAAAAAGTCAACAACTATTTTTCTTGCCGGAAAAGTTTCTGACCGACCTCCGGCGAGATTTCCGGTCGACCTAAAAATTACAGTCACTTGCCAAAAAGTCAACAACTAAGAAAATTTTCTTTTTTTCAATAAAAAAGAAAGAATCTAATTTTTTTTAGTTGGAATGTCTGTAATTTCATTGAACTTCAATACCTAATCAAAAAAGTATTTAGGTTTGGGTGGATTTATGTGGGTAAAAATGTTTGGATGAACCTATATAAGAAAAAATGTCTAAAAGTGAACTTATATGTAATTGGTCTTTTTAGATATCCTTCAAGCTAAAAGGGTTGAGGGCGTACATGATTGATTCATTTGCTGTTTTGGTTACTTAAGAATCGATCTCTAGTGTTAGCGTTACCGTTAAATTTTGGTACCTCAACTAACTAAAAGTCTTACTGTTCGAGCTATAAGCATCCGCATTAGGAAAAAATAAGAAGTAGCTTGGCAGAAGTTGCATGTAGATATAGTTTGCTTCAAAACCAATTAACTTCATTGGTGATTTACTTTATACACATAGTTCGATCATCGTTTGTGCATGCAAGCCTAGTTCAGTTCATTTTTATTCTTCACTCTCATCTAATTAAACGAAACTTCACTTGCCAATATTCACATATCGATGAGGTGAGAAAACTGAACAGATATATACACCAGCTAATACTAGCTCTCATGCACGTTCTGCAAATTCATGAATCTCATTGAACTCCAGCCTCAAAGGAAGCAGTGTGCGCCTCGATCTCAGTTGAAGACGTCGGCGCGGTTGTCTACAAAGCATTCGGACTAACTGGAAACCCTCCCCTATGACATAGATGAAGTACATCATATATGGCACATGGTTCCAAGAGTCTGGGAGCAAAATTGAAAGCAGTGAAGCAACCAAGAGCAAACCAGAAAACAACATGCCAAATCTAGACCAAATACGAGCTCTAGCAGCTGGAAACCTCACCCTAACTCCAACAATCAAGCAATATGCAAGTAAGCTTCCTATGGCGACAACAGTGGCGTTGCGATGTGTTTCGAATGGAGAAGACAGTAATGAAATTCCAGGGAACTTAATTTGAATAAAGGCGACGAGTATGGGGACGATGAAGGCGAGAATGGCATGACTGGAAGTGGAAGCTGCGAGATTGATTAGAAGAATGTTGAAGGTGACTGTAAAGGAATTATGTTCGTGTACGATAAGGGTTTGGTGCATTTGATACTGAAGATCAGCCATGTATATGAGAGCTATCTGGTTTTCAGTAACGAGTAATATACGTCGTCGAAGCAAAATCTCTTGGAATATTTATAGAGCAACTTAGAACTTAGAAGGCAAAGGGAGATAATATGATGAGTCATGATTTTAGAATCACTTTGCCACTATATATATATAACTAAGTAAAGACACTTTCTTGATTCTTTCAGGTAGAGGAAGTCAAGCAACAAATCATATATTATATTGCAGGCTCATGTATATACAGTCGACTGTACACACAATTGCTGCTTCATTTCGTGCAATCTTACTTTTCATGCAAGTAGCTTGGGCAAAGATAAGGATTAGAGTTAGCAAAACAAATTAGCTAGGGTTACTCTAATTGGGGTGTTGAGTTCAAGTCTCGAGTCCAAAGTCCAAACCAGTGACTGGGAAAAGCTCCGGGAGTCTTGATCGAGTTCAAGTACTTTCACAAGCTTTCGACTTGGTTCCAGACAAGTCTCGCGTCCAAAGTTTAATGCGTTGAGATGAGTTGCATTTTCATTCAAGTCACTCAAGATTTGGCTTTTAAGAGCATTTTTAACATATGTACGAATGGGATACTTCTGATTTTATCGTTTAGTTTCAGACAGAGAGTACACTGTTGTTCATGTTCGATGTATAAATCGAAAATTCAGTTATTCAGAAGGATCTCAAAGAATGAACCTCATTTCATTACTTCCTTATCATGTCATTCATGTATGGCAACTTTTCAGTCCATTTTCCAAACAGATCATCACCCTCAGAGCTCAGGCAATCAGACCCTACCACCTATATATGTTTTGAGTTAGTACTTTTCAAGGTAATTAGCCTAATTATTGATCTTTATGAACTGTAAAGATATCAAACATGTTTTTTCTTCGATTTAAGAAATAGCATGCTTATCAAACAAGTCAATTAGTGATACGAACAAGTTCAGATGAAGTTTAATAATAGGAGAGTGAATTATAAACGTTCCATCAAGGTTGTTATCACCTTTTCGATCAATTATTCTTATTTCCCTACTGTCTTCATCATCCTTCTTCATCGGCTCTTCTAGTGGCTGCCCTGGCCATAGCTTATATAAAGATTGTCTAATCAAATAGGTTGAGTCGTTATCAACACAGATGAACACTCCCTTGTTTGCTCTTCCACTTTTGTCACTCGTCTTCGGTTCCATTGCATATGTTATTTCGACGAAATTTAGAAACATGAACACTTCAATTCTAGGCCGTTGAGAGTTGCTTTTGCTGGTCACACTTTGACTAGCTAGTGACACTCAGAACCTGAATTCCATAGCTAATTAGTTAACAAGAGCTTCCTTTTTCTTGCTAGCCTTGGCTTTTGGAGTCTTGGCCTTGTGTTGCTATTATTTTAGTTGAGCGTCACTATCTGAATCAACTATATCACGAGAGTCTATTCAGCGCACCCGGCCATCTCACCGTTCATCTCACCTGGGTGCAGCCAGACCCGGTGAGATGGACGGTGAGATGTATAATTTTCGCTATATCACATCATATGTTGTGGTTAGTCGACCATGTCAAACCAGGCTGACGAGGAAAGCTGCTTGATTAGTCTCACCCACCATTTCCATCTTTGACTCATTTTCAAGGTCCCATACCACTTTCTGAGTCGCGATGAAATTTCCAAAACCTTGTCCATAGAGCACGGGATGCAGGCATTTCATAGGAAGTAATAAGCCCGTGCGGGTTTAGGAATCTATCAACATCTCTTGGCTTGAAAGCAAGGAACCTATCAACGTCTAATGTCCTCCAATGTTGATGAAACCATTGGTATTCGATCTGTTATCTATTGCTGGTCCTGTCTTGGCAAAAGTCATGGAATAAACTTTTTACTTCGAGAGCGAAAAAATGAAAATATACAAGAGAGCGTAAAATATATTCATCTTGGAGTGCAAATGTGAGCATTCTGATGTCAGTACGTTGCAGGTGGAGACCTAATACTCTGAATATTGTTAACAGAAGTATTAACTTCACCATATGTAGCATGTACCACCTTTTCCTGGGAAGAATGTACTTGAGAAACAAAAAGGGACTGGAAAGAACAAGTAAAACTATGATACATTTACAGCCACTCATTGACATTGATGACCAGAACCAGAAGGGTGCAGTTTTTACATACAAAGCCTCACATACAGATTACAGCTATGTGCACCCTCCCTCACAAAAAAATTAAAAATCAGATGGCAAAAAAGAATGATCGAATGAGCTTCTACTCAACAGATCCTAATCAATGAAAGTCAATTTGATTACTCAATACTTGTAACCATCGTCGTGTTTAAACTATCTGCTGCTTCTGGTGGGGGCTTTACATACTTTCCAATTGCTTTCTGGTGAGTCCGTCTCTTTATTCTTTCTATTTTTTCCCTGCTTTTTTGCTTCTTCCTCTCTTTCTGCTTATTCCGTAAATGTCTCTCTTTTTCATACATACCTTGCCAAAAGACCTCTCCTGTTGATGGCCACAGCCACCGACTCGTGGGTTGTTCAATGTCTGATTCCTCAGCCAACTCTTCATCCATGCTCTTTAGGGTGGAATCCGAGAACCATTTGACCCACATATGACCCCTGCGGCTCTTGAACTTATGTTGTTCCAGCATTGCACCAGTCTCAGGGTTCACATATACCATCCGCCTGGCACTGTGGTATGCCCAAACATTTACCAGTAGCTCAAGAAGCCGTGAATAGCAATGTTTATCCTGCAATTCGCAAAAATAAACGTAATTAAATAAATTAAACCAATAGATAAAGATGCCTCCTATAAACTAAGATCCTTCGAGAGCATCTTTAGCTGCTTTCAGATACATGTGTTGTATCTGCCAGAAAACTGATCAAAGAAGAAGCAAATTACTTTTGACAAACTCAAATAACAGTGTCCACTTGAATGATGCTCATTATACATTTCAGCATCCAATGCATCCACAAACATTCTGCACATTGAAAAATTTCACATTAACAACCTTACCGAGAATAACAGTCAATAGTAATGTATAGCATCTCCAAAAAAACATCCACAACTGCAATATCTTTACCTAGAAAACATTACAAACTCTAGGAAGGACCGAGTCGGCAAAGCCCAGCTGTGCATGACAGACCACGTGTCCCCATCTACAGGCATTGGTGGTAAAGAATCCAAATTGTACTTCAAACCATACATCCTTTTAAGGGCTTCAGCAACCGCAAACCTTTAATTTATTATGTGGAGAAATTAGATCAAAGTTCAAGTCTCCAACACACAAGGAGAGAAGACTTATGATTACAAGAATTTAAGTATTATACATCATCTTAAGTATTACAAGAATATAGTTACAAGAAAAATAATCTAAATGTTAAAACACCTTACTTGCAGTTTCCAGCATTTATAGCATCGCAGAATGACCAAAAGTCTTGTCCCAGGGGATTTCGTGTATCATTGTCCATGCTAACCCAAAAGTAGAGTGCATCTCCATGCCTTTTTGTTTGAATAGCGTTTAACAATGCATTTTCAGCTATTCCAGACAAAGATGCCTGTTTCAATCCCGTATGTTAATATACAGGAATGAGGAACTTATCTATGAAAGACATAAAGATGAAAATAATACGTCGCCTTGCTGACACCTTTGTAAATTCTGTTTGTTATCGGGCTTTTAAGATATTACCCACCAATTTTCATTGCAGATAGTGTAAAAACCTTTGAGAATATAATATGCAATGCATTTGTGGTGCATTTTCTTTTTTCAGGCAACAATAGTCATACCCATTTGTAGAAAAGAGGGATAAGCATAATGAGGAAGAAGACATTATATATGTAATTGATTACACATACGATGCATATTTATTGTAGTGTGCAGTAATCATATGTTTAGTATCCTGGTTACAATAGATGATCTCATTATGCAATGCCTCTTATTATAGCTACATGAGGTGCTTAAAAACAGTACACGACCCAAAAAGAATGTGTACCAATGATTGTGAAAAATACAATGAATAAAACAAAAACCTTTTTTTTTCTTTGGACTGAAAATCCATATATTATAAATGTTGTTATATAAGCACGATAACTTGGCATTATATTTAGTTAATTACTGAATCCTTTCATTACTTGTTGTCTGAAAAAGAAAAAGAAAAAACTTCTTATATCATGTATATGATTTATCCATGACACCATCAAACTTGCACTTTTATAGTGGCTCCAATGCCACATATACAAACAGTTATTGGCCATAATCCAACTTTCAAAACAGTTGGGGATGAAACAAATGCAGAATGAGCATTGGTAGACAATGGAGAATTTTTCGATATCATGTGTATGCAACCAAGAAACAAAAATGTTGAGAGAGAGATCCCATACCTTCCTTGCTGTTGTCCTCCATGACTGAAAGCCTATCCATGCATTTTTATGTATACGGTCAATTCTGTTGGCAATAGAAAAGAAGGCTCCATATTCACCAAGCAGATCTCGATAATAAGGGTTATGAAGAAGTGGAAGACGAGAAGGTGCATCAATATCATCAGTCCTAGGCCTTCGACCTTTAGTGGACTACACAAATTTTGTTTAATGAAAACAGTCAGAAAGATCTCAAGGCATTCTCGACAGTATTGATACAGTGAAGAGATGAATAGGATATTTAGAGCATCAGCTAACAAGAAAATCACAACTCAGTCCTTGTGGCATAGATAAACTCAGTCCTTTTAGCATAGATATTCTCACCTCATTTTGTTTTTGGTAAAACAATTGTAGTAAGATAATGTGTTCAATATCAGGTATATATTGTTCGACTAAATCTTTAATATGAATACAAGAGGACAAGACAAATTAGACAACTCACCAACCCAATTCCTCGATATAGAGAGGTCCGGTGTAAGAAAGGCCAGGTCCCTTCCCCAAAGTAAGGTTCATATATGCACAATGGTTGGCCTGTCCTTTCAATCTCCCCTTCATCCCTTTCATGCAAATCATTCCTGGTACGATCAGCTTTTTTGGCATTTCGATATACTTCTTCCCATGTTCCATGATATTGATCAGTTCTATCCTTTAACTGCACAAATAATCGAGGTGGGTATATTTATATATAAATAGACAAAACAATTTTGTGAGAGGAAGCCACAAACTGATTTAATCCACAACAAAAACAAACAAACATAAAAAAGACCACAACATTGCTTACCATTTCTCCCTCTTTTCTTCTCTTCGTATTAGCCATCTCAGCATTCTTCTCTTCCTCCCATATGCTGTATATAAATGAATAATTGGTCCCAGTTATAGAATTAAGCTTCTGTTGTTCAGTATGATTATACTGCTCCTCAAAAGCATCTAAAAATGTGTAGCTTCTCAAATTTCTATCCAGATATGATGAATTTGATACTGCTTCAAACAAACTCCATAGCCATTTTTCTTTCCATTTGGGAGTGATTTCTGAAGCAGCCTTAGGTTGTGAAACTTCTGATGGAAGCTTGAGAACATTTTCGAGAAGTGAAGCATATCCTTCAACAGTTTCCGCCACCATCAGGCTTTTTGCGGTACGTTTCCCCAACGAGGCAATATTTCGAGATAGAGGTGATAGCTTTCCTTTTGGAATCACTTGTAATATGATTTGTGAAAGAACCCTGATATTTTCCCTCGGGAAAAGATAGCCATTCACCCTATCATCAACCTAATCAACATTGTTCATGCAGTTAGAAATCTACTAACAAAACATATATATTTCAAAAAAAAAAAAAAATCACACAGCCAATCATCCTTGCATGGAAAATTTCAGTGAATCCAAGCCAATTAGAAGCCATATTCAATTCAATAGATTTCGGAGAACCTTAAATATAGTTCAGAGTTAAGTTCTAAATATTCCAGTTAACTTTTCTAAATAACATCCCGTCTATCACGAACTTTAATGCAGGGTCTGAAAGTCAATTCATGGCAAATACTCCTTCAAATGAGAAATGAGATTATATCAATAATAGTTTGCAAATAATCTCAGACTGTAAGACCTGCATGAGCACTAAAAACATGTTGCAAAAGCAAAACCATGAGGATGGAATGTGTAATGCGCTACTATACAAGCTAGAGTAAACTATAATTTTTAGTGAAGTCACAAGAACCAAGTAAAGAAAAGAAGTTATTCACAAAGTTGACATTAATATATCTATAAATCAACAAGTGGTGAGACATTTTAGTAATTAGGGACAAGAGTATGAAGCGCACATATTTGCTGATCATGGAGAGATCTGGGGCAACCACTGTTTTCCCAAGGCACATGGCTTTGATTAAAATGTCTGGAAATGATTGCTCTTCAAGGAAGGATCCATATATCACGAGATGGGATGTGCTTAGAACATTGTCTGCATCCACATCGATCGCTGCATGCTTCACAATGCCACTCGGGTACTTCAAGTTGTAAGCAATAGCCTAAGATCAGATCAACCAATAAGAAGCCTATATTAATTTATCACCTCAGACAGACCAAAAATTTAAAACCCCAAAAATAAATTGAGCCATAGCTTGCATATACCCACCTCAACCACTGAACTATAGTTACTTGTTGAGTCTCCGCTCAAAACAATGATTTTGAGACGAGAGGAATTATTATCCAACAAAAAGTCCTCAAGAAGTGGCAATAAAGCTCGTAGAACAATGGAATGCTCCAGCCACAAGCCCCTGTACAGAAATTTGCTTCCCACAATTGTAATTACAACATTCTCAGGCTCATTACCAGCGGAGCCCTGCAGATTGTCTATGTCTAAAGCCACAATAGAATCTGAATCTGCCTTGCAAGCTTCAGCAGGAGAACCAGGAATAACAAAAAAGTTCCCGGCATCAAATGTGGAGTAAATCATCTGCACAAGTACAGATACCAATCAAACTTCTAGTATCAGTACTAGATGCCTGGCTAAATATTCACTCCCATTGTCTACACTGTTTTAGCTACACCTTTACTTAGATATACAATGGTCAGCAGTCACCAATCAGTGCTTGTACAAGTCTATTGCATTTACTAAATGGTAACACATCCGACCTATAATGCTACAAAATATTCATTTTATGCTTGGCAAGATCCAAAAACCAAGATACCACCTGAGCCAAAGCCTTAATTATGGTGAACCACATGGAGTCTAACTTCAATTCTAGTAACTAAGTCCTAACTCTCCCTCTCTTCCCTACATTATGTCTGATCAGATATAATATAAGGTAAATCACCCTTTTCATTCCAGATATTGTGGTGGAATGATAAAACTGAATCTAACATGTACTAAAAATTCATTTTTCCTGATAAAAATTACCGGAAGGAAATAATTTGGGAAGACAACAACAGTAGATCGGTTGAAGACTCTTTTCCAATCATTTAAAAGTTCAATTTGGCTACTTGAAGAGTATTTTCTTGATCGAGTGGCAAGCGCTTCTTCATGGATTGTCCATATGACAGGTAAAGACTTGAAAGGTTCCTGAACAAAACTGTCACAAGTAAAATCATTGACTTTGGTTGATACAGTTATGTGATGGGAAAAATTAGATTACAAAAGTATCAATTAATGAAACAACTAGATATATAAAGCAAAATGCAGTGTCAATAAGAAAATGAATTGGTGCAATACTTGTTAAAGAAATTAGAAAAAGAAAGAAGTTTTCACTGTGAACAAAAACAGAACCAGATATTTACACCCAAGTCTTGATGATCAAAGATGTTAAAAAGAAAATTGAAAGTCTAAAACAATGGCAAAAGAAGAAATTTAAAGCTTAATTATTCAAAATAATACTGTCACCCCTAAATCACTCCATGGTTAAAAACTATGAAGGAGTTTATCATCCCTTCGACCCACGTTTGCAATATCTGCATAAAATTGTGCTCTAGAAAAGGCCAAATATAGTTCTTTTGAAACTGTTGAGTCCATACCTAGAAAGACCTTTATGTTATAGATCATAGTTCTGGACTTATTTCTGCAGTTTCCAAGATGTTTCCATATCTTCGGATACCTTGTTCTTGTACTAAGAGTGTCTTCACAGAGAAAATAATAGAACGAAGTAGTCAATTGGAATTTTTGATGGAGATAACTTACCAAGAAAAGATGCCTTTGGCTTCAAGAGAGCTCACAAGTATGCCATTGTAACTGCAAGATACATACCTATCAATCAGATTCAACCGGAATTCACTAGATCCAATTACCTATCAAGCATGGGCTTTGGTCAAGTCGAATAAAGGCTAATTAAAAATATCAATTATTGAGAAGATAGAAGGGCTTATGAAGCTCAACCACTGAAGACAATGTAATTTGCACTCTAAATGAAGACAACAAAGTTATGTGCTGTAGCATGAGCATTTTCATTGTTCTTTTATTAGATGATATAAGAAGTTCAGGACGTGTGAGAAAGTTAGCATGAGAATTCGTACTTTATCCAATCTACAACAATCTTTGGCTGATCACACGTTTGGATAATGGTGACCGGAACTCCTAAACTTTTCCAAGCGCCACGTGCAGGACCATCTTCAAGTGAATATACCTGCAACATTATAAACCACGAGTTAAATAAATAAACTCATATGCATCTCCTCAGTGTACAGTAACAAGTTCTGCCATGTATATATATGTTTAACACAGACTTCAACCTACAGCGTAAAGACTACACGCCATCACTGAGACATGCATAAAAAGTAGCAAGCAGAGGAATACTAGTGGTACACACAAGTACATTTGAACTTTCAAGTGAAAGCAAGGCCATCAAGTTAAATTCTGGTCAAGTTCCAGCCCCTAGTCTGGTGACGGGTTCCATGTTTTCCCCAAATTTCATCAGTTCTAGGAGGCCCAGCCCCAAAGGAAAATTCCATTTCAAATGGGGTCGAACCATCATTCCAGGAATTGCAGTCTGATACATTTCCATTATGTTACCATGATGTCAAATTTTACAAAATGCATAAAGTCAAATTACCCATAATTCATATCCAATCTCCTGTAAAGCAGCTGCCACAGTCACCATCTGTAGCTGGTGCGAATCAACCAACAGATCTGCGAAAACCTTCAAGTGAAAAATCCAAAAGCAAAAGGACTGATCAGTTCAAAATCACTGCAAGCTCAAACTCATGTAGAATGCAGTATGTCAACAAAGCAGGCTATCCAATTACAACTTCAACTACCCAAAACACTAATCCAAACCAAAATGCACTATCTTACATCCAATTGCATACTTACCAATGCAAGCTGGGGTTTTCTGAGCCCAAAATGCTGCAGAGTCCTATTGAAACCAGAAGACAAACTAGCCTCTCTACCTTCTTTCCTAAACTTCTCCAAAAGCTTTGAAGGCTCAAATCTTATATCTTCCCCAAAATCCAATAACCCCAGCTCTTTCACAAACCTCAAATCTCCATAATCCAGCTCCACATTCTTCTTCTGCAAAAAACTCCCAGACTTCTCCACCACAGAACCAGGCAAGAACATTTGGAAAAGAACCACAAAGAAGAGGAACACAGCCACAGTGCAAATCCATAAGAGATAGTCAAGCTTCTTCACAATCAAGAACCTTGAAAACCTCGATCTGGGTCTCTGTAAAAACAAGTGCCTGTCACTACTTCTGCCACCATTAGAAGACGAGCGAAGAAGAGGGTCTCTCTTCAATGGAACCCCACTTTCCAAAGAACCCATCTTTAGCTAGCTTCCCATAAATTTCCAAACACCCACATCAAAATCTTGAAAACCCAGATCAAGAATCAATAAACAGAGCTGCCGACATAGTGAACTAATAAGAAAGCTTGGGCCTTTATCAGGATAGAGAGTTGGGTTCGGTTTTTTCAAGGGAAGCTTGTGAAGTCAGTAAAAGAGAGGTCAGCGATGGTTATATGATGAAGGGCTGTAGCAAGCAGTGATGTAGGTGATGAATTGGTTGTCTGATATTGACGTGGACTTTGAAGTTTTCTTTAGATTTAGCGACGAAAAATAGATTTGGAGACGAAAAATTTGGATTTTAAGAGAATATTGGACACGACAAAGATGGTTTGCTTTGGACCTGCAATAGCTAATAACTCGGGGCTTAATCCGATTTGGGCAATTTGTCTGTCTTTAAATCCTTTTTTATTTTCTGTAAATTACAAAACACTTCGTCAAGATGTTGAAAATTCAAAATAAAGGAAAAAGAGGTGGCTATAGAAATAAGGAAGAGATAGAAAGAAAGGATGGACTATTATCTGAGAGATGGACTTCATCTTTGTTTTGATCACAAAGATGAAGTTGTTCAGATTGTTGAAATGGCATTGGTTGAGGATGTAATTTGTTCTCTAGTATTTGTATGGATGAATTTAATGATATAGAATACAACCTTGTATGATATTTTTCATTAATTACAGAATATTCTAATGTCATGCTTATTGAAATATTTCACTTTTATTTTCTTATATACTTTAAAATTAATAGAATATTAAACTAGTAGACTGATAGGAGCACAAAGTGCTACGTTTATATTGTATTTCCGACCCTATTTAGCAATGTAATTCCTTTAACAATATTCTTATTAACTAAGTTTGTGTTTTTAGGTCATAAATAAAGCCGAGGAGCTCAAAAGAGACGAAAGAGGAGAAATCTTGAAGGAAAAGGAATCCATGTTGTGCAAGGAAAGAAATCAGAAAATCTGTCAGAAATTATCAGTCAACTTCGACAGAAGATTGTGATCAGCTCACAACGATCCAGGAGATGTTCCATATATCAATGGAAAGCTACAAGAGTCTACTTTCCATAACTTTTTACGGATCGTCAATACCTATTTTGGAGAAAACGTTATGACCGTTTGAGTAGTCAAAAGTCAGTCTGCCCGAATTTCTGATTTGGACCAAAACTTCTATTTTAAGGCCCAGACCACATTGGCAAGCCCATGGACGAGTTTTAAGTGTTTCATAACCCTAATCAGAGGATGAAAAGGAGGGAGGACGTGGAGAAGAGAGGAGGCAGCGATCTCATCATCAGAAGAACCTCTAGAGTTGCAGACTCGCACAAGGAAGCCGCCAAGCCATCATTGATCTCTCTATCATCCATGGTTTATCTTTCTTGTATCATCTTTTATTCTCCTTGTGTGTCTTTGCAGCCATGTGTGGCTGAATTCTCTTAGTTAGGGGCAAGGTTTGAAGCCCCAAGAATGTTTTAGATATTGTTTTGAACCTTGGTTTCGAATTATTAAGTCTTTCAAATTGTTTATTTGGTTTTGGTTTATGGAGAACTCTTACTTGTTTATGTTCATGTATGCGCAACATAGAACATTATGAACTTGTGAGTGGGGCTAGAATTAGGTTGTTTAATCTCCTAAACGGTTAATACGGCTTAGTTTAAAGTAGTAAAACCTATAGGACAATAGGTGAAACCAAATAAAAAGGATTGCATGCTAGGTAGGCGTTCCACACTAGTTTTGCATACTTGTTCAATCACTTCCATTTATCTTAATGCTTAGAATAATTTGTTGATAGGATAGCGTCTATACCTTGATTGGTTATTCTAAAGGCTTGGTAACGGTGCGTTCATCTTGCTTAAGTATTCAAGGGAAGTAATAAGGACTTACGCAGTGCGTTCACGGTTTGTTCTTGATTGATACCAATTTGTGACTTAATGATTGAAGCTTTGGTTGTTAACATGTCTTGAAACATACTTGGTGGTGGATTTCCAAGTCTCTAATGTCTCATTCATCTGATCTTTTCTGATTTATTTTGTTTCTTATTTTCTCTTGTTTATAATCACAAAACCTCATATCTCTAGTACTATAATATTTTGTTTTCTCTTGTTTTGTAATTAACGTAATTGTAAGGGTACCCTCAATCCCCGGCTTTTATAACGATACCCTTATTTGCTTTATACTACAATTGACACAAAAGGGTTTTAATTGAAACGCCCGGTTTCGGTCGCTATCATAGACCAAAAATATTTAAATAAAATTTTTATTGGAGTTAATAACCCATTACCGTTTGGTCTAGTGGCATAAGTCTCTCATTGTAAATGAGAGGTCGTGAGTTCGTGAGTTCGACTCACTAAGGCCAATCATTACTTTGAGGTAGATTGTAATCTTGATCATTATTCTATGAGTATGGATTATAATCTTTTGATATTGATACAAAACACTTATCTGAAAGATCATGATCCATACTCATAGCGTAATGATCGAGATTACAATTTACCTCATAGGCTAATGATTAGCCTTAGTGATAGAAATTGTATGAGTCACTATGTGTCGTTAAGCAATTTTGAGATAATGTGAAAAGAAATATGAAAGCTGTTAGTCAAAAATAAATTTGTGAAAAAAAAAATATGAAAGTTGTTAGTCAAAAATAAATTTCGAATATGTAGCTAGCATGATATGCTTTAAACCCGCACTTCCATACATTTTATTTCATGATCACTGATATTCTAATTTGAGTGATTACATAGGAAACCAGACTTTTCCATTACATGATGTCATCCTCGATATTTTAGATCATCGATGATGTAATCTAGCGAATAAATGTGTAGACAGAGCATAATTCTGAGTTTATAACCATTATGGGCATCAAATTTTCATCCCTTACCATTGGAATGGATTTGTTACCTGTTTCACAATGTGTAGAGGTCAAAGAGCCTTTCAGTATAGTATTTACATACAGAACATAATCAGACCAGTAAAATAACATATAGAACATAAGTGTACAGAGAGCAAAGATTGTTTAACTAAATTACTGACAAAGCTGCAATTTTAGACAAACATAAAGATAAATAAAAGGGAGAGAAAACCATTGCAGATTAAATTACTTGACAAGATGAGCAAATTGGAGGAGAGACCATGATGCATGTAGCTGTCAAGATAATGAGAATTAGGGACATCCTCTTGTGGATCTGAATTGAATTTGATAATGAACGTCCCTACAATAATACACAAATAATGTGTTTGGCTTTGGATTATTCACAATTATATGCATGTTGCTTAAACTAATCTCAGTTTTCTAATGCCTTCTATATTCTACATCTGTTCCCAATACTAGACACGAGTCCATTCTTCAAGTTCTTCGTATAAATGCTTTCCCACGTTTATAGTCCAGAGATTAAGAGAGTTGCTTTCCCAGTAACTGACTAATCTTGACGCACTGCGTGTCTGCATGCTTTTCCCTTTTTATTAAAAAAGGATGCTTCTGTTTTTGCTGATTTATTCGTTCCTTATATTCTTTATTTGCCCAGAATGGTGTATATGCAGCACATAGCAAAGATCACCGAAAAGAAGATAAAGGAATTTATCAAAATTATTCATCGAAAGAAAAAAGAATTTATCAAGAAAGAAAAGAAGAAGCAAATATCAAAGGATCGGAATTTAATACGGGTTGGCATGGTTCAAAGAGGGTGTGAAATTCGTTAGTTTAAATCAGTAAGAATTATCGGAGAATAATCAATTTAAGAAGAGCTTAATATCTATGTATTCTAACAACACCAATTAGCAAATAGTATGCACAAATGACTACGCTATTTGCTTTAACATAGTGGCCGGTAACATACCAGACAGATAACTCTAAACGAATATCTATAATGAGACCCTGGTAGAAAGAATAAAGCTAAGTGACTTAAACTTAAACACACAAATGGATAAATGTTAAAATGACTCACAATAGAGTGTGTCCAACGTACCTTTATTTAGTGATCTATGAGTCTAGCTAGGATGATCGATTGATCACCTCTCTTTTGATGTTATTTTTAAGATATTCAACAAATGCACCAATGTAGTGGTCTTGCAGCTTGTGATCTCCAAAAACTGCACCAGCTTTCCTCGCATTGGTTCTCAGCTGCTCTCCTTCTTCTTCCACCATTGTTAGCCTCAGTGATTTTGCTATTTCCTCTCTACTAAGCGACCCATCTTTCGTTGCGCTTCACTTCGGCAGCCAGACCCTTCTCTACCAAAAGCCTTGCGTTCAAAGGCTGATCAATAATTATTGGTAACACAACAAGGCAATGCCCAAATTGCAGAGTCTCAATATATCACAGAACCCCAGAATGAAACAAAGAGCCCCCAATTGATGGGTGCCCCAAAATTTCCATTTGAGGCACCTATCCGAAGCAAACAAGCCCTTTCTCAGATGTTCTGTTAACAAAGTCTAAAGGCGCGCAGAAAATCATCGACTTGATCATTGTTAGCTGAATTGGGTTTTCTGAGTCCCTAAATAAATGGCAAATCCAACCCATGAGCTATCTCATGAAATTGTTCTTTGTTCAGCTTACACTCACTCCCAAACCCCACAAACCCCACTGACCTAGGTTTTTGCTTGTCAAGCCAATGAAACATCGACACATTGGAGTTTATTTCCCCTTTTGCCCTTTTCCTAGCTTGATCTGGAGGAAGTACACCAGTGGGAATCACTGGCTTTCCACTGATTTTCTTGTACACTTCCAAGTAGTCTCCTTCAATCTCATTACAAGTACGAAGTGCCAAAGCTTGACTTGCTGATTATCTTGGCAAGCCTAGAAGCTCCACTTATCCCAGTACTATCTGCACCCCAAAACCCTCGAGGCACATAAATTGCTTCATACTCCTTGAACGCCACCAAAGAAGGAAAGGTGATCTGTTGGTATATGGTCTAATTTGATTAGGACTTATATATTTAGTTAAATAAGTGTTTGATGAGCATTGATGTGTTATATATATACAGCCTTTCTCAGCTGCGGACGTCCGCACCAATGGTTTAGTGCGGATTTTCATTTTTGCACCACTTTTCGATCGAATTTCCTCATCTCCACCGTCTTGTATCTAGATAATATTGTGTAGATCATCTCTACAAAATGTCAGCCAATTTGGTAATCGTTAAGGCCCTCAAAATAGCGTCTTTCTGTTACAAACATGAACGGTTCATGTTTGACAGAATTCAGTCCGTCCATTGGTTTTTCGAGTTTGAGGGCCTTAACGATTACCAAATTGGCTGAAATTTTGCAGAGATGATCTACACAATATTATCTAGATACTAGACGGTGGAGATGAGGAAATTCGATCGAAAAGTGGTGCAAAAATGAAAATCCGCACCAAAACCATTGGTGCGGATGTCCACATCTGAGAAAAATCATATATATATATATATATATATATATATATGATTTGATTAAACGTCTAGGTTGGTAAATATATATCTTTGTGTAATTGGATATGATATGCCCGTACATGGGAAGAAGTTCTAAGTGTATTTGATTTGGTGAATCTTGAAAAGAAGGGAAGAAGCCTTGTACGGCTTGGTTTATATGTTGTGAAAGGCAATGATCCTAATATGATTAGGAGTCATGTGATTAAGTGTTTGGTTAATATAATTTGATTATATTATTGATATTATCTAATTGATTTTATTTGATCTCATTGATATTATGAATCTTGAATTAATGGACACTTGTTTTCCTATTAGGAAACTAATGAAGACTAGGTTGCGTTGTGGACGCAGATACTCAATATATAGACGTGCTCCAGCCAAAGTCGAGATCACCTTTTTGCACAATTATTCTTAGAGAACTATCTCTGCACGCATAGCTTTTGAGAAATAGTATTTCCGTTGCAATACTTTGAAAGGTCACAAGTTTAACTGTTCCTTGTTTAGTTGAACTTATCGTGTGTGTGATTGTGATTCTCTTATGTGTTGAGAGAAAATTATTGAAGAAAGAAGAAGAAGACGTTCTGCCTAGAGATAGGGATTTGTAATAGTACAGGGTTTACAAAGAGGTTGTAAAACTTTACACAAATTCATCTAGCTGAGTTCGTTATTTGAGCTTGTGCTCCGTTATGATTTTCCCTTTATTTTGAGGTTTTTACACAGCGTAAAAAATCTGGTGTTCTTATTAACTTTCTGTGATGGATTAAATATCAATTTGACAAATTTAACAATGCACCAAATATCAATTAACATTGCATGAACTGATATGCAGGTGAGATTGTGACTTGTGTGAATGTTTGATTTAGTTAACTCCACCGATATAAGTAGTAGTAAAGTGAGCTAGGACTCTTTGTGTGTTGGTATCTTTTGCTTCCAACATATGTGATTTGACAAATCCACGTTGGAATATAGTGGAGGACTTCATGTCGTCATGAATGACTATCATGATGCGTGGGTTGGTTCGTTATCATGTCAACAAAGTAACCAAAAAATATATCTCATCTAGCGGCGGAGCCAAGTTGAGGCTTAGAGGGTCCGGAACCCTCTTGCATTCTTAAACAATCCAAGCAAATATCATTAGTCACCTTCATTTTAACTTAATTGTTGTTCAAATTCCTTAATGAACCCCCCAGATTAACAAAATGCATATTTGTTTTAAGGTGTTTTAATATTTACTAGAAAATTATCAACAAATTCTTTCCTTTTGTGTTATATTGTATTTAGAATTGAAATTTGTTTAGTCCTTGTGGTTTGAAGTCGATATCTGTTTAGTCTTTATGGTTTTATTTTAATCTGAATAGTCCTTAAAGTCACAATTTTTCATCTAAATAGTCATTCCGACAATTTTCTCAGTTAAAGGCCATAAAGACTATTTGGATGAAAAATCATGACTTTAAGGACTATTCAGATTAAAATAAAACCATAAGGACTATTTGGATGAAAAATCCTAACTTTAAGGACTATTCAGATTAAAATAAAACCATAAGGACTAAACAGATGTCGACTTCAAACCACAAGGACTATACAATATTTTACCATTATATTTAATAGATCAAACTTGAAATGATTATTTGTTTATTTTTCATTGTCGATCTATTCCTTAATGAGCATAATAAAATTTTCTCCTCTGTTTCTTATTTATATTCTCTCATTAGATAGTGATAGCTTATTGTCGAACAATTTTTTTTATTTGGACCCCCGTAGCCCTGTAATCCAGGTTCCGCCCCTAATATTCTCATCCAATAATCTCAACCTTGGGTCTTTTTTCTTCAAAAGAAAATGGTGCCTTGAGCCTTACTTTTTTCTGCATCAATGTGGTAAACAAATTTGTTGTTTGAATAATGCCACTTGTGATAAGAGGTTCTAATTCTATGCAGTCATTACTGGTTGTGAGATTTAATGCCACATCTAGGCAGGATAACCCATAACTGTTTGGTGAACATTCATAATCATAGTTTGGTCACCAAAGACAGAATTTGGATATTTAGATGGTAAATTTAGTTATTTACCTAAATCTTTCTCTTCCACCAATTTGATGCAGCTTGATGGAGCTTTTTAGGCCCCTTTTTTCATATACCTTTCTCGGTAAGATACCTATAATAGAAAGTCCATCATCAACTGCAACAAAATGCATACATACATTTTACTGTGGAATATACATATGGCTCAACTCATATGAAGGTGTGCAAGATTTTACATGCATATCACACAGGCAATACTAATGTTTAAGAAGTTAGTTCATGATGTTAAGGGTTCCGAAAGTGAAGATTCTACTTGAATTGATTACCTCTTTTTCCCGTTATGATCAACAGGTATAAGCTTGTCCACTTTGAGATCTCTGCTTGTAACAGATCCCATAAGCTAATGTATGTCTCCCTGTCAAAAAAGTCTTGTCTTGACATACTCAGCTAGAGTGACAAGTTAAGACATTTACCATGCCAGAACATTTTGTCATTGCAATGCAGTAAATGTATTTGTTATTTCACATCTAGCCAGTAGAACAATAAAGGTT
The DNA here is from genome assembly GCA_009720345.1 of Fragaria iinumae. NCBI lineage: Eukaryota > Viridiplantae > Streptophyta > Magnoliopsida > Rosales > Rosaceae > Fragaria > Fragaria iinumae. Next base: position 16,926,244 of record CM019123.1, on the reverse strand, counting down.
TCTTCACCTCCCACTCACTGAATGGATCGGAAGCCTCAAACTTCTTTGTGATAATCTTTAGTTGAAATCGAGGACATCAATCGTATTCGCGCAATGTACATTTTTCCCTTTCATACCATTCTAATTAGCTACCACAGTCCACAGCAACGACTAAATCGCTACCTTAACCCTCACTTAACCTAATCAACTGTGTAAACTGTTGCCATGATAGCTGCTCAGCTTCCCCTTCTCTATTTGAACACAGAAATGAGTGAGGGAGCATGTTGGCACATGAGACTATACTCCTTAAATATATGCTGCATCAAAATTAGCTTTCCATGTTTATGTTTTGTAGGAAACTTCATATTGGTATCAGCAATCCATCTTCTTCTCAGTTCTTATTTCTTTGCTCCCCCATTTCTTTATGCGCTTCGTCGTTTGCTCCACCTGAAATACATAGAAATCAACATTGAGTTGAACATGCAATATCAAAAAGGAAGACGTTTGTTATTTGTAAATGGTATTCTTCTTGCTCTACTTACCTCAGTGTCCCAGTTGGTTCTGGAAGTCATAATCAATAAGAACAAGATCTGTAGAGCGCTTCCACTTATTATGCCACCATATAGTCCCTAGGTTGTAATATCCACAAGCATAACAAAAAGTCACTACCAAGCAGAGAAATAGATTGTACATATGCATCATGATTTGTAGAGGAAGATAGACAAGTATTACCATTGGACCCAAGTTTGCTTTAAATCCCAGAAATATTGCCAATGGGAGACCAAATAAATAATAAGCAGCCAAATTTATATAAGCTACCATCACTTGCCATCCACCTCCAACTGCAACCCCTGCATATGCAAAGTAGCCAAGAATCTGTTACACAAAGAAAACTTGGGCAAAAACACAAAATGATCTAAGAGAAGCTAGCTGCACTAAATTAGTTACCTGTCAAAACTTCTGCAACACTATTAAGAAGCATGGCTGCGCCGAGAAAGTATGCTAAATGAGCAACAGCTCGTTGCATAACTTTGCTGTCTGTGAAAACACTGGCAATGTGGTCTCCACTTAAGAAGATAGATGTAATAGACACAATCCCAACAACGAGAGATAGCAAGACTGCAACACAGATGGAGTATTTGGCCGCTCTTGGGTGCCCCATTCCAAGTTCATTTGAGACTCGAATGCTGGAGAATTACCAATGTGATGATAAAATATCATAGAAGCTCCAGAAAAATGGAAACAGTTGATAGTTTAGTATAGAAACATAAAAGAAAGTACCTTATAGCAGTATTCAGTCCAACCAAAATCATGTTTTCCCAACTTTGAAAGTTCAAGCTAATTAAAAAAGAAAAACAGAAAGAATTTTAGACTCGTTATCACAAATTATAACACAATGAATATGAAAAAGGGACAAAATTAATAGTAATGCGCTTACCATATGGAAAAGGAACCAAGGGCAATCACTGCATTCTCAAGTTGACCGGCGAGAATGTTCATACTCATGTGGTACCACCTCTCTAGGCAAATCATCATACATGAGGCAAGGGACAGCTTAGCAAATGCCCAAATGTCTTTGAATGCTAACCATGAAAATCCATTCCAACCTTCCTTGCACAAAAATACAGCATACACAAACTGACCAACTGCAACTTCCCAGAATGTGATGTTATAAGCTACAGCTGCACCATTCACCCCCCAGCCGAGTACGCTAATGAAAAGATAAAGGAGTCCTGTGTGTGTGACTAGAGCCACAAAGGAGATCCATGTAATGACGCCGACCTTGCTCTGAGCCTGAAGAAACTTCTGGGTGGGCAAATTGATGGCAAAGGCGAACATCTGAGGGGTTATCAACAGACAATAGTTTCCAGCAAACTCGGCTATGCTGTCTTGTTGGCCTAAAATCTTGAGGAATGGAGTGGCCAAAATGTAAAGTGATGAGAGGAGAAAACAAGTAATGGTTAGGATGATGCATGAGCGCTGCATATAGATACCAAGTGAGTCAATTTGGCCTGCACCATAAGCTTGTCCACAAAGCGTTCCAAGTGCATTTGCCATACCTATCTGCGCTCACAATATGCAGGTCAAAACCGTCAGATGAAGGTTTTAGGCCTCATGCTATTAGCACCATATATGTTTGTGCATCTAGTAATTAATGGAGTAAATTATTTTTGCCCCCATGAATATCTTACCCCCATCAATGTCAAATCCTTACAGTTTATCCAAGTTCGATCTGTATTGCTATTAAGCCTTTCCCTATCAAAGTCGATGTTCTGTGACCTCTAGTGACTTCCTAATGAGCAGTTTCGGCGTTCCAGCAAAATCAGAAATGGATCTTGAGAAACTTAGGAGCTGACTGTTACAAGATAAGAATTTATACCTTCCGTTTTCGCCATGAAGATCAAGAACGTTAGTCATATACGTACTATGTTAGTGTAGGCCAGCTTGTACATGATATTCGACAAAAGAAACTCTAGACAGGTAGTCATAGTACGTGCGTATTTTTTATAGTCATGTATCCATATATAACCGCTCTAAATTTTTGTGAGCGAAATGTAACTTATGTACTTTTTACTTTAGAAAATGACAGTAAACCTAACGAGGTATATCTTATTAATTTGGAGTTTTATACAAGAGAGAATCTATAGTCGTAACATGCAAAAAATAATGCATAGATAAATAAGTAGTTAAGTACGCACATAAATTAATAATGCGTATACAAACAAAGCAATACGAGTCCATGTCTCAATGACTGATAGGATTTGATTCCATAGAGATGCAAACTAACCAGGAAGCCAAAGGCGATGGCGTTGATGACATTATGAGCGAGGGAAATAGCAGAGAGCTCAAGATCTCCGAGATGTCCGACGAAGATGGTGGTGATGGACTGGATGAGGAACTGAAAGAGACTCGTAAAAGCCACCGGAGCTGCAACTTTCCACAGCTTCACAGTCTCCTTCCAACAAACCGACACGCCTTCCCCGAAGGTCTTCACGGGAGCATAGTCGCGCTCCGGCTCCGCCTTGATGCTCAGCAAGGGAACTCTATGCGTATCATCCATTTGAAGTTTGGCTAGAAATGAGTGCTGAGAAATAGTGGTAGCTTAGCTCACTCCACCATAGTAGTAGTGAAGTGGAGGTCAGACGTATTTATAAAATCAAAGTATGACTGCACCGAAACGAAGCAAAAATCCAGCGAGAAGAGGAAAAACAAAACAAAAAAAAGAAGATGCCTGTATCTATAATCTCTCAAGTCTCAATCGCCCATCAATGCAATGGTGAAAAAAATTTGTATTTGGTTAAGTAATGGGTCCGGAGGAAAGCACAAGATCTGAACTATTCCATACAATAATCAAACCAAAGCTTCGCACCTTCGTAATCATCACTTGAATTTATTTTATTTTTTGGTTAGAAACGGGGGAGTACTCTCCAATCCCAATTTATTGAGAAAAATAGAAAAGAGTTACAACCAAACAGGGGTCACACATGAACATACATAAAGATGATATCAATGCCAAGACAGTATAGACAAGACGTATAGCTTAACACATTAACTCGAAAGTTTAGGAAACCAAGTTTATCTCGCCGAAAATAATGAACAAGGAAGGAAAAATTGATAATTTTCGATATTTCACCGAAATTTTCGTTTTTCACATGTCACGATATATCTTTCAAAAATTAATAATTTTCGAATCTGCAAATTTTGGTGGAAATTAATAACCAACTTACTATTCCTTATTTTTTCCTACACTTTCCATATGCAATGCATGTATCATATACATATATAAGGTATGATGGTCTAGCCTTCTTTTTGGTTTCAAGCCATAAAAATAAATTAGATTTTAAAATTAAAATAAATTTTTAAGATTTATCAACGATTTAGCATTTACTTATTCATCTTAAATTACTAGAACTCATTATAGATTAATGTTTAGTCAATGTTTTCTTTTCAAATATAGTAGATAATTGACAAAACAAATATCTCTCAAACTTTTATTGAAAATTTCCGTTTTCTTCTTCAAATTTCTATCAATTTTCTCAATTTTTAAATGTTATCGATATTCTCCGAAATTTTCATTTTTTAAAGGGTCAATATTTCCTCAATCATCGAAATTTTAGTCCTTGATAATGAATGATGAAGGAGAAAGGTCATCCCAGCACGTCATGCAAGACAAATACAAATCGATATTAACAAGAGCATCAGACACTTGATTGAGAAAACCGAAAATACATGTATGATATATCAAAACGTACGTAGAAAGAAAAGAATCATGTAATAATACTTTATCATAATTTAGGTCTCTAGCAAAGAATGATCGAATGGTATATCCTTACTTAACTAAAGAGTAATCCGTCTCTCCTATATATATATAACCGTTCTCCAATCGATCAATACACACATATATTCATTGACACGTAGCTAACATTCATTGATACACAAGAAACAAGATGAGAATCACGAAGATAATACAGGACACTAGTCGAGTCCACCTTAAAGCCATATATGCCTCCATTCTCTGACCTAGGCCAAGTCAATATCTTGACATGCCATGACCTCTATCTTGACAGAGCTAGGCATATCAAGAGATTAATCGAAAAGAGAGCTTATTCCATGCCCCAGTGGGACAGCTGCACCAGGATGTCTACGGCGTGTGTCAATTCACGCGACGTTAGCTGCGAGTGGCCCTCGATTGGGTCGTTGCTCTTCCTTTCTCTTTCCTTTCTCCTTTCTCATCTCCCTCTGAGCATCTCGACGACATCTTAGAGGAATCTTGACCTCGATCTGCACAGGAGCTTCGAGGCTCGACCTTGACACAACAGCTCGCGTCTCGACCTCGCCCGACTCGAGAGGCATTTCACACCAGGCTGGGCTTCGCTCTCGACTTGACACCATCGAGCTCGACTTGGAGAATCATTGGTCCCGCCTCTATCTCTTCTCTCATCTCCCTCTAACTTTATAATCATTATCATCTTCCTTACGCATGACCCATTACTCCTTCTCCATCTCTTTCTCTCTTCATCAACTTTGGTGACTGCAAAAATGCATGGGTGAGATCGATGGGTCTCTTTAAAGGGTCTGGTTTACATGGATTTGAACAATACACCTTTATACTGGCTATCCCTGACTGGTGAGAGCTAGCTTGGCTAAACTGGGCAAATTGCCATTACGAGCTTGATAAGATTGATCGGTGAAGCAATCAACGAACCCATGCGTATATGTCAGGCTTCTGCCAACATCATCCATTAGTTCAGGAAGGAATCCTAGCTTATATCATGGATGGCCCGGGCACCGAGGCTTTGAGAGTCTTCCTTTTCTTCATCCTCTTCTTTTTCTTCCTCCCGCCACCGAGAACCTCGATCTGCTATCGCCTTTTTCTCTCTTTTCGTTTTCTTTTCTATCAGTTTCAATTTTGGGTTTTGTTGGTTGGATCAATCTCAAATTGGAATCGCGCTTCCAAACAGGAATCACACGTTTCCACCAAGCTTCCAAATCCACTTTTCTCGGAAGTGCGATTCCAGACGCTTTCTTGCGCTTCGGCGAGCTTCAGCTTCGGAAGCGGGAAACGTGAGCGGATAGACGCTTCCGTGCTTCCTGACTCCCCACTCGCGTACTAACAAAGGCGAAACGGCCAACTAACACCTTGATCTACAAATTGATCCACGCGTCGAAACGGACGACGGAGATCAATGGTGCAGCTGTCCCAGTGGTGCATACAATAATGCTCTCGAGATTAATACTGTATATCCCTACAACTGATATATGATAGGTGATCGAGATTGATAGTGAGAATGACATTTGTACGAGTACAATACAGCGATTGAGAACAAGGAATCAAATTCTCTTCCGAGAAGAATTAACTTACCAAAATTCCCATTAGTGCAATTGAGATAATAAGTATTTGATTACGGGAGGGGATCAGTGGAAAGCACAAGATCTGAACTATTTCCATAGACATATAGATGAACACTCTACCGGAACAAAAGCTTCACTCCTTCCATTTCCTTTACAAGCTCATAAACATAGTACTTGACAATACCAAAAAAGAAAAAGAAAAAAAACAGAGAGAGAGAGAGAGACACCCATCAGTTTAGGATGATCGATCACCTCTTATTTTGCAACATTATTTTTAAGATAGTTAACGAATGCACCAATGTAGTGATCATGTTGCAGCTTGTGATCTCCAATTACTGCAGCAGCTTTCCTCGCATTGCTTCTCAGCTGCTCTCCTTCTTCTTCCACCATTGCTAGCCTCAGTGATTTTGCTATTTCGTCTCTACTAAACGAACCGTCTTCGTTGCGCTTCACTTCGGCAGCCAGACCCTTCTCTACCAGAAGCCTTGCATTCAAAGGCTGATCATACATGAAGGGTAACACAACAAGGCAATGCCCAAATTGCAGAATCTCAATCACCGAACCCCATCCAGAATGAAACAAAGAGCCCCCAATTGATGGGTGCCCTAAAATTTCCATTTGGGGCACCCATCCGAAGCAAACAAGCCCTTTCTCTGATGTTCTGTCAGTAAAACCTAAAGGCAAAAAATCATCCACTTCATCACTCTCAGTTGAATTGGGTTTTCTGAGTCCCCAAATAAATGGCTGTTCCGATAGCTCCAGCCCATGAGCCATCTCATGAACTTGTTCTTTGCTTAACCTACACTCACTCCCGAACCCCACAAACACAACTGACCTGGGTTTTTGCTTATCAAGCCAATCAAACATAGACGCATCGGAGTTTACTTCCCCTTCTGCCCTTTTCCCAGGTTGATCGGGAGGAAGTACACCAGTGGGAATCACTGGCTTTCCAGTAATTTTCTTGTACACTTCCAAGTAGTCTCCTTCAATCTCACTGCAAGTACGAATCGCCAAAACTTGACTTGCTGATACGATCTTGGCAAGCCTCCAAGCAAAACACATCCCAGTTTTATTTACTTCCCAAGAGAGAAGCCGTTTAACAGCTTCATAGTCCTTCAATGCCAGCAAAGAAGGAAAAGTGATCCATTCTGGCGGAGATGTCAAGCTTTGTATCGTTGGGAGAACACCGTTTCTGGTTGCACCAGTTAGATGTTCAGGGGGGCCAAAGAAAACACAGGTTGCAGCACTGAAAACTGAGAAGTAGGCTAGTGGAACATCATACTCTTTAGCAATGTCGACCACCCAGTGAGTAAAGAAATCGGCTATAATCCAATCCGGCATTTTATCTGCAATGAACTGCTTGATTGGTGTTTGGAGAAGATCAACTGCGACCTGTAAGTTTGCATACTGTTGTACGGGTACATCGACACTGGCCTCGGCTCCTTCCGGCAAGAAGTCAGGTTCCAGAGGAGGAAATGGAATGGGGTCTAGGTTTATGAAAGGTTGCAAGTCGGGTGGGATTTTGGGGAGCCTTTCGATGTTTCTGGGTGTCGATATTAAGGATACATGAACTTTGGCCTTGGCCAAGGCTATGGAGAGTTGAAAGAAGGGCATCAAATGGCCAAAGGCAGACCATGGAAGCATCACAACATGAAGCTCCTTAACCATTTCTGACATGTCTGCTGGCAAAAATTAGTTCGCTCAAATGCTCAATGTTCATAGAGCTGGCTCTGTGGGTTGAACTTTATAGGATGTAAGGCAATTATTTTTGCTGTGATGCATTACTGCATCATCTCTTCTCTTCTAAAAAAATATAACACATTGTCCCTACAACCGATAACAAAAATAGTGAGAAAAGTCGTATTTGATTCCATGAAACTAGTGCTTGATTACCGAGAGCATGACAAGCAGAGTCAACTAGTCGAATAATCCAGAAAGGCAGATACCAGACATTCCTCAACAAGTAGTCAACTAGTCGAATACCGAGAGCATGACAAGCAGAGTCAACTAGTCGAATAATCCAGAAAGGCAGATACCAGACATTCCTCAACAAGTAGTCAACTACTTCATTACTGAACAAGATTTGCACAATTCTGTTCATAATTAACTTACCAAGAAGGCAAGCATCTTACTATATAGAGTGAGAAAAGACTAATGATTCCAACTTTCCAAGCAATTGAGTAACTAATAATCAACGGAAAAGCTCGAAACGAAAACACATATGTAACTATGTAAGTTCGAAGAATGCTAATGACGACGCAGATGGGGGTGATTTGAGAGCAAGGAATGGTTGCTGGCTCTATGCATATAGCCAATTAACCGTAATGTAGACATAAAATTTTCATATATCACCGACCAGTACATCTTTTCAAATAGACAATAGTAAGTTCCTTGAATCTTTGATGCGCATAACAAGTCCTATACTGGGATTAACTGTTTTGGTGGCATATGTGAGTCCTAGAGTCGTAGCAGCAGTTATGTAGCGATCTGTACGTTTTAGTGTCATTTTGAATCGTTTTAGTTGTTCTTTGAATTTTGAATGAAAACTTGAAAAAAAACAAAACAAAACAAAAAAGGAAGAAGAGGTTTTTTCATCCTCAATCTCTTAGGTTCGACATTTCTAACACGAAAAAGAAAGAGTATTATTGTTCATTTTATGCCGCACCATAATATGGAGTTCATTTTAATTTTTACTATATCAATCATCAACGAGTACTGCAATAACAACTATCGTGATAATAGTTGTATTTGATTATCCATGTAATGTTTTCAGAAATTGCAAGTTTTGTACGCCTATGAGAGTCGGTCATGAATTGTTCGTCATTAGATGAGATAAGATTAACATACCCGAATGATGTATGAAGACGAATCAACATGGAAAACAACTACTTCATTACTGGACATCTGTGCACAATACAATTCTGTTCATTATTAAGCAGCCTACTGTAAGGCGCCATTGAATAATTAATGGGCAACAAAAAAGATCGAAACCAAAAAACAAAGGTGGGATTTACAGACATTTTGACTCACTTAGTGTGCGATGATCAGATAGTCGGGTCTCAACTTGTTTCAATAAGGTCTCAGGAGACTGACCCAGTCTTCAGTTTTGTGCTTTTCTGTTTGACAAAGAAAGCTGATAGCAGACTTTTACTGCGAACAGGAACTCGCACGATCTGTCGATTTTGGTTGTCAAATGACCTGGCAGCTCCCAGTGGCCTGTATCCATCTACTGCATCCTGCAAGTGAAATGAAGTTTCATAAGCTTAAGTTCCTCTCATCTCTTATCACAGGGATCAGATATCGGGGGCACGGCATGTTTTACCCTATGTCCAGCAACGAATGGTTCAGAACCAGGAACTCGACTAGGTAGCTGCAGGTGAGCTCCCGAGGATTTCATAGTGGCAGTCCCCTCATTATCTACATTCATGTAGAACATGAGGAGTTATAATTTGACAAGACAATCTATTTTATTTTACAACTCACTGAAGCAGGACTAGATCATAAGATGATATATCATTCCACTAAAACATACCTAAAAGCTGGAAAACACTTGATGTATTTACAGATATTTTAGTGTCTGCAGAGCTGCATAAAGGAAATATCCAGAATGTTAGATCATCATAAGAAAGAGACACAAACATAAAATGATTATGGTAACGTCGAAACCATATAATATATATATTTCGTTTTAATCTTGGGATTACCTAGCCAGAGCCTGCGAAGTCCCCTTCAAGGTTGACTTTGTTTCTGAAGCTAAATGCCAGGAAAGAGTTTTTGATGCAGCAGCGCCTACATATTACACCTTGTTTAGCAACACCAAACTTATTGCTCAATTACAAGAACAAGTGTAAAATCAACTGGAAAACAACGTACTTGACAGTTGAACATGTGGTCTTGCTTGATAAGCATGTTGCCTAGTATCAGTCTGTACGTGTGGACTGAAATGTACCTTCTTATTGACAGAATCTAGCAACAAGGACAAAAGAAGAATATAAATGCTCAAATGTTGTTGAAAATAAGTTAATTGCAACTATTAGTTATTAACAATTGTCCTTACTGGGTAAAATATAGTGCTTGTGATGTCTTGGGATGAATGGCAACAGCTGCTGCTGCCTTGCACCTTCTTTATCCATGAATGTTTTGCATGTAAAAAGTTTCTGTGTATAAGAAAAGATAGTTCATTTAGTCATATCCATTTGATATTCTTTCTATTCTAACATGCACGAATGCAACTCACCTGGTTAAGGCAAGTAACTTTCAGGTCCATCGTTGAGACATCTAAGGTTTGCTGGTCAAGAAGGTCAGTTAACTTGTAGGCCACAGTACCAAGGTGATCAACAGCATTAACAAGGGCTCGTACAGCATAATCTTTCAGGTTATCCAGTACCCTATTACCAATATTTGTAAGCAAGAGATATTTATATTACAATCCTTGTAAATTCAAGACAGAAGATACAAGGCATGGTTAAAACATGCAGATATGCGCAACATGTTAGAACATATGTGTCTTATTGCCAACTTGTGCAGATGCCACAATCTCTAGTTGACAAGATTCCAGATAGACAGCAAAATGAGAAGGCCAATGACAAGTGAGCCTCCTACCTATAGGAACTATTGCATAGCATATTTATGAACACTTCCTAAACTATTTCAGGAGTTTAAGTTGCATAGAAACCAAATCAACCACAATGAAGGAATGTTCTAATGCGGATGAATTCCAGCATCTGTGACAGTGTTATTTTCTTAAATGGAGCACCTTTGTCAGGAATTTGAGTTCATCAGTAGTTCAGCACACATGAAAAATGTATACCAAATTTAAACAAAGTACATATTTTACATTGTTCATTAAATTCTGCTATATCCACTCTAAGATCCACTAATTCAGGGATACTGTAGACAAGGTAAGCACTCGGAACAGTTTGGCAGTTTGGCTACTACTGAACTCTGTTCATAATACTGTACATTACTTGTAAGATCTGCTACTGTTTACTCATCACAGGGCACATCTTATACACAGTTTGGCAACAAAATACGCTTCCAAGATAATCTCCCATAAAAACTATCTTTAGATGCATGAAAACAGAAATCATATCAAACATAACAAAAATCCTTACATTTGTTTCTGCTCGCTATGAAGATACGACTTTTCACAATATTCCGCAGCAGAGTAAAGCTGAGGCCTCAAGTTCTTGAGTTCCTGAAATAAACACAACACAAGGATCCCACCATCATAAAAACGCAACGCAAAGGGGCTTTACTCCTCAAGCAGCACAACCATACCGATTCAATGAGTCATTAAGTCACAAAAGCAGTAACAACAAAACAAAAGGCTTCACCAAGCAATCAAAATACAGCTACCTAAAGCCAATTTAAGGCCTCTGTTTCCAATCAGTAACCAAAATTAAGAGCATCACCTACACATCACTACATAACCACACAGATTCAACGTTTTCAGAGTCGAAATTCACCGAACAACGATTAAATTCAATCAAACTACGAAATGCGCCAGAACGAATCAAAATCAATAAAAAACCGAAACACTTATCAGATCCAATAGACTCAGAGCCTCGCACAAACACAAAAGCTTCAAACGGAAGAGTTGAGAATCGAACCTGTAAGGCCTTGACGAAGCTCTTGCTGCGCTCCATGGAAACCTCGTCGAAAGTCATGGCGGGATTGAGCGGCCGGGATTGCTCCAACTCCATCTCCGAGGGGACCGATTCCGGCGAAGATCAATCACTACCGAATTGCAGAGAGTCAACTGAAGTAAAGCATATAATTACAGAGCCGAGTTAGATTTGGAGGTTGGCGGATTTGGTGAGAGTGGAAGAGAGAGGTACAGAGAGAGTGAGGTGGAAGCAACGCCAGGAATAGTAAATTTTTTTTGGGAGTGAAAATGACGGGGTATTTATGGCTGGGGGCTACAGAGATTTTTGTGGTAGTTAGATGATGGGGATGGATTTCCAGAAATTTAATTATGGCCTCGTTTGGTAACATGAAAAAGGAAATTCGTTCCTTAGTATTTCCCACGAGAAAGAAAAATCAGTGGGAAGCTTATTTTCCTTTCTGTTGTTTGCAACGTTGGGAAATCAATGAGAAAAGATGTGTTTGTTTCCATTTCGATGTTTGGTTTACATTGAAACCCTAATCCTCATATATTAAAATATATAGTTAGACAAGTTTTATTGATAAAATTGTTAATAAAAAATTTCAGTAAAGATATAAATGTATATAAACTATGTAATTAATGAACATTTAATGTTAGAAAAATAAAAAGGAAAGCGAATCTTTTTGAGGATGAATAGATTGAATTTCCCACATATTTTTATGTCTTAAAGAAAAGTTGTTTATTTCTATGTGCACACCAAACATAAAAAGTAACAACTTTCATTTCACATGCCCTTAATTTCACGAAACAAAAGAGGCCTAATAGCAACTTGTCGCTTGGCGGTGGATTGTTCTCTATGGTCTTTTCTATTTTTTATTATTTTTTTTATTTTTTGGAAAATATTCTTTTTACTTTTTTTTTCTATTTTGGAAAAGGTGATGATCTATCTATGTAATTAGAGGGATTGAAATTATTTATTGTGTGATAGAATCTTGGTGGTAGGCAATCAAAATGGAATGATGGGAGAGATGATTGAGAGTGTGAGAGGATGATATCTTATTATCTTAGCAATCAAAGTATGTTGTGATTTTTAATTATTGACTAAAATCATGGAGTTTGGGATATCATCATTTATGGTAAAGATATAATTTTTCTAACATTCATTTAGGCTTGCCTTGCAATGTGGGGAAGTTGATAGGTCTAGTTCACATTTAAAACTAGAACAAAATACTGGTCACTCCTTTTATTTTTAAGATTCTCACAGTTTAATCCTTTTTTTCTCAATTTTAAGAAAAAAATCATTACTTTTCAATGTCACACAATTAGATCCAACCATCTACTCTCCATCCAATTTCACCGTTAAGTTGTTAAATTGTTAAGTTGTCATTTTCTCTCATGCAAAGTCAGCTGAATGAACGGTAAAATCACTATAATACCCTTTGGTTTGTCCAACAAAAAAAATATGGAAATCCCTCCAAAATTGAAACCATTTCCCTCCAAAACTGAAACCATTTCCCTCCAAAATCATTGTGCAAGATAGTCATTAAAATTCAAGCTTCAAGAACTGAAGCATAATTTGTATCAAAAAAAAAAAAAAAAAAAACTGAAGCATAACGAAAGGAAACTGAATAAAAAATAAATTTCAACTACATTCATAAATTGGTCCTTCATAATATTGTTATTGTCACCAAAAATACATTGCATATTCTTCAAAATTAGCAAGCCAATCAATAAAGTGCTAATTTACCGAAAACAAAAATTGGAACAAAAATTGCGTCATCCAATTTTTGTTTTGGAAGGATTTACATCATTCTTTTGCTGGAGAAGCGAGAAAATAAATCAAAGGGTGTTATAATGATTTTACCCTTCATTCGGATGACTTTGCATGAGAGAAAATGACAGCTCAACAACTTAACGGTAAAATTGGATGGAAAGTAGACGGTTTGACCTAATTGTCTGACATTGAAAATTAATGGGAGTGAGCTGTTGAAATTGAGAAAAAGAGTATTAAACTGTCGAAACCTCAAAAATAAGAGGAGTGACCAGTATTTTGTCCTTCAAAATATTTGAATTTGTCATGTTTTTTTTTTTTGAGAAAGGTAAACTTTATATAATAACAATCAACCATTACAACCATTGGAAGATTTCGGTGGAGGACAACAAGTCCCCACACTCCTTCATACACACATACCAGCGATTACAATGAACATGAACCGAAAAAGGTCCAAATGTCATGTCACACCCCGGTCCCGATGTCGATGAGTTTTAAGCACCGGACGTCGATCCCGAGGCATGAGCGAGTGTTACAAAGCGGAAAGTAAGCAAAATTGTTTACGCCCAAATTAATATTTTACTGAACAGTAAATGTCTATATAAATATTAATTAATTCTTGATCCATGTCACACCGGCGAGCCCAGATTTCTTTGGGTTTACAAGTAATGTCCTGCCAGTGAGACCACGCGACCTGAATTACAGAAGTTCGCGTGCGAACGTGACTTTGCGCGAATTACGCAGTTCGCATGCGGAATGGACTTCATGCGAACTACATAGCTTGCGCGCGGAATGACTTCGCGCGGAATTACTAGCTGACTCTTCATAGGCGAGGTGAGAGTGACACTTCGCGTAGGTGAGGCAAGCGGAGTACATCGAGGCGAGCTGGTGAACTGGCTCGCGTAGGAGACTTCGCGAGGAAGCAACAGGCGGAGTCCGCGTGCACCACACTAATCGTTGAAGACTCTCACCAGTTTTTGATATGCTTTGGGCCAATCCCTATGGCCCTTAATAATTAAAAAGCCTTCTTTTGGCCCGTGAGATGGTTCGAATCCGCGGCCCGCGCAGGATTAGCAAAGTCCTTGTGAGATTAGGGTTTCGGAATCCGACTTGAACTATAATTACATTTCTCCTGCCACAAGTCGAACTACTATATAAGGGGGCTCGAACCCTAACAGAAACTCTCTACACACTCTCAAACACACACAAAAATACAAACAAACTTTCAACCTAGTTGAAACCCTTTTCGAGCATCTCGAAAACCCTAACCCTAAGCGCGCTGCCGCCTAGGTTTTTCTTCAGAGCCCTCCTGGACTCTTCCTGATTTCCCTATTGTTGCTCTGCTCGCGTCCCTCCGTGAGTATCGATTGCCTTATGCTCGTAAATTCCTCCTCTGAGGTGGCACCTAGAAACCCCCTTCGTCTGATCAAGAAGTCAAGCGCATACACACAAACCCTTTCCTCGTCCGCGAGGTGGCACGCCCGCAACACTCCCCCTTTCTTTGTTCGCTATTTACCTCTGCTCCCCGAGCTGAGGATCGTGGCCAAAACAAAAATATTATCTTCTAGGCTCTTCACTCTAGGCTCGTCAAACCTTTTTCCCGGCTCGGTACAACCTAAGTACTTTTATGCAAAAAATATCAGAGATGAGTGGGTGTGCAAAACCATGCGCTCGTTAAGTAGACCAATTTAATATGCCCGCAAAGCCATGTCATTTTACACACGCTACAAAATACGTATATCGTATACACATCGTATCAAGCAATTCATCATATCGCACAACCTCTTCGTATTAGATATCCTTCAATTTAGTGATCCCCACGGGAATCTAATGACTTTCAAGTCTTATACCTCCGTGTGTCACATTTTTACTTCGGCATAACCAATCAAGAAGTTCACATGTTCCATAACTAGTCAAACAATGGATCTAATATATGATTATATATAAACTCCACATATTTTGCAAATCGACATGCTTCACTCGAAAACAGAGAAATATTTCATAAATATATCAAAATCATGTTTTTCGACAAATTTGATAACAAATAAGAATATCTGAAAACATATTACACAAATCCACTCACCTCGACAATACGAATCCCCACCAAGAACATCGATGATAAACCGAGCCTCCTAAAATGAGCCATCTAGAAATCACCGTTGGATTTAACCCAAACTTTAAGGATTGAAAGAGGACATCGAGACGAACCCTTAGTACTTCGCGGATTTGAAATCGGAGTTACGGATCAAAAGTTATGATCCACCGAAGTTAAATCAAATTTCTAGAGAGAGAAAGAAATGAGGAGAGAAAGAGTGTTGCAGCTGAAATGAAAACGAAACACAACTAATCTATTTATAGGAATGTAAGCCGACAATCAAGGGTCGGTTTTGGTGGCTCGGCCAATCACAACGTGCCACTTGTCAACAAGCTAAGACATCTTCCATGCTTTCAACACCACATGGCCACATGTTACTCTCTCACCCAATCCGAGCTCGCCACGTTAGCAATTTTTATCCTCCAAATAAATTTTAAAAAATCGTTAAAAATAGCTCGGGAGTTTGAAAAATTCATCGAAAAATACAACGAACTTGTGGCGACCTCTACTTTCTATTTTTAAGAAATTTCAAAAATGGGGATGTTACATGTAACCTACTCCTAACCTCATTTAAAAGCCTCAATACCTCATTCCAACCAACCTCAAGAAACAACCCCACCAAACACTATACACTAAAAACAACCAGCATATATACAGGGGCAACCTCCCCATTACATTGAATACAAGAAAACACCGACGTTAATACCGGTAGTCCATGGACATGACACCAAACATGGCCCTACCAAAACCACCAACCAAAACCAACACCCTCGCCCAAAGAGAGGGACAACAAACAACACCAACAAAACAAAAAACAAAACCAAAACCTAAACTGACCCAGATCGACCAGGGCCCAACAAGACCCAAGCCAACCCCCATCCAATCCTCAAGATGTAGTCCACCAGAGAACCCTGCCCAAAGAGTTTCCACCAATCTTGAGCACCATCCCGCTGCCCCGCCGTGAGGAATCCAACCACCCACGCCGCCACCTCCCGGATTAGCACAAGAATTTGGCAGAGAGACCCGATCCAGTTCACCGTTGATCGGGAAAAGGATAGACATAGGCCGCCGCCGCCTTCTCCCCATCACGTCGCACCGCCACCCTCACCACTTCCAATCATCGCCATCACGATCTGATCTGCTTGCATAACCGGCTACAAGCCATCTCCGCTAGGGCACCCAAACAACAACTCAAAAACTACCAGCAACTCCTTTGTTTTGATTCCCTGAGTAGCCTCCAACTCTCGTTCCACCGCCACCAACCTATAGGGCTCGACCACCGACATTCCCGTCCGACGGTAACGTCAACAGACGCGCCCTCAGATGGAGGGAAGGAACAAACTTTGAAAACCCTATGGGACCCCGGGTATTGCGGAGCAGAGGAGAGAAGCACGTTTGATTATCTTTAAAAAGATTGCCAGGTTTATTTGAGTTTGTCTTTTTTTTTTTTGAGTGATCGCATATAAGTTGTCTTACGGGTTTAGTATGTAAGTTTCGTCTTTGTTGATCGTGTATGTGCATATTTGATGTCTAATTTTTTTCCAATACAGGTGTAAATTTTTATATAGCAAGAATTACCAATACTTACTAGAGCTAGTCATTCAACTGTATAGGATGAATTTAGTCTACCTTCGGTCAATATCAAAACATGTCTTAGCAGCGGCTGGTTTTGTTGTCAAAAAATCTCAAAGGCGATCTTAGCAGTTGTAAAGAACGTGGAAGTTGTTAATGTGCTAGTTGCAGAAGCCATGGCTCCGCGTGAGGGTTTGTTACAACTAAAGCAGATCACAAACCAAGACTTGATTATCAAAGGAGGCTCCAGGTGCTTAATTGATATTCTACAACAAAAATCTGATTGTCCTTGGAGGATCAAAGTTCAGGTTCAAGATATTCATGTCTTAGCGTCGCATTTTCATTCTATTTTCTACAACGCATATGTAGGACATTCAATTTCTCACTGTAGTTCTTGGTCTAATCAGCTTTCTCCCAAGGGAACGGCTGTTGTGCACGCAGTACTCCCAGTACTGCAGCTGTCGTTTGACTTTGTCAAGCGGTGAAATTACTTTTCATAAAAAGCACGCGCCAAGCGTGCGTCTCGCGTGGGGACTCTAATTTTGTTTCCCTCAGCAACCCGGATCCACCGATCGAATTCGCAGCGGAAAATTCAGTATAGCTTTCCTTCCCCTAAGCTTGAATGCAGCACAGTCATAAGCCTTTGCAGCATCCACATCAGTGTCAAACGTCCCTAGCAAGACCCGGCTGCCTTTCCGGGCCGGGTCACGAATCTCCGCCGCGAACTTGCCCCACGGCCTTCTCCTGACTCCCCTGTAATGCCTGCTCCCCTCCCCCGTCGACGAGCTGGAGTTGAAAGAGCTGCTTGACTTTCTCTTGGGCTCGCTGCTCATGGGTTCTTCTTCGGTAACGGGTTCGGGTTTCGGGTTTCGGGTTTCGGCAGCTTCAAACAGGGGAAGTGGACTCGGATTCGGATATGGAGTACTCGGACTTGATGATGGGTTGGAAGTAAGAGAGTTCTGATGGGGTTTGGTCGAAGTTGAGATTGGTGATGAAGTTGTCTGTGAAGATGAAGTCTCCTAAGAGATGTTGGCGAATGAGCTCCAGAGAGCTCCAGAGTTGACTCATCTTGCTCTTGGGTTGCCCACCTCCACCGGCAGGCAGAATCGTTCGCGGAGGGAGAATTACCGAGAGTCATGCACAACACGCGCCAAAACTTCTCCACCCGCTGCTTATAACACGTGGTCCAGACAACCACAGTACTCAAGGTACTGCGTACATTCCAGAACACACCTTCTCGCGAAGTCATTCATGCCTTCTACTTTGAACAGTGTGGAGGGGGTTGTGACGAAGTTTTTTGTTGTTGTAAATGTGCCTCCCATAGTCCATTGTGATTCGATATTCATATCTTTATTAAAACTTTTTTTTTTTTAACTTTTTATTAATAACTCACACACCCTACATATGTCAATGAGGTTTGAATCCATGACCTCAAAGTTGTCAGTTAAACACCTTAACCAACCAAGCCACGGCTCACCTTAACCAACCAAGCCACAGCTAGCATGTTAGGACTTTTCCCAAAACTCACACGTGGATCTCCACCAACCAATCAGAATTTTCCGCATTTCAACCAACCGATAATTCCAAAATTCCAAAATTATCCAAAGAGATTTTCGTCTTCCCTTCCCCTCCAATAAAACCCCAAAAAATTCCAAAACACAAACCCAAAAATGGCGTCACATTTCCACTGAACACCAAAAAAAGCATTTCCAATGGCTCTTCTCGTTCCGTCACCGGAAATCTCCAGAGTCTTCTCTAACCCTAACCCTAACCCTAACCGTAACGGCTTCCGATTCCCGACGAACAATGACAAATTCGGGTCGAAATCCGTTAGGGTTTGCTCCGGGATTAAGGACAGTGCGGTCAGGACGTCGGAGTTGGACCGGAATTTAAGGCCGTACGGGGAGTTCTCGGCTCCGGTGAAGCAGGGTCCGAAGCCGAGCAAGGAAGATCAGGAGAAGCAGGAGTACTATGTGAATATGGGGTATGCGATTCGGACTCTCAGAGAGGAGCTTCCTGAGCTCTTCTTCAGAGAGCTCAGCCTCAACATTTACAGGTCTGAGTTTAATTTAATTTATTTATTTGTGGTTCGGTCTTCGTAGTTTTGGTTTGGTGGAATTGAGATTGTAGAATTGTATGAGAGCTAAGCAGTATGGTGATCTTTGGTTATATTGATTTTGCTAGAAACTTGTGGCTGTGGCAGGTGGAGATAAATGAAAATGCCGAATATTGGGGTATGAGAACAAGGACTAGTTAAACATTTGTGATAGGAAATGGAATTTCGTTGTGATTTTGTTTAGCTAGTTGTTCAATTGAGGCTTAAGTATAAGTATAATATTGCATTAGTATTCTAGTGCTTGGATTGACTGTGGAACTTGGTATCACCGCAAACGAATTCGTTTGCTTGAGAGAAGTTTAGTTCGGAAATTATTGGTTTAAGCTATAGATGTATGTGGATATTGATTATTGGTCACTATGGCTGTAGACATTGGGCTAGGGAAGGAGATGTGTCATGACTGTGTTTTCATTACTGTATTCTCTAGGGCTTGGTTATTGTATGTTTTTTTTTTCATTATATTACCTTCATGATGTTGAATTTGGATTGAAACAAGAGTGTGTGGTTTTAGGTTGAGAAGTTAGCGAGATTGTGTTGTGCATGTGCTTGAGAGAGCCATGACTTAATGATGGTTTGCTAATCAGTAGACTGGCTATGTGAGTATTTGCAGCAGAATGTGGTGTTCAATTCCTTGTACTTTGTTATTGTGAGTCGTGTCAACCTTATTGTCAAGGTCATCAAGAAGTTGTTTATATTACATGGGTTTTGGTTGACAATATGCTGATATGTCCTTTGTATTCTCTATAGGGACGATATCACATTCAAAGATCCGATCAATACCTTTACGGGCATTGAGAATTACAAGTCTATATTTTCGGCACTACGTTTCCATGGCCAGATATTTTTCAAGGCCTTGTGGGTTGAAGTCATTAGTGTATCACAGCCAATGGGCAATGTTATAATGGTTCGCTGGACTATTCATGGCATGCCACGAGTTCCTTGGGAAAGTTGGGGCCGGTTTGATGGAACCTCTGAGTACAAACTTGACAAGAAAGGGAAGATCTATGAGCATCGTGTTGATAACATTGCTCTGAATTCGCCTCCAAAGTTTCAGATGCTGGGCGTAGGCGACATAATGCAATCTCTTGGATGCCCCTCCACTCCGAAGCCGACTTTTTTTGAAACTTCATCATTGCCATCTTCAAAGAGGACTTGATGATGCCTAGTTCTTTCAAAGTTTTGGTGTATGCTGTGCACAGTTGAGTAAATCTCGAGTTAGAGTTGACATCTATAACAGTGATATAAAGTTGGTTTAGATTGCAAAATGTTGCCCAAGTTGATGAGGCACTGCCAGACTCTAGAATAGCGGATATCAAATGTATTTATCAGTTTAAACTACTCAGATTGACAGATTCCGAGTTCTGCGTTCTGCCATATACAATGCTTGTGTACTCTGTATAGTATGAGATGATAGCAGGTTCCTCATGATCCTAGAATTCGTCTGATTGTAATATCATATCATAGAACGCATATCATCAGTGACCACGGTCACGAGAACGCTTCACTTTTGGTTACTTGACTTATGAAAAGAAAGGCACAGTTTTGTACTTTGTCAGATTCGTTGCCGTTTTCATTGTTAATAACTTAATATGTCATTAGTTCTGGGCGGCCTTCACAAATGACCCCATAATATACAAGACTACGACAAGTTTAGAAGGCAATGGAGCATGAGACAAATAGCACAGGAGTGCAGGACCAGTTAGTTCCCAGAAGCACTCCAAGTGATTACCAAACAATATGACGAAACCCATTGCGGCCTTTACATGCTTCATATTTGCAACGTTTGAAACCTCATTTGGCAAGTGCCACACCATAGTCGAGGTTGGTCTGATTGCGAGTCTGAAAACAAAAAGGGTCTAAAACGTGTAAATTGTAATCGGAAAACATTGAGACAAAGGGGAATTGGTGTTGATGAAGTCGAAGACTCACGTAGAAGTTTAAGACAAAGTATTGAATGGAACAGATTGACGTATAAACTATAGCAAAAATAACTAATATCACAAAACAAGTTGACGCGCATACTTCTTTATTTATCATGATAAAGAGATACTTATAACCTACACACATGAAATTAAATTTCTCAAACATCGAAACATATATGCTAGATGATGCACATTACAATATTTAGCCGGTGTAAATTTTCATGTGTTTACGGGAAGAGTAATTTAGAAGAAGTTTAATTGTTTACTGTGTCTTTATGGTTTGAATGGTAGTATGATACATGTGACATGTATCTCCTCTCCCGCAGGTCATAATCATTTAGAGCTGTCGATTTGCCGTAGATGGCCATATTGGTTGTCATGATTGTTAAGAGACTCGAAAAACATGGTTTGCCACTTTCTGGTCCTTAGTGAATCTGTTTAAAACTACTCCACGAATGCTAATCTCATGTACTCAAAAGCCAAAGCAAATGTGTTTAAACCATACCATTTTCTGCAAGTAATGGACAGTGGGATACTTTGATCCGCATGAAAGCAGACTTGCGTGATACACATGAATGTTACCAATAAGAGAAGTGAAAAGATTGAAATACCATATATAAAATACTCACAACGCTTGTTTATTGTGAAACCCTAATGATAAATATTAATTGAACCGAAAAAATAGTACCAAGAAAGAGAACTCTCACCAACCAGCCAAAGAATCGGACAGAAACTCATTATACAAAGACCAATTAGAGCAGCCCATTAATATAGATTTCAATTTCGTGGATATCATACTGTGAAACCATGAATGAAGTCCTCTTTAATCTCCTTTCCTCAGCATGGCAGGATCCTATACCCTATCAATCACTGTTAGTTTAAAACAAAACAATTAGACATGTTTATCAAGGACTTGGTAAGAAGGACAATATGAAATTGATAGTTGGATTCGTTTTGATGACCTAGGTGGGTGTTGCAGAGAGAGGTCCTCGATAGAATTTACATGTGTGGCATCAAGCGAATAAGTCCGGCGCTGCTCAAAGTCCTGGTCCTCTCTCGCAGGCGCAAACAACTCCTGCAACGCGCAATGCCACCTTCAAAGGCTCCGCGCTCTCTGCGCCACCTTCCAAAACATCTTTTCTTCTTTTGTCTTTGCTTTCATATCTCGACAATAACTCGTCTGCTATCTTGGGGCATCTTTTCGGTCGTAGGGTTTTGTAGTTGCCATCATGATTAGTAAATACATGGTGTATAAGAGAAAGATACCTGTGTGTATTATTCATAAAATTGTGTAAATTTCATGTTGAGCTTCTAGTACCATTTGGCATTCGTTAGCTGAAGGCTGTGAGTTTGACTCACGTAATAGGTCATTAGCTCATAAACATAGTATACTATAATTCTAATATCTCCCGTCACTAATGTTCGTTACGAATGGTAAGGACGATAAATAACATGACAAACAGACTGACACCATTCGTACTGAAATTATACCGAATTGAACAAAAAAGACAACAATGTACATTTGAGTTATGTTCTCATAATATATCTCATTTTCTCTTCTTAATATGGAAGATATGAGAACTAAAACCCTATGCAAGAACTATCTAAGCCAAAGTAACTCGATTAAAGGTAGCAAGCGATAAACTTTCATAGATGAGAAAAACCACATGTCTTGATCAACGGTTTATGTAACAGTAAAAATGATTGCAGTTTATGTTCAGTAATCAAGATAACCGACAATATTGAATTTGCAAAAAAAAACATGTCATTTGTTTATATTGTTTAAAAACAGATTAATGTGAGTATAATTTGGGATTTTGGGGCGTGCACTGTACAAATTACAGTGATCTGATTGACTTTCTTAAAACCAATTAAGCTTAATTTTAGGGTTGTAGGAGGACTTTATGAGAAAATAGTCTCTCTCGGGTATAAATGTTAAATTGAACCCCATCACTAACCGCTGGATATTCACATGCCAGGCCGGTCTCTCCTCCTCCACGTGTCGCAATCCCATTGAACAACACAAACACAATGGACGACGCGCTGTAAACAACCTAGCTCAACCTCTCCATATAAAACAAACACCGCCCTCCAAATTTAGAACCCAAAAAAAAGAAACCAGAATATCATCGCCACCCAGAAATCAAAACAGATCCAAAAAGAAAAAAAACCCAGTTCAGATAACCGGAGAAACAAACCACCTGGGATATACCAATCTCGGGGTTTGATTTCTTGAAGGTGTCTAATTAATGGAAATGGAGAATCGGAAGTACATGACGACGGAGGAGCTGGGATTACACAACAAGCCTGACGATTTATGGATCTCTATCCAGGGGAAGGCGTACAATGTCACCGACTGGGTGAAGGAGCACCCGGGTGGAGCTGAGCCTCTGATGAATCTGGCAGGGCAGGACGTGACGGACGCGTTCATTGCTTATCATCCCGGCACGGCTTGGGCTTACCTGGACAAGTTGTTCACCGGGTATTACGTGAAAGACTTCAAGGTGTCTGATGTGTCGAGGGACTACCGGAAGTTGTATTCCGAGTTTCTGAAGATGGGGCTTTTTGAGAAGAAGGGGCATGTGCAGCTGTGTAATATGGTGAGCGTGGCGGTGATGCTGGGGGCGGTTGTGTATGGGGTGGTGAGATCTGAGAGTACCTTGGTGCATATGGGGTGTGGGTTTTTGTTGGGTTTGTTGTGGATTGTCGCGGCGTATATGGGTCATGATTCAGGGCATTATGTGGTGATGAAGAGCGAGTTTTGGAACAGTGTGACGCAGATTCTGGCGGGCAATTGCGTCACGGGGATCAGCATTGCTTGGTGGAAGTGGACCCACAATGCGCATCATATTGCTTGCAACAGTCTGGATTACGACCCTGATCTGCAGCACATTCCGGTGTTTGCTGTGTCCACAAAGTTGTTTCACTCGCTGACTTCGGTGTTTTATGGGAGGGAGCTGACTTTTGATGGTGTGGCGAGGTTTTTGATTGGCTACCAGCATTTCACTTACTATCCGGTGATGATTTTCGGGCGGATCAATCTGTTTATACAGACGTTTTTGTTGCTCTTCTCCAAGAGGCCGGTTCCGAATAGGTTGAAGAACATATTTGGGATCCTTGTGTTCTGGACTTGGTTTCCTCTGTTGGTTTCGTGCCTGCCGAATTGGGGGGAGAGGGTGATGTTTGTGCTGATTGCGTTTGCGGTCACGGCTCTGCAGCATGTTCAGTTCACATTGAACCATTTCTCTGGGGATACATATGTCGGGCCTCCCAAGGGGAATGACTGGTTCGAGAAGCAGACAGCTGGGACTATTGACATTTCGTGTTCCAGTTATATGGATTGGCTCTTTGGTGGGTTGCAGTTTCAGCTTGAGCACCATTTGTTCCCCAGGTTGCCTCGCTGCCAATTGAGGAAGGTTTCGCCCATCATTCAAGAGCTGTGCAAGAAGCACAGTTTGCCTTACAGGAGCTTGTCATTCTGGGAAGCCAATGTGTCCACCATTACGACTCTTAGGACTGCTGCCCTGCAGGCTAGGGACCTCACCAACCCTGTTCCAAAGAACTTGGTCTGGGAGGCTCTTAACACCCATGGTTGAGAGTTTTGCGCGTCAAGGTATCTAATTCTAGGATGAAAAAAGTGATTATTATTTCTCAGATGCCTTTTGCAATTGAAATTTGATGTAATATTTGACATTTTTTTGCTATATGTGATTCAAGTATGTTTATCTATCTCTACACCTCTCTAGGATTTTATTAACTTTCGGACTTTCCGCCGATTTACATTTTCAAGTATATTATAGAGTATGTATATCCATTGATTTTGTAAATCTTGTTTTTTGGGTCGAATTTTTCTACCTTGTTGTTCTTTTCTTTTGTGAACATTTCCCTGATATTATTGAGAAGAAAAGCAGTTCACGGACCATTTGTTTGAATATTTTCTTGAGCATTACTTTTGGTTTATGAATCTTTCATTACTTAGATCGGCAACATAAAATGCCTACCTTTATCTGTGGTTTGGGGGGGGGCTAGTCTTACAACTATTCAGTAGTAACGTCTCTTTTGAAAAAGACCCAGCAACTTCAAATTTGAAATTTCCTTCCAGATTGTCATGACTAATTAAAGTGAGACTTGGTGTACTAGACTTTATGCAGGCCATCATGCTTTTATGCTCTGTGGTTTCGGAGAACATTTCTTTTGACCAAAGCAGAAACCAGCAATGTTTTAGATAGTTAGTGTCATGCTTTGTTGGAATGACTAGGCCGATGTCGCTCTCGATGTTGCATTATTTCTCTAAAGAACATTGTTGTTGACTACTCGTTTCTTTGATAAACTGTGTCAAGGAAGATTGGAACTTCCTACCTTCGACGTAGGGTGAATGCTTGGAAGCAAATAGCAAGAAATCACAGTATCGATAAAGACCAATAGGGTTGCTTTCTTTGCTTCTGCAGAAGATTCAGTCAACAGCTGATATTTTGTTATTCTGGTTCTGATATGGTATATCATGGGAAGATGTCAATATCCCTGGGTTTTGAAAGTGTTGTGTAGGGCTTATTGGTTTGAACTAAAATGATTAGCTCCATGATGCAGTTGAAGAAAAGCCAAATTAGTATAAGAAGCACACAATCTGTATATATTTATGCATGATAATGATACAGGTAGAAATATACAAACATCACAAACAATAGTATGAGTGTGATTTAGACTTTTAGCTAGAGGTGGTTCTTGATGGAAGCACTGTAGTGAGTCTGATCATCATAATACTTGGACCATAGCATGACCCCTCCATACTTGGAAGAACCTTTAATTGCTGGAAGCACTTGAGAAGTGAGATCATTGACAGGAATAAAGCCACTTCCAGCAGCGTCCGGAGCAGCTGGTAGACCTAGGAATATCTTGGTAGCCGGAATATCGGAAACCCACTGCTTCCATGCACTTTCGAGGTCACTGAGATCGGCCGAGTATTGGCATGGAGGGTTGTTGTAGAATTGAACCCAAACGTAGTCGAAAAGGCCTGTTTTGAGGGCTTCTCCAACCCAAGCATCAGGGAAAGGGCACTGGGGCGCTGCCGTCAAGTAAACCTTCTTACCCTTTTTGCTGTATGCGGAAAGGAATGTTGCGAGGTCATCCCAATGTAGGTTTGTTCCTCCCTCGATATCGAAATCAATTCCATCCAAGACAGCGTCACCAAGAGGGCGAGAAGATGAAGTTCCTCCCAAGAAATTGTTCCACAAATAGGTTGCAACCTGCCTTGCATCCTCTTTAGATGTGAGGTAGTAGCTCCCTGCTCCTCCTCCGATTGAAAGAATCACCTTAACCCCTTTTGCCTGGCACGACTTAATGTCGGAGCTCAAACCAGTGCAGCCATTAGTGTAGGGATCACAATGTCCGGCTAGGTTGATCATGGGAGTTTGGCCATTGCCGAATGTTGGGAGAAAAGCTATGTTCACATAGTCATAGTTGCCTGTGGCACAAGTCTCTTCCAAGGTACCCTCGTTTCCATTTTGACCCCAGTAGATCGCAATGCCTGCAGCATCGGCTCCAATTTGTAGTGCTATAGATACTGAAATGAAGAGTGCCAGTGAAATCGCTAACTTCGGTGCCATTCTGCACTGGAATTTGCTTAGTTAGGTGTACTACTTTTCTTGTTACTTCTTGGTTATGGTAGTGTTTGCAGAAGCATGTAGGTTTTATAGTCAAAAATTGGTCACTACTGATGGTGAAACCCTATTGCTTTGTGAAGAGTCCGTGCCTGAGAATTTGTTCATTCCCCATCGGATTGCCTTTGCATCAAAATAACCAATGGTTGCAGATTGACGCACACGGCGTTTTAGAACATATCATTTCTTTGAAACATGTGATGATTAGCTTCATAGATATTGCTAACACATAATTCAAACATTTAAATCTTTTGAGTTGGATTGTTGAGGTTTGGCTTCAACCTCTGGGTTCAACTTCATTCAACCTCTAATATTGAAATTTGAAATTCTTTTATATGTCAATGGACATGGTGCTCGATACATGTTCCAATAAAAGCCCAGAGAACCTTGTTCAATGCCAGGCTTTTCTTTGAAAAGGGGTTTGGAACCGCCTAATGGGAGGCTCGAGCTCAATGGTGATTGTACGAGGGGACGTAATACCTACGACTCGAGTACTAGTACAAAACCTCTCATAGATAACATCCCATATAAGCGTAACCGTCTCATCGAGCCAATAATCAACTAAATAGGTAAATACTAACAACATTGTTTGCTTGGAAAATTAAAGAATGAATTGCACCCGTATAAGATAAGCCTTACAATCCTTTACAATATAACCCATCTCGGAGAGGGTTCTTCTCTGTATTGAGTTATAAATACTAGCCTCTTAACGGGTGTTTCGTCTAAAAAACAAAACTAAATAGAGATGTAGTGGGATAATTTTGTAAATAAATATATAGTTGGGTAAAAATGCAATAGATAAATCATATTACGTTTTTAATCTTGTCTAATATTTTCAGGTGCCTTAACATTTTGCAATATGAATGGCAAATTGGAAAGTTTAATTTTTTGGTGAAGATTTGACACCAAAGCTTGGGCTTCTCATTATAGGAGTTGAGATGAATAATACAATATGAACCACAATTTTATTACCACTTGGATCAAACAATATGTGACAACTAATGTGACACGGTCGCATTATCTGATGATATAGTCATCAGGTTCCACATAAATGAGATACATATGACATATCTAAATGGCTAAATGTGTTTCATCCAGAGTCATTCTACTAAGGGATCAATTTTTTTGACATATATGAGGAATGGGGATTACACCAACTTTTCGATCACAAAATCACATCTTCACCGTTCAATATGTAGTTTTATACAAGTAGATCACTTCTGCAAATTTTCATAAATTTTGGTGATCGTTAAGGCATTCAAAACTACGATTTATAATTATAAGCATGAACGGTTCAGATTTGACAGATTTGGTTCGTTCATTGATTTAATCTTGTTCGACACCTTAACGATCACCAAATTGGTTGAAAATTTGTAGAATTGATCTATATATAAGGACCAAAAAACTGAACGGTGGAGATTCAAAAATATAATCGAAAAACTGGTGTAATCCCCTATCCCCCATTGTAATACCCCGGAAATTCGATATTAGTTTCTAATATTATTTGGGAATTTTCGAGTTAGAAGTTAGTGTGTTTTTGAGGTTCGAAGGAAGAGCGGAAGTGTTCGGACGCATAAAATACCCAAAACGGTTATATTTTCTTTAAGGGTTATAGAGTTGACTTTTTATTCGTTGGGTTTCTCGAGAAACTTCCTTACGAAAGTTATAGAGCACGACGATACGAGTTCGTAGACACGTGGCACACGTTAAACAGACTTAGTATGCAAAAGTTATGGTCAGCGGAAGTGTTGTGGCTTCCGGGATTTCTAGTATAATAAGAAAAGTTTTAGGGTTCCATTTCATTTTTCCGAAACCCATTTCTCTCTCTCTCTCTCTCTCTCTCTCTCTCTCTCTCTCTCTTCCTTCTCTCTCGCGCCTCACCCTCACTATCTGGGAATTCCTTTCGACCCGACCCGGTTTTTCTGGTCAACTTCGGTGGACTCAGACGACGGCACCGGTCATAAAATTTTCCTCCCCTCGGCGCAATCCTCCCTGTGTTGGTAAGTGAGGACGACTCGAGCTGATCAGTGCAGATCAAGCACCACAGTGAGGGCGGCGACCCGGTTTGCAACCCGATCAGAATTTCCACCTCCGACGGCGACGACGAGGCTTGAAACTGGTCGGGATAGAAGCTCCTTGGCGCCCTGGTTCGACTTCTGGTGTTCTTGAAGCTCGATTCGAAGTTTGGTGTTGCAGAGTTGGGTTTCAAACTTTCCGGAGTGCTCCGACCGAATTGGAGGTTACTCCAGGGTGACTTGTGGAGTTTGGTTTTAAGCTAGACTCTTGTGTTTGTGCATGCGAAGATGCAGCTGGATTTGAGGTGAATAAATCTCACATGGGTTCATAAAGGAACCAAGTTTACTTTATAGTTTATTATTGCTAATTGTGAAGTTATCCTTGAAGGAAAATGATTTTGTTTTTAAATATAAATGAGTTTTATCTTCAACGGCTCGTTGTAAGTGAAAACAACTTTTCTGTTAATAATATAATCTTTCAAAAGGACTTCCAATCATGAGTCATAATTGGAGTTGGTAGATTATTCTTGTTTTAAATATTTATATCCATGTGTGTATGTGTGAAAAGCATGTTGAAATATGGTTATTGTTTGTGCTTTGATCAGTTGTTGTTTACTATTACTCTTCTTGAGATGGTGTAGTAACATGTTGAGGTTGATAAGTGTTATGATGGGAGAGTAATTAGATGTGTGCCTTCATGGTGATTGTGTGCATTAGTTGTGGAATGATGCCTTAGTGGTGATTGTGTGCATTAGTTGTGGATGTGTGTGCCTTAGTGCTGATTGTGTGCATTAGATTAGGAGTCTTCGTGGTGATGTCAGTGAACCGGGAACCAAGTCTTGGCCGGGTGATTGGTTACGGTTAGTTTAGAGCTCTAGTTATTTTGTCGGTACGTAATGGGAGATGATTTAGTGTTGACGAACCCATGAGTACGTGTTTGTCTGGTTACTTATGGGGGATGACTAAGTGTTGACGAACTCATAAGTAAAAGTAGAGAAATGATTGTGTGATGTTCTTATGTGTTGTTATTTAAATTCCTTGCTTTAAGTATATCTTGAACTATGCTTATCCGCAACAGATTCTTTAATCTTAATTGTGTGATTTTAGTGGAATTCCTGAAATACGTTTTTTGCAGGATTCATTTATGATTTTGAGTGATTTTGAATTGTCGTGTTTTCTTAATTATTTCTTTTGAATTCTCTTGTTTATAGTGTTTTCCTGAATTTAGTTTTTAATGCATGAATTACTGGTTTTACCTTATGTGAGTTTGGGTTTAGTCCTTTAATTTAGGTTTACTCATGAGAGCTTTTAAAGCTTACCAGGTTCGTTGTTTACAACCCGGTGCACCAATCTATGGTGTAGACCAGGTTCGTTGTTTACAACCCGGTGCACCAATCTATGGTGTAGAAGTTGATTTTGCACGTCAGGATTAGCAGAGTTGAGAGTATTGAGGGAAGTTTTACATTGTTCAAATTATTTTGTTTACTTTAATCCTTTTGTTTACTTTCTAGTTTGTTGTGAGTATTGAGGGAAGTTTTACATTGTTCAAATTATTTTTCACAAGTTGTAAAACTATAATGATGTATTGATTGTTTTTCTTTTTTGGTTATCATGTCTTGAATTTGGATTGTTTTTATTTATCCAAAATTCAGGGTGTGACATCCATATATGTTAAAAAAAGAGATCCCTTAGTGGAAGAGTCCTAGTGTTTCACCTACCACAACTCTACGAATATATTTCTGTCACACCCTGACCCGGAAATGGAGAATATATTTTTTTTTTCCGGGTAAGGACGTCAATAGCCTCGATTTGTCAAAGATAAGAGAACCTTTGACAATTAGAAGCTATGTGAAAAACTTAGAATCAAAGTGACTTGGTGAAGGAGAATTTTATTTCATAAGTATTGTTCTTACAACAAACAGGAAAGTAAGCTTAGAAAATAATCCTTATTACTTAGTCATGAATCAAAACAGTAAGCTATAAATTCACTCCTCCTCTTAGACTTCAGATTCTTTTTAGACATCAAGTCTTATCCCTCAAGTGTAACATCTGCACAAATTCATAAAGTCAGTAGAGCAAATCTCATCAATGTAATTTCAATATGCTAAACATGTATGCACATATTTTAGGTTTCCGTTGTTGGTACTCTAGTACTATCCTTGGTTACCAGTGTATTCTTGTCATAAGATCGTTTTATCAATATAACTTCTCTATCTACATGTATACAAAGGCAGACAATTGCTGGTCCCTTTCAAGTAATAGCCTCAACCCCATAATTTCATTCATTTCTTATTTAACATATGATCAGATAATAACTTGATGAAAAGCTAAACATAATAACCACATTCGGCAATAATATAAACTCAAAGCAAGATAACAAGTTTATAAAACAAAACTTGAGATTCCCCATAACTTCCCCATACCTCAAACTATTTTACCAAAACTGAAACTTCATTACCAGATTCTATCACTTGCTTCAGACCTCTACTAGTCTTTTTCTACTCTAAATTTTCTCTCTTGACTTTCTTTCTAACTTCTCTCTACTTGTTACTACTTCATGTGAAGACACCTCTAAAATACTAGTAAATGTGCTTGTCAGATATGTCTATGAAAATCTGTTGAAATTCATCTTTATCTGTCAGCAGCAAGTTTGAACTTGGGAGACCAAGTTTTAAGCTGCTCATTTAGCAACCATAAGCAAAACACAAGCAAAAGTGTGGCTGCACACTTTGGTATAGGGTAATTGTCAGGATCCACTCTAGATTTCACCCTAAAATCCGAAACGAACCCTGCGAGGACCACCTCCAAAGGAGATGCTACCGGAAATTCGGCATAACCTCCCTTAAACATGGACAATCTTTCCTAAAGTCACCTGCAAACACACTTCTAAAATCATATTACAACATTTTACTCCTGGAGCCTTCCTGCTCCCCAAGTTCATCACATCTCCCAAAATATTAATTACTCATCTAAAAGATCTCACAACCAACAACAAAGACATTCAATAATTTACTTACTGGATTATCAGAGCATATCTATAATTAAAGAAAAAAAATGAATAAAGAATAAGCGGAAGCAACCTCTGACTATGCCTCGACTCCATGTACGCTCGACCTCAAATAAATTTAGCCTGCAAACTGGGCATTTAAAACCACAGTACCCAGGGGAAAGTAGTTTAAAAACGTTAGAGTGAGTGGACAAAAATAAATTAAAAATTTTAACAAAAACGTAATTTAAATACTTTCCCATTTTTCAACTTTAAAAACTTAGTTGCCCGCAATTATGATAAACCATATAACTTAAAATCCAGAACCCATAAGAATGGACAAACCAGTCTTGCTCGTTAATCAAATAAAGAAATCTTGTAAGAAGAGATAAACCAACCCCGTTGGTTAATCAAATACATACTGAGAAAATAAAACAAGGGGAAAATATATCACCATGTAAGAGGAGCCTCCAAGGCTCGGGTCGGTGCCTCCCAGGCTATAGTAGCGTCTCACGCTAAGCGCTCGACTCACCTATGATGAGAACGGCTAATAAGGCTAGCTAGCAATAAATAATAACCGATCGGTGTCTCCCACGCTATACACGCTATAGTAGTGTCCCATGCTAAGCGCTCGACTCACCTATGGTGAAGACCGCTAATAAAGGCTAGCTAGTAATGAATAAGAGCGACCCTAATATGATGACTAAAATCATACGAAATCACTTAAATCCATAAAGTTTCCCCAAGATCATGCAAAATGTACGGTTCCCAACCGTACTTGGAAATTATCATATGAAATTAAAATAAAACTCAATGACGTGTCTCACACGTCAAAATATTCTCAGATCCATAATTATAAACGAGATTTAATTAACAAGTAAAAATTGTAATTAATATCTCAATCCAAAATACTCGCTAAAATATTCTCAAGGTCAAGATCGATATTCCACAAATAAATGAGAAAATTATAATACAGAACTACCGAAAATCTCATTTTCGGAAATCTTTTGTAAATCTCAAAGTCCACAAATAAAACAATCATAAAGAAATCCGGAGTTCATAAAGAGTATCCAAACTCAAATACCAAATTAATTATCCGAGCTCAAATCCATAAATCATGACCAACAATTAATCAATGCATCAAACTCAAATAATTTTCAAGATCATTTCATAAGCCGAAATTATAATATAAGCTTGGAAAATAAAATGTTAACTTATAAAATCTTGCATGCATATTTATTAAAAACCAAAGTGCCCACTCATAAATTTAGGCAGAAGCCCGACGATACCCGAATCGCCACTCAAGCGAGGTCCCCTCGTATCCTGACACAATAAACATGTTTAGAACCACCCTTCAATTTAGGAAAATAAATGTTTTAACATAAGAACCGAAACCTATCCGCTTAACCCGTTACTCAAGCTAGGGTTAAGCTAATTGGATTTTCACCAAACTTCAACCACAACCTCACTTCATCGATTCTATCACTTTGGGACCATAATCAAGGAAATCCAATGGTCGGATCTAGTCTAACAACCGACAAGTTCTTCAATCTTTGGAAAATCTCAAACCTAACCAAAACTCCTCCAAAAATTACAAACTTCACACCATTAGACTCCCCTCAACATAACAAATTTAATAACAGGAAAAACTCCCCAAAAGAGGCGGCGCCACCGTTTGCTCCGCTAACTCCGGCAACCTCCAATGCTCACCAAAATTTGACACAACCTTCCTCTCAACACGCACAACAATTTCTATAACTAGCACAAAGTCCAATTTCAAGCCTGACTAGGGTAATCGAACCAAAACAACAAAAATCTCAATTCTAAAACCCTACAATTTCAATTCGATAATCCTCCTTACACACTTCGAAATGGTTGATTACCTTATGTAAGATTTTCCAAACGAAACAAAATCTCCGGTGATGGCGGCCAGAGGAGGGAGTTTCAGCAGCAAAACCACCTCTGCTCCGTCCGGCTCCCGAGCGGAATTCCTCCCAAATGCAGCGCTATAGACCCGATCACCACTCTAGAAAGATAGAGGAGGAGGAGAGGAAGCTAACGTGACCGGTGCGGCGGTCGGAGTCGGGCAGACGACGGTGATCGGCGACGGAGAAGAAACCGGGCCGAGATGAGTGCGGGACGGGAGAGAGAAATAGAAATGGCTGCTGACTTTCCAGTTTTGGAAAGTCTCCTTTAAAAACTTCTACCCGAAAATAGTAAATCCCTCTTTCTCTTTTTTACCTGATAACTTTTACATGCTAACTTCGATTTTAACTTATAACATGTCCACGAATTCGTATTAACGTCCTTTACGACCTCCTTTAAGAAATTTTCCCGAAATAATTTTCCTACAAGAAGTTAACTCTAGGGTCCTTAAGTAGTAAACGGTTACTCAAAACGGTAAAAGGTCAAAGTAATACCAAAAGTAAATAACCACAAATTAACTTAAGAAACGTGATGTGACAGTAACTATATGTAAAACACAAGTAAAAGTGTGGCTGCACACTTTGGTATAGGATAAGAAGTGTAAAACATGTGTAACTTTGTGTTACACACGAGCTTTTTACTTGGAGACAAAATAATATCCTTTGTGTAATTATCATATTTTTCTGATTTGTTGATGTGCAAATGTTGCAGGTTTAATCAAATGGTTTTATCCAAAAACAAAACATGAAGGAGAGCAAAACTTGCTAGAAGCTTTTGAAATCAGCAATACTCAAGGAAATCATGAAGCACCAGTTTAGCACATGATCTAATGTAACTTAAGAAAACATGTACTAATATCAAATGTCCAATACCTTGCAGCTATATATATTTTTGTTAGGCTATTAATTACTGCCAAACAAAATAAGCAAAGATAATGTAGCTATGGACTCTTTATTTTCTTTTTAGCAAAGATGAACGCAAATCACATTTTTTTATAAAATTTTTCAGCGAAAGGATATACACAAATATCTTTCTGTATACTAAGTCTATTTTGGGTAAATCATGCTTCTTTGTAACACAAACAAGAACTATAAAATATTCCATTTATTTAAAGTCCTATTAGCTTATTCTAATTCTCTTTTAGTTGAAAGTTCTTTTGTTTAGTTCTAAGAGAACTTTTACTTTCGTTACTAAAACAAACAGGTTCTCAGCTGCGGACGTCCGCATTTATTCTTACGGTGCGGATTTCCACTTTACACTCACTTTTTAATCGAATTTTCACAACTCCACCGTCTAGTATTTAGATACTAATGTATAGATCATCTCTGCAAAATTTCAGCTAATTTGGTTATCATTAGAGCACTCAAAACGGCGTTTTTCTGTTATAAACATGAACGGTTCAAGTTCAACAAAATTATATTCAGACATGGAATCCTATATATATATATATATATACATACGGAGCCGTTTAGAAGCGGATGTCCGCACTGGGCTTAAAGTGCGGACGTCCCTTCGTTCTCCACCGTCCGGCGCCGGCGCCGGCGCGTCTCCACTCGAGCGGACACCAGCGGTGTCCCCGATCACTGTCTCCCCGGCGAGTCCACCGAATTCCAGTTTTCCGGCGAGATCGATGTTGTCTGTAGTTTGGGTGGAGGTTGCTGCCCAGACCTTCAAATCGATCTCGCCGAGAAGAGAAAGTGATCGGGGACGCCGTTAGTGTCCGCTCGGGTGGAGACGCGCCGGCGCCAGCGCCGGACGGTGGAGAACGGAGGGACGTTCGCACTTTAAGCCCAGTGCGGTCATCCGCTTCTAAACGGTTCCTGTATATATACACATTATATATAATATATTATAGATAAATTATTTTAAGCAGGTTCGGGAATTCACAATTTCATTTCACATTCTTACACCTATCTAAACAATATGTCTTAGGGTCTTCCTAGCTTTGTCTATGAATGTCTTTTTTTTCGATGCGACTTTGTCTATGAACGTTGAATGCAATTTCAACCGTTCGTTTTGAGTTTAGTCTTCGGTGAACTCACCGTGAGCCGTAGCCTGTAGATATGTAGATTCACTTGCTTTGATTGCAAGCATCTTGAAATAGCTCGGTTGAGTGGGTACCATATTGTTTCTACAAGAACCCGTAGGCTATGTAGAAGCACTGTAGAACATAATCAGTAGACAACACCGGGGCATATAGTGGTTCACCATGCCTCGGAG
Source organism: Fragaria iinumae (assembly GCA_009720345.1). Lineage (NCBI taxonomy): Eukaryota > Viridiplantae > Streptophyta > Magnoliopsida > Rosales > Rosaceae > Fragaria > Fragaria iinumae. Next base: position 16,890,524 of record CM019123.1, on the reverse strand, counting down.
GACATGTCTACGTCCACTTACGAATTCACTATCATGGCCAATAGGCATTTGGTGTTACAAGAGTATTTATCCATCCCGCCCGGGAGAGGGAGATGGGGAAGTCAGAGAGACTAAAGGTCCTTTCTACATAGGGAGAGCCTTCCTTTTATAGATAAGGAAGATTCTCTTTTGTTATACATTTCCGATGTGGGACTAACTATGCATTTATCTTATCATGGTGCCTTCTTGTGGAGCTTGGCGGAGCACCTTCCCGATGTGGTATCGATAATCTGTCACCACGGCGAGGTAGCTTGGACGTCGGTCTACAAGTTCCATGACTGGTCTATGGGCGGAGAATGTAGTTTACTGACTACCGACTACAAGTCCCCCCAAGTTCCCGTTCAAGACACGTCTTGAGTGGGGACTTAATATACAAAACGCCCATAGACCAGTTATTTATCAACGGGACCCGTCCCAGTCCCCCCAAGTCCGTACTCAAGACGTGTGTTGCACGGGTCTGCCTGGCACAGAAAGGCTGACACTAACAGGCGAGCTGAGGAGTTCGCTCCGCACAGAAGGGTTGACTCTCGGGCGAGCTGACAAGTGTGCTTCGCGCCATAATGACTGAAATTGTTATGCGAGCTGCCAAGTGTGCTCCGCGTCACACAACCACGACGCGAGCTGTTGAGTTCGCTCCGCGTGCCCCGACTACCACGCGAGCTGAGGATCTCGCGTGCTCATGGACTACCCGCGAGCTGAGGGGTCCGCTCGCGTGCTATTACTTACCGCGCGAGATGTGGAGTTCGCTCCGCGTGCTATTACTACGCGAGGTGCATCTTGTTCCACGCGAGATAGGTCTCGGTGACACACGCGAGGTGGGTCTTGGTGTTATACTTTCATGGACAAGGGTAGCGAACCCTTTACATATCTGGTGTTACTGCTCGAGCGCGGGGTATTATCCCAGCGTGGGTTATCAGGTCATTATTCTCTGTGTGAAGGGAATGATATGAACTGCCCAACTCCCACTCTACGGGAGCTGTACAAGGGACGTACGGTTCTCATGGCTCTAGTTGTTTCGTCCATGCTGCCCGGTGATACGTTTCCGGGGTTGTATGCATGCCTTCTAGTTCGTGCGCATGCTTCCCGTTGGTTCTTGCTCGGGTATAAGAACCTAATGAAACAGTTGTTGTATGTTTCTTCCCGTTAGTTCTTATCCAGGAATCGAGATTTCTTAAGCAGTTGTTGTATGCTTCCTCCAGGTGACACTTATCCGAGACTTACTACTATCATGTTTGCCTTTCCAATTATTGGCCATTTAGTTGGAATATACGGCAACCCGGTGCCCTCAATACTCAATTGCAAACTTACCGAGTCCAATCTTCAAGACTTGGAACTCCTAACTTTTACACTACCGCGCGAGCTGAGGATCTTGCGTCGTGTGCCATGACTACCGCGCGACGGTGGAGTCTGCTCCGCGTACATTGCAGACACGCGAGCTGTGGAGTTCGCTCCGCGCACAGTGTTCACGCGAACTGAGGGGTACCCTCTGCGCGAGGTGAGGAGTTCGCCTCGCGCAAAACGACTGAACAAGTCACGCGAGATGAGTACGTCGCGCCGCGTTCAATACTTACACGCGAGTTCGCTCCGCGTGCTAGGACTGCCCCGCGAGCTGCTGAGTTCGCCCCGCGGGCCACGACTTCCCCGCGAGCTGTTGACTTTGCTCCGCGTGCCATGACTAGCACGCGAGCTGTGGGGTTCGCTCCGCGTGCAATACTTTCATGCGAGCTGGGTTCGCTCCGCGTGCCAGTGACCACGCAAACTAAAGAGTCCGCTCCGCATACATAGTTTTACACGCGAGCTGTGGTCGCTCCACGCGCAGTACTATCACGCGGACTGAAGAGTTCGCTCCGCTTGCATAAACTAAGCGCGAGGTGAGTTCTCGGCGGGGTGAGGATTGTTGTACCTTCACAATAAACAAATGATCGACATAATTATGGGGCTAGCCAAGTATGGTTATGGCATAATAATTATCGAAAGGCAAAATGGTTCATGCAATTGTGTAATACTCTCTCGGTGGAATGCCAATCTTGGTCGAATGTCTATCTCTTGGTGGAACACCTCTCTCTCGGTGGAATGCCAAAACATGCAGGTTGACTTGCAAGTAGAATATTATGCATTTTTGACAAACCAATGAGGTTATAACAATCATAAGTTGGACGAGACTTATCTGTGAAAATAGTTGCCGAATGGGTGCACACAGGAGGTGCAGATTCAGGCCCATACTACTCCCGGACGATGAATCCTTGTTGCCAGTATGGTCGGGCTTCCTTGTTCAATTTCTTTTCTGCTCCCTGATGGCTAACTCTTTAAACCTGGGTCATTGGGGTAAGTTGATCGAAACCCGGAGAGATGATGCTACTGCCGAGCCGGGTGTCCATAGCAAGTTTCTTCTGCATTTGAATGATGCCAACAGATCGAGTGACCCAAGTTCCAAGTCGATCGAGGCCGATCGGGTCTGATCCCAACTATGACCGGGTTGAACCCATGTGCTATGTTGATTTGCAGGTGAAGCCAGACGAGCCTTGACCGAGTTGCTCGTGCGGATCCCATCCCGGCCGGGCAACTGACCGACGCTGCCGGTGGATCCCCGGCGCTAGCTGCCAATCGGGAACCCGGGTGGGTCACTCCTTGGACCGAGTGAACAAGGGTCCGGGATGGGCCTTTCGGTGCCGGCAGGGAGAGCAACCCTTGGGCCTTGTTGAATCATCTCCGGGAGGCTGGAGGCGTCGGTCGCAGGCTAGTTGGCCTCTTGGTGATGACCCGGTTATAAATGGAACCCAGGGCGGGTAATCTCGCTTCGCCTCCGTGCGAATTCATCTCGCTTTGCTCCCCTGCGAGGTCAATGCTAACCTCTCGGTGGAATGCCTCTGAATGCCAATTTCACTTCGCTTCCACGCGAGGTCATCTCGCTTTGCTTCCACGCGAGCTATCTCGCCTCGCTTCCACGCGTGGTGTCTCGCCTCTTCCTACTGCTCATGGATTTGAATGAAATGCCTCTCGGGCGGTAGAGTAACATGACTTTTAGTAATGACTACACATATTATATGTAAGGTTTCCAACTTCCCACGAATATTTGTCTGAATTTTAAAGAGCACCAAGGACTCTATAGTTTATAGTGGAAATGATGTTGTTCTATGAGCACATAGGAATCCCAGGCATAATTTCTTTCTTCTCAATCTTTTTTGTATATCTATCTATGCGTAATTTGTTGGGTTTCCTTGATCGGATAGTACTAGGCACCACAAAACTATATACGAACAAACTGAGTTACATTTGCCCAAAAATGTATCCAAACTTAGAGAAGTTTCTTCATCAAGTACTTTTTAGCTCACTCATTTTTCCCCCCAATTTATTAACAGAAAATCAATTTCGAGAGTCATAATAAGTCGTCCAAGTGAGAAAATATTTATAGTCATTGTTACGACACGTGTATAGTAAGATGAGAGCACATGTAGAAGATGGGTGATGGAACATTTTTAGAGTTTACTCTGATCTACGTGGCATGACTTGGTAACTAAAGATTTTTCCGCTAAACAAAACCATGTTGGTGATGAGCAACGACAAATTCCCATATATGACCTGACTTTAGTTACATGAGCATGGCAAACATATCCAAATAAAGGAAGTTTCGTCCCTTATTTTCTCCGAGCTACTAACGAACAACTAATTATAAGAGTCACGTTTACGATCTCACAGTAAAAACGAGTTTCATAACAACCATCATGTCACATATATAGTATGACAGACACACGCTGAATCGTGAATAAGATAACGTGAGAATCACACATTTTCTAAAGGAAAGATATTTTTCATATATAGGTATTTAGTTTTATATATTTTCACTGGAGAACCACACCACCCACCATGTCAGGCTGCGACTAAAAACTAACCTCTAAGAAGATAATACTTGGTGCTAAGCAACTACAAAACCCTTGGATCTAAGTTTGCTTAACTAGTTCCATAACTGGGGCAATGCGTCTCCAAGTTAGGAAGCTTCCTCTCAAATTGTTCAACTGGGGTGGCAATTTTATTTACTATTTTCAAATGCTTCTAAGAATCTTTGACATAAATTGCTTTGCTCGTTTCCATATCTTATACATTAGATACATTTTTGGACTACCTTCCTGAATTGAGATTACGACATTTGCACACATTTGATCCATAGATACATTTTTAGATAATTTTGCCAAATTTAGATTACTCATCTGGTATGCTGCTTGCAAATTGAGATTAAGACATGCTTATTATATTACATAGGGTACATTTTTAGACTAATTTGCCAAACCGAGAATACGACATGCATCTAATTCTGGGTTCAGAGATATTTTTTCAGTATTCGTATAAGATAATAATATATAGTTACCATTCACATCAAACACAAGTTACACAATTGACATTTCCCTGTGGATTACTATAACAAACACAAAGATATAGCAAGTAGTTTCCAACACCTTGATTTATGAATCATTCAAATTTAAAGAATTAGGTTTTCTTTATGGATTTGTCTATGCACGATTGATGCCCTCCACTTGTGAAGTGTCCCACGTATAGTTACATGGGCATGTGCTTTGCATCTAAAGCCAAGAAGGTGGTACCGACTTGAATGATTGAGCTATTTTCAATCTAGGGTTTAATTTGGGAACACCAAAAAATGTGTGCTTAGCTTTTGAGCAATGAGCATTGTTGTCTGATTAGGAGCTACAATTCCTTGTTCTCTATTCTCTAATGGGAATAATGAGAAATTTGACTTTAGGGTTTTGCTACATGATTAGGTCACGTTACATTATGATTTGTTTTGAATTTCTTACAGCGAGTGAAGACTAGATTTCAGAGAGAGAGAGAGAGAGAGAGAGAGAGAGAGAGAGAGAGAGAGAGAGAGATGTACAAGGGCCTAAGTTATCAAAATTGGCTGCAACATTAGCGATCAAGTGGAGCTAGAAGTTAGTGAATCAACAAATATCGCCAGCAAATCTGCTATGTAATTTCCTCAACAAAATTTATATGTGAAAGAGAAACAAACAAAATTGCAATGTCTTTTGTAATTTTGACAACCACAATTTTTGATTCTTTACATGATAAAAAAGAGAAGGTCATTGATAAAGTTGGTAAGCATTTAAGACCCTACATCAACCAAAATGTTTTTGAGACGTTCATGAGTCATGATTAGCTTGAGTTATACCTCACATATAACAGATTTTTCCGTTAAAATGATGTTGAGAGATGCCTAACCTCCTAGATAGTCGATTGAGTTTAGTTAAAGCAAACATGTCGATTGTCGAACTCAACGCTAAAAACCACCTCCTGCACATACCAGACAACACAAAAGCTAACAAGACGAGCTTCTAGCCTAATAAGTGTTTAATGTACTATTTAGTCACGTTATGATTGTTAATAATTATGCGCATTACTGGAGTAATGACTCTCTCTCTCGCAGGAATGTGTAGCTTTTTTCGTTAGTAACATATAACATAAATAAATAAATAAAAATATTAGATAATCAGCCACCCCAAAAATATCTAAGCAGCCAAGTCTCCCTGGAGCAGGTGATAAGTAGTGAAAAGAAGTAGAGAATAAGCCTTGACAGCTGCAGCGTTTTGTAGCCAAAAACTATAGGAGAGCATATCTTGGCATATCTCTTTCTCCATCCTCACCTCTCGTGTTGGTCTGACTCAGCTTCCCCCAACGGTCGAGAATCCAACACGCCCATCTCGCCCCGTTTTTGACCGCCGTTGACTCGTCAGCCAAAGCCGGCCCCCTGCGGTGAAAACCGCGACTGTGGACGACACCACCGCATTGCATTGGCGCGTTGTATTCGATAACGATCCGGACTCGGTGTGCTTCTCTCTTTCTCTGTTTTTTCTAGCTTGTTTTTGTGATAGGGATAACTCACACTTCACCCACCTCTACAAAAGCACATTTTGGTTGAAGCTCAATATAGCATTGAACCCAAGTTTTGGGTTTTGGAGATTTATTGGCTTTTGAGAAGTTTTGGAGGGGCTCAACTCTTGAATCCCATTTCAAAGTTCGAGTCTTTAGGACATTGAAACTCGGAGAAACAGAGTTTGACGTTTGAGCTTTGGTGTTTTTGACTTCAAAGGTTGGATTTTTAGTCATATTTTGTCTTTATTTTCTAACCCATTTGGCTTTTCTTAACTGCGTGATTCTCCTTAAGCTGTTGGGTTTATGTTTGTGTGGCTATGTGTAGCAACCCAAGATCCAAAAGTGGTGATCTTGGTTTGGTTTGCTTGTGTTTTTTCAGATCTATGGTTGAATATATGTGTAGTGTTCTTATTGTTGGATTGGCATTGTTGTTAGGTTTGGTTTATAATGGAGGAGAAGATGGAGGTTGAGAAGAAGTATATTACTGTTGAGGAGCTGAAGCTGCACAACAAGCCTGGGGATCTTTGGATCTCTATCCAGGGAAAGATTTACAATGTCTCAGATTGGGTTAATGACCACCCAGGTGGAGCTACCATTCTGTATGATTTGGGTGGTCAAGATGTTACTGATGGATTCATGGCCTACCATCCTAGCACAGTGTGGAAGCGCCTAGGGAAGTACTTCAATGGTTATCATCTGAAGGATTTTGAGATCTCGGAGGCGTCCAAGGACTACAGGAAGCTTCATGCTGAGATTACGCAGATGGGTTTGTTCGAAAACAAAGGGCATGGGGCTCTTTACAATATTACAACTATTGTTGTTTTGCTTTACCTTGTTGTGTATGGTGTGTTGAAGTCTGATAGTGTGTTGGTTCATTTTGTTTGTGCTGTGATGTTGGGGGTCCTGTGGATTATGGGGGCCTATATGGGACATGATGCGGGTCATTACCAAGTCATGGCGAGCCGTAAGTGGAACCAAATTATTCAGGTTCTGGCTGGGAATTGCCTTACTGGGATTAGCATTGCTTGGTGGAAATGGACTCACAATCAGCATCATATTGCCTGCAACAGCCTCGACTATGATCCTGATCTTCAACACATGCCGGTCTTTGCTGTGTCCACAAAGTTCTTTCATTCGCTTACTTCGGTCTTTTATGGGAGGAAGATGGATTTTGATCATGTCGCTAGGTTTTTAGTTAGCCATCAGCATCTTACTTATTATCCTATCATGATTGTTGGAAGGGTCAACTTATTTATTCAGACCTTCTTGTTGTTGTCGTCCAAGAGAAGCATCCCCAATAGGACTTTGAACATAATGGGAATCCTTTTTTTCTGGACTTGGTTTCCTCTCCTTGTTATGTGTCTTCCTAGTTGGACCGAGAGGGTGATGTTCGTGCTTGTGAGCTTCACAGTGACAGCACTTCAGCACATTCAGTTCACTTTGAACCATTTCTCAGGAGATACTTACCTTGGACCACCTACCGGAAATGATTGGTTCGAGAAGCAGGCTGCTGGAACCATTGATATTTCGTGCTCAAAGTACATGGATTGGTTCTTTGGTGGTCTGCAGTTTCAGCTAGAGCACCATTTGTTCCCCCGATTACCCCGATGCCAACTGCGGACAGTTTCTCCAACCGTGAAGGAACTATGCAAGAAGCACAATTTGCCTCATAGGAGCTTGTCTTTCTGGGATGCCAATGTGACCACGATTAGAGTTCTCAGGAAAGCTGCCCTGCAGGCTTGGGACATGACCCTTCCTGTCCCAAAGAACTTGGCGTGGGAAGCTATTAACACCCATGGCTGAGATTTGCTGAGCCTCTTCAGGGTTTTACCCCCCTACATTACATTTCTGCAAGTTGGGGTATCTAGATTGAAGATCATTCTTTTTTCAGCTGGTTTTGCATTTCAATTTGATATTATTTTTGACATTTTCACTTCTGCAATAATTGATTTCTATGTTTAAGTCACTATTCAAACGCCATCAACTTCGATTGATATGCATTATCAGATTTTAATACAGATTATAGAGATGTCTCTCCGACTATTGAATTTGTAGATTGGATAGCTTGCTGATACTAGTGATATTTAGTTCAGTACATTTCCTACAGTGAATGCCACAAGTTCTGCAAGCTGCAGGGGAGCCTAGTTTACTTGCTAAATGCTAACCACAATACTGACACCAGTCTTCTAACTAGAGATTTTAAGTTGATATTCTGCCTATCCCACATGTCCTAATTCTTGAAGAAAAAGTTGAGACTTCAATCAATTACATGCCTTGGCCCATTGGCTGCATCATTTACACCAAGCCATAGTGCTTTTCCTTGAAGGACAAACAACAGGCTGCAATTCACAGGAGTCACTTGTCTCCACATATTCTTGGTTTATCTCTATGGCATCTGAATTGTTCTGTTTCAACACAATTATCAATTCAACCATGCAAGGTGTTCAGTCCAGTCTTCCAGGAATGCATTGATGAAAATCATTTTGTTTTTTGATTTATTCTCTTGTTAGTTGACACAGTGGACAGAACTGTAGTGTTGTTCATACTTTAGGCATGCACGGCTCTGATGGAAGGTCTACATTTACATTTGGTTTCATGACTTCATCCATTATACTAATAGTTAGACCCCTCCATGATCTGCAGAACCTTTACAGTTTTACTTACTGGAACTTGAAACACTAAGGAAAAGTGAGAACAGTCGCAGGAAGACCAATACCCAATTGCATGTGTTTAGGGACCATCATCATAATTCATTCCCATTCCAGGATTGCTGACATCCCCAGATGGCAGAGGAGAACTGAGGAGCTGCAGTGAAGCAATCCCTATTTTGGGAATGCCTTTCTCATCATCAGACCAATTGTTCTGCTGTACATCATAACATTAACATAGCAGAGCATTCATCTGGGACCATTTGTACTGCTTCCCACAACTGACACTAAACTATGATAAAATTGCAGAAGCGACTTCCAAGAATCCAAGTAAGATGCAAGGGTAATATCAAATTGAACAAGAAAAAAAATAAAAATAAGCCAATAAAATATGAATAAAAAAAGAGATAAATATCTGAAAAATAAAATTAATGTTGTCAGAAGTGGGATTTGAACCCACGCCCTCTCTCGAAGACCAGAACTTGAGTCTGGCGCCTTAGACCACTCGGCCATCCTGACTTGTTGTTTCATAGTCCTACAAAATAGTAAATAAACTCTACTAATTGCTATGTTGGCTTGGCTTCTGGGCAGAGTAGAAGCGCCTCTGCGAATCAGTATCAGTGAACCTCAGAGATCTTCAAAGTTCAAATTGGCTCGGCCCATATATTCTACGTGGGTCCCTCTCCTGCTTCCGATTCACCACCGTCTCTGCCGCCGAGAACCCCCCTTCAGGTATCCACTCTCCTCCCTACTTTGTACCTCGATTTTATCACCAATCAGTTCTTATTCATAAATGTGACCCTGAAACTCTCATAATGCTCCCACCCTTAAGTTAATTTATTGATTAGCTAAGTGATTAGGACGAAGACTCTTCTCTTTTGTGTATAGTCTGAATTGGTTTTCTACTTTTATATATTGATGCAGAAGGAACTGATGGTTGGGCATGTTAGTTTACAAGGTAAAAGCATTATGAGGTTCTGTTATGTCCAGGTTGATACATAAGCAAACAGTTTGGTCCTGTCTCAATCTAAACTAGTCCAACCAACTCCTCAGGGTGTCTTTCCTCACTCAATTTTGGTTGCCATGAATCCAAATCAATACCATCCTACATCTCCCTGGCCTCCAATGATTCCCCCCAATGCTCCTATGATGCCACCCAACACTCCTAGGATGCCCCCTAATACTCATATGACGCCACCCAATATTCCTATGATGCCACCCAATACTCCTATGATGCCCACCAATGCTCCTATGGTGCCGCCCAACCCTCCAGTGACGAGTACTTTCTGGGAGACCACGAATGTGCGTGAGCAGCTCAAGAATTTGCAGGACACTCTTGGTCTTGCAAAAGCAATGTAAGCTTTTTTCAACTGTTGATAATCTAGTTTAAGTTTTTTTGATGACTTTTATAACATTGTGGGTTGGATTTATAGGCAGAAAGAGCTTGAGATGCTGATGTTAGTTAAAGATGGTGAAGGGTCTGGTGATGAGGCTACTGTGAGTCGGTTTGATGAGTTTTTGAGAGATAGGAAGATCGATTTGGAGTCCCAAGTGTTGCGATCAGTGGAAGCTGCAAACTCAGTAATGGCTAAACTACGAGTTGAGATTGAACCGTTTAGATCGATCACTCATGAAATGTGTCCCTGGGAGGAAAAATCTGCGGCTGTCAGATTATCCAACAAGATATGCAAGTCCAAGAGGAATAAAGGTTGGAGGAAAAGAAAGAGGAAGCGCATTGCGGAGATGATTGCAAAGGTGGGTTGGTTTGGTCCCTCCTTTCTTTACATTATGTTGGGATGTTTATGTGCTTATCTTGCTTTGTTTATTTTTCTTTTGGTATGGTGATATAAAGGAATGTGAAGGATTTGATGAAGCTGATCGCAAAGCTGATGAATGGAGAGCTAGGGAAATTGCTAAGGATATTGCCAAACGCAAGGTATTGAAGTGTTTCTCATGAGCTGCTATGTTACTGTCGTGTTTTTCTAATTAATGTAAGCATAACATATGGGATTTCAGATGGAAGACATGAAGAAAATTGCAAGCCTTAAAGCAAAGGAAGAGAGAAAGAGACTAGAATCCGAGGTGACAGTTTAAACCAGCATGCTGTGTGATGACGTAGCTGTGCTGCCTTTTTTTTTTTAGTTCGTAAAAATGTCTAGTTTGATTTCATGTTGTTCTTTCAGCTTGAGACGGTATTGATCGTTGAGAAATTGCAAGAATTGCGCTCTATCAGGATTGAAAAAATGAAGAAACAAGGTTTGTCTCTTTTGTGTTTTTATGGGCTGGTATCTTGTTAGCAATAAAATCCTGTTAACATGTATCATCATCTTAGAATGCCTCTTGGCGCTACATCTTTCAACTGTAAAGATTGTGACTGAGGTAGTGATATGATGTAGATAGTTTTTGTCTTTATGCAGGCCATTTGCTCCCAAAAGAGAATGATAAATTTGTTGAAAGAGTACAAGCTAGAGTTGAGGAGGAGGATCATCAAGCAATCTTGGCAGCTGACATGGATGCTGCTAGGGATACCATTGCAACTGCTGAGCAATCAAGAAAAACAACCGAGAATTTCAGACTGGACTCCATAAACGATGGTAAAGGCAAGAATGAGGAAAGTAAAGGCCAGACAATTCAAAGCATTAATGAAAGCGAGTCTACTGCAATCGCTAACAAGGAATCTGGAAAACAAGTTCTACAACAAGAGGGTGTTAGTGGAGCTTATGATGCTGTGGCAAATTTACCTATGGAATTTTATCACTACTATCATGGCAGCAATACTGATATGGGCACCCTTATTGAGGTAACCTTACATATGAAATACTTCCAAGTTTGTAAATTACCACCTTCGGATAAAGGCTATTTTAAATCTTTAACAATTCACACTCATTAGCATCTCTTCTGTTCTGGTCTTGAATTATAATCACGACTTATTGCTTGCAGGTGAGAAGAACATGGGATGCCTATATAAGACCAGGAGGAAGGTGAGTATCAATTCCTTTCTATTTTCCTATTTGACAAATAGTGCCTGGTTTTTACAATCCTGTTCCATCATACACCATCAGAACCATATTAGGGCAAAAGGCTCCCCAGAGGCTTTACCTGTTGTTGTTGTTGTTATGAATTTAGGATATGCTACATCAGTAAATCACCAATTAAAAAAGTCGATAACTTGCTATGTTTGGTGCAGCCGGATACCAGGACACTGGGTTCAACCTCCACCTGCTGCAGATGATATCTGGGCGTCTTACCTTCTGCAACCTAAATGATTGGACTGTTGATCCAGGCAAATTTTGCTGAAAAAGTGGTGAAAGGTTGTCTACTGATCGAGACTACTTAAGTAGCAGACACTTAACTAGGATTTCTGTTTTCAGTCTGTTAGGCATAGCATGTATAGTTCTTATTGGATTGTCAACATACATGTCAACTAACAGGTGAATCTGGCAACACTTTGTAAATCAAAATGTTTGAAGGAGTTCTGTTTTCCATTCTCGAGCTACTTAATCCTTCTCTTTTCGTATTAACTTTGAGTTGTTATATCACTTATATGGAAGGTATAATTTTAACGTGTAAGTTGCAGCATTATGCTTTGAATTGTATATTTTTTCAGCTGATTGTTCATTTTGTAACTATTTGAAGAAACTGTTGGCCACATATATTCCCTCTCGCTAAGACTATTTGGCAAGATGGAAATAAGTCCTTTACACTGGACATGTAGATGGTTTCTTCACTGTCTAGTGTTTGGGTCCAATTTTATATTGGTTATCTTACAAATAAGTTAGCTCATGGACTAATATCAGCGGTTCAAATATCTTTATTTCTTTCCTTGTTACATTGGGTAATTATTGGCAGAAGATTTGCAGGATATCTTGAAGATATGTCGTCAGAAGGCTCGGTTAGAAAAGTATCTTTCCTGGTTCAATTAGAGATTCGATCGCCTTGGTATGCAAGTCATTCGAGAACCCTAGCCGCTCAGTTCCCTATATAAGGAGAGGTTAAGGAGAATGAGAAAGCCCCCCTCCTCCCCGACAATTCAACAAAACTGCATCACTGCAAATTGGATGTCTCCCCAGGAGCACCCAATCTACCAAAAAAGCCTCTCCAGGGAGCACCATCAAAGTCTCATCACGAGCAAATCCCGCTTCACTCACCAGCCTCATCACGAGCAAAAAGTCCACGCTCATTCCATAAAGCTTCATCGCGAGCACAAGTCCATCCTATTGTTAAGGAGCAATCCTTAGCAAATATCTTTATTTTATTTTATTTGTTACTGAAGTAAATCCTCATGAGCCATCCTAGGTCATTGTGAAGAACCAGCAACAGAACCAACCGTTTCTGCTCACATATGCTTGAAGAGAAGTCAAAAGAAGCGCACGAACCAGAAAAGATCAAGACAAGCACACTTCCTCAAGGTGTTGGCACGCTCGCACCAGACGGTTCGAAGGACGTAAAAATCCCACCCAAACATCTAGTTCTTTTCTGAACACATAGTATTCAAACTTGGCTTCTTCATTTTGGTAAACTTTTAGTTGTGTTGGGGAGTGTCAACCCCCATTTCTCCCAATAAAATTAGTGAACTGGGAGCTTCTTGATCCTCCTCATATCGAACTCCTTGGCTGACACGACAAAAACTCACTAATAATCCGGCGACTTTGCTTCTTCTTTAATCAATAGTGAAGAGAACAGATACCAGGGTTTGCATTGATAAAGCAATTAAGTATATGATTTTGAGAGATATGTTGATACTGAATACTAAACCCACCATTTACATAATAGCCAAGAAACTGAAAAGATTTCGTTTACACCACAAACACAGTAGCTACAAGTTGTAACAGGTACATAGCTGCTCTTCACTGTAGATATATAACAGAAAACGAAATCATTCCCTACATTCTGTCTAAACCCAGCGAGATCTTCAACTCTGGCTTTCTTTTCTAAAACCCTCCAACTCGTTTGAAGCTGCGAGAATTCAGCTTTGTTTGCCTCTCATACTTGTGGTTTGAAGAGTAGGGTGAGATTTTTGGAAGTGTACACTAATTTAGACAGAAACAACTAAGCAGTTGCAACCATCATATGATGCAGAGCAGCATAAATTTATATATATGAAAATTTACAACTACAACAACATAAGAGAAAGCAACCAAACAGAGAGTTTATTGTTAGCATTACTATTAGAGAGATATATTTCTTTCACTCACTGCCAAAGACTTTATATTATCTAGGATGACTATCCTAGAGCTGAGCAAATGTATCTATCACATCGATTCCCCTCAATGATTATGCTTGGTCAATCCATTCGTTTAAAGACGTCATTACATGTGAAGGCAAGATCAAGACTTGACACTTTGGAATGATGCATTCCGTCTAGTGGTTGATACACGTACAATTTTTAGCCACTTATACTTCATTATGAAATTGATCAGATCATCAAGTTAGATATGCTATATGACACCAACTTGATATTTGAATTCAAAATCATTTAGTTTCTTGTAATATCTCGTAAGATTGGTGCTATTGATTATTTGTCTCTAAGATCTCCTTTCCCCGAGCTAAACCAAAATAAATAGTCTACATGATCCGTTCTTAGTTCTTACCCTTTAAAATAACAGATACGAGAGTTTTTTCATTGTTGTTCGGTTTCATGTCAACATATAGTATATGATGTGTGTATTGGGTGAAGTTTCTCACGAAGGTGATGTGATAATTTCATTCATGACAAGGTGATGATTTCAACCAGCACCCATAATTCCACAGTGCCGTTTTCATTTTTATGCAGTCATGCAGAATCATGATGGTTTTCATCATAATCTGGGTAACTGATCATCTTTAGTAACTCCACAGGAGAAGTACTGCTTTACAGGCTTACCAATTGTTATCATGTAAAATCCTTTGCGGGTTTAGAGATGCTACTCTGCCCGGTTGGTATGACATTGCCTCGCAGTTTATCAGATTTAAAGTCTCCTTGATATGCATGTTTCCAGTAAAATCTGGGTTACCAACGATTTTTCATTTCATGGTAAAATAAGGATTCGGATCTTATGATCTTCTTTGGTTTCTTAAAATTTGGGATTGGATTCTACGCACTAAGATACTCTTGCACCACTAATGTAAAAGTCACCCGATTAGAGGTGCGAAGTTAGAATGAAGACTGAAAACCCTCAATTGTTAATCTTTGCTTACTCACTACCATCGATACATATTCTTTTATTCATTGTTAGAGACTACACATTAGGAAGATTTTTCTATAGTGAGAAAAAATATTTACCACGTTAACTCCGTCCAGCAAAACATAAACTTCAACCAGATTCAGAACTTTTAGGAATGAGATTGTCTTCACAATAAAAGGTTGCAAGATTGATCACACTAACCTCAATTCCTATTATAGTTAAACTTATGCACTTTCTCACTAGTAGCACACATTCAGTCCAGTCACTTATATCAAGAACATACATTGTGGAATAATAAATATCATGTCTAACAACTCAAAACTCTCAACAAGTTTGGAATTAACAACATATAACTCAAGTTCAATATGATATTACATATTGGTTGAGAGGGAAAAACATCTGTTAAAACCTAGAATGAGATTTTCCACTCCTTTCTCATTCTTAGCCCAAACCATTATCCCACATTCCCGCAGAGCCTTGTCTCGTGGCGGTCTTCATTTTTATGCAGCCATGAAGCCTTATCTCGTGGTGGTCTTCATTTTTATGCAGCCATGATAGTTGAACTCTCATGAACTAAGTTGAACTAGTTATTTTCCAATATCTCATATAAATTATGATTCTTACAAATATGCATCATAAAATATAACATATGTTATAAATAAAGGGAAAGAGACTTACTAGCTAGGTAATGGAAGAGTAGAACTAATAAGAGAGAGTAGAAGAACAAGAGAGAATAGATGGGGGAATGGTATTGTTGGTCTTGTCACTCACCTCTTTATATAGGGTTGAGATACTTGATGATTACACATATAAGGCTTGATGGAGAAACTTGGTAACTTGATGAACACACACAAGTTAACTTGCTAGATACTTACAAGCCATTGTAGCTTGTTTAATACAAGTTTTCTACATAAGATTACAACACAAAGTAATTTGGACAACCATACATATTTACAACACTCCCCAATTAGTTTGGGGTTGGACGCGCTTAATGTTGCCTCGTTAAAAACCTTGCCAGGTAATAAAAACCCAGTGGGAAAAAATAACCCTGGTCGAAGGAGAAAAAGAATACAACACACATATGTCCTTTTGAGAATGGTTTTAGGTGCTCCCCCTGATCACTGCACACGTTTTCTCGTAGCTTGGAGAGTTGATGCATTCCAATGCCTTGTACTAACTTCTTGAATATGCATTTGGTAGAGATTTGGTGAAGAGGTCTGCCAAGTTGTCAACTGATCGGATTTTCCTAACTTTGACTTCTTCATGCTTTTGAAGCTCATGTATGAAGAAGAACTTCGGTGCAATGTGCTTTGTTTTATCTCCTTCGATGTAACCTTCTTGAATTTGAGTGTAAGATTGTAGGAGCGTCTGTCACTGATGGCAAATTGCATATTCTTCAAATATGGAGAATCATTGATCTCAACCAAACACATTCTCGGCTAGCCTCGTGAAGCGCAAGTATTTATGAGTGATTCGAGGAAGTAGGTACCAATGATTGATTTGTTGATCGCCATGAAATTGCAGTATCTCCACAAGTAAATACATAACATGTTTGTGAATAACCTTTGTGCGGATCAGAGAGAAAACCAGCATCTGCATATCCAACAATACTCGGACTATTTTTGGATTTGTAAGTATAAAATAAACTCATGTCCGTCGTACCACGAAGGTAGCGCAAAATATGTTTTATACCATTCTAATGGAGTAATGTTGGAGCAGAGCTATATCTTGCCAAGAAATTTACCACAAAGGCAATATCTGGTCTAGTGCACTGTGCCAAATAAAGTAGGGCACCTATAGCACTCATATATGGTACTTGTGGTCCAAGGATATTTTCACCTTCTTGTCTCGGACGGAATAGATCTTTCTCAACGTCCAGAGACCGAACGACCATTGGGGTGCTTAGTGGATAGGCTTTGTCCATACCAAATCTTTTTAAAACTTTTTCAGTATAAGTTGATTGATGGACAAGAATCTCACTAGCAAAATGCTCAATCTGCAGACCGAGGCAATAGTTTGTCTTCCCAAGGTCTTTCATTTCAAATTCTTTCTTTAAATATTCAGCAGTTTTTGTGAGCTCTGCAGGGCTCCCAATTAAATTCATGTCATCGACATAAATTACTACTATTACAAAACCAGAATTTGATTTCCTAATAAACACACAAGGACATAGAGAATCATTAATATGTCCCTCCTTAGTTAAGTACTCACTGAGACGGTTATACCACATTCGTCCGGATTGTTTCAATTCATATAATGACCGTCTTAATTTGATTGAGTACATGTTGCGTGATTTTGTAGTTGCTTTAGGCAACTTAAGTCCTTCTGGGACTTTCATGAATATATCGGTATCTAACTCCCTGTATAGATATGCAGTAACAACATCCATAAGTCGCATATCAAGTTTCTCTGAAACTACTAGACTTATGAGATATCGAAATGTAATAACATCCATGGTTGGGGAATAAGTTTCATCATAATCAATCCCAGGCTTTTGTGAAAAGCCTTGTGCAACAAGGCGTGCTTTATATCTTGCAATCTCATTCTTCTCATTACGCTTTCTCGTAAACACCCATTTATAACTGATAGGGTTCACATTGGGTGGAGTTTGGACTACTGGTCCGAAAACATTGCGCTTTTTAAGAGAATCTAGCTCTGCTTGGATTGCATCTTTCCATTTGAGCCAATTATATCTCTGTCTACATTCATCGACATAGCGAGGTTCAAAGTCATCGCTTTTAACGATATCAGTAGCTACTGCAAATGAAAATGCATCGTCGACGATCGCTTCTCT
Organism: Fragaria iinumae; assembly: GCA_009720345.1. Classification (NCBI taxonomy): domain Eukaryota; kingdom Viridiplantae; phylum Streptophyta; class Magnoliopsida; order Rosales; family Rosaceae; genus Fragaria; species Fragaria iinumae. The sequence continues at coordinate 16,872,999 of CM019123.1, read as the reverse complement.
TCAATCCCACAATTCATTTGTGTGCACATAATTTATGGAAATTTCCTGATTACCTGATCAGCCTCCTCATGGGCTTGTGTCTCAACATGGACACTTTGCTCTTTTGTAATTACAGGATCATGAATTGTGGATCGGTTATCAACGTTTTGCCCAATAACGTTTTCAACAGCGATGTCATTATGATTCAAATGTGCCTTTGATTTCCTTTTTCTTGGAACTGAATCCTTTGAACCTACAGGTCTGCCACGCTTGAGGCGTGCAACAGATGGCTCATTAGCCGCCACATTATTTTGTCCAGTTGGGACATCTATCCTTGTAGGTGCATTAGCCACTGGGATATGTGATCTTGTCACTTTTGCTATATCAGTAAATGCATTAGGCATTCTATTAGCAACATCTTGAAGATGTAGGATCTTTCGTACTTCATTTTCACTATGTGCAGTACGAGGATCAAGATGAAACGTAGTGGGTGTATCCCACGATAATTCACGACGTTCTTCAAGAACAGTCTTTTCTCCCCCTAACGACGGGAATAATGTCTCATCAAAGTGACAATCTGCAAAACGTGCAATAAAGATATCACATGTCAAATGTTCTAGATATCTAATGATAGATGGTGAATCATAACCAACATAGATTCTCATTCTTCATTAAGGGCCCATCTTAGTACGTTGTGGCGGTGCAATAGGCATATAAACAGCACAACTAAAAATTCTTAGATGAGAAATATTGGGTTGATTCCCAAAAACAAGTTGTAATGGGGAATATTGATGGTTGGCTATGGCCTCAACTGGATTAATGATGTTGAAAGCAACATTGTTGCACCATATTACTCTTTGATCATCATCCAGTTTATGAGAGCGGTAACGACTATCATGATGATAACGTGTTATAAATAAAGAGGAAGAGACTTACTAGCTAGGTAATAGAAGAGTAGAACTAATAAGAGAGAGTAGAAGAACAAGAGAGAATAGATGGGGGAATGGTATTGTTGGTGTTGTCACTCATCCCTTTATGTAGGGTTGAGATACTTGGTGATTACACATATAAAGCTTGATGGAGAAACTTGGTAACTTGGTGAACACACACAAATTAACTTGCTAGATACTTACAAGTCATGATAGCTTGTTTAGTACAACTTTTCTACATAAGATTACAACACAAAGTAATTTGAACAACCATACGTATTTGCAACAACATCTATCTTCTTATTGTAATATTCACAATGATAAAATAGACAAAAGTAAAGGATGCAGCCCGTACAATCTTTCTGGTGTTATTCTCATATATAAAATATGAGCACATGTGTGTCTCGGGGATTTTCTGACAAATGTATTATTCATGACAAACTAATAATATATTGTAAATATTTTTCTTACATTGATCAAACACAAGTTACACTTACAAAATACAAAATATAAAATCTTATGTTACAGATTTTGAGTGACGACAATCTTGTTTTCACGTTTAAATTCTATATGCGCTCACCTAAGGACAAGAACAACATAGAAATAGTAACCAAGTGTCTACATCACTCGCATTTGCGTAATATTTTTCATCGAAAGAATCTGTAAATAGAAACTTCACAAAATTTGACTGTTTTGAAAATTATTACCTTCTCATCTTGTCCAAAAGTCTTGAAAAACTTTCTTACCTTTTTCCCCTATTTTGCTATTTCATTACAAAACTTATAAGGAAAGGGTACAAAATATAGGGACATGTTGGTGAAAATGTGACTTCACAACACATCAATATAACGCCATTGGTCCCATAACGTGTCCTCCCTCTAGAACCTTTTTATTAATTTTACAAAATTTTATTCATTTAATTTTAATTAACTAAATTCCACCACCACCTCCGTCCCCTCTTCTTCTTCCTCTGTCTCCTTCCCTCCCTCCTTTCTCAGATCTACCCAATTTCAATTCCAACCCCCTCCGCCGACGCCGCTCCGATCACCGAATCCGATTTCCCCCCTATTTTCCGGCCCCGAATTATTCGCAACGCTCTCTCTCCGTTAATGATGTGGGGGACGATTGCCAACATGAAAGAGAATCTCAACAAGATCGCGCTCGATGTGCACGACGACAGTGACGAAGAGGAGCTTGAGATCTACGCTTCGATCAATGGAGGAGCGCAAGGCTCGCCTATTTCTGATCGGAGAAACTCCCACAGCTTCGCGCATTCCAAGTCCCCGTCGTCGCGCTCGCCGGTTCCGAACGGCGGCGTCGGCTCCGGTGTTAATCCAGAGGTTCGGCATTGATTGCACTAAGCTCTGTTTTGGATTTTTTGTTTTTGTTTTGGTGTGAGAATTGTGTCGGTGATCGTTTTGGATTGTAGAGCTGGTAATGCTTTCAGATTTTAGATTGATTATGTGTATTTCTGAGAGTTTGATTATTATGTTAGTGAGCTTATTGAATCATTTGGAAACTAGTTGTGGCAGAGAAGTTGAAATTTCGAAAACTCGAGGTAGATTTCCTAAATGTGGTTTATTTTCGTTATCTGATCGTATTTGTTAGTAGTTTAGGTTTAAAGTAATGTAATTTACGTAAAAACTGGCATTTACAGGGCTCATACGGGATGTGGGAATCGAATGCTGGTGCGCATTAGCTTTAGTATGCAATCGTAGTGAAGTACTTCTTATTTTCAGGTGTAAAGTTTGTCGAAATTAGGAGCGCCTATTGCATACTTAGAGTAACAGTAAGATGAGTAATTGTTTGGTTAGTGTGAACACGAGGCAGCAGTCTGTGGCTTGTATGTCATTGTTAGTTTTGACATCTGTAACTGTGGAAATTCCGACTTGTGTATGCATTTGAGTATTGTCTTGATGGGTTTACTCGGCATTGCTGTTGTCTTTTGTTCTCTGTTATGCATGTCTCTTCTTGCTGCTGCTGTTTGTTTTATCTTATTTGACAGAGTATTTTATGTGTAATATTCTTATTTGTGTATTATTATGTCCTTTTAGATTGAACAATATCGAGCTGAGATTAAGAGACTTCAGGAATCTGAGGCAGAAATTAAAGCGTTATCAAAAAACTATGCAGCTTTATTAAAGGAAAAGGAGGTACCCCGACGTGCTCTTCTGTCAACTGATAGTGCTCAATTCATTCCTTTGTTTAACTTTGAAACTGGTAATTAATCTTGTAAATCCTACACCCATGCCATTTTCGATACTTAACTGCCATACATGGCTTTTGACATCTGACAGGATCAAATTTCTAGATTGAATAAAGAAAATGGTTCATTGAAACAAAATCTGGACACAACTACTGCATCTCTGAATGCATCTAGAATTGAAAACTACAAAGCGGCAGCAAATGGGACCAACTTGCACAAGGTACTGGTTTATATATGAAGTTAAGTTGTATCAGTTAACATCAGCCACGATTTAGATTCTGCTTCAATTTGGGTCAATCTTCTTGATGACATATCTACTTTCATATCTACAAGGTTTGTAGTTAAAAAAGTATGTCATTAGGAAACTCCGTACTGTTTTTGCTGGTTTAGTTGAGAACTTTAGCTATCTGCCATTGAATCTTTTGTTTTAAAGTAGTAGAGATACTAAAATTGCCTTTTATTCATTCTCGATTGTCTTATTTAGTTTTTAATTCTCTTAGCATTTCTTGATTCTGATCAGCTTAGTGAAACATGTACCATTTTTGCTTAGTTTATTTATTTCTATAAAAAAAGACAGTGCTTGAGCTATGGTAGTTAGCTAAGTTAGCTTGGATTGTTCAGGGAGGTAGTAATCAGTCACCCAACCGTCAGCAAAGATCAGCAGGTCAAGCAAAAACCAGCTATTCTGGACACCAGAGTCAAAATGGTGTTATCCATCAACAGGATGGGAATGGGATAAGCAATGGAATTGCGCATCTTTCAGATATGCAGGGAAATGAAAGGGTAATGCACGTTGTTTTCTGTTCTATAGTTCAGATTTTACAAGCTTTTTATGGTGTCATATATATATATATATAGCAGACTCCAGCAGCGTCCCCGATCACTTTCCCTCCCCGGCGAGTCCGCCGAATTCCAGTTTTCCGGTGAGATCACCCAAAACTTCAAATAAAGTCGATCTCGCCGGAAACTGGAATTCGGCAGCCTCGCCGGGGAGGGAAAGTGATCGGGGACGCAGCTGGAGTCTGCTGGGGTGGAGGCGCGCCGTTGTTGGCGCCGGAGGGTGGCAAACGGAGCTTCGTGCGCACTGCGGACGTGCGCTCCATATCCTTTCTGTATATATATATATATACATATATATATATATATACATATACATATATATATATATATCACCTAGACTGTATATTTATTTGCTTTCCCACATTGTAAGTTGGGTAGATTTAGGAGGAGGTGTTTTTTTTTTTTTTTCCAGTTTTGATTTTGCTATAATCGAAATAAAATAAAATTGTATGGTCTATAAGTTTCTACCGTTTTTTTTTTCCCCGGAAAACCTTAGTCTTCTGTAGTATTTCTGGTTTCTTAGTGATGAGAGAACTTGACAACAGATGTATGAATGCCTTCTAGGAGCTTGCAGATTCACTAGGACTTGAGATAAAGCAGTTGCGGATGGAACTAGAAAAAGAACACAACCAGTTGGCAAATGTACAGCGAAAATTACAAGGTACACTGCTGGACACTGAAGATCAGATATGACTTTTCAGCCATCATCTTTGAAATTGATATAATCTTCTTATTCTTCATTCATTCTCAGAGGAGCAGAAATTGAAGGGGACCATCCAGGAAGAGCTCAAATTTATGAAGTTGGATAGAGAAAAAGTGAGTTTATATTGGCATGTAGTTAATTATAGAGTGATATGTAATATGGATGAAGATACAGCAGATTTTCATGCTGCCGCATTGCTATAGAATGTCATGCTTTAGAATGTGTGTGTGTGTAAAATTATGTTGTGAATCAATAATTCTTGTTTATGGTTATTTGACTTGTGCTTTTCGGTACGTCGTCCTTTTTCTTTTGGCAGACCTCCATTGAAATGAGTAAAATACACAATGAGTTGAATGACAAAATATCTGAGATAAGTCGATTGCAAATGGAGTTGAATAGGCGGGAGGATGGTAATGCACAGAACTTCAAAAGGTTAATTGCAACCCTGGAGAAGGAGAACAACAGTCTTAAGGTTGCTAATATTACACTTTTTTGCAACATTTCACACAATTAAAAATTTTATTTTCTATGCATTTGTCCCTTATAGAATTCCAACTTGTGTCATTGTATAGATGGAGAAGAATGAACTTGAGGCTGCTTTGAGAACGAGCAGGACGTTAGCTGATAAAGAATCCTTAGATCCGTCAGAAAGTTTTCCTGGGAAGGAGGAAATGGAGCTATCTTTGCATAAAATTGATAGTGAGTTGAAGGTAGCACGCCAGGAAAGGGACAAAGCCTTGCAAGAATTGAAACGCCTCAAACAGCATTTATTAGAAAAGGTACATTTGTATCAAATTTCATTATTTTGCATTTGGTACATGAAACTTTGACAACTGGATCAATCATCCATCTTTATACTTAAATGAGTCTTACATAAATATGATTGTAGATTGGTTTCAAATAGACTATGAAACACATTTATCATGGAGATTTTAAAGAACAATGTATTTTTACTTTTTTCTTTTTTTGCTTAAATGGGTTTTTACTGCAAGAGGACCAGGTTAATAATGATAATTACATTGACCATTTTGTGTTGAGAGGGCCAGCCAGCTGCACAAGTGAACCATGGTCACAGAACAAAATTATGGTCTTGACACTCCATAGTCCATAATATATTACCAGAGGACCAGGTTAATAATGATAATTACATTGACCATTTTGTGTTGAGAGGGCCAGCCAGCTGCACAAGTGAACCATGGTCACAGAACAAAATTATGGTCTTGACACTCCATAGTCCATAATATATTACCAAATCTTCAATATACTGTTGAACTTTTGATCTTCTTGCCTTATTTAAGGTTTTTTATTTACTATCTACAATATTCTGAGCTTCTTTGCTTGCCTTGTTTTCTTTGTTAACGAGGGTTATTTTTGGCTGGAATTATATTATCTGAAGTTACCTTTTCTTGCAAGTTTCAAGCATCCAGTAAAGATTAATCATGAACTTACTATTTGGCTTCTATGCTATCTAGGAATCTGAAGAATCGGAGAAAATGGATGAAGACAGCAAAATCATTGAAGAACTCCGACAAGCTAATGAACATCTGAGAGCTCAGATATTACATCTGGAGAAAGCTCTTAAGAAGGCAATTGCAAGTCAGGAGGATGTCAAGATGATCAACAACAATGAACTTCAGAAATCAAAGGAACTTATTGATGATCTGAATAAAAGACTTGAAAGTTGTATGAGTACAATAGATGCCAAAAACGTAGAACTGTTGAATCTCCAAACTGCACTTGGTCAATACTATGCAGAAATTGAAGCGAAGGTAGTTACACGTTAATTTTGTCTGCCTGCTTGTTTAGGAGTATGAGTCGGACTAATTGAATGTGTGAGTTTGATTCTTTTAATAGGAACATTTGGAAGGAGATTTGGCTAGGGTAAGAGAGGAATCAGCTAGGCTTTCTCGGCTCCTGAAAGTATGATTCTCTTGTTCCTCTTTTTTTTGTCAAATATGATTTTGTTTTACCATGGAATTGTTTCTTGCCTTGCTCATGATACTCGCAATTTATTGCACGTGTTTCTAACCACTTAATTATGATTTTGCAAACCTTCTTCCTTTGTTTGATTTCATAATTTGTATAGAGTTGCAGCAATTATCGAATATGAAACTAGAAGTATATTGTTTAATATCCGTAAATTCAAACCGATGTTTTTCTGATTTGTTATTTAACTGCTGGAATTCCCTAAACTTATAATTTACAAGTTTGTTGCTGGCTCTAGGATGCAGATCATCAAGCTGAGGTATCGAAGGCTGAAAAGGAAGAAATTTTGTCCAAACTTTCACAAGCTGAAAAGATAGTACTGGATTGGAAAAGTAGAGTGAATAAACTTGAGGAAGATAATTCAAAGCTACGGCGAGCTGTTGAGCAAAGTATGACCAGGCTTAATAGGATGTCAATAGATTCAGACTTTCTTGTTGACAGGTTAGTCTGCATATCCATTGCCTTCGATTACAGTTATACCATGTGTTCTTTGACTCTTCTGGGTTTTAATCATTTCTATAAATATTTGGTCATTTTTTGTATTGTTGGACTTGATTCATTGTAAAGCTGCTTTTATGAAGAGGACATTCTAAGCTTAATGATGATTGGTATTGTTTGCAGGCGCATTGTGATCAAGTTACTGGTAACATACTTTCAGAGAAACCACAGTAAAGAGGTATGAATCTTTTGTAATAACATGCTGCTGGATGGGAACTACAAAAAAATGTTCATCTCATCTCTTTTTGTTTAAAGAAAAAAAATACAATTTTTCCGGCCTCTGTCACTTAAGTTTTAGTCTGACCAGGCTTGTGTAAATTATTGTGCATATGCGGCCAGGTTTTGGATCTCATGACTCGTATGCTGGGATTCACTGATGAAGACAAGCAGAGAATAGGAGTTGCTCAAGGTGGCAAAGGTGTTGTTCGTGGTGTTTTAGGTCTGCCTGGCCGTCTTGTTGGCGGCATTTTGGGAGGCAATTCAGCTGGTGGATCAGCGAATGCTGCACCTGATAACCATGTATGTTCATTTTGACTTATTACTCCTCTAGTTTTTAGTTTCCTTCTCGTGAATCTGTTCCATTAACTAGTTCTCTACCAAGTGCAGTCCTTTGCAGACTTGTGGGTTGACTTTCTTCTCAAAGAAACTGAAGAAAGAGAGAGAAGGGAGTCTGCAGATGATTCGGGCCAGTCTCAGGAGGATGCATATAAAAGAAATCCATTGGAACCTGGCCATAAGCCATCCACCACTGGTTCTGCAACAGACTTCTCGAGGACAAATCTATCGCCGATCCAGAACTCAAACCTTTCACCTTTCCGGAATAATTTTCGGCAGCCAGAACCTTCTGATTCCGAATTTTCTACTGTTCCTCTCACATCGTCAGAGAACAATCCTTACGCCCCAAGACAGCTTCCAAGATACTAAAAGTTTGTCACATTGTGTAATTGTTCAAAGGTATAGATCATTACTTGATTTTATAGCTGTGCAATCTTGTTCAATCTATTCTTTCACACAAGTTGAGTCGTGCAGTCACGTATCCCTTTTGCCTGGTTCTAATTGTCTAATTAAGTTGACAATTAACACGGGAAACTTTGGGGGTTGTGTTCCGGTGTGAGACCGCTACGCGTGGAGAGAGGGGCGTGTTGTTTGGTTGAGTTAGACACGTGGCGGGGTGAGGGGTAATTTGGGAAGTGAAATGGCGACTAATGATTGACTTGTTGGATTTGGCGTGGCAAACGTGGGAGATTTTAACATGGACGCCGCGGCGCTAACTTTGTGGTTACACGGTGGTTGGCCAGTTTGGTTTTCCATTTTACTTCTGCTTTTTTTGGAAACTTTTTAATTTTTCCTACTGATTAGATTTTCCATAACTGATGAGCTAAAAAGGAAGTAAATCAATCTAGATATGAGCAAAAGGAGATGAAGAGTGTATAGATTTTTAACTCATTTTTATGTTTCTGATTTTATGGTTTATTATTCATAGCTAGCTGTGTTATCAATATATAAAAAGTTAAAAAGAAAGTGAGATTACATTACGGACATGACGCGAATCACCAAAGTGGCAAATTTTTCTTTTTTTATAATACTATTTTGTTTTTCCTAATTCATATTGCTTACCAGTTTACTTGAAATATTAGTTGTTGATACAGTGTTGTCGAACAAGTTCGTAATGGTAGTGTCAATTATTTGTGCATTAAACTCTAGCTCCATATTTTTTGAAAATGAAAACGATGTTAATACTACTATGCGTACCATTATTTCTCCAATAGAGACTTGGTTTGTCGGTTCCTAGCGTAGCATCTTTTGGTAAATCTAGTACTACTACTTTTGAAAGACAAGAATATATAAAGCTCTATATAGTCTGATTGAAAATTTGAAATATTCCCAATTTATTATCACAAATATGGAAAATTAATTTTGAAATTACTTCATGGCCGAGTGCGTCATTCGCAGGTAAAAGTCCTAGAGAGACATGCTTTATGTTTTAGCCTATACGTAATATAGAGTAGAGTGCTAAAAATCAAGGTTGAAATCATAACTGAAAGTGGAAAACGAAGAACAATTAAAGAGAAAACAGAGAAGCAAATTTGTATTGGTTTGTGGTTTGAAGGTGCAGGGGCAACTTGCAGAGGCTTGAGCTGTGATTGTGGAGCATTGTGATTTGATTGAGTAGCAATGGAGACTAACTTTGGTTGAGTGGAGATGGTTGCAGACAAAATTTTAGGTGATACACCAACTTGAATCTTCTCTGTATTCTTGATGGTAGTAGAAGCAGTTGAGTCTGTCATTTCAAATACTCCTGACACATTTTGCAGGTTCTGAATGATTGATGTCATGTGGTTCGGCTTTCCAGGAAGCACCTTAGAATCCCTTTTCTTGGCTGCGTTACTATTCTTGAATGTAGGCTTGAAATAGTCTCTCCTGTTGATGCAACCTTTATTGGCAAGAAAATTAGGATAGCTGATATTGCCTTCTGTATGGCTCAGGTCACTGAACTTTCTGTAAAATCACCATTCCGTTGTTTGGAACACTCCCTGTTTCAGTTATTAGAAACCTGAGAGAGTATACTTGAGGACTTCCATTTTGCTGATTGAAATTTCCATTTAGCATTAAAGAAATTTCACCATCTTTTTGTTGATTGAAACTTCCATGTTGCTGATGAAATTGTGCATTTGGCAATGAAGGACCAACACCATTTTGCAATTCAGCATTCCCCCTGATGGTTGCAGGTGCAGAGTTAGGAAAAGAAACACTGGCTCACATTTCGATAGTGGCACACTAGACAGAGGTAGATTGGATGTTGTAGACTCAGAATGAACATCACCAAGAGCATCAATCATAGGCAATGTAGATAATGGATTATGTGCAACCATAGCTATATGACATCCATTCATATAAGAGGGATTATACATGCTTCGATTATCAGCAACAATTGGCATACCAGATGATGATACAGAACATTCATTCGTGTAAGAAGAGTTATATAACACTTGATTTTGAGTACACCCAGGCATACCAAACTGAGCATTTTGTGATGAATGATTGACTGAACCATTGAGACCAGCCATAGAAGATAAAGATGATAATGCAAATGCCTTATTCTGAAAATCAATTTCAGCTTCAGCAGACAACAACAAATACCTTACATCTTCCAAATCAATATTGTTTTTGCTTCTTATAATCTGCCTGGTCTGACTATACTCACAAGGAAGCCCTGCTAGAATCATTAGTTTAACATCCTGATCTGAAATACTAACACCAAAAGTAGCCAATTGATCTCTAGAACTCTTAAATTTTAACAGATTTCTCAATAAAATCTGAACCTTCATGTATACTTTGCATAGCTGATTTCAATTGCATAATAAGAAATTCTGAATATGAATCATATCTTTTCTAGGGTTGGTGAAAAGCTGAACCTTTATGTATACTTTGCATAGCTGAAAAGCTGAAGTTTTTGAAGAAGATGATTTGGTTTGGTAATTTTACAGATCTGAGAATTCTAGGGTTTTGTATGTGAAAAATTGCAGCGGAAGAAGAATGATGAAGCAATGGTCAGGCTGCCTTAAGCTCTGATACCATGCTAAAAATCAAGGTCTGATAATGAGAAATTGAAATCTTAACTGAAATTGGAAAATGAAGAACAATTAAAGAGAAAAGAGAGAAGCAAATTTGTATTGGTTTGTGGTTTCGATATGATATGATATACAAGGAAGAAATCCTATTTATGCTAGAGTCAAAAAAGCAAAATGCACATGGCCTGGGCCGGCTGGCACCTATACTCTTAACACAGAGGATTTTCAAGTTCATGACCCAATCTCATTACTATTCCGAATGCATCAGAGCAAACAAACATGATGAGGTCAAACACAGCCTTTTAATTAAGATTACTGTCTAAGTTAAAATGTAGAGAAGATCAAAATCCTTACATATCTACATATATATGTTTGTACCTTCAGCTTTTTGGTGAGAGCTCTAATCCAGCTATTGTTTTCACTTGCCTCTGAATTTCTTTGCAAGAGCTCCAGCCCAGGCTCTATCTTTATCACTATATGCATGCCTCATGCTTGAAGCCAACAAGACAAATCCCTGAATCTTTTCATTTTCACTATCACTTGGGTGCAAAACATCCATCACTGGTTGTACAACAAGCGAACGAGTCCCCTTGGGTAGCATCTCCCAGAGTCCAGAATCTGAACAATGATCACAATTATAAAGTAAGAGTCCAGAATCTGAACAGTATGATCACAATAGTAAAGTAAGAGTCCAGAATCTAAACAATGATCACAATTATAAAGTAAGAATCCATAATCTGAACACTGATCACAATTGTGAAGTAAACAAGCTGGTGTCAATACCATAGTTCTAGAATAATTAACATGTACTTGATCTGGATTGTATCACTCTAGCAATCAACATTATAGATAGCCTCTTATTATTTCTTCACCATCAGAACATGCATTGAGTTAGCAAATCTATATACACCCCCGCCAAGTAGATATTCATGCATCAAAGAAGCACACACACCCCACCCAGATATAAAGACCCTTGATATGTAATAATAGGTCTCAGTTGGACAGACAACTCCTTTTATAGTTCTTCGTGCAAACCAAAATCACAGACAAAGTTGGACCAATGAAGTGGCATATTAGACTTGCCATAGTCTTCATACCATGAGTAACTAACAAGTCAGATCGATCAAATAAGATCTTCGAATAACTAGAAGTTTTTCTTAGTTTTCAATTTGAATATCTCTTTCAATTTGAGGCTAGTAGATATCTGCAAAGTTCAAAAATTTTAACTACAATTACTTTCTGAAAGATATAAACAATGTCATATAACTGCTACCTTCAATTTGAGGAAGGTAAAGGGTTTCCTTCAGGTTAGAGAGGCCAATACTTTTGATCTGTTTCTCAAACCAATCAAGTACATTTGGTTTTGAGACATCTTCTGGTATGCTCCAATAACCACGTACGCAAAGTTCCTCTTGAACTGATATTATCTGTAAAATCAGGGAACAACTGATTTTGAATGAGTTATGACCAAACAGCTAAAATATTATAACATCATTTATTTATTGGTTTCTAATCTACCAAAGTACCAAAACAAGTCACTTTTTCAATCAACCTAGTCGGCTTTCCTCTCATTCTCTGTGCCGGTTTACTATTTTAACTGTGTAAGTCCAATTGATACAAAAAACTGCTTCATACCACTGATATGGTGTTTGTATTGCGCAGCAAAATGTACGTAGCCCAAGCCAAGTCCTCCTTCCGAGTATTTGAAGTAGTTTCTGATATCAAAAACATTTGCTCACACCCCTCTGGGATCCTTGTTTGATCCATTGGAGTAGCACCCTACAATAAACAACATCACAAATTACGTTTTTAATAATGCTGCGCGAGCAATGCATACACAAAGCTATTGCCATATTCTAACACTTCTGTGAGTTAAGACACACAATTTACTCATTGTGATCCAACCTCAGTAGACAAATATTCAATGATGTAAACCATCACATAGACTAGGGTCTTAAACTCACCTAAAGAAATTCCGATTTCAACATTTAAGTACATTGTTATGTAGTTTCATCTTAAAATCAAAAATGGAATTGGTAGTGGTTTAAATACTTTTCACCATAAGAGGCCTGTAAATCACTAAATCTGATATTTACATTCACAATCATAGAACATGGTAGCAACTACTCCTTGATGTACAGCCCCACAAGACCTAAATGTGAATTTAATCTTGAGTTTACAACATTATGACATATGTTCACAGTGAGAACATCAAGGTAATTGACATCTGAATGAGAAAGCAAAAAGGTAAACAAATAGGAAAATTACCTTGAGGAAGTTTCCAAGATAAGGAAGTGCTATGGAGAAAGCAGCCAAAGACACACCCAAGGCCTCTGTTCTCTATCCCAATCACAAAAGCAATTCACACACAAAATCAACATAAACCCATCAAGAAGAGCTGAATCACACAAAGCTAGAAAACGACTTCATCTTCTTACAAGCTGCGGTAGAGTAGGTGAAACAGAACCAGCAAAATGGTTCAAGACCAAAAGTGAACCGAACCCGTAACCGATCCATCTGGGTAAGTAGGACTCGTCCAGGCCAGGTATTCCTGCACCATCCAATAAACGTGTCAATCTTCACACAAGTGTATCTTAAAAGAGAAAGAGAGAGAGTTACCGAGTGTGAATCGGAGGACGGAGAGATTGAGTTGTGGGTCTGTTGAGTTGGCCTTGGAGTTGTCAAGACGAGGTGAGAGAGTGGCACGTCTCTTGTTGGCGCGAAATTTGGTTGAGGTCTTCAACTGAATTAACGGAATCAAAGACAGAGGGGTTGCTGCGTAGCTCATCTCTTGTATTTGTTTTTGTTTTTCTGGGTTTTGATAGGATTAGGCGGAAGAGGAGTTTGAAGTTTAGTGAGTTTTGGGGGGTGTGGAAGAGGGACGGTGAGGATGAGGAGCAGCAGCAGCAGCAGTCCGGTAGGGATTCGGGTGTTGAAGACCAGTTTTTAAGAGTTTGAGAAGCGTGAGTTTCTTGGTGGGGTTGTGGAGAAAGTCGAGTCCAGCTTGGTATGTTCTCTCTTAGCTTCCTTTCGATTTCCTTCTGTGGCAATTTCGGAGTCGATTGATTTATTTGGTGTTTGTATGGTCACCTTTTCTTGGCTGAAGTGTTGTTGTTTATAGGTTGCTAGCAAAATTGAATCAAACGAACAAAATAATCTTCAGATTATGGCAGTCGAATACCAGTTTTGCTGTTAAGATTTTCAGTCCGCACGTTTGAACTTTGGGGCAATCAAACACCACATCAGCGTAGGCTATCATATGCCGAAACGACTAAGCAACCTGACACGCCAAAACACTGAAGCACCTACTACTGTAGTTGAAAGCAGAGTTACTACTTGGATCACAGGGCCAGATATGCACGCCAAAATTGCAAAGCAATGATAGCATGCGAAGCCTCAGGAACTGATCAAGTAAAGAAAATACTTGAAACATAATACCCATTGTATAAGATTTTGTTATAGGAGACCAAATGTAGAAATTTCATAAATGAAGCAACAAAACATCATGCTCACAATCATAGAACAAGCATGAAATGACATACACCATAGTTGGAGTATTAAGACAACCCATGTACAAAGCACGGTTGAATAACATAAAGTTGTCAGAATAAACGTATAAGCTAAGGTGATGTTTGAAAAGCTTCCCACGATAATGTATATAAAGCCTAGTTCACAAAACTAAAACCACATATATAGTCAACCAACAAAGCCAAACACTTGAACATGAAGGGAAGCTCAACTACTAGACCTAAGGCATTTAGGGCACAGCAGAACGCCACTTTCTACGACCTCTTGTTTTTCAGCACAGTTTCACGAACCTTTGTCAAAACCTTGGCATCAAAAACTCCATATTGCTTTTTCATCTCAATTGTCGCCTTCTCTGCTAGTGGGTCAACCTTGTGTTCATACTTCTCATACAGAACAGGCACGGTGTTCAGGAGAACAAAAGCTGTTTACCAAAACAAAAATGATCAGGATTCAATATTAGAGCAAGGCATTATATATAGACATCACAGGCTATCTCAGAGTACTTACTTATGTAAAACAAGGTCAAGAAATTGCACCAACTCCCAACAATAGAAAGAACCCACAAGCCAGCAATAACCTGAAATATGTAGAACATTATTACCACAAACAGATAACCACATCATGGTAGATGAATGCTCATCAATAATTTTGCCACATCAGGATGACTATAAAACGATCTTCCACATAAGGACCTTCCAAGTATATGCCACAATTACCACATTAGCAATAGACTATAAAAGCTAATAACCCATGAGACAATGAATGCATAGCGTAAGCATGTAAAGCAGTGTGTACTAAAGAGTTGCAGAGTACACGTACAATCAGGAATTTCTTCAACTCTCTTCCAGATGCAATATTATGAAGGAGTGCAAAAGCCCAGTTGATTTGATGCCTCAGCTCAGAAGCAACCTGCAGGAACGGCTCCTCAGGAAGAGAAACCTCTGGGATGTGTGGTGCAGTCCTACAAAAGTCAAGTACACGCGTAAGAAACACAATGAATCACATATACAGAAACGTCAAGCACTCCAGAAAACCATCAAACTACAAGAATCTTACTTGTGGAAAATAGTATGGGCATTGGACCACAGGAACATGACTGCTAGGGCACCAATCAGAATGTGGCAGATAAGTGTGAGCAAATGGTATTGAACCAACTCAAAAAGAACATAAACGACAGTGGCTCCTCCAAGAACCCCAGCAGAAATCTTCTTGTTCCTCCACAAGAACACATCAGCAGCTGCGACATTCAATAATCCAAACACACAAGTTAATCCCCCAAGTTCAACACTATTTCTCTAGCATTTCTCTAGCTCATAGTCACCGAAAATCATAAAGATCCATACTTTCAGGAAACAACCAACTAATCGATTAACCGATCGGAATATTCTCATAATTTATCTACTAATACATAACCGATTCGAACTATTTATATTCTAGTGTTACTCAAAATACATATAAAATAACAGATCGCACCAACATAATCACAGATCAACCTCATACTCCTTAAACCCTAACTTTACTGAAACTATAAACTACCAGTCAAAACCAAATCAACTACACAGAGACAGATAGTAAATCAGTAAAAGTAAAACAGTAATAAAAAAAACTTACGCTTTCCACCGCCAAAGACATGATGAACAGGGCGCTCCCTTCCAAAGAGACGGAACACCTTCTCCTTCGCCGACTCCTCCGCCGCCGGCTTCGGCTTCTCGTTGTCGGAATCCGAAGACGACGAACTCGACGAGTCGTGATGATCGTGGATCTTCTCGCTGATCTTCTCCATCAGACTCTGCTCCGCCTTGGCGTCCTCAACGTGCTCCGCCATCGCCTCCGATCGGATCTTGAAAACAAAAAAGGTGAGATTTCACTGAGAACTTTCTTGAAACCGGAGAGAGAAGAAAAGGGGAAAATAGCAGTAGGGTTTAGGGTGTGTGGGATAAGAGAGAGAGAGAGAGAGAGAGAGAGAGAGTGGGAATATATAAGGGTGCGGGAAACGAGATCAGATCTGGGCCGTTGGTCTGGTTTGGATGGTACGGGGCATCGGGTCGGGTCCGGGGCGGGGTGGGTCGGGAGATTTTGAAAATATTGGGAAGGTCACCGACCTGGTTTTAAAGGTTTTCGGACCACGTGGCGCGGAGGCACGGAGACATGAGTGGTTTGGACGGTCTCAGTGTGGCTTTTACGTGGTGGTGGGGACCATCTTATTACTGGGCTCCACGTTAGGCGTTGCTTTGTGCTTCGCACATTTGTTATCATGGTGGTAAAAAAATTCTTGACGGGATTTGGTTTAGCTAATTTTGTGCGAATGATATTTTTTTTTTTTTTTTCCGCTATAGTAAGTTTTTCTTTTGGACAAATTTTTGTCTGAAAACGGAATTTTACATAATTTTTTTTTTAAACAGAGACAAATTTATAATTATGACAGAAAATCTACGACCACTAATATTTAAGAAATAAAATTTAAGAACGGGATCTTTTAAGAACCGAATTTTTGTTCATGAATGTTCTGCGACTAAAAATAACAATGAATCTAATATGTTATGAATAGAGAGATAAATATTGTCTATTCATATATCTAGCACAAACTGACATGTGATGCTTGATATAGGACAACCTATATTTCGGATTGTCAAAATTTCATTTTTGTCTTTCTTTAAAAAAAAAAGTAAATAAAACATTGTAGCTAGCAAGACATATGACCTTTGTTTTGTGCCTATGTTTTGTCGTTGTAATTATTATTTTTAAAATCCGGACTTAAGATAGATTCCTAAATGTATGACCGAAATTAAGAATTTACTGATACCGATATGTATCTTAATTAAATGGTTCTCTTAATGAAATAAGAAAGATGAGAATATCGTAATCTCGATATATATATTTTTTTTTAAAAAAAAAAAAAAAAAAACTGTCGTTTATGCAGCTTTAGAATTTTGATGGTGTGGCCCAGACCAAGAAAACTAAAAGAATCTTTAATAGTGGGCCTGCCAGAATACGTCAGATTTTAATCGGGCTGGAGAGAAATGTGCAACGATTGTGACAATATATATAAGTCGCAATCAGTATGCCGAAGCCTACCCTAGAACCATAAGTCCATAACCACTTCATCATTTTTACTTTTCTCAATAATACCTCCCCTTTCTAATGCTGCTTTTTATATTTAATAATTCTGGGGATACATGATTTTTGAAGAGAGAATTAAACATTAACAACCGAGGAGAATTTGAACTATTTTTAAGATGATAATGTTTCCAAGTGCAAAAACAACGGAGATCCATTCTAAATCTGGCATTGTGACAAGTATATAAGGAAGGTGAGGTCCATGGATTTCCTACAAACTAATGCTTGACCATTTTACAGAAGCTAGAGAAATAAAACTTAGTCCAGTGTTTTGCTATAAAACACAGACAGTTTATTTCATATTCATATTTCTTCAGTGTGGATTCAAATTCACAACAAAAATTTACAATTTCATGATCATGTACCCAATTTGAGTGTCTTTTTTTCTTGACCGTGAAATTATTAGTGGACCAAATATGCAGGGGGGCACCCTGAAACTAACAAGCAAGTACCTCCAACAACTGAAAATGGCTTGGGGCCAACTCCTCTACTTTCTGGTGTCCCTATATAATCCTTATTGCACTCACAAGCAGGAAAACAAAAAATTGAATTCTGATGAATTTATCCCTTGTAAGTAATTTGTAGTGAAATGATTACCGGAATGGTCTAGGTGGCTTTTCTAGAACAGCAGAAAAGAAGACCTCTTTGTCATCATCTTTATCAATCTTTGGAACAACAACCCATTTGTGTTTCTTGTACCTCAGCATCTTCAGGGACTCCAAATAATCATTCAAATCTTCCTTCACACAGAAGAAGCTGTCAATCCAAAGCAAACCCCCAGGCCTCAGAACTCTATCCCAATCAAACAGAACAAAGTCTAGCAGCACAAAATCAATCCAGCCATCAAGAAATCTTGTGGTGTGGATCAAATCCAAAGTGTTGTCGAAGAATGGTAGCCTTTGATTGATTGTCAAGTAAAGAGGGACGAGTCCACGAAGAGCTATCATTTCGTTGAAAGGTGCCCCGAGATTGATTGTTGCCGAGACAATGGTGACGTTGAACTCCCTCATCCTAGCTGCAAAAGTCCCGGTGCCTACGCTAAAATCCAGTCCGATTCTGATCTCCCCCGGCTTGATCTGAAGCACTTCAGGAATAAGAAAATCCGCCGTCTGATTCAAACTCTGGTCTGCATTTAGTTTCATCCATCTAGGCATTTCATGGTGTGACAGATTGAAGCAATCTGCACATTTGAAGAACCCCTTGGGAGCGGCATTACTTGCGAGGCAAGTAAAGTTCTTGCACCGATACTGACTCCACCGCACATTTCTGTTGTCCGGGAGCTTCCACAAGGACTCAGTAATTGGGAATGGCTTGCTATATATCTTTGGGGCAATAGAGAAGCACCTCCTCCTCGGAAGTGGATCACATCCATGAACCATGAGCTTCTGAGCTAGCTTCCAGTCATCATTGCAGATATCACCGATGTCATAGGTCATGTATTCTTCAAGTTCTTTCTTCATAGCAAAGCAAGCATGGCCAATGCTAGTGAAAGTCCCATTAGCTCCCATGAAATTCTGCTTTCCCAATCTGTTCGGTTTGATCTTGACGTACTTCCGAATCTCTTCTATCAGAAAGTAGTCCGCAGGCTCATCGGATTGTTGCTTCGGTTTTAGCAGAGGATGGATGTCTTTGACATCATTGCCTAACTTCTGAGCCGTCCCTTCATTCTGCACCAGAGATTCGTGCACCGACTCGACTAATCCCAAAATATCAGCAAGAAACGAACTGTGCTTCAACAAATGCGCAGATAACGACGAATCTGTTGTTGAATCTCTGAACTTGTTAAGTTCCTGTTGGAGTTTCTGAATCACAGTTTCAAGAGTGATTCTTACATGACTGTCAATCCTGCTTTGACTATCAGTATTTACATAACTGCAGATGGTATCAGTAACATGAAATGATTTGAGAGAGTAGAATTTGGATGCTAAGGTAATAATAGAGATGAGAAGAGCAAAACTACCCAAAATGAAAATTGACCTCTGAACTCCTCTCCATGTTCCCAACTTCATAACACTTGGTTTCCTCATATCTTTCTCAATGACATGAAAAGCTAAAAATCATCTTAAAAAATAACATTTATTTTCAACAACTCAAATCTGAAATCAGATACAGATATCAAAAAGGTAACAGCTTAGTTTAATAGTTAACCGAAGCTTGAAGCTGTTAACCGGCACTGATCTATTTTTAAAATCGTCAGAGGTATGGAGATTAGCACCTTTGAGATCAGAGTCCAAAGGTTCCATTTGTTTTATCTGATCGAAGAGATAATTGGGCGGAATTCCTGATCACTCAACAAAAAGCTAATCAAACTGATTGATTAAGCATCTGGGGATCACAGTACTGAAGTTATAAATACTTCTAATAGCTTAAAACCCTTTTTCCTATGCCACCATTGGAGCAAAAGTGGGAGGCAAATTCAAATCCAAGTAACTAGAGCTTCCTTCACAGTCACTTCTTTACTGAACTTTCTGAACTATTGGGATACGATAACAGAGGATGAACTACAGTACTGGTCAATGGAAAATACAGTTGACACAGTTCTATTATTTCATGGTGTTTGATTAGACTTCTGGTCACTCATTCTTATATTGTAGTGTGAATCAGAGACATTTACAGAGGATTAACGGCGAACACGTGCCTCACTTCACTGCTACTCTCAGTGCTTTGATTGACTTCGTCTTTCTAAAGTCTTCCATTTTCGGAAAAATGGAAAATGGAAGCAGGAACAGCTTGTACATACATAAAGTTTGGCACCTTGTTGATCTTGCAGGATAATTTATCTTATAGACGCAGAAGTGAAGCACAAGCAAGACCAAAACAAGAACCAGAAAACCCCTTTGCTCAAAATGCAGGGACTGTTCCCAAAACCCAGTTGCAGATCACTGTTACATCGACTTCTACCGATTTAAACATTTCCAGAAATTGTACAAGGCTAAAACTAATAAGCAAGAAGCAAGAAAGACCAGCACAAAGCAAAAGCTTGTTCATTTGAACTAAAGATGAATCCTTTGAGTGAAATCAAAGTCCTAAAATTCAAAAAAATAATTAGAATTGGTACACAAGGATGGCTAAAGCTTGGATTCTAAGAAACCCAAAAGCTTTCACCATCACAAAATCAAGGATTTTCTATTATACAACAAACAAAACTCTCCAATCCACTCTCACAGTCTCACCCCTACAAATTTACAGCCCCACTCCAAATTCTCCAAACCCATCAAAGCTAACACAATTCTAACAAAGACCCACAACTAAAAACCAAAAACCCATTAAAACCCAGAAACCAAATAACCAATGAATCAATTCACCTCCTCCATCTCCGATCGGCGGCGTGCTGGCTCAGCGGCACGACCTCCTGCAGCGGCGTCGAAAGCGGCGTCGGGAGCGGCGAGTTCCGGCAGACGGGGCAGGAGCCGTTGAGCTTGAGCCAGGCGTCGAGGCACAAGAGGTGAAAGTGATGCCGGCACTCCGGCATCATCCTCAGCATCTCGAATTCCCGATAGTCGCAGAGGCAGATGGAACACGTGGACGCGTCGCCGCCGCCGAGCTCCTTGGAAAACGGGAACTTCGGGTAGGAGTTGATGACGTTGTGGTGGAGCCCCGCGGCGGAGTTGTTGTCATCGTCGTTTTGTGGGTTCTCGAGGTCGTCGTCCTCGGCGACGAAGATGATGCGGGGGAGGATGACGCCCTCTGAGGAGGAGTTGGGGTTTTGGGTTCGGGTTCGGGTTTGGGAGCGGCGGGAGACGCGGCAGCAGATGTAGGAGGCGAGGAGGAGGGTGGAGAGGAGGACGAGGAAGCCGAGGGCGATGGCTATGGCGTAGCCGAGGCCGAGGGTAGTGAGGTAATTTGAGGAGGGGGAGGGGGGAGGGGGGGACATTGGAGGAGGAGGTGGTGGAGGGTGAGAGGGGTTTTAGCCATTGGAGGTGGTTTTGAGAGAGAAAGTAGTTGGGTGCTTCCAGCTGCTGCATTTAATACTCACAGAGGGGATTGCATTAAATTTGGTGGGAAATTGAGTGGTGTTGACATCTAGTTCTTCCCCTTCTCCTTTTTGGGCAGCCAGTTTTTTTGTTTGGGTGCTTTGTGGATATTTTGGGTTCAAGAATCAAGTGTGTTTTGGGGTTCCTGGGATCTTACTAGGGTTTAAGCAAAGTTTTGGGCCTATTAGGGTTTGGCAAAATCTGGTAAAATGCAATGAACTTGACTGCATAGACACGAAGATCTAGCAAGCTCATAAAGACCAGGTCTCCAAACTTTCATTTCAACTTGCATCCAAAGAATTAATGAGGAAAATTAAGGTGGGATGAAAAATTCGTTATTTTAGTATTGGTTCATTTAGATAGTCACCTTGTCGCGACTTGTTAAGGTCAGGCCGGATATCTAAACTGATAGTGGTGAGTTTTGGCATGCCTATTACGGGGGTGGACCTCTTCCTTTAGAGCTAGAAGCTATTAGGCCGCTCGTGTGTTCGGTTACTAGCTACACTAATGGAATGTATCAATTCATGATCTTCCGCTACATGATTTTCTTTGGCGCCTTGGTGCTTAAAGAAAATATTTTGTATTAGAAATATTGAATTCGCAATTCGGCAAAAGATTCACGGTATGAATTGTGCTGAAGGAAAATACACTTGAATGTGCCTTAGTCTAACAAGAATAGGAAATAGGATGAAGTAATACCATATTGTAGTAGGATTCTTATGTATTGTAGAATTAAGATTCCTTATTGTTACCTTATAATCCTCTATAAATAGAGGCTCATGTCAATGAATAAGACACATCTCAGAATTCTCTCAACTTGCTCTTTCTCTACATTTTTCTTTCAGCACGTTCTTGAGCTAATAACAAAGTCCTAAAGTTTCGAATTTGACATCCTATATTTGCAAAGAATAAAATATTATAGATGTGTTTCTGATGTGTAACAAACTTTCATTGAAAAAGATTACACCACAACTATTTTTCCCCTCTTAAGTGCATCCCACCGGGCTTTGGGGCATTTCTTTTGCACGCATTACGACGCTTAAGAAACATAGGCTTTTGAGACTTAATCATAACATTTGGCTTTTTAGCTGTTAGGTCTTCAGAGAGGAAAAATAGTTAAGGTGCAACCGTTTCCAATAGAAGTTTGTTCCACATCAGAAACTCATCTATGATATTCTCTTGCTTGCGAATCTAGAATGACAAATTCGGGGTGGTCATCAGCCATCTACAAATAACAAAGGGAAAAGTAGCTATGATAACTAATTCCAAGTATTGAGTTAGATCAAGAGACTAAGATGTATTATACTCACTCAATTCGATATGTTAATTTTGTACATGTGTGAAAATTCTTTATAACAGTAATCGTTTGTCGCCGGTCCCCTTTGTAGCGTAGTAGTGGATGGTGCTATATGCAACATCTGCTGGCTCGTGGGCTCGACTGGCATCAAAATATTTCCAACAACAAAACACTAATTGTTTGTCCCTTGTCTTCAATTATGTGAATTTCGTTATCACGTTAATGCCCAAAGAAAGTTCCACTTCCTAAGAGAGGTTGGGAGAAAGAAGAAGGGATAAATTCCTTGAAGTAGACTACTTTGAATTTTGAAAGAAAAAACTTTAATAAGAAAAACTACTTGAAGTAATTGACGATTGAAAGCCTTGAGAAATTGCTTGAAGCTTGCCAAAAAATTGTTGCAGGAGAGCTGCTCTGACCGTTGAAGAATTACAAGAGGTATCATTAAGGTAGCAATATCCTGATTCTACAGTATGCATATGAATGAATCCTACTACAATATGAAATTACTTTCTCTTATTCCTATTAGCCCAAGACACGCTAAAGTGTAGTTTTTTTTTAAACAAAATGAAAATAATGACCGAAGTTTAAGTGAGTTTTCAGTTAACATTAAGACAACTACTGGAGGAAGCAACCGTATCTAACAAATGCACAAACGTTTTCTTCCACAATATTGTTGAGTTTCTTATGACTTCATAGATATATGACAATTGATCCAATTCTTGAGATGGTTTATATCCCATATATATAAGAAGTAAGTGATGATGCATTTACAGTCGAACCTGTTCGGTTGAAAGTTGAAACGAACCCAACCAAACAATATAATGATACACTCGTAAAAGCAATTGAATTTAAGGCATGGGTGCAAATGTAGTTGTCGAACTTCACCTTCGACATGTTAATTTTGTACATAGGATTGAATAGGATGCATAACGGTACTACGGTACTTGTATTTTTCTTTCTTTGAATACTTCTTCTTTATCATGGTGTTAATTTGGTCAACGAATCTTCTTTGGTAGTCTCTTTCAAAATTTGAACTTTTCCTTTGGTTAAGCAACTTTTATAACTCGATCGGCATGGTCTATTTTGCAACACATTGTAGTTTTTTAAATAATATGAAATTTTCGATTTCCTCATATAAGCTACATGAGACAAATTCATGTTGCAAAAGGAGTAACGACACGTTGCTGTCCACATTGTTTTTTGATGGATAAATAACTCAAATTCTATAACCGGTTCTTTGTGACAAGAACTCATAATCTCTAACTTACAAATAAGAGACTATGTTACTAGACAAAATGGTACTGAGCTAAATGCTCACATTTAACTAGGTTGCAGGGAAGAGCAAGCAATTTTGTATTTTTACTTTCTTTAGTTGAGAGTGTAAAATATACTAATGTAAGCTGCTTGATGAAATGCTTCAACAAAAAGAAAAGTGGAAGCGACAATTTCGGGTTTTTAAATTCTAAATGTGTGTCACATATGATGATACATATGTCGTACGTAGTTGCTTAAATTGATGGATGATTGTTAAAGTAGAAAAGCTACGTTCACTTAGATTGGTTTAATTTGGTAATACAGATCAGATACAAGAGAAGTAAAATCGATCATACTTATAGTAAACAACTTTTTTTCACGTATACATAGATCATTGCTGCAAAAGATATGATCGATGTAAAATGATCAAGTGACGCATGAATTGCAATAAACGTAGTACAAATGAAACACCCGCCTAGAGACTAACCTTCCTCTTGCACTTTTGTTCTTGAATCGCCTGGCTAGAAATATTAACCGTCATAGTACAGTTCATCTTCACCACCACATGCTTCTTCACTATATTCAACATGTTCACCCTTCCCGGAATCCTAGAATAGCTGCTCATCGTCAACAGCCCCGAACCCACGTCCGTCTTCAGGTTCGGGTTGGTGGTGAGGATGTCAGTGATGATATCCACCGTGATGTTCATCCGCATGGTCCGTCGGGCCTTAGCTCGTCCCGGAGGACCCCTAGCCTCCCCCACCACCGTGCCGTGATAGTACAACGTGGTAGTGGTGTTGCTGTACTTAAACGAAGCAACGTTCGGATTCTTAACTGAAACATCAGCCGTTAGCGAGATGTTGGTGCCCGGCTTGGGGGTGGTGCCATTGACGAGCTCGAGCTTCGTGACTGTGACTTTGTTCATCATGATCTTCGGCTCCTTGACTCGGAACACAGTGAAAGCTAGGATGATGATCACCACGGCTTGGATTAGCACTATGGCCGTTATGCACCCGCAGCAGTTGATGAACTTCTTTCGTCGAGCTCTTTTCATGTGGAGGGCGGCTTCAGTGTCATCGCTGCTGGGGCGGTAGCCGGCTGGGGCTAGCGGTGTTGCCTGCTCCTTCTCCGCCATGGTGGCTAGAGGTTGTTGATGAGGGAAGAAGAAGCTAGGGTGTCTGGTATCTTATAAGGTTGAGTTGTAAGTGGTAGTGTGTGTTGATCATGGGGTTTAGTCAGAGTTTCTACAAGTGCTGACAATGAGAGATTTTGTGGGTTTTGCCTACCCATGATTTTTTTCAAGCTGCTGAAAGTTGACCTTTACACTAAATCACACATGACTGATGTTCACATAGAGTTTAATACATGAACAGATACTATTTCATTTTGTGACATGATTATGACAAACATGTGATGGTTTTTTTAACTCTTCATTTACAGGTCCAAAACTTAGGGAAATGGATTAGGATCCTCTCATTGTCTGTTAGTTGTCCTTGTTTATCCTTTACTTTAAATCTCAGCCATTTATTACATATCCAAAGGCTAATAAAACGCTACATCAACAAAACTATAATAATTACGGAAATAATTATTAATTCCAGGGAAATTACCTTCATCTCTTTCACTCTTCAACACCCAAAATCTGTAATTTACATTAATTCCAGGGAAACAGAAATAATTATTCAATACTGAAGGAACAAATCAGACAATCAAACCCATAGTGAAACTAACTCATTGATACAAAGCCTAGTGGTTGGTAATTAATTTGGGGTACTGTATTCAGAAAATTCAGAAGAACCCAGATTTGAATAGAACCCAACAAAGCTCAATCTATTCCCAAACCAACCGGAGCGGACATGGAGCACTCAACCAATGCCAATGTTTTCGGGCAAAACTACGCCATTAGGGGACAAGTCGTCTGAAATCAGTTAAAAGTGCTTGACTTTGTGAGGCCCCTAAAAACCATGAATAGGTCGGTCTGCACAATGGAAATTGGGATAACGTGAAGACTGTGAAGAGGTTGGGTTTGGGCAAAACAATCGATTATTTGAGAGAATGGAGAGAGGAGGTGAGGAAAGAAGCGGGCAGAGGAGAGAGGGGTTAGTTTGGGATGACTTTGATGTGAATTTGCAGAGGAATCCTGGGTAGTGAGGACTCAGAGAAGTAAGAGGTAAGTGGGAATGATTAGAGAGATTCAGAACGGGATACGAGTGGTAATGGAGGGGGATTTTGGTTTGGTTAAAGCATGGGTTTTGTAATTCTCTCTCCATGAATGAATTTTTTTTTAATTTTTTCTGAAGACCATGAATGATAGTCTAAGTTTTCCAGAATATGGTTGCAGCCTAAAGGTGAGGATGATGGTGATGACGAAAGGTAAACGGAAAACAAAAGGAAATTGACGATGTTAAGCATCGTTAACGGTGGAGTATTAATTATAGGGAATTATACTGCATTTATTATAGTTTTTGCTGATGTGGCGTTTTATTAGCCTTTAGATATGTAATAAACGGCTGAGATTTAAAATCAAGGATAAACAAGAATAACTAACAGCCAAGGAGAATATCCTAATCCTAGGGAAATCACCCTTTGATATTTACTTGTGATAGAATTTATACTATATACTATATACTAAAATTCAGTCAGATATGATGGTAATGTTCATAAGTTTTGTATCGCATTTGTTGTATAATTACGGCTTTGCCATTTTAATGGATCTTGATATGTTGTGTTGCCCTTCAGTATATAAGGGCCTGATAACAAACCAAACTATCAAAACTCGATCTCTCTCTGCGGCTAAATATGACCTTCACTTCTAATTATGATTTAATTAAGAATTGCAATTCGTGAAATCTTAAGATCAAAACTTGAATTTCAAGTCTTAGAGTAATTTTAACAGACTCTCTATTTTAGTTTTTAGCTATTTTAGAAAGCGTGTTTAGTTTTTTTTTCTTTTTTTCGGAGCTCTACCAGCCTACCCAAAGTTTAGTTATTATGACTTTTAGTTATTTCGCTAGCTAAATATAGAGAGCGAGATGACTCAGATGAGGCTATCTATAATTTAATACATTTCTTGTAAGATATTTTACGTGATCTTTAAACTATTTAATCTTTATTTGAAGAATAATGTTGATGTAATGATAACTAAAATAGAGAGCATTGATGCAGCCGCATTTCTAAAGTGGCTAGCCAAAATAACATTTTAACTAATTTTACTAAAATTTAACTAAAAAATGGCTAGGATTGCTAAAGATGTTATAGCTAAATGTTATAAATTTGCAAGCTCTTCAATAGCTAAATTTAAATCATGCACAGTTGGAGTAAATTAATTTCATAAACTAATTATTAAAAATAAATGTGCTGAAAATGATTGATTTTGTTCAAACAAGATGACATATTACTATTTTCAATAATGGTGATGTTGTGTAAGTGTGACACCCTAACGAGACTAACGACATAAAATTTCATACCATCGATCATTATTTCTTGCCATTGACTATATATTATCATCCAAAATATAATACAAGAATACGAGTGTCTTCGGTTTATTCCCAAGTGTGTTCACCACCAACTTCTTAACTACCTTCATCTACCATATTAATGAAAAATGTGGAAGAAATAAGCCTTCCTTTCCCGGCACTCTGATTTTGACAAAGATCTAGTTAACTTACTATGACATATACCGGCATAACTACAAGTTGGTTAATTATATATGCATATCAATCTATAGTAAGTCTGATTCAAGTCCACGCGCCGCCGAAGGAAAACTCTAGCAAGAGAGAAAGCCTCTCTCTCCCGGCTGAACATTGTCGGCGGCCTCACCACAATGTTTTAGCCTGGGAGAGGAAACGTTTAGCTGGAGTGTGCGCCATTTTGCTCGTCTTCTTCTCCTGTTTTTGTCTGGGTTGGTGGGCGAGTTGGAAGGAAGGAAGATGAGGGATTGGAAGTTGCAGATCCATCTGAGGTGGGAGGGGAAAGGTTCAGATCCGTTCCGGCATGGGATTTTCATAGTTGTTCCGGTGTCCATTGTACCCGATCTGGTTTCCTTATGTTCGGATCGGGTCAGTCTGAGTTTCTGGTTGGGTTACGGCGAGTTATCTCAGGGAGGTGCAACCGAGTTTGGAAGCTTTGGTCGCGGATCTGATGGTGGTGGCCCTGTCGATCTGAGTTGTGCAAGCTAGTGTGGGATGCTCGATCTGTAGCTTGGGGCAAGCTGGCGGAGGTGTTGATGGAGGAGTGGTGGGTCGACGGAAGCAGGTAGGTGAAGCGAATCTAGGCCACGGACCGGGTCTGGTTTTTGGGTAGGCTACAGATATCTGGGCCTACGGTGAGATTTGGGCTCGGTGGTCAAGGGCTGGGCTGCTGCACTTCATTATGTTTCTGTGTGTTCTATTTTTTCTTTTGTTTTGTTTTTGTGTCTAGCTCTTTTGATCATTTGTGGTCGTTCTGCTTGATTGGCTCATTACTAACACCGCTGATGAGTGATGACGGTTTTCACCCGTTCTTTATCACGAGTATTCACTACTCAGGAGGCGGAGTTGACTTATGTTCTTATTTCTTCAAGGGATAGAAGCCACTGCCTTGTCAGAATTCTGATGCTTCGTTACCAACTTCGTTGGCAATATGTCAGTTGAGTCTTCCGGTCTTGATGATCATCTTTCTAGCCTCATGGTGTACAAGAGATTTAGCTCTAGTAGGAAGTTAGGGTCGGGCCCTTTGGTCCGATGTTTGTTATAAGTGGTCCATTAGTGGCTCTGTTTTGTATTATTCATATCGCTTATAACTTCTTCCGTATGAATGCAACCCATTTGATAAAAAGAATATATAAGATCGATCTTGTATGGATTTCCAGAAGTAAAGACATCATATGATGTTGGTAAGTGGAGGACTTAAACTCAAAAGAAGTTGCCAAATTTCCTTACCTATAGAAGTTCCACTACGTGACTACAGGATCTACAGCTACACATGTAACATATATTAACAATGTAAGAGGCACGTCGAGTATAATAATTTTAAATTACTTTGCACTAAAATGTTGTCTTTTGTTTTATCATAATCTGGTGTTTATGACAAGCGTATATATGATTTTGGTCTTTGACATGATTAATTTAATTAATGGATTAAATTTAGTGTGTTGTTACTTTGAACTTTAGGTTATGTGTCTCTGATCTTTATGGCTATCTCCCCTCCATGATCTCTACATTTCTTTTAGTATCCTCGAATATCTTATTCTCTATATGTAAGCCGACTGTAAAGCCAGCAAAACAAATTGAGCTTCGGTAGTCTCCACTTGTTTTGGGAGAGAGTCTTCTCCAGTAGTCGCTTACATATATTAGTCACAACTCCAGATTTACATGACATTTGTGGTGACTTCATGTTTTCAGAATGCTCTTTTTACCACATTTGGTGCATGATCATCTGTAAACTACAATAAAAAAGAAAATAACTAGTTATTAGCAATTTAGCATGCATTTTCGTTCTCTTAATTCCTTTTCCAATAACATGTAACCAACAACACATTCTTGGATAGAGGTGTAACAAATAGAAATTAACATATTAACTAATATTAGCTTGCAGAAATATTGTTAATGCAAGATTGTTAAGTAGTTATACAAGTTTCAGATACAAATTGATATGTTTGACCCAGTTGGGGATACTAGAAATGTGAACCAGCAAGCATCAGTATATATCATCCTAGCTGGTTATACCATCAACTTCAAAGAAGCTTCTGCTTTACATATATAATTATATGTTCTTTTGAATCGTTCATCCTTGACTGAGTCCACCAGCTAGAAATGCCCTCCTTGACTTTATCAGAAGAGGAAAAAAAGTTGTAAGAAAATTGCAGAAGAGAGTAATGAACAAGTAATCTCTGCATTGCCTCTACAAGTGAAAATTAAAGAAGAAGAAAAAGGGTTTAGGATGAACAAGCTAATCATATATAACACAAACAGAAACAAACTTGGTACTGGACTTCATTCATCTATTTTTAAGATCACTAAGTAATTTCAACAGAATCAGATACATATTTACAACAAATAAAAGGCATACAAATCAATCAGCACTAAAGGGTAGCAAAAAATTCCAGACCAAAAAGAAGAAAGCAACAAGTTGATGAGGCTTCATTTGGAACTCAGAATACAATTCAGTGGCAATTGAAGTCCTGGATTTTCTGGGTGGCCAAACTAATATTCAAGCTGCAATTCATCTCCCCAGTTCTTCTTTTCTTCACCATACCAACCATACTGACCTTCCCACTAATCTTTGTATAGCTCTTCAAACCCAAAACCCCTGAGCTAATATCATTGCCTACTTCAAGCTTTACCTCCACCACAACACTAACCATCTTGCTCTTTCTCAACTTAATAGAACCTTTAGAAATTGTGCCTTGACCAACTGTAACACCCCCATAGGAAATAACCACAGCACTTTCATCATACTTGAACCCACCCCAGTTCTGATTCTTGATCAGAATTTCTTGACTCAGACTCATGTTGATGGTGGAGGGCGTACTCACCGATCCCACGTTCAGATTCTCCACAGTAGTTGAATCCAACTTGATGTTCGGATCTTTAAAGCGAAAGAGAGTGAGGCAAAGTACACCTAGAACAACAATCTGGAGCAGAACAACTGCGATTGCAATCCCACAGTACTTGATTCTTCTCCTCCCTCTAGTCATAACCTTTGGAGAAAGAATTCGCAACTCTTCGTCTTCTGCTTCTAGTACTCTCCTCGAACCATTAATGAGTTGATTCGTACGTAGATGATGCTCTTTCTTCTCCTCCTCCATGTTTGAGTTCTTGAGAAGCTGAAGATGGCGGAAGAGGGTGCTATTATCTTTGTTGCTCTAATATGTTGGAGCCAAAAATAAAAGGAATTGAAGAAAATTTATTGAACGCGTACATGGCTTTGAAAGTTCTGTTGTGAAACATAGAAGCATATATGTCCTGCTTGGAGATTGGTACTTTGGTATTCAACAAAGAACGATGGACTTGTTTGCAGGGGTAATTGACTTTGACAGGAGCCATTGGAAGTCTAACAGATCATCAGGCTTAAATTATTCAACTCATGAATTCAAAATATATTAGAAAAATTGTCATGTAGTGATTGAAAAATTCTTCTTAAAAGCTTAACAACCACCACAAGGAAATTAACTGGTGCAGATTATGAAGTTTAATATTTTTAAGGCAGAATGAGGAACAGGTGGAGATAGCTATATGATCGAAGCTAATGATCAAAACAAGAAGCATAGAACAGAAAAATGAAAAGACTGGAGATGCGGGGTATCGATCCCCGTACCTCTCGCATGCTAAGCGAGCGCTCTACCATCTGAGCTACATCCCCATTTGACGAGTAGAGCCAATACGTATATTAACCAAAACTTTTCACACGTAAAATATCACCCATCCATGATGCCACCAGAAGAACATTAGTAAAACAACCGGAGACGGTAGAGCCTTGAACAAACAAGGTTAAACGGAATCCGTACAGTTCCAAACATCAAGTGAACCATCGGTCAATGTCGCATCTATAAAAGGCCCCGACGAGGAGGTCAGTCCAAATAGTTGGTTATTGTGAAACAAGATATCAACGTAGTTGTAGCCAGGGGTTAATGCCACACCCGCCAACTTGGTCCATTCTTTGTCTTCTTGCTTACAGAAGAAAATTACTCGATCGTGTTTGATTGCAACTAGAGCGTTCTTGTTTCTAAACGGATTGGATGAAATAACACCTTTCACTGAACCAAAGCTGGTCCAAATATTTGGGAGTGGAATGGTAGCTCTTGAAATCGGATTATACAGACGCATAGGCGGAAATAATTCACGTATGTCCTCTCATATGACCAGCCATCCATATGATGAGCCCAGAACCTTGGCACCCGGAAAAACGCTCTCGATTCTATGCATCTTTTCCTCTATATATAGGATCAAAGAGGCAGAGGCGGGGATCACGTACGAACACGTTATCAATTTCATGACCGACAGAAAACATGAGCCATGGAGTTTGATCAGGTGGCGCTGTGTAATATGGGGTAGAGATATAAGAACGGGGAAAATGTCCATTTAATACTAATTTTAGCTCTTTATTTCTCATTTTAACGAATATCTTTTTTAAGAACCCATTTGAATATAAAGTAATTTATTTTATGCCTAAATACACAAATCTTTACTTAAAGTCTGAACAAACATTATTAATTTATGACTATTTTGAGAGAAAATGGGAGAGAGAGAAAACTTGGCCGGAACCTCACCGGTCACCGGATTCCAGTATTTAGCCGCCGGTCTCTGCATTCCGGTCGCCGGATTTTTTCCGGTCACCGGAATCTCACCGTCGAACTTTTTCCGGTCACTGGTCATCAGAAAAATATATTACAGCACAGAAAAACAAAAAAAATAGAAGAAGAAGACAATTCCCAACCAAAACGAAACCAAAAGAAAAATTACTGACCCCCAGTAATTTTCTATTGACCTCTATACTGACCTCAATAATCTGTCAAAACACAGAAAAACAAAGAAAATAGAAGAAGAAGGCAATTCTCAACTAAAACGAAACCAAAGGAAAAATTATAGACCCCCAGTAATTTTCTATTGACCTATGTACTGACCTCAATAATCTGTCAAAACACAGAAAAACAAAGAAAATAGAAAAGGAAGGCAATTTCCAATCAAAACGAAACCAAAAGAAAAATTACTGACCCCTAGTAATTTCCTATTGACCTCAGTACTGACCCCAAATAATCTGTCAAAGCACAGAAAAACACAGAAGATAGAAGAAGAAGGCAATTCCCAACCAAAACGAAACCAAAAGAAAAATTACTGACCCCCAGAAATCAACTATTGACCTCAATACTGACTCCAATAATCTGTCAAAGTACAAAAAAATAAAGAATAAGGCAGTTTCCAACCAAAACGAAACCAAAAGAAAAATTACTGACCCCCAATAATCAGTTATTGACCTCAATACTAGACCCCAGTAATCCCACTGACACCGAACAATACATCCTCACTCATTAAGGGCAAAGAAATCCCACCACCGCCTCTTGTCGTCAAAACTATCGCCTCCCGATCCTCTCCGTGAAACACCAGAGGAGATGGAGATCGTCTCAGACAACGACGTCGGTAGCAAATATTGTTGATGTTACTGTTTCATCTTGAAGAGGCGGAGATCGGCAGCGGACGTCAGGGCTCGGCGTTGCCGCACCGGATTTCTATTTTAACGCTGGAGGGAGGAACAGACTCGACGGCGATGGCGGCTGAGACTGCTATTGTTTCTACTTTGGTTCGAGAAGGCGACTGAGACTGTGCTGCTGTTACCGCTTCAATGACAGCAACGAAAGTGAGCGATCGAGTTTAACAGCAGCATATATTGTTGTTGTTATTGTTTCATCTTGAAGAGGCGAAGATCGGCAACGGACGTCAAGGCTCGGCGTTGCTGCACCGGATTTCCACTTTAACGCCGGAGGGAGGAATGGATTCGACAACGACGACGGATGATACTGCTGCTGTTTCTACTTTGACTCGAGGAGGCGACTGAGACTTTGCTGCTGTTACAGCTTCGATGACGGCAACGAAAGTGAGCAGTCGAGTCTAGGAGCATCGCCGTCGAGGAGAAGAAGAGAGAGAGAGAGAGAGAGAGAGAGAGAGAGAGAGAGAGAGAGAGAGAGAGAGAGAGAGAGAGAGAGAGAGAGAGAGAGAGAGAGAGAGAGAGAGAGAGAGAGAGAGAGAGAGAGAGAGGAAACAAGATGGATCGGGAAGAGAGGAGAAGAAAGAGATAAAATTTGTGTGGTTATAATTAAAAAAGAGTAATAACGTCTTTTTCCTATGAATCATTGGAATTGGCATAAAGATAAGATTTTCATTGGAGTGAGGTTTAGTTTTGCTATTTTTGTAAAAATTGGCATTTTCCCTATAAGAATTTGCAGCGGAGTTCCAGAAAACACAGACGGCTTTAAAGCGAATGATGTCGACCACGGAAGGAAGCCTTTTCAGGATCGACTCTAGGATTTCTGTTGGGAGCTGATCAGACCACTTTGAGCATATTCTGTTTCTGCCCGACCTCATCCTCCTTTTGGTGCAGAGGCGCAACAATTTTTCAAGTAAGTCATTAAATTTTCTTCTTGGCATCCTGGTATCTTTCTATTCTTTCATGATCGATCAATGATTAAGTTGTGAAGGGGGAAGGGGGAACTTGCCCAATCTCAGTCTGCCACATGCCATTTATTTTATTTTTTATTTTTGTTTATCTAAAGCTAAGATTTTAAACAATTATCACTTCAACAAGAGAAGTCATTCCATTTTGAGAAAATTACATAGTAACACATGACCAAATTTAAAAACACAAAAAATCCACTTCTAATAATTTTTAGACAAATTAGGTACGTTTCATGATACTTCAGTAACCATTGATATTACTTTTGTTCAGTACTTACATTTGGTTACGATGGATTTACTTTCACATATTTTGTTAATGACGTGTGTCGAAAGTTAAAACTCCACTTGATATCGCCACCGAGATCTAGTGTAACCTGTTCGGGTGCTACTCATCAAGCGAAGGGGTTTACAGGAAAAAATATTTGGTGAGTTAAAACTCTACTAGATATTGGTACCGATATCTAGTGTAAGCTTTATTGGGTATGAGTGGCAATACGTTTCATGATACTTCAGTTACTTATGTGTCGTAAACATTGATATTGCTTTTGATCAGTTTTTACATTTGGTTTCGATGGATTCACTTTCACATCTTTTGTTAATGGCGTGTGCTGAATGATAAAACTCTATCATATATCGACACCGAGATCTAGTGTAAGCTGTCTGGGTGCTACCATCAAGCAAAGGGGGTTTACCGAAAAAATTATTTGGTGAGTTAAAACTCTACTAGATATCGGATATCAGACCGATATCTAGTGTAACGTTTACTGTGTTTGAGTGACAATATGTTTCATGATACTTCAGTAGCTTTTGTGTCGTAAACATTGATATTACTTTTGTTCAGTACTTACATTTGTTTACGATAGATTCACTTTCACATCTTTTGTTAATGGCGTGTGTCAAAAGTTAAAACTCCACTAGATATCGCCACCGAGATCAAGTGTAACATGTCCGGGTGCTACCCATCCAGCGGAGGGGGTTTACCGGAAAAATTATTTGGTGATTTAAAACTCTACCAGATATCGCTACCGATATCTAGTGTATTCTTTACTGAGTTTGAGTGACAATACATTTCATGACACTTGTAGCTTATGTGTCATAAACATTGTGTTTCTGCAAGGTCCCGTAGGCTCTTCAGAAGCTTGGCGAGCGTCGTCTGAGGATCTTTCTCTCTCCGATGATTAAGTCAGTCTCGGAGTAAGCTCTGGGCGATAGATTTTCTTACCTTCTTGGTTAGTGGGTGGGCCATATTTATGGCCCAAAGAAGGCTCTTCCTTGTTCCAATCAATGTGGGACAAATGTCCTTCATATTTTAGGTTTGTTTGACTTTCTACATGCTGTCTCAACTTACGTTAACTCATTATTCTACGTAGGGTCTGGGCCGAGACCCGGCTCCTTGCTGGAGCTCTGGTCTATGGGCCGAGGAGGTATTTATCTAGTACCGACAACACATTGATATTGCTATTGCTATTGTTAAGTACTTACATTTGGTTACGATGGATTCCCTTTCACATCTATTGTTAATGACGTGTGTCGAAAGTTAAAACTTCACTAGATATCACCACTGAGATCTAGTGTAAGCTGTCCGGGTGCTACCCATCCAACGGAGGGGGTTTACTAGAAAAATTATCAGGTGAGTTAAAACTCTACTAGATATCGGTACCCATCCAATGGAGGGGGTTTACTGGAAAAATTATCTGGTGAGTTAAAACTCTACTAGATATTGGTACAGATTTCTAGTGTAACCTTTACTGGGTTTGAGTGACAATTGTTTACACCCAAATTAATATTTTACTGGATAGTAAATGTTTAAGTGAATATTAATTAAATTCTTGATCCACGTCACACAGCGAGCCCAAATAATTGGGTTTACAAGTAGTGGCCCGCCGACAAAGTCATGCGAGCTAGGTGTATAGTTCGCATAGAAGACTAGAAGACGTGGGTTGACTTGGTCTGATATTTAGCTGCCTACAAGGTGGCGCGAGCTAGATGATACAGATTGCATGCGAGATGGACTTCGCGTAGAAGTACATGAAGGCGAGGCGAGATGGCTTCGCGTAGGAGACTTCACGAAGAAGCAAGAGGCGGAGTCCGCATGCACGTGATCACCTACGTCACATTTATCGATGAAGACTCTTTGACATGCTTTGGGCGAACTCCTGTGACCCTTTTATTGAAAAAAAGCTTTTTTAAAGCTCGCGAGCTTTAAGGGCCCGCTAGATGGAGGCAAGCTTCAGGAGCTCGCGGGATGGTTTGAGTTTGCGGCCCGCGCGAGATAGGTTTCCACAAGGACTGTGACACCTCGCGGGATAAGGACGTTCTTAATTTGAGTCGGTATGTGACTCTACAGTTGGGCAGCGCGGAGTCAGTGACCTATGCGAAGTGTGTTGCGCGAAATGGACACGCGTCACGCAGATGGTTGGTTCACGCGGGTGAAGCAGTGTCCTTGTGGTATTATGTTTCAGAGTCCGACTTGGATAGTGATTACTTCTGGCAGAAGATGAGCTACTATATAAAGGGGCTCGAAGGCTTACAAAAAAGAACACACGCACAACAACTCAAACAACAATACAACAAAACTTTCAACCCAGTTGAACTTCCAGACGCTCCCCGGAGCTTTGCTTTCGCTTCCCTGTTGAAGCTTTCTCTCTACAATCTCCCTTTGAGCCTTTCGAAAACGAATCCTAAGCGCGTCCTCGGCTTAGCTCAGAGCCCTGTCGGACTCTCCCCTGATCCCTATTATTGCTCTGCTCGCGACACACCGCGAGTATCAAATCGCTTAGTGCTTGTAATTCCTCGTCCACGAGGTGGCACCTGAAGCCCGCCATTTGATCAACAAGTCAAGATCTCGCGCATCTTCTTTCCTCGTCGGCGAGGTGGCACGCCCGCATCCCCTCTCTATTTACTTTGGTAGCTAGTTACCTCTTTATTCCTTACTGAGGATCGTGGCCAAAACATTGGCACGCCCAGTGGGACCGGGAGTACAAGCGATTCACCATAGGGAAACCAGGAGAATCACCATACAGGAGACCTCAGATTTCTTGTCTCGAGCGCAGATCACCACGGTACAAGCCCCATAACAGCGCGGCTTGCCGATCTCTCACCACGGAACAAGTTCTTGCTCAGTTTGGTAACACAGACTTCAGCGAGACCACAATGGTAGGCTCACAGTCAACCCAAAACACAAGATCTTCTCTGCCTATGGAGCAAATCCTCCAGATGTTCGAGGAACTGAAGAGCC
Source organism: Fragaria iinumae (assembly GCA_009720345.1). Lineage (NCBI taxonomy): Eukaryota > Viridiplantae > Streptophyta > Magnoliopsida > Rosales > Rosaceae > Fragaria > Fragaria iinumae. The sequence continues at coordinate 16,835,730 of CM019123.1, read as the reverse complement.
GACTCGAGGCCACTGCTACCCAACAGAGTGTCATCGACCTTGCTGAACAGGTCAAGAGGGACAAGATCCTTTGGGAAGCAGACCAGCACAACCTCGCCATACTCACTGAGGATTTCAACCAGTTTGCAGGCGAAGTAAGGGAAACTAAGGGCCTGGTTGAAGGTTCCCTCCAACGGATCCAAAAGGATCTGGATCAGAACGCAGAGACCGTGAAGCAGATCGCGGAGACCCTGTCGCTCACTCACGCGACAGTGAGCGAGCAAACTCGTCGCTTGGACGAACACGATACCAAGTTGCACGACCAGCAGAACGTGTCTTTCTTCGGAAACAAGAATAACCTAGAAAAGCTCGAGGAGTTCAAAGAAGAACATGATAGGTTGAGCTTGAGAGTCCTTGAGGTGGAAGACTGGATGAGGTCTCCAACACCAATGAATCCTGCACTTGGCCTCACCGGCGCAAGCGCAAACGAGGGATCATCCAAATACATCCCGCCTAATGAGCGCGCTAGGGCTAATCCTAAGGTTGGGGCTCAAAAGACCCCACAGTTCGCTTTAAGGGCTGGAACTTCAAATACATCGCCCCCGCGTAACTCTGTTGCTGCATTTAAGGGGTTTAACGGTTCGCCACACCAGGGGGCCGGGACACCAGATGACCCGGTTATAGCCCATTCCAGCCCAGCTCCCAAGAATGTTGGACAAGCTGCCAGTTTCTCTGCATGGCCAAACCATGAGGAGGGAGCAGAATCCACACCTGTGACGGTAGCCGATTGACGCCAACTTATCTCCAACATAGTCAAGGAGCAAACCGGAAAAGGTGATACTGACTTGCAGTATCGCGACCCCTACCCTGATAGTGTGGCGCAGTATCCTTTCCCTCACGGGTTTAAGAACATTGTCTTCACGACTTTCTCAGGGGAGACAAGGGAAGATGCAGCAACCCATATGACCCTCTTCAAAGTCCAATGCGGCCAATATGGGAATAACGATATTCTCAAACTCAAGCTCTTTGGGACTTCTCTGTCCGGAGCTGCTTTTAACTGGTATTCTAGGTTGAAGCCTGGATCAATTGCGAACTGGCCTACGATGGAGAGACTGTTTCGGGAGACTTATGGCACCATCGAACCAGAGGTTGGCATCGACTCCCTCACCCAAATGAGCCAACAAAGCATGGAGTCTGGAGTCTCATTCATCCAACGCTTCAAGATCCAGCAAACCAAGTGCGATTACCTGCTACCTGAGCAGGAAGCCATCAAGTTGGCTATTCGAGGTCTCGAGCATCGCCAGCGGCTGAAGCACCATGGGGAGTGCTTCACATCTATGGGTGCCCTCATTAACAAGGTCGGAAGCTATGAGCTGATTCTCAATGAGATGGATGAGAAGGCGAATGCCTCTAAAAGGACCTACATGCCAGGAAAGAATAGGACTGTGGGGGCATTGAACCTGCAATCCCCTACTTATGATCCCTATTATCAGAGGCATGAGGAAACTGAGGCCGCGCCGGATTATGATGATGTCGGAGCAGTAGAACTGATTGGGAAACCATTGGCTCACAAACTGAAGAATCTTAAAATGACCCGCGAGCCAATCACCATCCAGTCTTTTGCATGGACCAAGCCCGAATACGAGTCATACACGTATGACGCGAAAAACGCCCATCTGGTCTTTAATGACTTGATAGAGGCGAAGTACGTGCGCTTGGATCACCAGATCCCATCCAAGGAGGAGCTGAAGGACAAGAAGTACTGTACCTTCCACAACGTCTATAATCACGACACTAAAGATTGTGTCAAGCTCCGAGACCAACTGCAGACTTGGCTAAACTCTGGCGCCCTGACACTGAAGACGCTGGGGAGCACAGCCTCACTGGTAGATGTGGACCCTTTTCCGCCCATGGTCGGCATGGTCGAAGTGAACTGGGCCGACCAGCCAGAGGAGAACAACCGCCGCCGGATGCCGAAGCCAGGCCAACGGAGAGTCACATTGGACCTGTCTGAACACCCGGAGGACGAAAACCCACGCCGGGCATCTATGAGAGGCCGCAAGGAAGGCAATGACGAGGTTTCAAGCCCTCGTCAAGGTATCTTGACCGACCCCTACATTCCCCTGACATCTAAATTATCGATCAAGGAGGGGATATGGTACACGCAGCGAGGGAGCAGGCCAGTTACCATTACCAGATCTAGGAAGCGGAAGCTACAGAAGAAGTATGGCAGCATTCTGCATGCCTTGCAAGCTGTCGATGATGGCGTCGTACGACCGTCGCAGCTCGCACAGACACCTGAGCGGATGTGGAGAGAAGCAGAAGGCCTACGTGCAATACTCCAAAGGCCACCTGTAACGCCTCCAAGGGTGTGTGCACAAGTAGCAGATGATCTTGCTAAAAAAACAAACGTCTTCTGTCGCCTCGCCGTACCACCAAGACAGGATTCGCAACCTTCCAGGAACAGGCCATCTCCGGAGCCGGAAAGAAGGGATCCACAGCCTTCCCTGCGCAGAACCTCACCGAAGCCTGACCGAAGAAGGGAACCGCTTCCTCAACCAAGGCGCCGACAATCGTCGGAGGCTGAGCGAATAAGGGAACCACCCCCTTCAGCAAGGCGAAGACTATTAGCGACCCCAGAGCCCGAGCCAAGGCACGAGCCGTCTCGGCCATCATGGCCCCGGGAGCCTCCTCGCCAGGACCACGAGGCAAGGAGGGAACCACCACGACCATGTCAGCCCCGGCCACAAACTAACCCGGAGCCGGAGGCCAAGAAGGAGCCTCGAATCTCAGCCCTTCCTCCGTCAAGGGAAAACGACAATGCCAAGGTTCCTCTAGCCGCGGATAAGCAGCCAGCTGAGGACAAACAGCCCTCGACCAAACTCATGTGGCGACCACGGCAGACGGAGACTGACGCATCACCAGGTGCCGAAAGTACTACCTCCAACCCTAACTTCGCGGAGTTGATGGCCCAACATTTCTGAGAGAATTCGCTGAACGACGAGGCTCATTCTGAGCCTCGCATTGACTTAGAAAAAGACCAAGCCAAAGAGCAAGAGGAATCATTCACCTGCAATATGCTTGAAGTCTCTGCATGGCCTGAGGATGAAGAGGTCAACCCAGCGGAGAGTGCATTCGCTGTGCTCGAAGGAGAACATGGGATCATTGAGACTCCACTGACCCTAGTCCGCGAGCAATTCTCTTTTCAGGTCGGGATGATGTTTTTCATATCTGAAAGATATGCTCTTCCGCCAAACACAACATGCAACGCGGCAGATATCCCAAACAGTAGCGAAAATGTCTGCGACATGTCCCCGCCTTGTAGCAGCGAAATGGGTCAAGTCTTGGCGGAACCTGAGGACGCTCCACAATTGGAAACTACGAGCAGCGTCACACGCATGCAGAATCTGATCCTTCTCCACACCAACCCTAGACATGGCCACTCACATGAGGCCATTATACACTACGGCTGAAGTTGAAGGGATTATAGTCAACAAAGTCATGGTTGATACCGGAGCTGCGGTGAATGTCATTACAACCCGTACCATGGGACTCCTTGGTATCCAGCGCTCAATGATTCAAACCACATCCCTGACAGTCAAGAACTTCACCGGACAAGTCTCCAGAACTCTAGGCTTGTTATTTTTACGAGTCAAGGTAGGACCGGCATCACGGGTCTATACCTTCTTCGCCGCCGAATGCGCTTCATCCTACAGTATGATCTTAGGCCGCGACTGGATCCATAGAAGTTAACGTGTGCCTTCCTCTATGCACCAATAACTCATGATCTGGGATACTGAGAAACGCGAGGCGGTCCTCATCAAAGCGGATCCGCGTCCTTTCTCCATCTCCGCCAACTTCAATGACGCCCGCTATTACAATTCTGACTTAGGCCCATTGGACATCTAAGGCGTCGATTCCAAAGGCCGCCCATATGGGGTCACGGCCTCCAATTTAACGCGATAGGGGCTGTTTCTGCAAGAACCCGTAGGCTATGCGGAACCACAGTGAAACATGAACAGTAGACAACACAAGGGTTCACCATGCCTTGAAGGACATGGCTACGTCCACTTACGAATCAACTATAATGGCCAATAGGCCTTTGGTGTTACAAGAGCACCCATCCATCCCGCCCGGGAGGAGTAGGGGAAGGAGAGGGAGCATCACATATATCTATATCCATATGGGAGTGAGAATGAGTCAAGAGTCAAAAGTCAAAAGTCCTTTCTACACAGGAGGAGCCTTCCTTTTATAGATAAGGAATGTTTCCTCTTATTACACATTACCGATGTGGGACTAACTATGCATTTATCTTATCATGGTACCTTCTTGTAGAGCTTGGAGGAGCACCTTCCCGATGTGGTACCGATGATCTTTCACCATGGCGAGGTAGCCCGGACGTCGGTCTACAAGTTTCATGACTGGTCTATGGGCGGGGAAGGTAGTTTACTGACTACCGACTACAAGTCCTCCCAAGTTCTCGTTCAAGACACATCTTGAGTGGGGACTTAATATACAAAATGCTCATAGACCAGTCATATGTCCCCAACACGGACCCGGTCCCAGTCCCCCCAAGTCTGTACTCAAGACGTGTGTTGAACGGGTCCGCCTCGCACAGAAAGACTAACACTACCAGGCGAGCTGAGGAGGCACGCGAGCTGAGGAGTATGTATTGAAGACGTGTGTTGAATGGGTCCGCCTCGCACAGCAAGGCTGACACTACCAGGCGAGCTGAGGAGGCACGCGAGCTGAGGAGTCCGCTCCTCACAGAAGGACTACACGCGAGCTGTGGAGCCCGCTCCGCATACAAGGAGTACACGCGAGCTGAGGAGTTCGCTCCGCGTAGAAAGGCTTACACTCGGGCGAGCTATGGAGTTCGCCTCACCTAGGAGGGCAGACACTCGGGCGAGCTGACGGGGTGTGAACGCCGTCCGTGGTTTATCAAGCCACTTGCTCCGTTTTTAAAGGGTAGATAGAAGTTTTATGCCTCTTGGTAGATTACCCATCCCGCCTGGTCTATTTGGGGATTTCATTAACTTATGCCTCTTGGTGGATTACCCATCCCGCCTGGTCTTTCTGGGGATTGCAGTGCCATGATCCCGCCTGGTCTTACTAGGGATCTCATTGACTTATGCCTCTCGGTCGAATGCCTATTTCGCCTGGTCTTACTGGGGGAAAATTTTTGCCTCTCTGTCGAATGCCAAAACCTATTCACCAGCATGCATACTCATACACAATGACTATGCGCGAGATGAGCAGTTCACCTCGTGCAAAAAGACTAAACAGGTCACGCGGGCTGACAAGTGTGCTCCGCGTGCCATAACCACGACGCGAACTGTTGAGTTCGCTCCGTGTGCCACGACTACCACGCTAGCTGAGGAGTTCGCTCCGCGTGCAATACTTGCACGCGAGCTGGGTTCGCTCCGCATGCCAGTTGTTTATGCCTAAATTAATATTTTACTAGACAGTAAATGTCTAAGTGAATATTAATTAAGTTCTTGGTCCATGTCATATCGGCGAACCCAAGTTCTTTAATTTTGCAAGTGTTGGTCCGCCAGTGAGGCCGCGCGGACTGAGTTACACAGTCCGCGTGCGGAATGGACCACGCGAGCTGAGTTAAACAGTCCTCGCGCGGAACGAACTTCATGCGGAATGGACATAGGCGGACTACACAGTTCGCGCGGAATGGACTTCGCGCACTTAACATAATTCGCGCGCGCTTAATGGACTTCGTGCGAGATACAGATCTCGCGCGCGGGATGACTCTGCGTAAAACATTCACTTAGAGATTGACTCTCCGCGTAGGCGAGGCGAGGCGAGCTGGCGAGCTAGTTCGCGTAGTAGATCTCGCGAGGAAGCAACAGGCGGAGGCCGCTTGCACCACTTGAGTCGTTAAAGACTTTTCAAAGTCTTTTACATGCTTCGGGCCAATCCCTGTGGCCCTTCTAATATAAAAAGTCCTTTTAAGGCTCGCGAGCTGGAATAGCCCGCGAAATGGAAGCGAGCTACAGGAGCACGTGAGATAGCATCCTGTAACAACCCGCGAGATGAAGATACTCCTAATTCCAATTCGCATAGGAGTTTACAGTTGGCAGCGCGGAAGCAATGCCCTATGCGGAATGAAGTGTGCGAACTGGACATATGTCACAAGATGGTTGGTTCGCATGGACAGAACAGTGCCCTTGTGCTATTAGGGTTTCAGAGTCCGACTTGGATTCTAATTACTTTTCTTCTGCCGCAAGTCGAACTACTATATAAGGGGGCTCGAACCCTAACAGAAAAAGACACTCAAACAAATACAAAAACAGACACTCAAACAAATACAAAAACACAATACAAACTGAAACCCAGTTACCCTTCGAGCTCCTCGAAACCCTAACCCTAAGCACTGCCGCCTAGGTTTCTTCTTTAGAGCCCTCCGGACTCTACCCCTACTTCTCTCTGAACTCCCTATTAGTTGCTCTGCTCACGCCGCCGTGAGTATCGATCGCTTGTGCTCGTAAATCCTCGTCTGAGGTGGCACCTGAAACCCCATTCGCCTGATCAGAAGTCAAGATCTCGCACACCTACAACTTTTTCCTCGTCCGCGAGGTGGCACGCCCGCAACACCCCCTTCTCTTTGTTCGCTAGTTACCTCTGCTCCGCGCGTTGAGGATCGTGGCCAAAACACCAGTGACCACGCGAACTGAAGAGTCTGCTCCGCGCACAATGCCATGACTACCGCGCGAGCAGTGAAGTCCGCTCTGCACACAAAGACTACGCGCGAGGTGAGTTCGCGTGCAAGCTTTGTAGGAGTTCGCTTCGCACAGGACTCCATTACCGGGCGAGCTTGCCGAATTATTAACGGGTACCCGATCATAGTCCCCCCAAGTTCGTACTCGGGACATGTTTGAACGGGTTATTGTTGCGATGGAAGGTAGCGAGCCGTTCCACGTTAGTTGTTGTTGCTCGAGCGTGGGGTATTATACCCGCGCTGGTTATCATGCCACTATTCTCCGTGTGAAGGGAATGATACAGACATGCCCAACTCCCGCTCTTCAGGAGTCGTACAAGGGACTTACAGCTCTCAAGGCTTAGTTGTTTCAACCTTGCTTCCTGCTGAAATGTTTCCAGGACGGTATGCATGCCTTCTAGTTCATGCGCATGCTTCCCGTTGGTTCTTGCTCGGGTATAAGAATCTCATGAAACAGTTGTTCTATATTTCTTCCCGTTAGTTCTTATCTAGAAATCGAGATTTCCTAAGCAGTTGTTGTATGCTTCCTCCCGGTGACACTTATCCGGGACTTACTACTATCATGTTTGCCTTTCCAATTATTGGCCATTTAGTTGGAACATAATGGCCCCGTTGCGATCTTGGCGAAATGTACGTGTGATGGATCTCGTGTCTGAGTTCGCCTCGCGCATATGTAATGAAATTAGTAGGCGAGCTCTTGTGTCCGCCTATAAGATAAAAAATGCCCCTCCCGACCCCGGCCTCAAAACTGACTCGGCGGGGCGAGGATTGTTGTACCTTCACAATGAACAAATGATCAACACAATTATGGGGCTAGCCAAGTATGGTTATGGCATAATAATTATCGAAAAGCAAAATGGTTCATGCAATTGTGTAATACTCTCTCGGTGGAATGCCAATCTTGGTCGAATGCTTATCTCTCGGTGGAATACCTCTCTCCCGGTGGAATGCCAAAACATGCAGGTTGACTTGTAAGTAGAATATTATGAATTTTCACAAACCAAGGAGATTATAACAATCATAAGCTGGACGAGACTTATCTGTGAAAATAGCTGCCGAATGGGTGCACACAGGAGGTGCAGATTCATGCTCGTACTACTCCCGGACGATGAATCCTTGTTGCTAGTACGGTGGGGTTGCCATAGCCTTTTTTTTTTTTTTTTTGACTTTCTCCGGGTAAATATCTCCGGGTGTCCCTCTGGGGAATGATCTCAGTGGAATGCCTCTCGGTCATGATACCTCTCGGAGGGATGCCTCTTGGTCGTGATGTCTCTCGGACATGATGCCTCTCGGAGGGATGTCTCTCGGGCATGATTGCAGTGGAGTTGTCAACGCTTCACAAGGTCCTTCTCTCATGCGGGGTCCGCCTGCGCGAAGTCAACACTTCGCGTAGCACATTTTCTTGCGAGGTCATCTCGCATGCAACTCATGTCACTAGGCCTCTATCTCCTACGCGTAGCCAACCCTGCCAATCTCTCGGTCAATGATAATCTCTCTCCAGTTTTCTTCTTCACCCCATACCTCTCATACTGGGTGTCCATAGCAATTTTTTAGCTGTGCACCAGACAAATCAACGAGAGGGGATGTCGAGTAGCCGCCGGGAAGCATATCCCGGATCCAATGACCATTGATCTCGACTTCCACATGAACCCTCTTCGGTCAACCGGGATCATAAACTTAACTTGAACTCTGATTCGGCCATCTCGGAGGCAAAGGGACTGCTGGCAATCTGTCAACGGGACCCCGAGTATGCTAGGCATATCCCTTAAGATGGTCGGGCAGCGGGAGGAGTGGGTCGTCACTAGCGAAGCTCCCGTTCGACAAGACTGAGCTCTGGGTCCCGGTGAATCATCTTCGGGTGATGGTTGGAGTCATCGGACATGAGCCGCTGTGGCTCTGCTCTAGGTAAAATCCCGATGACAAAAAGAACCCGGGAGGGTCATCTGGCCTCGCTTCCACGCGAGCTATCTGGCCTCGCTTCCACGCGAGCTATCTCGCCTCGCTTCCACGCGAGCTATCTCGCCTCTCGGGGGGAAGGCAACATGTCTTTTAGTAATGATTACCACAGACGGCGCCAATTGTTTCTGCAAGAACCCGTAGGCTATGCGGAACCACAGTGGAACATGAATAGTAGACAACACAAGGGCATATAGTGGTTCACCATGCCTTGAAGGACATGGCTACGTCCACTTACGAATCAACTATAATGGCCAATAGGCCTTTGGTGTTACAAGAGCATCCATCCATCCCGCCCGGGAGGAGTAGGGGAGGGAGAGGGAGCATCACATATATCTATATCCATATGGGAGTGAGAATGAGTCAAAAGTCTTTTCTACACAGGGGGAGCCTTCCTTTTATAGATAAGGGAGGTTTCCTCTTATTACACATTACCGATGTGGGACTAACTATGCATTTATCTTATCATGGTGTCTTCTTGTGGAGCTTGGAGGAGCACCTTCCGGATGTGGTACCGATGATCTTTCACCATGGCGAGGTAGCCCGGATGTCGGTCTACAAGTTTCATGACTGGTCTATGGGCGGGGAAGGTAGTTTACTGACTACCGACTACATGGGCTCACCCAGGCGAGGGACGACTTACAACGTCCTCACACCATCGCGGATCCCCTACAACCCTCTGATGGATAGTGCCTCCTCAGAAGAGGCACGCGAGGCTAGCGAGTCCTTGTGTGAGAGACTCCTCTCATATTGGGCGGAACGCAAAGCCTACAAGGTCGCGACTATGGAATACGTAGACGAAATTGTGGATTATACCGATACCAAAGAGGAAGTTATTCAGTTAGCTCCCGCTACCTTGGACGATACGCCACCTCAAGTGCGCGGCCCCATTTCGCAAGTCGACGTAGGGATTGCAGAGAACCCCCTGCTCATTTCCATTAGTGCTAAGCTGGCGGCGGACGAACGGAAAGCTCTTCTAACCCTCCTACGCGAATATAGGGATTGCTTCGCCGAGAAGTACGAAGACATGCCTGGTTTGTCTCTAGACTTAGTTTGTCACCGGCTGCCCACTTATCCTGATTGACGTCCAGTCCGCCAGGATGGCCGATTCATGCGAACTGAGACCCAGATCTTAGTCAAGGAAGAAATTGAAAACATGCATTGATCAGGTATCATTCGCGTAGCCAAGTACAACGAATGGCTATCCAATGTAGTTCCCGTTTGCAAGAAGAACGGCAAAATACGCGTATGTGTTGACTACCGGAACCTCAACAACGCAACGCCCAAGGATATATACCCCATGCCTGTCACCGACCTCCTCATTGATGCAACTGCGGGGCATGAAGTGCTATCCTTTATGGACGGAACCGCCGGATACCACCAGATTCCTATTGCTGAAGACGATCGTCACAAGACCGCCTTCCGCTGCCCAGGGTTTGCAGGTGCGTTTGAATATATTGTCATGCCTTTCGGGCTCAAGAACGCGGGGGCAACGTATCAGTGCGCCATGAACCTTATCTTTCACGATATCTTGGGGAAGCTGATTGAAGTTTATATCGATGACGTGGTGGTTAAAACCAAAATGCGGGCGACACACGTTGAAGACCTCCGACAGGTTTTCACGCGGATGCGACGACATAACCTGAAGATGAACCCCGCCAAATGTGTGTTCTTCGCAAAGGCAGGTGACTTTCTAGGATTTCTGGTCCACCAAAGGGGTATCGAGATCCCCAAAGACAAGGCACAGGCGGTAATAACCGCCTCGCCTCCTACAACTAAGAAAGAGCTCCAACAATTGATCGGGCGAATCAACTTCCTCTGCCGTTTCATTTCAAACGCGGCAGGGAAGGTTCAGCCCTTTTCACCCTTCCTCAAGCTCCAGGGGGCAACCGAGTTCGTTTGGGAGCCACAACACCAAGAAGCCTTCGATCGTATCAAGGACTACCTTACGAACCCTCCTGTTTTGGTTCCACCTCGCCCAGGAGTTCCGCTTAGGCTCTACATCGCCGCTGCTGATCTGTCCATTGGCGGACTCTTGGCATAAGACGATGAGAACGAGGTGGAACACGCCATTTATTACCTTAGCAGGGTGTTAACCGATTGCGAGACGCGCTACTCTCCAATAGAGAAGTTGTGTCTCGCCCTATTCTTTGCAAGTTGCAAGCTCTGCCACTACATGTTAGCCTTTACCACGGTGGTGATCGCTCAGTCTGATCTCGTCAAATACATGTTTTCCCGCCCTATACTACGGGGATGCATAGGCAAATGGATATTGGCTTTGTCTGAGTTCTCCTTACAATATGTTCCACAAAAGGTAGTAAAATGACAGGCCATAGCGGACTTTCTCGCTCATTACCCACCAACCGAACTAACAGCATTCCGCGAATTGGAGTTCGCCGCTGTTTCACTCACCCCATGGACTCTTTACTTTGATGGATCGCGTACTGAACTCGTTGCAGGTGCCGGGATCGCCATCGAGAACCCTGCAGGAGACTGGTTTTCTTAGTCCTTCTAGCTGGATTTTAAATGTACAAATAATCAGGCGGAATACGAGGCGCTCATCATCGGATTGGAAATTTTGCTGGACTTAGGGGTCCACGAGGTTCAAGTCTTCGGCGACTCCTTATTGGTCGTCAACCAGTTGGTGGCGAAGTTTAAATGCTTGATTTCGTCCATCGAGCCCTACTTGCGCAAAGCGTTTGACGTATTGGACCGGTTCAACGACGTTCAAATCGAGCACATTCCGCGCGAGTTCAACTTCGCGGCGAATGAGCTCACCCAGATTGCCTCCGGCTTTAGCTTGCAGGACGGGATGCGCGAACGACTACTCAAGGTCGAACGACACACTCTTCCTTCTTTTATTGCTAGGGGGCAATATAAGGCAGACTCTCTTGACGTTGTTGCATTAGACTCTATCGACGAAGACTAGCGGCTACCATTAATCGCCTACCTTAAGAACCCTCATGACGCCACTCATTCACGGCAAATGAGGTTTCTCACCCTTAACTTCGTGCTCCGCAATGGTGAGCTTCGCCGACGAGGCGAAGACGGTAATGACTTCCGCTGCGTGTATGGCAACGAGGCCAAGCGTCTTATGCTCGAGGTTCATTGCGGGGTTTGTGGTTCGCACCAGGCAGGGCCCAAAATGCGGTGGTTAATCCGTCGCCCCGGCTATTACAGGCCTACCATTCTCAGGGACTGTATCGCTTTCGCCAAAGGTTGTCAAGATTGCCAGGCTCACGGACCAGTGCAACACATCCCCAACATTCTGTTGCAGCCGATTATTAAACCATGGTCAGGTCGAGGATGGGCGATAGACTTTGTCGGCCTTATTCACCCCCATTCCTCCGAGCAGTACAAGTTCATTATCATGGCCACCGATTTCTTTACCAAGTGGGTTGAAGCCGAACCACTCAAAGTCGCCTCGGCGACCTCGGTTCGCAAATCTTCTGCAACATTATCTCCCGCTTTGGTCTTCCGGAGTGCATCGTGACGGATCGGGGGGCAGCTTTCATGGCCAATTTTGTGGTCACGTTCCTCACCAGCTATGGTATCAAGCTCCTGCATTCGTCCCCCTATTATGCATAGTCCAATGGTCAAGCGGAGGCGAGCAATAAGGTTATCCTCAGTATCTTGCGCAAGATGCTAGAATTGAACCCCCGCGTCTGGCATCTAGAGCTTTACCATACTTTGTGGTTCTACTGCACCTCCAAGCGTGGTCTGACATATACCACCCCATATGCTCTCATGTTTGGTCATGACGCCGTCCTACCCCTTGAGATTCACTTCGCGTCCAGGAACAACACCAATTACTTGGTGACGATTACGTTCAAGCAATATGGCAGGAGCTCGAAGACCTCGATGAACACTGTATCACTGCTTTCAACAATCTCATCCTCGAGAAGCAGCGCGTCGCACGGTCCTATGATAGAGTTACCCGCCGACGGAGTTATGCAGAGGGCCAAACAATATGGCGCGCCGTGCTCCCCCTTGGGGAGAAACCGAGGGCCGGGGCAAGTGGTCTGCTCGGTGGGAAGGACCCTTTATCATTCATCGCATCTTACCCAAGGGGGCATACCACTTGCGCGACCTTGACGGCACCATCAACCGCAATCCTATTAATGGTCGTTTCTTAAAGCGTCATATCGCTGGTGTTTGGGAGCGCAAGGATCCTCCACCTCCTCCTGATCTCGCGACCACTGTTAATAGTGCTACGCGCCATCGCGTTAGCGCTCCGCCGCCTAACACTAGGGGGCGACCAGAGAGAGAAGAATGTGATTAACTCTTCATTTCTTGGAAAACGTACAAAGTCTAACCAAAAGACAAGTACAAGATTGGGGCTTATTCCAGATACCTTAAATAAATATTTGCATGCAATTAGTTGTGCTCATCTCTTCATTTCTTTGAAAACGTACAAAGTCTAACCGAAAGACAAGTATAAGATTGGGGCATATTTCAGAGGCCCTAAATCAAGAGATTCTTCGTTTCAGACTTAAACCCTTCTTGAGGTCTTGGTCATTATTTAAGCCAATTCCTGTGGCCTACCTTTTGAAATTTCGCTTGGCCAAATCATGTGGCACTGCGTTTGACCCTCATTGGTTCACACGAGGGGGGGGGCAGCGAAGTACATGGCCAATGTCAAAAAGCTGGTTCGCTGTCGCCAAGAACTCAAGCAAAGGGCAATTTTTCAATTCATTCATACATCCCCTTGAGCTACATTTATTCGAGGTATATCCTTCGAGGTCAGACGGTTCATTTTCAAATATATCTGTTTTGGCCACACCAGTAAGTCTGGGCGTGCAAAGTCTCATTAAGCGACTGAGGATGGAGAGAGCACCAACTCCACCACAGGGTTCTTCAGATTCGCCTTGCGTACTGGGCAAGGACTTACAGTAGTCCGCCTGAGCGTCACAATATCGATGCTCGATGTAAGATCGAGCAGAGCTTCAACTAGGAAGGAAAGGGAAAAAGACAAAGCTCCAGGGAGCGTACAGGGAAACGAAAGCAAAGCTCCAGGGAGCGTCTGGAGGTTCAACTGTGTTGAATGTTGTATTGTATTTTTGTTAAGTTGTTGAGTTTTGAGCGAGAGAGAGCTTCTGTAAGCCTTCGAGCCCCTTTATATAGTGACTCGCAACCTGTCAGGAGAGGTGCAATCATAATCCAATTCGGACTCGTAATCAAAATACCACAAGGACACCGCCTCACTCGCGTGAACCAATCATCTGCATGACACGTGTCCAGCCGTGTGATTGACTCCGCCTGGGCTACTGCTTTCGCGCTATCCAACTGTAGACTCATACGCAAACTCAACCACTGACATCCTTATCTCGCGAGGTGATACAGTCCTTGTCACACACCGCCCCACGCGCCTCCGCAGCTCGCGACTTTGAACGGACTTTACATTAAAACGGTCCACACGTATTGGCCCAAATGCTATCCAAAACTTATTGCGAGTCTTGGACCAAAATATCACCTCGCGTAGCACATCAACTCATGCATCCAGCTCGCATGCAACTCAAGTCACTGTTTTGATATGTGCGAACTCTGCTATCCAGCTCGCATGATCTCGCTGGTGGGCCATCACTTGTGAATCCAATTATTTTGGGCTCGCCGGTGTGACATGGACTATGAATTTAATTAATATTCACCTAGACATTTACTGTCTAGTAAAAATATTAATTTGGGTGTAAATAATATCTACTCAAGTTACATGCATTTGCTCAAGATACATCCATGCGAGCTACATCCGCTCGAGGTATGTGCAATGTACCATGTCTTCTGAGAAGAGCAGGCAAAGTGTAAGCGGAGTGCGCGTTAAGTTCAAGTTCAAGGTGCCTAGCTATGTTAAGTTCATGATTATCAGTTCTACATGGTACTAGGCGAATCGTACAACAGTTCGCTACAATGCTTTGCTAGGTGCCAAGGCCTATTCACCGGCTTGTTTACTCACACTCATTTTGTATGACCCGAGCCAATACCAGTGGCTTTGGAGCAGCATGAACATAAACCTCTTCAGTCATTTTTGACATACATGACTTCGAGGCTGGGGGGCAATGTTTACACCCAAATTAATATTTTACTGGATAGTAAATGTCTAAGTGAATATTAATTAAATTCTTGATCCACGTCACACCGGCGAACCCAAATAATTGGGTTTACAAGTGGTGGCCCGCTGACAAAGTCATGCGAGCTAGGTGTATAGTTCGCATAGAAGACTAGAAGACGTGGGTTGACTTGGTCTGATGTTTAGCTGCCTACAAGGTGGCGCGAGCTAGATGATACAGGTTGCATGCGAGATGGACTTCGCGTAGAAGTACATGAAGGCGAGGCGAGATGGCTTCGCGTATGAGACTTCGCGAAGAAACAAGAGGCGGAGTCCACATGCACGTGATCACCTACGCCATATTTATCGATGAAGACTCTTTGACATGCTTTGAGGCAACTCATGTGGCCCTTTTATTGAAAAAAAAGCCTTTTTAAAGCTCGCGAGCTTCAAGGGCCCGCCAGATGGAGGCAAGCTTCAGGAGCTCGCGAGATGGTTTGAGTTCGCGGCCCGCGCGAGATAGATTTCCACAAAGACTGTGACACCTCGCAGGATAAGGACGTTCCTAATTTGAGTCCGCATGGGACTCTACAGTTGGGCAGCGCGGATGCAGTGACCTATGCGAAGTGTGTTGCGCGAAATGGACACGCGTCACGCAGATGGTTGGTTCACGCGGGTGAAGCAGTGTCCTTGTGGTATTCTGTTTCAGAGTCTGACTTGGATAGTGATTACTTCTGGCAGAAGGAGAGCTATTATATAAAAGGGCTCGAAGGCTTACAAAAAAGAACACACACAGAACAACTCAAACAACAATACAACAAAACTTTTAACCCAGTTGAACTTCCAGACGCTCCCCGAAGCTTTGCTTTCGCTTCCCTGTTGAAGCTTTCTCTCTACAATCTCCCTTCGAGCCTTTCGAAAACGAATCCTAAGCGCGTCCTCGCCATAGCTCAGAGCCCTGTCGGACTCTCCCCTGATCCCTATTATTGCTCTGCTCACGACACACCGTGAGTATCGAATCGCTTAGTGCTTGTAATTCTTCGTTCGCGAGGTGGCACTTGAAGCCCGCCGTTTGATCAAGAAGTCAAGATCTCGCGCATCTTCTTTTCTCGTCCGCGAGGTGGCACGCCCGCATCCCCTCTCTATTTACTTTGGTAGCTAGTTACCTCTTTATTCCTTACTGAGGATCGTGGCCAAAATAACAATACGTTTCATGATACTTCAATAGCTTATGTGTCGTAAACATTGATATTGCTTTTGTTCAGTACTTATATTTGGTTACGATGGATTTCCTTTCACATCTTTTGTTAATGACGTGTGCCGAAAGTTATAACTCCACTAGATATTGCCACCGAGATCTAGTGTAAGCTGTCCGGGTGCTACCATCAAGTGGAGGGGTTTATCGAAAAAATTATTTGGTGAGTTAAAACTCTACTAGATATCGGTTTCGATATCTAGTGTAAGCTTTATTGGGTTTGAGTGACAATACGTTTCATGATACTTCAGTAGCTTATTTGTCGTAAACATTGATATTACTTTTGTTCAGTACTTACATTTGGTTACGATGGATTCCCTTTCATATCTTATGTTAATGAAGTGTGCCGAAAGTTAAAACTCCACCAGATATCACCACCGATATCTAGTGTTGTCCGGGTGCTACCCATCAAGCGGATGGGGTTTACCGGAAAAATTATCTGGTGAGTTAAAATTCTATTAGACATCGGTACCGATATCTAATGTAACATTTACTGTGTTTGAGTGAAAATATGTTTATGATACTTCAGTAGCTTTTGTGTCGTAAACATTGATATTGTTTTTGTTCAGTACTTACATTTGGTTACGATGGATTCACTTTCACATCTTGTGTTAATGACGTGTGCCGAAAGTTAAAACTCCACTAGATATCGCCATTGAGATCTAGTGTAATCTGTCTGGGTGCTACCATCAAGTGGAGGGGACTTACCGGAAAAATTATTTGGTAAGTTAAAACTCTACTAGATATCAGTACCGATATCTAGTGTAACATTTACTGGGTTTGAGTGACAATATTTTCATGATACTTCAGTAGCTTTTGTGTCGTAAACATTGATATTGCTTTTGTTCAATACTTACATTTGGTTACAAGGATACAAATTTGCTCCCCACCTTATTTCCCCACTTTCATCCCCACTCACCTATATGCATGACACATGTCTCATTTTCTTTAATTCATCTAACCATGGTTAACAATATAAATCTAAAATTATTTATTTAATTTAAATTTGTAAGATTGGGTATTGGGTTTTAAGGTGTGGGGTTTAGGGTTTTAAGGTTTGCGGTTTAGGGTTTAGGGTTTTAAGGTTTGCGGTTTGGGGTTTAGGGTTTAGGGTTTTAAGGTTTCGGGTTTCGGGTTTGAGGTTTAGGGCTTATTCTTTTATCATAATTAGACATAGTTAAGTAAAACCCTAAAACCCTAAACCCTAAACCCCAAACCCCAAACCTTAAAAGCCTAAACCCTAAACCTTCAACCCTAAATGCCCAATTTCTCAAATTTAAATTAAATAAATAATTTATATTGTTAACCACGGTTAGGTAAGTTAAAGAAAATGGACATGTGTCATGCATTTAGGTGGGTGGGGATAAAGGTGGGGAAGTAAGGGTAGGGAGCAAATTTGTATCCCGGTTACAATGGATTCACTTTCACATCTTTTGTTAATGACGTGTGCCGAAAGTTAAAACTCCACTAGATATCTCTACTGAGATCAAATGTAATTTGTCCGGGTGCTACCGTCAAGCGGAGGGGGTTTATTGGAAAAATTATATGGTGCAACCTGCACCGGAGTTCAAACTCTAATAGATATCGGTATCGATATCTTGTGTAACTTATACCAGGTTTGTGTGAATATGTTTCATGATATTTCGGTAGTTTTTGTGTCTTAAACATTGATATTGTTTTTTTCTTTTTCAGTACTTCAGTAACTATTTCTTATTTTTACTGCATTATTTATTTTCTAATTGCAGGGATAGACATTGTCTTCATCACTTTGTCCAAAGTGACAATCGAGCCGGCTGGTAAGTTCTTTACACCAACTACACTTCTAGCATTGTTTTTCTCAGTTAGTGAATCAAACCCCTTCAAGTCAAACATTTTTTAATTCGTTTATAGATTGATGCATCAACAAGATAATGATTTGATTGTTCTTCCGTCCAAAATCATTCAAAGCAACTTATATATGTTTCCTCGACCTCGGCCGCAAACCTCCCGTCGATGAGTTCTCCTCACCAACTACACTTTTAAAATTGTTTTGTCTAAGTATAAGAGTGTTTGAACGATTGGGCAAGACAAGTTTTAATATCAAATATTTTGAAAAGTTGGGGAGTGTATAAATACTTCTCCAAAGAGCGGGAACAATAGCAAACGGTTCCAATCGGCAACAGCTTTCAAATTTGCAAACATATCTGGATATTTCTACCACCTCACGCCGACAAGCTCGTCCTCTTTCAAGGCTGTATATTCCTTTAAGGCTCAGTATTTGGGAGAGGAATGTTAGCTCTTGAAATCGGATTATAAAGGCAACTCCACAAACAAACAAAAAATTAAAAAAAAATTTAATAAATAAAATAATGCATCTCGGAAGTCCAAATGTATACTTGAAAAGTAAGACAATTTAGGTTTGAGTTAGAGTTTCAACTCTTAAATATAGTTCCGACTTTTGAGTTCCAATTTCAATTCTTAAATATAAATGATCGATAAGAATTTCTGTAATCAACTCATTAGAAAAACAAAACTCTAAAGATGAATTGGATAGTCCAAGAGCTATGTTATTGTTTGAGTTGGACATCAGCGATTTAGCATCTAGCTTAATTTGCATCTTAATGTAGTATGTCATTGTTTCCACTCCAAGGCATCACCAACTCAACATGATTTGATCCATCAATTTGCTAAACAACTCGGAGATTTTGGCCTCTCCTTGTTGGCAAGGAAGTGGTAGAGAGATGTTGCCGATGATAGGAAGGTGAATTGTGAGTTGGAGATCGATGCGGTAGTCGATGTTTTTATCTACAGAAATGTCATTTGCCAAATTTATAGGCATACTATATGGCACCTTCGTTAACACAGACAATATAGACTCTGCTCCTGCCTTCATATACACTGGCTCCTTCAATTTCCCTGATATAGGTTCACTGCACATAAGGAGAAACAGCATGTCAAAATAGAATTTTACTTTACTGAACTGTGAAGCTAACCATCGACTTTAAAGGTACTTAAACTATGGTTTGGGAATTTGGGTGTCTGCTGTAGGAAAAGAGATGAAGATGAGTCTGGAAAAATATGAAAGAAGCAATAAAATTTCTCTAAGTTCTTACTAGAACATTTTAATGTCTTACAAGTGCACGATCTAAGGAAAAGATCAAACAATCTGGTCATATGATAATACACAAGATTTCTTTTATAAACAACACATTGATCAAACCTGCCACTGATTTTCATTTTGAGAGAGGCTTGACTGACAGGCAGAGAAAACAGAAACGAGTTGAACACTGAGATCTTGAAAAGGAGATCCATGGAGTCGAAGCTCATATCCTCTAGCTGAAGGCCTACAATAAACGCAGACCTCCTTTGCATCTCAACCAACCTCGCCAAAACATAACCCCTGGCCTTGTTCAGAATATAATTCTTGGCATTGGCCAATAACTCTGACACTTTCATATACAGAAAACTAAAGATTTTAGCTGTTGAAGGCAAAAACAGAGACATTTTATTGAAATTTATTTTGAGCTCGGTTGTCCTGCCAAAGAGTTTAGGTGATATATATGCGAGGAAGCAATACTTGGGAAAGAAATGATGCTTTCCTTGCAGCGACCCTTTTTTACAGTCCCAAAAGACACATAAAGAACTAGTTCTACTGACGGAGAATTTCATCTAAGCATTCTTATGGAAGCAATTTTCAAGCTTCCTTGTTTAACAGGACAACTACATTCCACGGTGCTTTCCCATCTCATATTGGTTCCTGTTTTGGTAACATTTCCATTGTTTGGTTCTTCTCTGACCTATTTTTGAAGAAGAACAATGAAGTTTCATACTTTAGGACTCCTCACTACTAAAGTTTCCTACTTAACTTCTTACAACACAAGTATCATACTTGTGAATTCTTTCAAAATCTCACATTCGCCTCATTATCTTTTGCTTCGTTGTAGTTGTGTTAGATTGTTGGATAAAGGTGCTTATTGTAATGGTAACAAGAAACGGTGCAGATGCTCATCACAAGGTTGTGATGGTTATAAGAACACAAATTCGTAAACCATATTCTTCATCTCTATAACTTTATAAATTTATTTTCAAGATTTCATCCTTGCAGTTACAACTTCAATATATTAACCCACAAAGTGTTAACTGTGATCAGCTGAACAGAGTCAGGAGTCAGAACCAGCAGGGGTATTACAGAAGCCAAACATATCTTTTCAACAAAAACATATAGGAAATCTTGATATGAAGCACAACATACAAAGACAGAGAAGCTTGAAACTTGGGGAGCTCAACCAAAGAGGCTGGTGAGACTGGGAAGCTTGATCTCTCCCTTCTTGGACAGAGGTATGGTGAAGTTCCCAATCACAGGAAGGTCAATGGTGAGACCCAATATCAACTCATAATCAATGTCCCAATCTGCCCCAACATCCTTACACAAGGTCGCCAACACACTATGTGGCACCTTCACTGGTACCTCCAGAATCGTAACATCGTTTGCCTTAATCGATCCAGGGTCCGGAACTGTCCCAGCTACAATCTCCCTGAATAAACAACAATCATATCCAATCAAACCCAAGTTTTCTTCTACATCAAGCAATCAAACCCAATAAGAACGTGAACAAAATTAGTACCTGCCAACACATTTGAGGGTGTAGGAGATCTCGCAGATGGGGATGGAGTGATCATAAGGGTTCTTGACATGAACCTTGCCGAGGTACTCCGCAGCATCGAAGCTCACCTTCCTGAAGTCAACATCTGTGAGCTCTGCCTCTGGCTTTTCTACGTTGCCCAGTTTCTCAGTCACGAAGTTCTTAGCCTTGTCAAATATCCCAGCCATTTTCTGAAGCACTGTAGTAACAAGAGAGATGGATGGAAGAAGAAATAGATAGATCTAAGCCGGAAAGTTAAAAGTGGTTTGGGGACTTCGACTTTGTGATTCAGGAATATATAGACACAGCCACACAGGTGGTAGGCGTGGCGGTGGGATTTGTGGGTTCGTGACACGTGTCGTGAGGTTGCCGGAGACGCGTGACGGTGTGTACGTGTCAGTTGTGTTGGCTCCGTGTGTTGGAGATCTGTAAATCCGGCCGACCATAGTTGGAAAGAAAATGGAGGAGGTGTGTACGGAAGTCATGGCTAAGATTTAGATATTTTATTTTGTTCTCGTTACCGTGAACGTTAAAGAGGCATGGTCTGGGCATCTATGAGATAGACCCCAGACTGGGTCCTTGCTCTCATGTCGACATAGGCTCGCCATTGGATAGGTGATTGTTGATGACCTTTGGCCAAGGATGATCTTATGTTCTAATTCAACCAACTACTCCAAAAATAAACTCAACCCTTCTACCCTGGTTTCTTGAAAAAAAGTCATTATTTCACTATTCCGTAAAAAATACATACTCTATGTCACATAAGTTTAATGTAAATATCATTTAAGCGTAAAAGCTTCTGGAACGAGCTTCTGAGGTAAAGAAATAAGAGATTTTCAATGACGACAGATTAAAATGCTAAAAGAACAAATATAACAAAAGTTTTACATGCGCACGTCTTAGACTGATTAGCACCAAATTACTAACCAAATTAGAGGAACTAGCAAACTATATATGGAGGGATTACATGGCTGCAGGCAGAGTATTTTTTTTTTTTTTTTTTTTAGAACCCAGTCTAGCTGGGAGGCTCAGCCCCACGCCGATTTTATATTAAATAAAACAAGAAAAATTACATAATTCGAAAAAGAAACAATACGATACGGAAACTAAGAAAAGAGAATAGGGTATTCTCATCTCTTGTACAAACCAAAAGGAAAACTGGTAGACAAAACATATAAGTAGTCCATATAATTTGGAGCATCGAAACAGCTGTGAACACCAATCTCAGCTCTATAAACAACCTGCTAGATGAGACTGCAAACTGATGCTGAAGATAATAAGAGACCGCCAACACCAGACAATCACTATTAGATCTGTCATCTAATTAGCTCGATAATTCGAAAACTCTAATGCATCCCTCAAAAGGAAAAGAGATACACTAGGAAGAGGAGATACATGTCAAAGCAATGAAGAACCCAAACCCAAATTTTCAAAACCATCAGCAATAGTATTTCTTTCTCGAAAAACATGAGAACAACGAAAAATCATTGATCTGATATGGTTCATGCAATTACTCCATGCTATTCGAAGAGGCGACAGAGGAAGAAAATTGGATGACAACAGACATGTAAGCATGCTCGCACAATCACTCTCTAACCATAAATTATGCCACCCTATCTGAAAAGCTGAAAAGCGAATTCAATCCCAATAATAACAGTCATTAGTTCAGAATAAAAAGCAAAACGATGCCCCAAACCTTTAACGACCCAAAGAGTCCCGAAAAACTCCGCCACAAGCAGCGGGACCTGGCTGCAAGCAGAGTTTAGTTTGCCTAGTTTACCAAGTACGAATGAAGATTCAACAAGTGAATCTGGGAGAAAATGATGAGTAAAAGATCAACCTAGACATAAATTGCTTTCTTCAATGACAAAGAAAATGAACACTTCACATATAACAGTCTCTTCCAAATGATTATATTAAGCCATTTCTTTGGTCTACATATGAGAATTCTCATAACTTAACTCGATCTTCATAAGATCGAAGGGTTCGACTCTAGCTAGCACTTCCTTTATTCAGTCCTCACCAGTTTATCAATCTGAATCCTTATCTTTTTCTTTGGAATCCTTCTCTTTCTCTTTCGAATCCTTCTGCTCCTCATTTGTTCCAAATATTACATCCTTTAAGGTGGGAAGTTTGATCTCACCTTTCCCGGATAGTGGTATGGTAATGTTCCCAACTATAGGAATGTCGATGATGAGTCCCAGTTCCAACTCATAGTCAATGTCCCAATCTGTAGCAATGTCCTTAACCAAAGTAATTATTATACTGTGTGGCACCTTCACCGGCACATCGATGAGAGTATCGCCGCTCGCCTTCAACGATCCAGGGTCTGGAATCCTCCCGGAAGCGATCACACTGCACAACACCTCACATTAAACAGATCAGATACAAAACGGAAACTAACTATATATACGTTGTGGTCGTGTAGGTCGTGTTGGTCCTGTTGGATGAGGTTCCATGTTTGCATCCCTAACTTCTCCTCCAAGACAAGCAAAAATAGATATACATTCTTTGTGGATTAATTGTATGTGGCTATTGGCTAGAGGGATTCGATTTTGAATTTTCAAATTGAAACTTCGAGCCAAATTTGAAGTTTTTAGGAGTTCAATACAATACTGTAAAATATGAACAAGTGTTAGACATATAGCTGTGCTATATTTGTGATCTGATATATCTGACTCACCCAATCACATAACCTACATTTTCATTTGTGATCTAATATACTAGAAAAATGGTATGAGGATTATGCAGAATAACAAAGACATCCCCTACGATCCAATACCTCTAGCATCGAGAAACCATTTCTCCTATACCCAAGAGTTTTCCGATATACCAACCCCTTTTAGATCTAACCTCATTTACATGATAGCATGGCAGCACATGTTATATATATATATATATAGACACACATATATTATTCGAAACCAACACCAGATCGATGTGGGAAATAATTACATTAGGGAGGTGAATGAATTAAGGAAATACCTGCCAATGCTTTTGAGGGTGTAATCGATCTCGCAGATGGGGATGGAATGTGAATAGGGATTCTTGACGTTAACCTTGGCAAGGTAATCTGCAGAATCAAAGCTCACCTTCAAGAAATCAACATCGATCAGACTTGCCTCTGGTGTTGGCACATTTGCTATCTTCTCTGCCACATAGTTCTTTGCCTTGTCTAACAACGACTCCTCCGTCTTAGTCTCCTTTGCCTCCTTCTCAACCTCCTCCTTCACCTCCTCTTTTGACTTAAACACGTCCAACAATGACCTATCCCTCTTCCCCTCCGCCTCCACCATAATCTCCTTCTTCCCGGCCTCCTCCATCGAGTTAGACATTTTCAAAGCTAGCACAAACCAATTAACCAAGAGATTGAGATATATATTAGCTAGTTGATTGTGTGAATTATATATGGCTTTTGAGGAATCATTTTGACATTTTTCAATTGTCTATTTGAGTCAGGGTTGAGATCTCTTTCCATATCTTAAGGGTTGAGAATGATGAGTGATATGGCTGTGTTTTAGGTCAAATGAGGCCTTTCCATGTACGTACGCTACACCAACCAATTTCCTCTTTTTCAATATTACGTTTTAATTATTTAAATTGACATTATTGTTCTTGTAAACATATATAGGAATACAATGCAAACACCATTGGCAATTGGCATTATATCTCTATGGTTTTGTTCCTTGTTTTTCTAAGGAAGTGTAAGATTCGAAAGTGTACTGGTCACAATCTAATTTAGTACGTACACAATAATCGCCATAAAAAAAAAAATTATATGAAACCAAAGTTGACACACCTATTGTGTGGCTAACATGCTGGTTTCCATACTGAAATACTTGACAGATAGTCTGTCACGTTTTTCAACGTGATCTTCTGTATTTATGTACTTGCTATATATCTTAAGGAAAATGATTATAGGTCTTATTAAGACCTAAGATTTTAGGCCTCAAATATATGTGGCATGTCAAATCACTTAGACACATCACATATTAAAAATCTTATGTCATGTAATACTTAAGTATAAAGACCATCTTACCATTTGGTCCATTTCAAACAATGACTCTAATAAATTTCAGTTTTTCATTGAAAAATAAAACTATTTTTGCTTTCCTTCTTCAAAATATCTAATTAAATATAAAAAAATATAACATTATATTATATATTTATAATACATGTATATTATAAAAAAAATACATGTATATTATATTAATAATCTGTATGTAAATCATTTAGAAAAATTATTTGTATATAAATTATTTTTTGGACGAATTATAGAAAATTTTGATGAATTATATCCGAATTATCTTATATTAGTGTTTTCTTTTTGATGAATTATAATTGCTTTTTGGACGAATTAGGGTTAGGGTTAGAGTTTATTTGACAAAACTAATTATTATTTAAAAAATAGTTAATCTTCATATTGATGTAAGAAAAATTCCTTATATTATACATAATTAGTGGTTGCTATTAATATGTAATATTTGTTTCCATTACCTATAATAAAGTACATTAATATCATTGAATCACCCCTTAAAATGTAAAATGAAATAGAAATGGTAAAATTGGTGATGCAATGTTTTGATTTGGCAAGATATATATATTATGTAACTGACAACTTTGAGGTCATGGGTTCAAACCTCACTGACATATGTAGGGTGTGTGAGTCATTAATAAAAAGTTTAAAAAAAAAAAAGATATATATATTATGTGGAATCGAAAATAAATATTTTTATTTACTTACATGGCATGACACATAGAATTAAGGCCACAAATTTCAGGCCTTACTAAGGCCCTCTAGCACTACCCATATCTTAATTATCAATTTCCATGTTTAAGGAAAATCATTTGAGTGTTATAATTGGCAAATTCTATTCTCTTCTTGAGTCTTGTTTTAAAGAAGAATACACACACTGACACACATCTTTCAAAGATCTTGTTCGACATATATGTGATCATTTTGCTTATGTTTCATACTTGTGTGATGAATGTATATCGATATTGTCGATATATAGAGAGGAGGAGAATAGTGCTTTTGCCGTCGTAGTTCATTACAAACACTTGTATATATTTTCGTATAATAATTAACATTTTAACATGCATGTATATATTAGCTAAACTTGTGATTTGGATTTGGCCTAGATAACAGTATGAATTACAAATTCAAAGGGAGCTTTTCCATTTTCGTGCAAGATCAAAGAACAGAGACGTGATTCAATTAGAAAGCTTGAGATGAAAGGATGGTGGAAATTTGATCTTGGTTGGTGAGGGGGTTACAAGGTGTTATAACAGTTAAAGTGAAAAGTCATAATCACAGTACGCATCATATGTTCGATCATATAGCAAACCTTAGGCAGCTAGCTATATGCACATTTAACTAGAACCTAGAGAGGAATTGCATTTGCCTCAAGAGAGGAGTTAGAGTTTCCATCAGTTTCTCGCAGGGATGATTGTGAGTTCCTTCATAAGTTGTCACCACGATGCTTGTGTCTTTAGATAGCCTCTGAATCTGCTTTTTCACATTACATGTGTGATGCGTGCAGCGATAGTAACTCCTATATGACCATGTTCAATGTCAAAGTAAGAATCAGATCCAGTACTGTATATGAAATATGTTTTATGCTCAACGCAATGAAGTAGAAAGATCATACACAACTTGCTAAAGTTCTACACATTTGGCTTCGAATTGCCACAACATATACCCCTATGAGTTACTGTGAGTTTCTGGATAGTCTAGTTCATAAGATTTATTAGGAATAATCCCATAGTTGTTTCGTCTAGTAAATATTTAACCATTTGGAGTTTCAGATTACTTGCGACAGTCAAACAAATTGGATCGATCATATTCTCCAGAACCAAACCTATACATATAATTATAAATTCAAATTCCTAGATTAATTGTTCGAACAAGCAGTGTTGTTAGAAGAAACGACCATATAACCAAATCATACAATATGATTATTAATATTTCTAACTTGATTCCATGCATCTTTTCAGAATTTAAAACCGTTGAGGAACAATATATTTTAATTTTACTGACTCAAAACATTTTTACTTACTAACCTGGGATATAAGCTGTTCTTGACGGCTTTCTGTCCATATTTTCTCCAACGGTAACCATCATCAAGAATATCATCAGCACTTCGAGTCTGAAATGCAAACCTAGGCCGAGTCGCTTTCCTCATCTTATAACCACCACCTTTCCTCTTTTTACTACCCTTTTGTTCCCGATCATCATCACCCTCAATAGCATTCTCACCAGCGGAGCCAGAGGCAGTACTAAGATCCGCCATACCCGGCACAGCCCTATAGTTATTAAGCTGATCATGACCGACTAGCCCATGATGACCTGCTTGGCCAGAGAGAAGGCTGATCCAGTCAATGTCTAGAGGGTTAAGGAGTTGATGATCATGAGGCTGTAGAAGAGGAAGAGGAGGAGGGTTCAATCCTGAGGGTGTGAAGAGCTGGTAGGATGGGTTTGGCGGTGGCAAGATTAAAGGTAATGATAGCTGCGGTGTTGATGATGAGGTCGGAGGTGGATTCATATGTTCTTGACCTCCTTCCATAATTGGAGGGTACGCTTTGAATGTAATGAGAATGATTAAGAGAAGAGCAGATCGAGAACTGAGAATGTTGGGTGGTGGTTTATATATAAAGCTTCCAATTATCAAGTAGATTGAGGTGGTGGAAGGTGAGAAGAAGTTGGACTTACCCGGCCACTTTCAACGAGAGAGAGAGAGAGAGAGAGAGAGAGATTAGTTTTAGGGGGTTGGAAGAGTGGCTAATAATCTTGAAGGCTTGAAAATGATCGAGGATGATCGCTGTGCTTGTTCCTATGTATGTTTTTAGCAATACTGGATCCCTATCTCGAATTCTTGTAGTGCCCTAGGGTAAAGGCCAAAGCCAACTACATCTCAACTACTTCTGTTCAACTGCCCTTTCAGTTCAGAAAAGGAGAATAGGAGACGTGCCTCACCATACATATCGTTATCATCTATGCATGCTCTCTCTCTCTCTCTCTCTCTCTCTCTCTCTCTAAATTGTGGAAGGTGTTTAAGTAATTGTATATTTAGTTTAATCAGGACATGTTCCAAATAACTGGTTGCAAACTTTAGTTTGATTAGGTACTGTTTACCAACCTGAAGAGACCCACGTAAGAGGGAAAAGGTCTTAATTTGTGATCGAGGCGAAGTATTTTAGCATTTCACCAACCATTTTCGAGCAACAGCAGTCTTGTCGATGCAATCTATTCAGAATGTTAAATATATAGATAGATTTAGTTAAAAAAATTCAGCTCTAATATAAACAATGGAAAATTCGAGGTATAAACCACGTCTTGGTGTAGTATAGGTAGTCGAGTTTCATATAGTATGGAACTCCTGTGTATATTAAGAGTTAATTAGAGTCTCACCTCTCACCAATTTGTGGCCAACAAGTTCGATCGGCCTCCGGCTTCGTGCGCTTATGACGGGAGATTAATCCGGTTTTGTTGGAATACTGTCGTGGACTTCAGTCTTGAATATTAACTGGGTGGGTGTGTTACTATAACTTGCTAAAGTAACTGAGATGGCTTGTTATCTCACTCCCAATTAAAAAGAAAAATGCAAGGTATAGCATATGTACAAGAGAATATAGTAACATGTCTGATTAGCTATTTAGCTTCATCCTCAAGATCATCCTTATAAACAAAAACAAATAAAAGACAAATCAAAATTCATTTTTGGTACTAATAACTATATAAGTACAATATGATCATATTTATACAAAATGTTGACATCCTACTACATCCCATACTTTTAATTAGCGTCTCGTATCATTTTATTGCATGTGATGTTTTATTGTTGATGTTTTTTTTTGTTTTTGTTGTGGTACTCATATTTTCTTTTTATCTTAATCTGTACTCTGTAAGCGGTACATTAATGTAAAGTTCCAAAGAACTCTAGGTTTAGTAATGATCTTGGTCGTGAAATTATAATAGCCACCCTACCGGATTAAGATTATGCTATAGGATAAACACGTACGTTTAATTAAACACGGTTTAATTCAAAGAGTTTTGTCGGTTTCTATTTTCCCGCTCTGATTGGGGATCAGTAGCTTGGAATCCAAGCACATCTGACATCTCACAGCCATTTGCCAGATAGAAGTGAATTGCTTGACAGCCACGCTTCCTCATTTATCCCATTCCTACAGGGATAAGGGTTCCGAATACCACCGACCCTATAAAACCCAGTCATCTCATACCCAAAACGAACCATTCGCTCTTTGTTGCAAACAGATCAGAGAGAGAAAAAGAGAGAGTAGTGATCTTTGTTGAGAAGCAGCAGAGAGAAAGAAAAGAGAGAGCGGCGATATGAAGAGGAAGGCGGAAGTGAGTCTTGGTTCAGGTTACAGGTGGATCAGAGGGAAGAAGATCGGAGAAGGAGGGTTCGGCTCCGTGTTCGTCGCGTTTGCCAAGATACCCCATATCGGAGAACACCACTTGCCCGAGGCAATGGCCGTGAAATCCTCAAAGATCAAGGATTCCGATTCCATTCAATACGAGCAGGAGGTTTACAGGGAGTTGGAAACCAAGGGTGGTTGTTGCCCCTTCATCATTGAGCACTACGGTGAAGAGGTGACTTGGAGTAACGACGGGGAAGAGGTCTACAACTTGGCCATGGAAGTTGCATGGGGAAGCCTTGCGAGGTACTTAAAGATTATAGGTCATGGGTTGCCGGAATACCATGTGAGGCGGTACACCGGTGACATTCTCAGAGGGGTCAAACACATACATAGGTGCGGGTACGTGCATTGTGATCTGAAACCAGAGAATATCTTGCTTGTGAAGAATGATGAGGGCTTTCCCTTTACGGCCAAAGTGGGTGATTTTGGGTTGGCCAAGAAGAATGAGGTTCGAGATAGATGGAGAGGCACGCCGATGTACTTGTCCCCGGAGACTGTCTTGTACAATGAGCAGGAACATGCCAGTGATATATGGGCCGTTGGGTTAATCGTTCTGGAGATGCTGACCGGAGAACGCGCCCGGGAGCATTTCTACCATGGTGACAGCAAGACACTCTACATTGTGGATGGAATGAAGCCCAAAATCCCTGATACGATCTCGATCCATGCTAGGGAGTTTCTGGAGTTTTGCCTAGCCCCAGAAACATGGGAAAGATGGTCAGCTGAGGAGCTCCTCTACCATCCTTTTGTTGCAGATGTTGTTAAGCCCAGAAACTTGGGAAAATGGTCAACTGAGGAGCTTCACAATCATCCTTTTGTTTCAGATGTTGTTAGCTCATAGTTTATAATTTATGTTTAGAGCAATTAATTCAAAGTTCATTTTTAAGTTCAAGCCTTCAAGGGATGGTGTTCCAATTGTTCAAGTCCTACTTTTTGTGGGATCCAAACGCGAGTTGTACGTGTATATAAAAGCTTGCACTTGTTTGAAGATATCTGAATCTAGTTCTTCTGTTTACTACTGTTTCCTCTTGTTTCAAGGTTAAGTTGATAGTTTCTAAAGAGTTATGCAACTGAAAATGGCAGTAGAGCTACTGTAAATTCTTCCCCACATTCCCTTTTCTGCAAAGATGTTGTATGCTGCAAAAGAAAAAATCTTTAACTAAATCTCAAAGTACTGGTGCAGACTACACAACCTACACAGCACAATGGATATGTAGTCTTCATCCAATTTAACACATTTACGTAAGATCAACAATCCAATTTACTTGTAACAAGGATCACTAAGGTGATTGGCAGTTTGTAACAAAGTTTCAAAATTGAGCGACTGATAGTTTCAAACAAACCCAAAATTTGCACATATAACCGAGGGTGGCTTTATTTGATACAACACCGAATTTACTTCACTGAATGACTTGAAGATAAAGAAAAAAAAAAAGTGTGTAACTTGATATAAAAGCCTCAACTCCAACTGTAAGAAATATAGCTCGCAGCACGAGTTCACAGTTACAACACAGCCAAGCTAATGTATTAAGAAAATGGATTTAAAATCACATCCAGAATAAAGAACTAATGCACTAACTGCAATGGAAATCAGAACAAAGGCCTCTTTCCATCTAGCATTCCCATCAGATGGTCAAACACTTGGGTCCCTGAATCTCGTAGACCAGAATGCATATATTCATTAGTTATCCACAACCGAATCCCTGCTATCTGTGAAGCTGTTTCCATGACCAGCTTGAAGTTAACATACATATCTTCGTAATAAACAGCAGCTGCAACAGGCACCTGACAATGTAGACAAAGAGAATTTACTAACAGATGAAACTGTTGATTATTCACATTGTTTCAATCGCAACAAAAAGCAAGAGAGTTTAGATCTCCATATGAAAATGTTATTGCCAGTTGTCATAGCAGATCATTATCGTCGTATACAGGAAGCAAACCTTGTTATTATTTAGTGCAGTGATGTCGTATAATGGAGGCCAATCCTCTTTCTCAGCCAACATATTAGCAGCACCTTTGAATTTTCTCAAAGCATGAATCTCATCAAACATCCATGGGAAGATCATCTGCAGTAGTAAAAGTGCAAATTGTGTTCAGAAGGTCGAATTCAAAAGCAACAATCAACTACATGCAGATAGCTAGGCGCTAGATCATCTGCATTGAGACACATCCTATATGCCAGACAGTTATAAGTCAACCATGTTACACAATATTCATCATCTACCACATAGATTGGTCCAAGTAAGTGTTTATGGTAAAAGTTTACTTTCATGAACAACTAGCAGCATGATGATAATTAATATACTTCGGAGGTCATGACTCCGTAAAAGAGTAAATTATTCTACATCTCAAATGCTTTGGACTGTTTCAGTCCATAAGGTATTTAACAACCGGAGTACTTAAATAATTCAGCAGAGGTCTGTTTGATAAACTCGATGACTGGATTTAAAATATGGCTTGCTATCATTTTGAAAAGAGAATGTAGGAGCCAGTGACTACCTCCCCTGTGAAATATATAGGACGGCCTTCTTTTGCAGCCTGGACTGCATCAAATCTGCCCTCATCTTCAGCCCTTACTGTGTGAGCAGACCACCGTGATGGAGCACCCTTAAAAAAATGAATAACTATACAAATTAATTATTTTTTAAGTTATATATAGTTTAAAGCATATGGACTCGTGAATATAGTACATTTAGTACTGTAAATGAAAGACAATAAAGCAATTACCTGACAGTATATGGACTCGTGCATTAGAGCATAAAGTGGATTGGTATCAAAAGATGACCATTTCTCAAACTGCATAGGTGAAATTATTTAACTTTGATGCCACAAATATTGCAAAACCTTGGATTCAAGATCAATGAAAAACAGAGAATTTCTTACAGCGTCCAAAAAGTAATAGCTGATCTGCTTTGGTGCTCCTGGAACTAGTACAGGATCCCAGACCCTCTCAAACCTGGGTTGAAGTAAACAATTAACTGAATTAAACACTGAAACCGCTGTAGCATATAAAAATCGAGATTCTTCACGATGAAGCCTTACATGTAGTGTAAGCGCTCAAAACCACTACTGGATCCTAAGCCAGAAAGTCCAAGTGTTTGTAATCCCTTTGGAGTTAGGATGCCCCCGGATGGAAGAGGCATCTGCAAAAATAGAAAGGTGGGTGATGGTTGATTTAAACTATTATCTTTAATCGTTAACTCTCAGCATTAGGAACAGCACCAAGATCATATGTTCTGGATCCTCACCCCGCCTCCCTTAGATTCTGACAAAAAGTTAACAACTTCACGAACAATCTCAGTATCTTGTGGATACCTTTTGTAATACTTCTCATTCTGACGTATAATCTGTTCAAAACATGCTCTGTACACGATATCTGCAGTGCATCCATTTCCTATTGGAGGGATACCGCCAGTTAAAAGGACTTGATTTAGTCCTTGCGGTGCAAAACTCAAATAGGTTACTGCACAAAAACCACCATAACTCTGCAAAAGGAAACGGAACTAATTTTAATCCTTGTTAAGTCCCACAGGCTACAGCTCACGACAAGCAAAATATAAGGAATGACTTAACACATAAGCATTCTCTAGAAGCAAAAAAGCACAACATGAGAGAAATGGCTTCGAATATGTACAAGGAGAATATTTATATCTTCAAAATATAGATAAAGTAGGTAGTTATACATATAACAGGTCACTGCAAAGGAAAAGGACCATATCACAGTAGCTGACAGATTACAAGCACACGTAAATTAGTAAATTACTATAAGAAATCATAATTGTACCTGACCCAAAATTGTCCAGCGCCCTGCATCAGGAACTAAACGTACTCGAATAAACTCAGCATCATTTACTATATTATCAGCTCGAAAATGTTGCAAGAAATCAGCCAAATTCACATCGGACTTCAGTTGCAACATTGATGAAGGTGTCAAAGGAGTAGATAAACCTGTTCCTCGCTGCAATGAGAAAAAATTCTATTAAGGCAGTGCAGATCCCATCAAGAATTCCAATTAGTTTAAGTTATGCCTCAACAACCATACCTGATCCAGCAATATAACACGATATTCTTCACAGGCTTTACGCACCCATCCACTGGCTTCAGTTGGTCTCGGGCTTTCAAATCCAGGTCCACCTTGAAGAAATAATAGGTATGGTAGTGGTTTCTCTTCTTTGCCAACTACAACACAAATTGCATTTCGCTAGGTGAGTTATAAAGCCACCAAACATGACTACAAGGAAATCCAAAGGTCTTGTCTGCAACGAATATAAGAAATGCAATATAGGTGGAAAGTTTGTTTGTCATTACAATCTTCCTCCGCATTGAGAGAGAAAGAGCTCACAAGTCATAACTATAAGATACACTTTACACACTTTTCTGATGCTTCACAAGTGCATGCTTGTGCTCTCATGTGGAGTATGTTACTAATTCTGAACCATCCTTGAATGGATATAAAGTCTTATGTACACAACTAAGCTCATATAGCTCAGTTTAGATTAAACATTGAACAAAACAGGAGTGACTGTTGAACCTGATGCTGATCTACCAACTATCATCTCAGCATCACATTTCAACACTCCAGCGCGCCCTTTAATAGCCAAAAAAACATTTATGATCGATCTATTCAGAGTTGTTAAACTCAATTTCTAAGAAAATCAAACGTCTGCACTACATTTAACTCCTTTTCATTTGGTTAATTGTCTTGTTTTCTGCACCTCTTCACATCAATCGAATAACGGCAAGGACCCAACTTTCACATAGTGCCAGTCTGCAGATTATGGACACTGACACTGAACATTTGAATAGTTCAGTCTTAGTGCATAGGCAGAAACCTAAATAGGCCTAGACAGTTGAAACTCATCAGCAGAAATTTACTTCACAGTTGTAGTTTTACCTCCAAAATTACCAACTTCAGTTACTGAGAAAAGTCCGATCGATATTTTCAGTAGTGAGGACCATAATTACTCGCCTGGATTACATTAACCAGATTCAGAGAAACTGATGGAAATTCAAACACTAATATCATCGATTCAGCTCTATACAAAACCAATCAAAACAGCAAGTATTGAACAATCACACCGATTAATCTTCGGTGACGATTCGATTGGAGTTGAATTTACCTGAAACAACTTCGCGAGCGAAGACTGAAATCGTAGACGAAGCCTTGGGATCGGCGGAGTAGTCGAGAGGCACGAAGAAGCGGTGGTCGCGGAGACGGAGCTCCGGCACGGAAAACCAGTCCCCGGCGACGTGGTCTTTGGGTAGGGACATGGCTGTGAATGTACGCGCGGAGGTGCGCTGGCAGTGAAAGTAGCGAAGATTAGTTACGTGGATGAGTGGAATGCGGAGGAGAAGAAGCGAGTTTCTCAAGGAAACCGGTTGCGCGAGAGTTGCCAACATTTTAGGGAGAGTGTCGTCCGAGTCGGTTCTTCTGTCACGTATCACACGTGGCGGATCATTTCGTTATTGCTTGCCCAATTTGAGTTGTCCAACCAAACATAATCAACGGAACAGCAAGCTGCGCAAGTCTATTAGCAACACCATTTGATTCACGGTAAATACGTCGAATTTTAATAGACTGAAAAACATTAAAGTAATTTTTACAAGCACTTATAACTCGGCTTACCTCCGAGAGATCTTCCTCCTCACTTTTAAGAGCAGTCAGAAGGATGGCAGAGTCGCTTTCAATGTCAATGTTCGTCCAACCTTGGTGAATACCAAGCAGAAGACCAACCCTACACGTCTCTGCTTCCATATTAAGAACCGAGTGTGCATGTAGAAAAGGCCTTGCTACTGCAGCAATACCCATGCCAGAATCGTCCCTCACTACTACTCCAATTCTCCCATACCCATTCTCCGAGCAAAATGCTCCATCAACATTTATTTTCAGTCTTCCACTAGGTGGGCATTCCCCTCTCACACGAGGCCTAACCTTTCTCCGAGAAAATACCTTTTTTTTTTAAGAAATAAATCATTCATATAAACGAAAATCTATTACTGCTGAAGCATAATTGCTATATTGATAGCTAAATTTTCCGACTATTGCTAATTTTAGGCTTTGTTGTTGCTGTTGTCCTGGTTTAGTTTCTCTTTTACAAGCACCTTCAATCGGCTATAAAGATTATTTTTTCATATAAATAAACAATAAACTTTGAGTTTTCTCAATTTTCTTGATAGATTATATAACTTTTTGTGGATTTGCAACCCTAGCTTAGTCTTGTGGATCCAAACGTGATAATTCCGCTGCAGGTCAGTGTACTACCCCGAGTAGCACTGTTGTGAAAAAGAAGACTATCTAAAGGATAGATTCTTAATCTTATATATAATAGCTGCTGAGACATCACGCTTGCAATTTATTAATTATCATTGTTATCTCAAAAGAATCCCACTTATATGTTCTCTACAGTGACATTGCAAGTGAAAATTCCCTCGGCTAAGAATCTGACCTGCTCTTTGTTCGAGTACCAATAACGGAAGTGATTGTTTTGCAATTGAATATAAGAGTAGAATCATGATGATGTGTAGACTACGAATTAATGCACCAGAGACTAAGAATATCATATTCTACTATCATCTAAGGCAGATAGAACTATGATAATGTGTTGATGAGCAAGACTAGCCAGGCTATAAGTATACTGAAGATGTGTTCGATTGTTGCTGCTATGACGGAAGAACTGGATAATGACTTTGTTGCTAGACAAAGCTAGCAAGAACCCAGGCATTCGTTGCTAAATGATGAAGATCGAGAAGTCTTTTGGGAACACGTTTTTCGTTTTCTTGATTATATACTAATTTGAACAATCTCTGATCAATCTTTCTTCTTTGAACCGGAATCATTCGCACAATCTATGTTGGAAAACAGAATATTTAGCTTTTCCAAACTACTGGCTAAGTATGAATGACTTGATCCAAAATTATCTAGGCTCGGTCTTTCTTCTTTGAATTAGATCCATTCCAATTATTTTAATTTTTAATATAATTGGGGAAAAGAATATTTAGATTCCGACTACAGTTCTAAACTACGTACCTAGCTATTTATTAGTCTCTAAATCCAAATTCTGATCATACTTGGCATTTGGCTAAGTGTATATGAAGGCTCAAATGCTCAAGGCATATACAAATTTCTCCAAGTGCGTGATTTAGTTTCTTTCACATCGATCCTTAAACTCGCTCTCTCCTCACGTACTGGCTCCCATCTCGTTTGATAAGTGCTTCCATGTAATTCATGATGTGATTGATGTCTTCTCTTTCTGGTAATATATGGTTCCAAGCTATAACATATATACGTACTAAATGAAAGAAAATTGTAGAGACTAATGTTAATAGTCCATGCATGTCACAGAGATTGAAGGATTCTGGTGAGAAGAAATGTTGCAGCTTGGGCCCTTTGGATCAGAAAACGGAGGGGAAGGTTTTGATCATGGAGCTTTCTCAACAGTCAGGCAGGTTGTGATATCTCATACATCAAATTGCATTCGTTCCATCCAGTTCGAATATGATGACAACGGGAGCTCATTTTGGTCGGAAAAGTACGGTAGTTCCTCTTATGACGAAGACACCTATATTGATACGGTTAGTCCAGTCGTAATCCCCAGATTTACAAATATATTAGGGTTTAATGATTATCTATTTTTGTCAACTACAGATCAAGCTTGATTATCCAGACGAATATTTGATTTCAGTTTATGGAAACTATATTAGTTTATGGTGGTTCCCGACCTATATTTGCACCCTTACTTTTAAGAGCAACAAAGAAAGTTATGGACCATTCGGATTCGGATTTGAAGGAAGCCTCGGAAAGTACGGAAAGTCTTTTGCAATCGAATCACCTGGGAATATGATTGTGGGATTTACTGGTAGGGCTTCCAGGATTACGGGTATCCGTGCAATAGGAGCAACCCTGAAATCCCTTGATCAGTATTACCCTTCTCAGACAAGGCTCAGAAACAAACACGATGACGATGAAGGTAACAGACAAATAATTGTTGCCGGTAACCAAGTTATAGGAAACGAAGGCGACCAGAACGGACGTTTCGCTGTTGGAAATACATATAACAAGTACAAAGTTAGTCACTACTATTATTCGGAAAAGTTCAATAATGTCATGTAGTTATGTTAAAATCGATTGTTATCAAACTGACTTTTACCAAAATAAAAATTCCCATAAGATGAGGGTCCAAAAATCATCTTTCTTGTTAGCCCAATTGCACCCATAAACTACAGCCATGAATGACATGCACACTCTCACTATCATTCATTCCTCATTTGAGTTTTCCCAATTTAAGGTCGATCACCCTAAACGCCTTCCGCCGTTTTCCATCCCAAACCCTCGGCGGTGCACTCAGACTCTGCCGGGATAGACATTGCTCTAGTCGGCGACTCGGCTGCTATGGTTGTTCATGGATATGATACCACTCTCCCTATAACATTGGAGGAAATGCTTGTCCACTGCCGAGCTGTGGCGCGTGGGGCTAAGCGCCTTCTTTTGGTTGCGGACTTGCCTTTCGGCGCCGGCTTCTACGAGTCTAGTTCCATTCAGGTACATGGTACATCATCATTGTTCTATTAAATTTGGTTGATATCTTGAACGAAATTAATGGTTGCTTTTGTTATTCAGATTTCCAATTTATTTTGTATCTGAAATGTTGAATGTTTTAAGCTATGAAATTTCATAGCATATCGTTGTATTGAGTTTTGAGAATGTGATTGTTGATTGGGTTTGGGATTGGGTTTGTATGAGTGAGCAATGGGTTGGTGATGCATGCAGTTTCGAATATGAGCAGAATATTGATTCAGCGATGAGGATTTTAAAGGAAGGGGCAATGGATGCAGTGAAATTGGAAGCAGGGGCGCCTTCGAGAATTACTGCAGCCAAGCAATTGTTGAAGCAGGAATTGCTGTAATGGGGCATGTAGGACTTACTCCACAGGCCATTAGTGTACTAGGTGGTTTTAGGCCACAAGGAAGGAATGTTGCCAGTGCTGTAAAGGTCAGTCTTTAAGCATCGGTTAGTTCTTCTCTATTCATGTTTGATTGTTGTAACAATGATTTCGTTGGATTTTTCGGTGCAGGTTGTGGAGACAGCTCTGGCTTTGCAAGAAGCCGGGTGCTTTGCAATTGTATTGGAATGTGTGCCGCCACTAGTGGCAGCTGCTGCAACATCTGCTCTTCAGATTCCTACAATTGGTATAGGAGCGGGGCCTTTTTGCAGTGGTCAGGTTAGTTGATTGTGTAGCCCTGTTCGTCTTGGTTGATGCATGTGTAAAACAATTGAGTATTGAATAAATATTGGCATTTGTGGTATAGAACTGTTAAGGCCTTTGTAGGTGGGGAGTTCAACAACAACATTTACCATGTTTCCACATTTTAGGAACTGTGTTCTTTAACTGTTGCTGGCATATATATGCAAGATTTTTCACTTAGTAGGAATTCAGGTAGCCAGTTCGGTTAGCTGAAAACTACTATGAGCTCAGTCTGAACTCTGAACAAGCCTAGAACCAGAGCTTAAAACATTATAGGCATCAAGCTCGGATAGTTCTCGCTAGCTTCTTCTCTGTTCTTTGTTAGGTCTTGGCATGCCATTTTGCCAATTTTCCTCAATAATATAGACCTCTTTATCTTTTTTTCCTGCAACACATGATTTATTTTCCCTATGTCATGCAGGTGCTAGTTTACCACGATCTTCTTGGAATGATGCAGCACCCACATCATGCAAAGGTCAGTTCTATAGTTGCTTGCCCACTTCCATGAATTTTGTTTAAACAAATTACCATGGCCGCTCTTGCAGGTTACCCCAAAATTCTGTAAGCAATATGCACATGTTGGAGACATCATCAACAGAGCTCTGTTAGAGTACAAGGAAGAAGTCAACAGTGGTGCGTTTCCGGGTGCTTCCCATAGCCCATATAAAATCAATGCTGCTGATGTTGATGGCTTTGTTAGTGAGTTACAAAGGGGATGGTTTTGGACAAGGCAGCATCTGCAGCGGCTGAAGTAGCTGACAAAAATAATACAAGCAAATCAAATTAACCAGTTATACATACTTTACAGTAAGCCACTGAGATTGAGAGTTGCATTTGAAGTAAATGTTTTGCAATTTTTTCATAATAATTATATCTCAAAAGAGTTTCAAGGAACAGAATCTCACCTTCTATATATCCCCTTGAGATTTCTGTCTGTGACAGCAAGGTAATATTTTGAGTTGTAGAAGAAAAGTTGTAGTTCATTTCTAGGGATTCTCATGACTTGAAATGCAACTAATATGACTCAGTAGCTCAAACATAAACGTTTAATTGGTTGGAAACCTTCTTGCGTAATCTTTAATGAACTGAATTTTGATGTGGTTCTTCGAAATCTTTTGGTAAAGTTTTTGCATGTGGTGATATGAAATCTTTCTAAGATCCAAAAACTATTTCGATACTATAAGGATTATGTCACAACGCACGTTTCCTCTCTCCTAACTACAAAAATAGGTTGAGATTTCGGTTAAGTTTCAACATGAATATAAAGATTTCACACATAAACTCTTACTAACTCAACCACTTAGACTTGTTACCAACTCGACCTGCTGGACTTGTCGGCTACCGAAGTTTCTGATTTGTCCGACAGACAACATCAACCGATGCAAAAAGACTAAAGAGTGAAAACATTTCCCTAAATAGATGACACACGAGGTTGGTAGTTCTCTATATTTAGCAAAAATCCCATGTTGGAGTTGGAACGTAGAAACGGTAGAACAGTCTGGTGAAAAACCGCAACGGCAAATATGTGGCGCGCAGATAACACGAAAAGCCAGCCAGCCACCTACTCTCTCATCAGTCTCTCTCACACTCCACTTCCGTTTTCCCTCCTTTTATAGGTGGCGCCACCCCTCCGCCGCCTCCCTTCTTTATATTTATCATCATCATCATTCTATACTCTCACATACACAAAACTCACAACCAAACTCCAACTCCTCTCACTTATCTCGCATGGCTTTCACCGCCGCCGTTTCACGCGCCGCCTTCCTTTCCAGGAGGGCCGGAACCATGATCCGCTCCATGAGCAACGTCCCCGAGAACACCGTCTACGGCGGCCCCAAGTCACAGAGCTCCGACCAGAGAGTCACCGTGACCCAAATCAAGCAGAAGCACAAGAAAGGCGAGCCCATCACCATGGTCACCGCCTATGACTACCCCTCGGCGGTTCACCTCGACTTGGCCGGAATCGACATTGCTCTGGTCGGCGACTCGGCGGCGATGGTTGTTCATGGATATGATACCACTCTCCCTATAACGCTTGACGAGATGCTCGTCCACTGCCGCTCGGTGGCGCGTGGGGCCAAGCGCCCGCTTTTGGTTGGGGACTTGCCTTTTGGGTTCTACGAGTCCAGCTCCGTTCAGGTATGATTTGATTTGGGTTTTGTTTCTTTTGTTGGTTTGATTAATCAGAAAGTTAGAAATGGATAAAGAATATGTTTTTGATTCTTGTTGTTAGTGAAAGGTTTATAGAATTTGAACTTTTATAGCTTTCTTGAATCTATAAAGAATCTGTTGTTTTTATTCTTGTCACTGTAAGTGAAAGGTTTGTAATTTTGGGCTAGAGAGATTATCTTTGTTTCAAAGATGTGAACTTTTTTAAAGAGAGGAGTATGGATTGGTGTAATGACAATTATGGTTGTTGATTTTGGGTGTGGGTTTTGTGTAAGTGAGCAATTGGTGGGTTGGTGATGTTGCAGTTTCAATTATGAGCAGGCTATCGATTCAGCGGTTAGGCTTTTGAAGGAAGGAGCAATGGATGCGATAAAGCTGGAAGGAGGGGCACCTTCGAGGATTACTGCGGCAAAGTCTATTGTTGAGGCTGGAATTGCTGTGATGGGGCATGTGGGACTTACTCCGCAGGCCATTAGCGTTCTCGGGGGGTTTAGGCCTCAAGGAAGGAATGTTGCTAGTGCTGTAAAGGTCTGTGGAATTGGAGAGTTGGTTAGTGTTTTTATCGAGTTGTGTTTGCAGTGTTGTGATTGTGTTGGATTTTCGGTGTAGGTTGTGGAGACAGCATTGGCTTTGCAAGAAGCTGGGTGCTTTTCTGTTGTTTTAGAATGTGTACCGCCACTTGTGGCAGCTGCAGCAACATCTGCTCTTCAGATTCCTACTATTGGCATTGGAGCAGGGCCCTTTTGCAGTGGACAGGTCAGTTCATTTTGTAGCTCTGTTGATCGTTGTTGGTGCATGTGCGTCGGATATTCTTGTGTGTGATCTATTTTGGTCTTAACATCTTTAATGAAGTTTGTTTCAGAAGATAAGTATGTAATTTCTTTCATGTTTATGTTGCTGCAACTTGAAATTCTGCGTCGTAAATGACTTTTTAGGCATTTATAGGCTCTAAGATCTGTAGTCTTCTTCAAGACTTCATGGTCGGTTTACATTGATTGTGATTCATTAGTAGGCATATATTGATTCTGATGTAACTGGTTGCAAATAGTAGGAATTCAGGCAGACAAGAGGAGGCTTACTTAAAACTTGTAATCTGATCTCAGCCTCAAGCGTGTAACAAGCCTAGATCCAGAAGTGTGTCACAATTTATTCAAATGGCTATAGGCATCAAGCTCCAACTTATTTATTTTTTTCTCCCTGATAACCTGTGGGTTTGGAAGAATTCGTGTTTTTTTTCTTTTTCTTGTTTGTCAAGGGTTTTTGCATGCTAATTCTTCATTGACATAGTTCTCTTTTTTTCGTCTTCCTGGCAATACATAATATAATTCCCCAAATCATGCAGGTGCTAGTTTACCATGATCTTCTTGGAATGATGCAGCACCCACATCATGCCAAGGTTAATTCAACAGTCAAATCTCCTTAGTAATCTATTTCTTGTCATGAATTTTGTTTAACAAAGAAGTATCTTCTCTTTTGCAGGTTACCCCTAAATTTTGTAAGCAGTTTGCACAGGTTGGAGATGTCATCAACAAAGCTCTAGTGGACTACAAGGAAGAAGTGACTAGTGGGACGTTCCCAGGTGCTGCCCACAGCCCATACAAAATCAACCCTGCCGATGTTGATGGCTTTTTAAGCGAGTTACAAAAATTGGGTTTGGACAAGGCTGCATCTGCGGCAGCTGAAGCAGCTGAGAAGATAAATCCAAACAAATCAAAGTAACTGGTTATGACCCAGCCTAGTTTATCTTTCAGCTAGACAAAGGCTCGTGTGGGTAAAATTCCAGTTGGTCAAAAGTTGGATTTTGAAGTTTAGGATCATAATACGAGAATGTGAAATATCCGATGAGTCTTGCATTGTCTTCACAATAAGAGGGTTATCTTAGACTAGTTTCAAAGAGCAGAATGCCACCTTCCTTTCCCTTTGACATTTCTCTGTAAAAGTATAGGTTTCCAATGTACGAAATTTGGAAAGGTTGTTCTGGTTTAGAGTTGTGTCTACAATCTGAATGCAACTCAAGTTATCAAGATTAGAAGCCACTATAGAATCATTCCTCATCTGCCCATACAAGTTGCTCTTGGAGCTCTATGTGAACACTCTTGGAATACGGAGTGCAGGATTTGCTTTTTCATATTCCCCATTCCTTGGGACAAGAAAGGCTGCCTTGCCAAAAGGAGGGAGATGCATATGTTGTCTACACAGTTTTCAGCCCTAAACTTACGATCACTTGAAAGCTGATCTTTTATGTTTCAATATCCAAAACATCTTCAATTTCATTATAATTATGTCGAAAGTTTTACGTCCATGAAAATAAATGTGCCAGACTAAAAACATGACGTAAAACCAAGAAATAAAGCGACAGCCGAACCCTGAACCTCTCTGAGGTCAAAAATGAAGAGTGTATCACTCTCAGCCTCAAAATCCCTCCTCCACCGTCTTAAACCCCCAGTCTTCCTCCTCATCCGCCACCTCTGCGCCAATCCCACTTCCAATCCAAACCCACCACCCCAAAACGACGACGTTTCCTTCGCAACCCAATTCCTCCAACTCCTCCAACCCGATCAGAAATACTGGAACTTGGACCGGCTCCAAACCCTCCTCTTGTCCGACCCAACCTCCCCTTCACCTCACTCTCTATCTTGGGCATTGCAGGCCGTTCTGGAGCTCACATTGCGAGAACCCATCTCCAAAAAGAAGCTCTTTGAGCTCTATCAGATGGTGAAAGAGCACAATGTGGAGCTTGAGGTGAACACTGCAGCTCTGCTTATTCGGTCTTTGGAGAGGGGTGGTATGGAGGAGGAGGGTCTTGTTGTGTTTAAGGAACTCGATTCGGAGTTGAAGAGCACGCACATTCGCAATGTGGTGATTAA
Organism: Fragaria iinumae; assembly: GCA_009720345.1. Lineage (NCBI taxonomy): Eukaryota > Viridiplantae > Streptophyta > Magnoliopsida > Rosales > Rosaceae > Fragaria > Fragaria iinumae. Next base: position 16,792,419 of record CM019123.1, on the reverse strand, counting down.
GATGTTGGTGAGTATGGGGCGAGTTGATGACGCACTGAAGGTGCTCGACGAAATGCTTGACCCGGAAGCTCAGTTTCGGGTTGATGAGATTACAGCGGATATTGTGATTGGATCGTTGTTGGGGAAAGAGAAGAAAGGGAGGGGTGTTGGTGAGGAGGAGATTGTGGGTTTGGTATCCAAGTTTGGTAAGCATGGTGTGTTTCCGGATAGCTGGATACTTACTAAATTGGTGACTGTTTTGTGTAGGAATGGGAAGGTTAGTCGCGCTTGGGATGTTTTATGTGATGTCGTGAAGATGGGTGGTGGTGTAGAAGCTGCTTCTTGCAATGCGGTTTTGACAGCGTTGGGAACAAGTAATGATTTTAAGAGGATGGAGGAGGTTATGGTGAAGATGGAGGAGATTGGCATTAAGCCGAATCATATAACATTTGGTTTGTTTGTTAATCATTTATGTAAGTCTAGGAGAATAGATGCTGCCTTGGAGGTGTTTGAGAAGATGAGTGTAGGAGTAGAGGGGGTTTCGGCTAAACCAGATGCGATAATAATCTATAACACTTTGATTGATGAACTTTGTAAAGTGGGAAGGCCACAAGAAGGATTGAGTTTGATGGAGAAGATGAGATGGCAAGATGGCTGTGCTCCCAATACTGTTACTTACAGCTGTTTGATTGGTGGTTTCAACAAAGTTGGGGACATTGACAGAGGTCTTGAGCTCTTTGAAAAAATGAAGGAGGAAGGGATACCACTAAATGTGGTCACCTTCAATACGTTGCTTGATGGTTTGTGCAGGCATGGGAGACTGAATGCTGCACTTGAGTTCTTCAAGGAGATGCAGAGGGATGGTCTGAAAGGCAATGCTGTTTCTTACACTATCTTAATCTCTTCCTTCTGTGATGTGAACAATATTAGCAAGGCAATGGAGTTGTTTGATCAGATGTTGAGCGCTGAATGTCCCACAGATGTAAGAGTTTATCACTGCTTGATCTCTTGTTTAAGCCTAGCCGGAATGATGGAGGATGCCAGCTTTGTTGTTTCAAAGTTGAAGGAGGCTGGGTTCTCCATGGATACCGTTTCCTACAACGTAATGATTAAAGGGTTCTCCGGGAAAAATATGCCTGACAAGATTCATGAGATGATTGAGGAAATGGAAGCATCTAGAGTGAAGCCTGATAGCGTCACATACAACACCTTGCTTGCCTACTTAAGCAAAGCTAGGGACTTCAAAGGTGCACATAAAGTACTTGACAGGATGATGGATGAGGGTATTGTTCCCACTGTTGTCACTTTTGGTACATTGATTCATGCACATTGCTTAGATGGCAATATCGACAAAGCCATGATAATCTTCAGAGACATGGGTTCTAAGTCAAAGATACCTCCAAATACTGTAATATACAATGAGTTAATAAATTCTCTCTGCAAGAACAATGATGTGGAACAAGCTCTTTCTTTGGTGGATGATATGAAGGATAAGGGGGCGAGACCTAATACGCAGACGTTCAATGCCCTGTTCAAAGGCCTTAGAGAGAACAATTTATTAGAGAAGGCGTTTCAATTTATGGATCGAATGGTTGAACAGGCCTGTAGACCTGATTATACAACCATGGAAATTCTTACCGAATGGCTTTCTTGTGCTGGTGAAATAGAGAGGTTGAGAAAGTTTGTTCAAGGATATCCGGTTTCTACTGCTGGTTTCGAAGTGACAAAGGGCGAAGCCTTGGTGCCAACAAAGTTGCAGTGCCAGCAGAAGGCAAAGTTGCAGTGCCAGCAGAAGGCAAAGTTGCAGTGCCCGCAGAAGGCAAAGAAGAAGTGCCGGAAGAAGGCAAAGCCAGTTTCTACTGCTGATTTCAAAGTGACAGAGGGCAAACCCTTGGTTCCGACAGAAGGCAACACCGCTGCGTGCCGACAGAAGGCAATGCTGCAGTGCCAGCAGAAGGCAAAGAAGAAGTGCCAGCAGAAGGCAAAGCCGGTTTCTACTGCTGATTTCAAAGTGACAGAGGGCAAACCCTTGGTTCCGACAGAAGGCAACACCGCTGCGTGCCAACAGAAGGCAAAGCTGCAGTGCCAGCAGAAGGCAAAGAAGCAGTGCCGGGAGAAGGCAAAGCCAGTTTCTACGGCTGGTTTCAAAGTGACAGAGGGCAAAGCCTTGGTGCCAACAGAAGGCAACACCGCTGCGTGCCCACAGAAGGCAAAGCTGCAGTGCCGGCAGAAGGCAAAGAAGAAGTGCCGGCAGAAGGCAAAGCCGGTTTCTACTGCTGATTTCAAAGTGACAGAGGGCAAACCCTTGGTTCCAACAGAAGGCAACACCGCTGCGTGCCGACAGAAGGCAAAGCTGCAGTGCCAGCAGAAGGCAAAGAAGCAGTGCCGGGAGAAGGCAAAGCCGGTTTCTACTGCTGGTTTCAAAGTGACAGAGGGCAAAGCCTTGGTGCCAACAGAAGGCAACACCGCTGCGTGCCCACAGAAGGCAAAGCTGCAGTGCCGGCCAAAGGCAACACTAACATTATATAAGTTGTTCAGGGCTAGGAGAAAGCATAAATGATTCTAATCTTGGAGTCTTGTGGTTGTGTTCTGGTTCATTCTGGAGTATCTAATTGGAGAACCCTAACTTCACATTTGTGCGCTTTATCCCAATCTATGCTAACATTTATCCTGTCCTTGGTGAACTGCTTCTATCCTTCCAGTTTTGAGATTAGGTACTCATCATGTTTGCTAAACTGCAGTGGAAATCTGGTCTTTGATAAAGAAAAAGAAGCTGCAAACTGCAGAGAATGAGTTTATTATTTCCTTGTATGATTCTACTTTTCGTTGTTCCATTGCTGGTAGCTCTTAAAATCTGTGAGTTTCTGGTGAATCTATATTCTTAAAACTTTTGTCATAATCAGTCTATTTTGAGAATGCTTTTGTTATAAGCTGATAGAAGTTTTGAGTTAGAAACCCTCTGATCATCATATTCCTAACCAACATGATGCTTTTCATCACCAATTTTACCTAGCAACATGGTAAAGGAGCAAGATTCCCCTCTGCGTATCATCATATCATTTTGTGCAACATGGGTAAGCGATTACTGAAAAGCAGTGTTGAAACCCTGATTACAATACAGAATCTGCAACATGTATCTTTTTACCATGCATTCATTGGAAAGGCAATTGATTAAAGAAGCTATTTCAAATGAGAAGCTGCAACCTGTTGGTTGAATCCAAAACTTTACTATTATAGTTTCATGTAACTTGAGTAAGAATCAATCATACCTCAGTAACTTCATGTCCTTGTTGAAACTATTCACACTTGACTTGGTAAATCTAGGTTGGTTATGTGTATCAATCACCAAGGACCTCAAGTCCTTGCTCCCTAATGAGTAATGACACCAACTAGCCATGGACAATAAGATGATGTTGATAGTTCATATAAATAAAACTCAAATCAAAGTATATATGTCAAAGAAAAGGGATTGGACCATTTGGACCATATTAATCAACCAATTAAACCTATGCTAATCACAAAATAAATACACATTAGAACAAATGAACAGCAAGAGATTATGAACAAAGTTCCACTATTCTTCTTTGTAGTAGCTAAATCACTACCATTAACTTTACTCCCAAAAGTCTCAAACCAAAAATAAACCAATAATTGAAGAAAAGATGTTTCATCTAAAAAATAAAAATAAAAAACTAGAAGCCTTTTTTACCCTACTAAATAACCCTCCTATTTAACCACTGTTAAAATCAAAAGATTCCACCCATAGTTACACCCCTTTCTCTCTCTAACCCAAAAAAAAAAAACCAATATTTTTGTCCAAAGAGCTGACTTTTCTCTACGAATCAGATACTACTGGCGGCGGTGGCAGTACTCCATGGGCCGCCGAAGCTCGCCGTAGAGTGATCGGAAAAGTAGTCTCCGGCCAGACCTTCCAAACCCACGAAGAAATCATCGCTCACAATCGTATCACACACCCGAAAAAACTCTGTTTCGTCTTCATCAGCCAGAGGACTATGTTTCTCTTCTTTAGCATCCATCATTGTAGTGCTCCGACCAACCTCCTCCTCCGCTGACGTGGCCGGTGACGACGGAGAGCCGCCCTTGGCCTTGGTAGAGTCACCGCCTGTGACGGAGCCCGACTGAGGAGAAGAGGCAGGCTTGTGACGCGTGGACCCAGCAAGAGAGTTGCGGTGAGTTGGTGCAGGGTGGTTGTGCTCCGCCGTGTAGGTGACTATGAACATTCCCGGGTCGGATCTGTGCCGCTCCACTTGCTTCCGGGCCATACAACCCTTTGAGCTGCTGCATCTGTAGTAGCCTCTGTGGGATTCAAAGACCAAAAACCCATTAAAGCCAAAAATTAACACCAACACAAAATTGAATGTTCACCTAAAGATTTTAACTTTTTTTCATGAATGATTTTAAATTAGTATTACGAATATGAATATGAATATGAAAATGAAAATGAAAGCCCACCTCGGATATGGTGATCCCTTGATGGGTTTCTGTCCGTATTTACGCCATGCCCAAACATCAGAAGACAGAGACTCTGCTGGTACTTGGCACACTTTCTTAAGCAGGTTCTTTCTGCAAAGAAATGGAAAGGTTTCAGAAACCATAAACAAACCAAAATCATGAAGACAAAATTTGGAAAAATGAGTAGTCATTAGATTGGTATATGAGACCAAAGTTGCAGTCTTGTACCTCTTTTTGGACCTCTGTGTGGGATTAGTGGCAGAAAGCTTAGGCTGATGTTTGTGGAGTTGTTGATGGGAGGAGAAATTAGGCTGTGGGGTGATTTGTGGGGGAGGAGAAAGAAGAGATGGGGTGTGAATCTTGTGATGAGATTTGGGGAAGAATGGCTTGTAAAGATCATGCAGTTCCTCAATTGCACTTGTGGGTTTAATGGGATCTGGAACAATAGGAAGAACAGAGAAGGTTTGGGTTTGTGTTTGGGTTTGACTAGTGCTGTTGGAGACAAAACCCTGTTGACCAAATGAAGAAGAGAGGAGAGGGCTAGAGTGGAAGTGGTGGTGGTGATGATGGTCTGAGATGAAAGAGGTGGTTGCCTTTGTGGTGGTGGTAGTGGCGGTGGAGCAGCCTCTGACCACGGCGGTGAGATCCCAATCGTCTTCCATGTTTGATAAAGAAAGAAAGAGAGACCAGAGGCTTGTGAATCTGTACCTTGTGTCTCTGCTTCTTTTTTGCCTATCACTGTAGAGAGAGACAAAGGAGGGCGCTGACTTTTGAGAGAGAGATAAGGGTGTAATGAGTAGGAGGAGAGGAATATATATATATATATATATATGTGTGTGTGTATAGAGAGAGAAAGAGTGGAGTGGTTTTGGGGCTAGAGAGGGAAAGAGAGAGGGGTTGGCATCTCTTTGGCTCTATGCTTTTTTTCTCAAGTGGGAAATGGAGAGTGGTTTCTGGTTTTGGGGTTGACAATAGGGAAATGTCAAAGGGCGGGTTTTGATTAAATTAAAGGAAAAGTGTTTTTCCCACACGGTGTTATGGGGAGTGGTGCTCGTGAGTTATACCGACAAAAAGAGAAGTAATAAGATAATAAAGAATTTTTCTTTTAAATAAAATAAAAAATTTGGAAAGGACAAAAGTGGAAGCCAGTAAATTAGGGGGTTGCTGTCAAAATATGCTTTTGGCTAAGAGATTATTTTGGGTGGGTAGGTAAACAAAGTTTTTGTGCCTAAATTTCGTTCTTGATTAAGTTGGCAAATGACAATTAGAAACTTTTAAGGGATGAATTTGTGGCCGATTTGTTCTAATTTAATATTTTGACGAGATTTGGTGATTTATAGGATTGAATCTAGTCTATTCTTTTTACGGCGTAATGGTTTAATGAATTTATATCAATCGAATAACATGTGTCTTTTGTCATCTTTTATAAATAACAAGCGAACATTGTTTTTAATGGTAATATGTTTTTCCTAAAGAGAGTTCTAAATTTTAGTAACCAATTTTTTTTTTGTAACCAAAAAAAATTTTAGTGTGTAGACTTGCGTTTTGGTTGTAAACTTGTAAATACACTTAAAAATGCATTTACGAATGAATGACTGAAATGAGTAACCGTTATTTTCTTAATTACTTGACTATATGTTCTCTTAAAAGAAGTACTGAGTACATGCATGTGTTTTGAGTCAAACTTTGGACTTCTTCAACTGTGTGGACCAAACCAGCTAGCTCCAATAGATCACCAATATATATCTTTGTTTGATTTTTGTTTTTGGAGAAAATTGGAAGATATTAACCTTGACAGGGTTGTGATTTGATGCGTGACTTTATGATCTAAGCACTTCTTACACTCCAATATTTGTAGATATACTTGACTCCATTACAATTTGTGTCGATCCGATGCCATTTGCAAGTTAGATTAATTGAATCAGAGTATACAAATCAATGAAGATTCACAAATTTGATGACATACGAATCATGACATAGAAATTGACTCGTGGTGTTAGTGGTGTGCCTTTAAATGGAAAAAATATGTTAGCGACATCTCTCATTCGATTTCTTTCAAATTCTCGATATTCTTCCTTTATATGTATTGTAATACAAATAATGTAATAGTCAGTGATTAATTCTAGCAATTCAAATACTATGTTATAGAGATCGAACAATATGGTCGGAAAACAAAAGATCGAACTTTAATGTAAATTAAAACTATAATTGAAATTTATTTAGTCTTTGTGGTTTGAAGTCGACATTTGTTCAGTACTTATGATTTTATTTTAATCTAAATGGTCCATAAAGTCACGATTTTTCATCCAGATGGTCTTTCAGTCAATTTTTTATGTTAGAATACTAACGTGGCCGTTAAAGACATTGTAATTTTTAACGTTCACGTCAGCAATTTAACTGATAAAATTGACGAAGTAATTATTTGGATGAAAAATCGTGACTTTAAAAACTATTCAAATTAAAATAAAACCATAAAAACTGAACATATATCGACTTCATACCACAAAAACTATACAATATTTTACCCTCAAAACTATTCAGCTATACCACCAATTTAAACATATAAACTTGCATGTCATGAGAATCAAAATGGTACTAAACAGATGTCTATTTGTCTGATACAGTATTATGACTAGAAAATGCATCGATACCACACTATATTTTGGGCGATTCACAAAATTGAATATCATAAACTTATATTTTCTTTCCCTTTAATTATGCTACTTTAATTTTCATTTCTTTTAAATCATTGTATACCAATGTTTAAAATAACGAAAGCGGGAGATGAGGCGTCGGGTTTGAACCTCAACCCTTGAAAGCCTTGAGGCGAAAAGGCGAAGGAAAGCCTTGAGGCGAAAAGGCGAAGCCTTTCATGCATTCTAATATATTAAATAAAAAAACTAAATTATTTATTTTCACCAAAAGTTTTAAGGTGAGAAGATGGTGTTTCTAAGACTCTAGGTGCTTTTACGAGAGAAGACGGGAGAAGTCGCTCACGAGTGAATTGAAAGAAGTTAAATAACCTTATTTTTACTCTTTGAATTTTCACCAAAATGACGTAGTTTTAGGGTAGAGAAAAACAAACACACACACAATTAGCGCGCCTCACGGCGCCTTGGAGCGTCTCAAGTCACATTTTCCACCTCGTCGCGCCTTTAAATCGTCTTTTATGACAAAAATCCTTAAGAGAGGGCTTTGAGACAAAATTGAGAAGCCTTGCCATGCCTTAAGCTAATTTTTTTTTTTTTTTTTGAACATGTGCCTTAAGCTAATTTAAACATTGTTATATACTTGATCACATAGCTGCATGTCAAATTGATGGAATTAGTTAACGGTTATACACCTCTAAATATGGAAACTTGATAATGGAAGCTATATATAGAATATGTTTTTCTCTTAACTAATGGGTCTTTGTCTGTTCCTACTTAAAGAAAAACCCAGTCTTAAACACACAAACGAAGCCATTAGCTAAGAAAAATTAGGCTTTCATAATCACTCTCTTAAACCACACTTAACCAAATAATTCCTTTTTATTTGGGGTGCATCGGGCAAGTTTAATTCCCATTTGATAAAGGAGAAAAGGCATCTGTTCCCTCTTTCGGGGTTTTGATTCCCTACTTCTCCCTTCTTCTAGTCCTTGTCTCCCTCCAAAGCAAAAGCCACCACCAGCACGCGGCGCCAGTTTCCCTCGTGAACGGCACGTGCTCCCTCAGGCCCCCCCCCCCCGCGTGTTGCGCTGCCACGGCGAGTAGGATCCGATCGTTTTACGTCAGCGCGTGTGGCACACGCGGCGTTGACCAGGCCTTGGTTGCGATGTCAAACTTGTGGAAAATGTCAAAGCGGTGATCTAACGGCAGGAACGACAAAAGTAAACGCGAAAGGAAAAACGACGGCTCACAGCGCGGGGTGAGGGTGACGTGGCGTGACGACAGAGGATTTTGTGGTCCCGGGTTTCTGATCTGAGCCGTTGATGTTTTGACACGATGAGTGAGGGCATGTGAGGTTGAGAATGGGTAGACGTGGGTCATGGGTGGCACGAGCCATTGAATTGCAAGCGTGTGGGGTCAAGTGTCTCAAATTGTAGTTAGGCAAAATGAGACCAAGAAAAAATTCATATAAAATCAAATATGGAAATAAAAAAAAAGTTTGGAAAAATAGGGAAATGAGAGGCATGTGACAATTATTTTAGGGAAGAAAAAGTCCGAATTATGATCTCATCGGTGTTCATCGTAAGAAAAGCTTAAATATAAGATCGCATGCTTGAGTTAATCGGTGTCATTCATAATTAGTGGATATTTTGTCTCAAAGAACTTTGATATGACTAATGGTAGATCAACAACAAACATCACGTGTTGAAGAATCTAATTTTAAATATGGAAAAAAAAATGGAGAAATCAAATTAAACAGTAGATTAGGGATATGTTTTTGGACGTGAAAATCGTGATTAATCTTTCTAAGCAGTATGGTATATCATTATATCAATATATCATATATAGATATGGTTGAGGAATGAGTCAATCTGACCTCTTATTAATGTTGTCAATCTGACCTTTCGAGTCCACATATAGTCTTTGTCTTTACTAGCAAATCAGCCACCACCCCTTCTTGCGACTATGGAAAAATAGAAACAATAGAAAAGGGTTGTTTCAGTCTTTCAGATAACATCAATAAAAATTCCAAAATGGGATGTATGATGAAAGTTTGTCACCAACTCATCTAGAGATGCAACAAAATGAACATGATTTTTTGAAATTATCAAACGAGATCATTTTGATTTGTTAAAAATACAAAAATATTATTGTTGAATGATCTTTCACCGCGTGACATTTCTTCTCGTCTTTTTTCCAACGCTATCAACTTAACATTGGAATTTACATGTTCTGTCTTTATAATCTTCATTCCTTCGGCGAATTAGCCCTAAGAAGGCTAAAAGAACGTATTTCATAGAAAAATCAAGATGTACTCTTTCTTTCTTTCATGGGAAAACAACCCTAAGGGTACCCCCAACCCAGAAGCTCAGATAAGATCATTCTATAAGCACAAAGACCCCAAGCTTGGAGGAAGTGTGAGCAATTTGGTCAGGCTTACATCACTGAAATACTAAAGCAGAGCTGGCTTTCATTTCTTCTTTAAGACAATTTGATAATTGTTTGACTTTGACAATGGCAATTGCTTCCTCCCATCAATTCAAGTAGTTATGGGGAAGACCCACAAGTGGTATAGTATACATTATCTCACTTTGTTGTGTTGTATAGACATTGGAGCTTAGATACTTGTTATATTAATATGCATATATCCACATGCCATGGGACAAATCTATAAAGGCTCCAATCTAAGAGATATTTCCCTTATTTACATGTGTAGGCTAATAATGACAGTATAGGAAAGTTCCTTTTGGCCATACAATTTTGGAAGAGTTTGCTAATGATCTTGCCCAATTTTGTAAATACATTAGATCATACCGAGTCTTGGAAATACAATAGATCATACCGGATCGAACTTGTAATCGTAGTTCTTGATTTTTAATTTCTTATTATACGAGTTGCGCGTTATCACTTTTAATATATCATCTGTGACAACTTAATTTTGAGTTATCGTCTTAAATAATATATATTTTTTTTTTTCGCTTGAAAAGTTTTACTTTAAAATTTGTCATTAAATATTTTATAGGAATATTGAGGTCAAATCTTGTTAATTTCCTACCTTTTGATCGAGATCTAGCTATTGATTCATTTGATTGGATTTGAATGCCTCACTCATTCCAAACCAGGTTCCTCCTCTCTTCTCCACACTTCTTTTTTGAAGAGATGGGTATCGAACTGAAAAAGATCAATTCGTGTCAACACCACCATCTTTTCGGCTGAGAAAAATTGAAGCCAAGGGAGATTTCTGATGATGATGGTTCATATTCAAGGATGGTGAAGCATTTTAAGACTTGGACCACCACCAAAACAACCTAATCATGTCACAAAACCTGCCGTCAATCTTTGGTATTGTTCAATCTTTGGTTTTGCTCCTAAAACTTGATAATCTTGGTTGAGAGCTGTGAAGCACTATGGATTAGATTTGGGGTTGGCTACCAGTGAAATAAATTAAATTTATTTTAGCCATTAGGATTACTCCTGTCATAGTTGGATTGGATTCTTGTTCATGTATATATACGGCTGACTTCAACATATTTTTGTTCATTCTCCATTTGGGTTTGTCAATGGTCAATCTTATCCGCTGTGCCGTATCTGTTTCTATCCATTTAGAGGTTGGATTATATATATAGAGAAGGGATGTAGGATTCTCAGTTGCTAAGCTTGTACCAGGGAGAACAGGTAGAAATTAAGTTGGGGAAGAAATGATGACCATAACAACACGAATACAGAAGACTTGTAGCGAATGTTCTTGTGAGCTCCATAATAAGATATGATTCTCCTTGGTGTTGGTAGATGCAAGGCTGAACAGAAATAAGAGCAAACCTCAGGGCCACAAGAATTTGATATGATATGATTGTGGCATTTTCCATATCTTTGCACCTGTTCTGTCATGTTTGGTTGCTTTCACTAGGTCCATCCTAAGAGAGGAGAAGAGGGTTAATTTGTAATGGGATTGGCACAATGACATGTGTGTGATATATAAGTAAACAGACAGATAGCTATGCAACCAAAGATGAAGATGGCATTAGCAGCAGCCACTCCCCACTCACCTTTCTACATCAATCATGCACCATTTCTGATTAGAACTCTAATCCGGCCAAGAGAAAGAGATAGAAAGAGAGCACTTTATCAGGGAGGGAGGTGCCTATATAGCCAGCAAAATTTATAGGAGTAAGCCCACCACAAAGGGGTATTGCCCTGCATCTGCATCACTAGCTTTACCTTTATCTTCATTCCTACATGTGATTTTACTTCACAGCCACTTAATTTCTGGAACTTCCCTTTTGCACCTCTTGTTTTAGAAGCAAGACATTGTGGCCTCTGGTATTAGCAGAGTCCCTTACAAGTAGCATAAGTTTTGAGTGAAACCCATTTCATAATAGTATTACGTGTTCTACGTACAATTAAGAATCGATGCCACTACTAGCTGAACAAGTTCAGAAAGAAGTTGATGTTGAATGAATCACCAAATATACTCAACTTGAAAAGACGATGGCAAAACGGATATCCTTAGGAATAGTGTAGATGCTGTTTATCTAGATATGGTTAACTGTTCACAAGCAACTGAAGTGATTTTGTGTGTTGTAAGTGAATAATGGTTTTTTTTGTGTGCTGACCATTTTGCCCCTACTATTTTTAGAAAACCACAATATTTCCATTAACCCTATATATATATATATATATGTATATATATATATATATAAATGCTTCTTTTATATGCTTCTTTAATAAATCAAATGCTTCTTATATATACTAAATACGAAATCCCTAAAGCCCATAGATGCCAGAACAATGTCTGTTTCAAAACTCCTTTTGTCTTAATAAAAAATTTAACAGATAAAATAATTTTACGACTTCCTTTCATTACTTTGATTTATCCTTTCAAAACCGAATATGATGGTATTATTACCTACCCTTTTAATGAACCAGTCAAATTTGCTTTTCTTTCTAACCCTGAAATCCATACTCTAAAAGCATTCCAAGAAAATAGTATTTCAAAAACCGTCAGTTGCATCCAAGCAAAAAATAAACAAATTGATTTTCTTCAAGAAGAGATTAATTTTAAAAGAATTGAAAACCAACTGCAAAATTCTTCTCTTCAGCAAAAAATCAAAACTTTTGAAGAAAAAATTACCAAAGAAATATGCTCTGATACCAAAACACACGAAAGCATATATAAGAAGCCTTTGATTTATTAAAGAAGCATATAAAAGAAGCATTTGATTCATTAAACCCGAATAAAAGTTTACAACTTACTGATTGAAATCAATGCATGAATAAGAGGCTTGGTACATGAACTATCTAAGAAGGAGAGGTTCTGACAAGAGAGAAAGGGAAGAGAGGAAAAATGAAAGCTTGCCTCACTATGTAGCTGGGGGCTTCTATAAATAGAAATTACAAAGTGACTGTAGATGAATAGTAACTTGTCTGCCACGAGTGAATAGTAAAAAGTGACTGTAGATGAATAGTAACTGGTCTGCCACGAGTGACTGTTGATGAATAGTAGATTGACTATTGCTGAATAGTAATTTGTCTGCCACGGATTTACTGTTGATACTTTCGGTGGAATTTGGACCTGGACTTGTCTTGACTAGAATTCACCATATGGGTCTTGGCTGTCTTCATAATCAGCCCACTTGGTTGGTTGACTGGGAGAACTTTCATGACTATGTGATGATGATGATGATTCTGATGGAGAGTGTTCTTCTTCATCTTCTGTGGATAAATTGGCCGCTTGTTGTAATAACTGCTTGGCTAATTCTTTTAATTCATCTGCTTTGGAGGATGAGGATGAACTAGAGTCTTTGTTTTTGGAAGGGGATGGTAACTGAGAACTTTGAAGTTTTAACTGAGAGATCGGAGATGCCGGCTGGATAGAGACCGGAGCTCCTGAACTGGATGGAATAACTGAAAATTCTTCACTAAATTGGGATAAAACTCTGTCAGAATTGAATTTATCCCACCATTTGAAGATCCAAGGAATTTTATATTTGGCCAAGAATTGGAGGGTAGGGGGAAACATTTTCTCGTATTCTGAAAAGGACATGACTAAAGCAAATTTAGTGACTGCATTTTGGAGATTTGAGGGTAGAAGGTCATAAGGGCACCCGTGATTATTCCACCAATCACCGAACCACATGGGGAATTGGCGATTGAACTTTCTATCAAAATTGAGAAACCATGAATGGGAAAAATCTTCTGTTTGGTAGAGAAAGATTTTACTCCATGCTTCAATGTACTCATGATAAGTAAATGTAATGGATTCTATTTTGTGAGGAGTAGAGAGGGAATCACCCCATTGGGATAATGAAATGATACGAATTATGTAAAGAGAATGGTATAATATTTTGGATGGGTCTTTTGGGTCATGGTGAATTCCAAAATATAATGAACGATATTTTCAATCCTTATAGTCATTTTTCCATTGTCTACATTGATGATGTTCTGATCTTTTCACAATCAATTGACCAACACTGGAAACATTTACACCAATTCTTTTCCATAATAAAGAATAATGGTTTAGTTGTTTCTGCTTCAAAAATAAAACTATTTCAAACCAATATTCGTTTCCTTGGGTTCAACATTCACCAACTCCAAATTAGACCCATCGATAGAGCAATACAATTTGCTGATAAATTCCCAGATGTCATCTCAGATAAAAATCAATTACAAAGATTCTTAGGATCTTTAAATTATGTAGCTGATTTTTACAAAAATCTTAGGAAACATTGCAAACCCTTATTTGATAGACTACAAAAAAACCCTTCCCCCTGGACATCACTCCATACATCCTTAGTCAAAGAAATTAAGAGTCATGTTAAAACTCTACCATGCTTAGGCATCCCTCTTTCTAGTTCCTATAAAATCGTAGAAACCGATGCCTCTGAAATTGGTTATGGAGGTATCCTCAAACAACAAATTTCTTCTAATCACCAAGAACAAATTGTTCGATACCATTCTGGAATCTGGAACCCAGCTCAATCGAATTATAGTACTATTAAGAAAGAAATTTTATCGATTGTACTATGTATCAGTAAATTTCAAGATGATTTATTAAATCAAAAATTTTTGGTCAGAGTTGATTGTAAAAGTGCAAAAGATGTTTTGGAAAAAGATGTTTAAAACATTGATAGTAAACAAATCTTTGCCCGTTGGCAAGCAAGTTTAAGTATTTTTGATTTTGAAATTGCATTCATTAAAGGGGTAGGTAATAATACCATCATATTCGGTTTTGAAAGGATAAATCAAAGTAATGAAAGGAAGTCCTAAAATTACTTTATCTGTTAAATTTTTTACTAAGACAAAAGAAGTTTTGAAACAGACATTGTTCTGACATAGTGCAAAAGATGTTTTGGAAAAAGATGTTCAAAACATTGCTAGTAAACAAATCTTTGCCCGTTGGCAAGCAATTTTAAGTATTTTTGATTTTGAAATTGCATTCATTAAAGGAAGTGACAATCACATCCCAGATTTCCTTACTCGTGAATTTCTACAGGGCACCACAACATGAAGCCCAGCTCATCCAAAGGGAGAAATCCCGAAAAATCAGTATCTAAGTCATCTCTCCAAGTTAAGAAAGAATCACTAGAATCAAACCCCAGTATAGTTCCCTATGCAGACCATTCCCCCATTTCATTAGTCAATCAATATAGTGTTCTTGGTAGCACCATCAGTGTAAATAAACCCAACTACCAGTCAGCTCTAGTAAACCAATATGACCCCTACAAGACATATTCCACATCAAACCCTCCAGTCAATTATAGAAAATCATCTCCTTACTTTAATAGGACCGAACAGTTCCTGTTTTATATTGAACCCTCTATGAGTCATCTCAAAAATCCTATCTCTTTGGTAAAAAATTATTTTGGCCCAAATACTCACTACCTTCCCGGTAAACCATTAGCATTCTATAAAGAAATTCTATACAAATCTCAGTCATTATCTATTAAACCAAACCATGACCCAAAAGACCCATCCAAAATATTATACCATTCTCTTTACATAATTCGTATCATTTCATTATCTCAATGGGGTGATTCCCCCTCTACTCCTCACAAAATAGAATCCATTACATTTACTTATCATGAGTACATTGAAGCATGGAGTAAAATCTTTCTCTACCAAACAGAAGATTTTTCCCATTCATGGTTTCTCAATTTTGATAGAAAGTTCAATCGCCAATTCCCCATGTGGTTCGGTGATTGGTGGAATAATCATGGGTGCCCTTATGACCTTATACCCTCAAATCTCCAAAATGCAGTCACTAAATTTGCTTCAGTCATGTCCTTTTCAGAATACGAGAAAATGTTTCCCCCTACCCTCCAATTCATGGCCAAATATAAAATTCCTTCGATCTTCAAATGGCAGTATAAAATTGAAACTGAAGATCATATGGTCTTACGACAACTCTTAGTCAAATGGTGGGATAAATTCAATTCTGACAGAGTTTTATCCCAATTTAGTGAAGAATTTTCAGTTATTCCATCCAGTTCAGGAGCTCCGATCTCTATCCAGCCGGCATCTCCGATCTCTCAGTTAAAACTTCAAAATTCTCAGTTATATTCCCCTTCCAAAAACAAAGACTCTAGTTCATCCTCATCCTCTAAAGCAGATGAATTAAAAGAATTAACCAAGCAGTTATTACAACAAGCGGCCAATTTATCCACAGAAGATGAAGAAGAATACTCTCCATCAGAATCATCATCATCACATAGTCATGAAAGTTCTCCCAGTCAACCAACCAAGTGGGCTGATTATGAAGACAGCCAAGACCCATATGGTAAATTCTAGTCAAGACAAGTCCAGGCAAAATTCCATCGAAAGTATCAACAGTAAATCCGTGGTAGACAAATTACTATTCAGCAATAGTCAATCTACTATTCATCAACAGTCACTCATGGCAGACAAGTTACTATTCATCTACAGTCACTTTTTACTATTCACTCGTGGCAGACAAATTACTATTCATCTACAGTCACTTTGTAATTTCTATTTATAGAAGCCCCCAGCTTCATAGTGAGGCAGGCTTTCATTTTTCCTCTCCTCCATTTCTCTCTAGTCAGAACCTCTCCTTCTTAGATAGTTCATGTACCAAGCCTCTTATTCATGCATTGATTTGAATCAGTAAGTTGTAAACTTTTATTCGGGTTTAATAAATCAAATGCTTCTTTTATATGCTTCTTTAATAAATCAAATGCTTCTTATATATGCTTCCGTGTGTTTTGGTATCAGAGCCAAACGGCCTGATATAGTTAATTATTAAGAATCTCCAACCCCAGGTGGCGGACTACCGCCTAGGAGTGGATCTTGAGTTTATCTATCAGCTTTACTTATTTTGTGGAGTGTTTTGTTTCCTGTCCCTTAATTTTAAGAATTTTTGGTTTTATTTACTTTTCATTATCTCCTTTTAAGCCTGTTATTTTCTTCAACCAAACAATAAGTCCAGGTCCAAACACTAAGTCCCAAGTGAGGCATGAGCGGATGCGGCATGAGCAGTGTAGAGAGAGTGATAGTCTTTAGGATCTTAAGCCAAGAGTCTTAAAACCTCTTATCCTTTTAATTTCGGCCCAGTTTTCTCTTCTCTTCCCAACATGAGTCGACTTTTTAGATCTAACTCAGTCACTTCTAGTTCGTCTAGGTCCTTCCTTAATAGAATCCCAGATATAGTCAACGAAGAACAAATAGAATTCCAGTCAAATGATAACATAGACATGAACGACTGGAATATTCCCAGAGTTCCTAGTCATGAAATTTATAAAAAAAAATGGAGTCTTTCTTCTTTCAAAAGTGAACATCATATTAAATCCGTAGAACAAGTCTATGCCCTCAGTAAACAACATGAAACTTGCCAACTTTTTAGTCCCGAATCAATCAAAAAACATAAAAAAGATGGTCATAATTTCCTCCATATTGGATTAGTCCAAATTGGTGTTAAACCTTTAACTAGAAAAGGTCTTAATGCCTCCATTCTCTTATGTTTAAGAGATGCAAGGTTTACTGACTTTAATGACAGTACCCTTGGATTAATTGAGTCAAATCTGTTTAATGGTCCAGTTCATTTCAATTGTTTCCCTGATTTTACCATTAGCCTTAGTGACCCTCATATCTTAAAAGCTTTAACCCTAAATGTTAAAACTTTAGGTTATCACGTTCTTGAAGGAACCCAACCTTTAGCCTTAATATATAGAATCCATTATAAAGTCACTGGCACAAATATGAATTTCCAAGCTATTAGCAAAAGTCCCAAAAATCAAACTCTCTTAATTCAAAGCAGTCAAGAAAACGCCAATATTAGTGTCCCACACACAATCAGATGGTCAGACGTCCATCTTCCTTCAGAATGGTCTCTCACTTCTCACTAGTGAGAATCACCCATCTAATGCACAACATAGGTTTGCTGATTTAGACTGTATTCAACAATGGCACAGTAAGAATTAATTTTCAAAGCTCCAGGATAAGTCAAAACCCAAGAATTCAAGAAATAGGAAATTCCTCCAGACATTCTTTTGCAACTCCTAGACATTCATTTGCAGGTTCCACAATGTCTAAACGAGATTATGATTTGGATAAAGAAATTAAAAATATTAGGATTAGAGCATTAGAGGAAGAATTGCAAAAACTCAAAATTAAAAACATCAGAACTAGTTCCCAAGTTAGTTACCCAAATTATACAGAAAACGAAACTCAAAATATTTCAGTCACAGATGAAGAGCAAACTTCTCCCACTGCTTCTGAATTTTTAGTTACTCCTCCACTAAATCCTCAATTAAGTACACTCACCCAACCTTTCGTAATCAATTACTCTAAATTAGATAAACATCTTAATTTACAAGAAAATATCCTTAGGAGAAACCTCTATAGGATGAAGTACCCTTTCATAACTCAACGAAAGCAATTATTTAGTGATTGGCAAGCATTTATGCTTGAAACAGAATCTGAAATATTCTTTCTTGATTTTATAGATCAACTAAACAATCAAAAAATTGTTCAAACATTAACAAAAGCAAGATGAAAAACCTCCACTAGCTCGGTCCTTTCTAGTCATCCTCATGTCGAAACAATAGTAATTGATCATCTTAACAGTCCAATCCTAGCCTCACCTTTTAAAATTGCTTTAGAAGATCCAGATACTAAGAAAATCAACCCAGAAACTAAAAAAATTATTGAACAAAATAATTACACAAACCAGAGCCTAGTTACCATAGGAGCTCAGTTAGATAAAATAGAAACAAAGGTTGATAACATATCCTCCAAAGTTAACATTCTACCTCAATCCAAACCAGAAATTCCTTTAGTTCATTTCAGTCAATTAAATAAACCTACTCTCAACCATACTTCTTCCATTCAAAAGATTGAACGAATGCTAGAAAAATTAAAAACTGAAACACCTGAATCTAGTAGAATTGCAGTAATT
Source organism: Fragaria iinumae (assembly GCA_009720345.1). NCBI lineage: Eukaryota > Viridiplantae > Streptophyta > Magnoliopsida > Rosales > Rosaceae > Fragaria > Fragaria iinumae. The sequence continues at coordinate 16,773,909 of CM019123.1, read as the reverse complement.
CACACCCAACAAACCACTTCATCTGATAGCGATTCTAGTACCACTAGCCAAATTACAGAATTAAACCAGATATTTCAAAATTTAAACACAGAATCCTTAAAAATAGATAGAATAATTCATACTAAGAAACGACCTTTCAGGACTTGGACAGAACGTCCTCTTCCTTTAGATATACAACCTAGTAGTCATCTTAACAATCAATTCTCAGTTTTTTCCGATAAAACTTATGAATGGAACATTGATAATTTATTAGAACAAGAAATCTTAAATAAACTACACCACATGTCTATGACAGCCAATAGCTATGTCACTAATCATAATTTCAGCCAACCGGAAATTATTGGCATACTCTCTACAAGATTTACAGGAATGCTTCATTCCTGGTGGGAAAAACATCTCACTCCTGATTCTAGATCATCCATTAAACATGCCGTTAAACATGATGAAGATAGGACTCCCATCTTTGACGATCGCACAGGAATGGGCATTTCTGATGTTGTTAATACTTTATTTTACACAATTATCCAACATTTCAAAGGTACCCCTAGTCATATTACTTCCAGAATTCATGATCAACTTAGTAATCTTAGATGTCCTACCTTAAGTGATTTCAAATGGTACAAAGATGTATTCATTTCTCGAGTTATGCTTAGATACGATAGTAACCAACCATTTTGGAAAGAAAAATTCATAAATGATCTCCCAAAATTATTTGCCCATAAAATCAGGCAAGTCCTTAGTAATGAAATATGTCACATTGACTATGATTCTTTAACTTATGGAAATATAATTACGATCATCCAAAAAGAAGGATTAAAAATGTGTATAGATATGAAACTAAATGCCCAAATGAAAACAGATAAGAAAACAGCTAAATATGAATTAGGAAATTTTTGTGAACAATATGGCTTACCTCCCTTACCTCCTTCAAGAAGAAAAAAGGCAAGCAATAAATTTATTCCATATCATTCAAAACAAAAACCTTATAAAACCAACTTTGAACCAAACAACTTTTATTCCAAAAATAAATTTCAAAAAAATTGGTCCAAAAAACCAAATCGTCAACTAAAAAGTAAATCTTTCGATAAAAGTAAAACCAAATGTTTTAAATGCAATAAAACCGGTCACTTTGCAAATAACTGTCTAGTTAAAAGTACTATTAATCAATTAAAAATCAGCCAAGAGGAAAAACAAAAACTTATACAAACTTTAGAGTTACGAAATACTGATTCAGAAAACGAAATGAGTGAAGATGACATCACATTGATATAATCTTCTTCTCTTGAATCAGATGAACATTCTTCCCCAGATATTACTTTTGGGTGTAAGGATGCTTGTAATTGTAAAACAATCAATGTTCTTTCCAAGCAGGAAGAACAAGAAGAACTATTAATTGATTTAATAGGAAAAATAGATAATCCTGAACTTAAAGCTGAGTACCTTAAAAAATTAAAAAAATTAATTACCCAAGAAAATATAATTAATCCTCCCCCACAAAAAATCAGTCTCACTACAACTTTTGATAAATTTTCTACTAGTAAAAAGGAAATAACAATCCAAGATTTGCAACATGAGGTAAAATCAATCAAGTGTCAAATCCATGCCCTACAACAAACATATTTAGAACTTACGAATGACAATAAAGAAATTAAACAAGAATTAAATTTACTTAAAATAAATAATCAATTTCTCAAATTACAGGATCCCCCCGAAAATCCTCCTCCATATCAGTCTCCTGTAAATAATGAAGCTGAAACTTCTGAAAACAACACTATTAGTATCATACGCCAAATCCAACTTAAAAAATGGTACACTACTGTCCAACTCAAAATAAAAGATTTCCAATTAACAATACCAGCCCTCATTGATTCCGGTGCAGATCTTAACTGCATCCAAGAAGGCTTAATACCTTCAAAATATTTTGAGAAAACAAAAGAATCTTTACGTTCAGCTAATGGAACAAAAATGGATATTAAATACGAAATCTCTAAAGCCCATATATGTCAGAACAATGTCTGTTTCAAAACTCCTTTTGTCTTAGTAAAAAATTTAACAGATAAAGTAATTTTAGGACTTCCTTTCATTACTTTGATTTATCCTTTCAAAACCGAATATGATGGTATTATTACCTACCCCTTTAATGAACCAGTCAAATTTGCTTTTCTTTCTAACCCTGAAATCCATACTCTAAAAGCATTCCAAGGAAATACTATATATATATATATCAATACGATTTTCATCGTGAAGGATAGTGAACTATTTGGGCACCGATTTTAGCACCGTGAACAGTGTGCGGAGCTTTTTATCCTTTTGATGGACTGTGTAATTCTGTATTTACCCTTCATTTCAACTCTAGATATAAATTTTTTTTTTCCGTCACTTCTCACTCTCTCTCGCCCAACATTTCTCCATCTTTCTCACTCTCTAGACTCTTCTCGAAATAGCTCCAAAATTTCTCACAAAGCAGAAGAGTTTAGAGATATTAATATATTACCACGATAACTTATGTGTGATACTATTAACATACTTATTTTTGCTATTAACACACCCTATATATAGTGAGAACCAATAATCTATTAAATTCAAGTGACAAGTTTGTAAATAAAATAAAAATGTATGGATAAGAAAATAGATGGATTAATAGCAATACCCTTTAATCTATTACCCAGCTGTTTCACGGAACTATTTCTGTCATTTTCTCTTCTGCTTTGTATACATACAAATCAAAACAATTTGAGTATTTATATTTTTGGTAGAAATGTATAACACAAGACTAGATGTTTTGTTATATAAATGTTGTTTTTGTGATAACTCTTATACATATATGAAATATGTATAATGTGGATACTATACCGCGCCAAGACGCGGGTATCAACTCTAGTATGATCTAGAAGAAGATTTATAGAGAGAAGGAGCTAGCGGACTATATATTAGAAAAATGGTTTGATATTGCAAATATATATTAATATAAATTGTAAAATTATGAACATAAAAGATGAACAAGAAGAACACCAATGTTACTAAGACACACACAAAGTGAATATTCTAGAACAACTTGCGTTTAATCTCCGGACCAAATTGAAAGTTCTATAATGTTATAAAGTAAAAATCAATTTGACCACTAACTTGCGATTAAATTCAAAGTGTACCCTGCTCCAAGGTAGACTAGTGAACATACTTAACTTTTTTGTTTTTTTTTTGAGAATCTATACTTAGAGCTAATTTGGTATTGTTGTGATTTTTTTATAAAATTATTTTTGATGTATTGTGAATATAATCAGTTATGAATTAAAACAGTGTTGTGTTTAGTAAATATTACTTTTAAAAATGCTGTCCAAACATAAAATATTAATTGCTGTCCAAACATAAAATATTAATTTTCAATGTTTTTATTGACAACAACTTTCGGGTTACTTTTAGATCCTGTAGCAATCCTTGAAAAACTGGTAACTTTTCTCAACCGTGCGCGGTAAAACAAAAGAAGAGGGGTGGAGGGGGGGCCGGGTAACCGAATCAGTTAAAAACAAAAAACAAAAAAACAAAAAACTCGAAAAATAATTAAAAAAAAAAAATCAAAGCGACATTGTTCCAGCCTTGTTTGTCCGGAAAGTACATGAATTCTCAGTTTCACCCTCAAGCATTCCACATCTATTTCACACTGACAGGGGCAAAATCGTCAGTTACGCTATTTAATATTCATCGTATTCTTCGTTCAAGAACTCTCTCTCTCTCTCTCTCTCTCGATCTAACCCAAAAGCCCAAAACCGAAAACCAATCGAAGAAGAAAGACGCAAACTCCGAGTCTCTGCTACTCTCTCAATTCCAATACAGGTGCACTTTCCGTTTCTGGATTCGTTTCAATTTCTCTTTGGATTTGATTTTTCTCTAAATTTTTTAGTTATTTTAGAAGCTGCGAATTTAGGAGCTGTAATTATCGATTCTAGCTTTAACTGGGAGCGAAATGTAGAAATTTTTCAGTAATTTTTGTGTTATTTCGCGGTTTCAATGAGAGTATACTGTGAGAATTGAGCTCGGAAATGAATCGCATTGTGAGTTTTGTAGTTTTTTACTTGTTCAATTTTGTGAAGGAAACCAATGGAAAACTGGAATGGAGTCATTAGAAAACTCTATGCTGAGTGGATTACTGTGTTCTTAGGGTTTTGATTATGTTTTGGATTTTGCGAATTCGTTTCGTTTACTATGATGGCACCAAAATTTTGGTCTGTGTGCTCCATCGACATTTAAAGTGGCAAGCTTTTAGCCTAGAGAAGTATGGATTCTTGTTTTTATGTGACCGGAAAAATATGCACATTTGAGTTAAGGTTAGATTAAGAGTTGGGAATATTGTAGCGGTAAGTTACTTTGTTTGAGCTAGTGAACTTTGGCTGAATATTGTGGTTAGTCTGCCTGTAGTGGATGGACATTAACGCTGATGTTGGCTGTAAGTTGCGATTTTCAGTGGCGGCTTGATTCATTCTGTTGTGTTATTTTGTGTTTCTTGAACTAGATGAAAGAGAGTAGAGATGGAATCAAGAGTGACAGACGGGCAAAAGGTTCTTCAATTAGCTCACTTCCCCTCATCTTGGACATAGATGACTTTAAGGTGAAAAAGAAGACGTGATGTTCTGTAATTTTTGTTGTAAAGCTGGCATTTAGGTAAACTGAGGACTAATATTCTTCAACATGTAGGGCGAGTTTTCATTTGATGCATTGTTCGGAAATCTGGTAAATGATCTCCTCCCATCCTTTCAAGAAGATGAAACAGATTCATCTGAGGGTCATAGCAACATCAGTGGGACTGACAGTTTGCCGAATGGACATATGCGAGCCCCATCAGATGCAGCAAGATTTGCACAGGGAGTGTCTGACCCTTTATTTCCAGAAGTAGATAAGATCTTATCTCTGTTCAAAGATTCTTGTAAAGAGTTGGTTGATCTCCAAACACAGGTATGTCGGGAACAGTGTTGGGTGTAACACTTACAAGTTCATTTCATTTTTTTTTTTTTTTTGAAGTTTCTGATTTGTGCTTCTTCCTGTTGAAGATTGATGGAAAGCTATTAAATCTTAAGAAGGATGTTTCTACACAAGATTCTAAGCATCGGAAGACACTTACTGAGGTTAGTTAGCAGAGGGCTTACATTTTATGTTAATATCTGAAAAATGTTATTCACAATGCATTCCGAGGAGAAAGCAGTGGCCCTTTTCGAAGATCTATAGTTGCAATAGTTTCTACAACATCTTTCTAAGTGGGAAAATGTTATGGTCAGAGCTGAAACAATATATTGGCACTGCATGATATTTGGGTCGGACTTCATGAAGTCTGTGGCAAGAACATTGTAGCTCTGTGAATAACATTTGCCTTCTTTAGAGAAATTATTGCACTTGGCCCTTCACCTATCTTTATTCAATGAGAATGAAAAGTGAGGAATTCATGGAATCAAGATAAAATAGTTCACCTATCTTTTTTTCTAGTTCTGATAAATCTGATTGTATACTACTATAACGAGCTCTTTCCCCCACTCCTAGTGCAAAAACATGTAAGCTATCTACAAGGTTTTTATTTTTTTTTATTTTTTTATTTTTTAGAGAAGCTATCTACAAGTTGATTGAGGATATTTCATGTTCACTGGTTCCGGTTTCAACGCATTAGATGCGTGCGAATTGATATTGGAATACAATTTGACTGTATGAGTTTACATATTATTTCTCAGCTTGAAAAAGGAGTGGACGGCTTGTTTGGTAGCTTTGCCAGGTTGGATTCACGTATATCAAGTGTTGGACAGACTGCTGCAAAAATAGGAGATCATCTGCAGGTGAAGTTTGTCCTATGCTCAATTGCTAATGCACTTATTTCTTCCACAGTTGTAATTAAGATCACTATAGTACCATTTTTTTCATTAAACTTTAGTAATTTATGTTTGTAATTATTTGGATTGTCCTTGTCAGAGTGCAGATGCTCAGCGGGAAACTGCTAGTCAATCAATAGAGCTCATAAAGGTAGTCATGGAACATTCATTCTAGTCTAACCTTTCTTCATAATAAGTTAACAGTTAACACCATGTTGCAACTTATTCTTGCAGTACTTGATGGAGTTTAATAGCAGCCCAGGCGATCTAATGGAACTTTCGCCTCTATTTTCTGATGATAGCCGTGTTGCAGAGGCTGCTAAAATTGCACAAAAACTGCGTAAGATGGCGTTTTTTTTTTTTTTTTTTTTTTAATAAAACAGCTGTTGTTATTTTGTTATGATAATTATTAATGATCACCTCTCTGTGTGTGTGTGTGTGTGTGTGTGTGTGTGTGTGTCTCTCACTCTCTCCCATTCTGTTCCTGTTTTTCTGGAAAGGGGAGTAATAGCATTGGGTAGCTGTCATTTGTTTGCAGTTGTGGTCATGATACATGTTTACGTAGATGAAACCATAATGTATTTGTATCTAACTCATGCAAGTAGGTTCGTACCATGGACTGATAGAGTGAGTGTTGAACTATTGTTATTTCCTATGCAATGAAAAAATATGTATTGTGGTAAGTAGCCATCAAGTGCAGCTGCCCTTTTACCTTGTGAGTATGTAAATATAACATTCCCCCATGAGCATCTAGCAGCCTATAGAATTGTAGATGAGACTCATACCGTCAAACAACATATAGGGAAATATGCTAGTATGTTTTAGTTACCTTGCTTGCCTCTGTTGATGATAGGGGCGTTTGCTGAGGAAGATATTGGAAGAACTGTACCATCAGTCATGGGCAATGCAGCCGCTAGCAGAGGATTAGAAGTTGCAGTTGCTAATCTTCAGGAGTACTGCAATGGTATGATTACATAGTCTACGGTTTTATATATGTTTCGTCTCATTGAATAATTTTGGACCATGTTCTCCATGCAACAATCTTTGATTTCCCTGTTTAATTTTTTTTTTTTTTGGGGTTCCTTATCCAACAACCCTCTCCGGTGAAGTCTTGATAGGGAGAGCTCTTCATTCAGTCCATTACAACTTAAGGAATATAGTTTATCAAGTTCTTTAATTTTATTTCTTTTATCATAATAGAATTGGAGAACAGACTGCTAGCTCGATTTGATGCCGCGTCACAGAGAAGAGACTTGTCTACCATGGCAGAATGTGCTAAAATTTTATCTCAGGTAAACCTAAACTCTATGGCTAAACACCTAGATTTGCCTAGTTTATTGAACGTGCTAAACATGTATTATCATATTTATCATTTAACTCCTAACATATTTGTTCCAAAAAGAAAAAAAGATATGGCCTCTCTCTCTCTCTCATAAACTCAAATGTCACCATGAATAGATAGGTATATTATTCATTTCTTGAATCCATTTTCCTGATTTTGTTAATTTATATTGCGATGCAGTTTAACAGGGGAACTAGTGCCATGCAACACTATGTGGCAACACGTCCAATGTTTATTGACGTGGAAGTCATGAATGCAGATACCAGATTGGTTCTTGGTGACGAGGGTTCCCAGGCTAGTCCTAGCAATGTTTCCCGTGGACTTTCTTCCTTATACAAAGAAATCACAGGTTAAAAATGTCATTGGTTGAAATTGAGAGGTGGAATTCTTCAATATATTTGTTATATCTTTGTTTCTTTTGCAGATACTGTACGGAAGGAAGCAGCAACAATTACGGCTGTATTCCCTTCTCCTAATGAAGTTATGTCAATCTTAGTTCAGGTACCAGGCAGGACCCCTTCAATTTTATTGTGCTTCTCCATTTTTTGGGTCCATGTTATTAATTTTCTGTTGTTTGGTGCAGCGAGTTTTAGAGCAGAGAATTACAGCTTTGTTGGACAAATTATTAGTGAAACCATCTCTTGTGAACCTACCTCCTATGGAAGAAGGGGGCCTTCTATTAGTGAGTAAAACTTCTAGAGCAGTTCCTTTGTTGCTCGTGAAATGTTTGTCTAGTTCATTTAACTTACTTTTTACCTCTCACTGCAGTATCTTAGAATGCTTGCGGTAGGATATGAGAAGACGCAAGAACTTGCTAAGGATCTACGAGCCGTAGGATGTGGTGATTTGGATGTTGAGGGTAATGAATTAATTATTTGAGATCTATCTCTAAGTGGTTCTGTTTCTCACTGTAATACTAGTGTGGATATTCTGGTAATAGTGAATGAAGGGTCATGATATCGATAATACTTTTCACCTGAAATATAGAAAATGAAACAAAGCAAAACATAAAAGGGAAAAAAAGAGCAAGCAGGTTGTGTTTGCAAGCAATCATAAACTCTGGAAAGGCATACCTCAACATGCCAGGAATTTTAGGAATTTACATATCTACTTTTGCCATGTTTAGGGGTAGGTGGGTTCTAATTTGATGGTTATGTATTGGGGCCTGTAACTTCCAAAAATTTCAGTATTTTGTTTTAATAAAAGGATCATATTGCATTATGTAACGAATCTTAGGCTCAGCTGAGAAATGTAACTGGCTAGTTATGAATTTTAGCATTTTTGGGTTAGTCTTCATAATTGCTTTGGTTGAAACTGCTTTGTTCTACTTATCAATTATGGGATCTTCATAGAAACTGTCTGATGTTTCAGGCCTCACAGAGTCTTTGTTTTCTGCTCACAAGGATGGATATCCTGAACATGAGCAGGCCTCTCTTAAGCAACTATATCAAGCTAAGGTTTGCGTGAAATGCATAATTATCTAATTAAGCTCCAGCTATTATTCTGTGTTGGTAACAATGCATAACGTGCGCTATGCTGCGCAGATGGCAGAACTACGTGCTGAAAGCCAGCAGACATCTGAATCAAGTGGAACAACCGGGCGCTCAAAAGGGGCAGCAGTAGCATCTTCCCACCAGCAAATATCTGTCACTGTTGTTACAGAGTTTGTTCGTTGGAATGAAGAAGCAATTACCAGATGCGTTTTGTTCTCATCCCAAGTAATATTTGTTCATTCAAGCTACAGTACAATTTCTACTAATATCTTTTAAACATGTATCTAATCTAGTTTACTTGGGATTCAGGAATTAATTGCCCAGTATCTTCTAAAGTTATTATAATTTCCCAAGTTTTCTTTTGAATCTGTACTCATCTATGTGGGCTTGTGTATACTGTATACAATGAAACTCTTTATTAGATCTCATTAACATGTATTCATAAAGTTACTTTGTTTAACATGAAATTGGAGGTTTCTTATGAGGTATCTTAAATGCCTATCTTCATAGAAAATGACTTTCAAGGACACAGGTACCATTCCCCTGTGGATGAATGGGAAAATCACCTGCATGGGTGCTTGTATGTTATTGCATATTGTTAAGTTTGAAGAAAATGATGAAAAACCTATAAACTGACCGGAGATGGGCAATCTAATATTAACAGTGGTTAAACAAAATATCACTATGTGTTTTAGGTCATGTAGGGATTCAATTATAATAGATTTTTATATTGTAGATATATTACTAGCCTTTTCTATATATTCTTTATAAATGTATATAATATAATTGCTTTTCTTCTTTTTCTACAGCCTGCAACCCTTGCAGCAAATGTAAAATCTGTGTTTACTTCCCTCCTAGGCCAAGTAAGTTGGTTCTCATCTTATTCAAATAACCTACAGATACATGATCTTTGTTTCCTGCTTCTTGAGAAATTAAATTCATGACTTCTTTTTCTTTCCTTTCCAGGTCAGTCAATATATAACAGAAGGTCTTGAACGAGCAAGAGACAGCTTGACTGAAGCTGCGTCTTTAAGAGAAAGATTTGTGTTGGGCACTAGTATGAGTAGAAGGGTGGCTGCTGCTGCTGCTTCTGCTGTACGTCTCTAATCATATACTTCTTGATGCATTCTAAAATGTGAACATTACTTAATTTAACTAAATGCACAGTTTACGAATATGGTACTAAGGATGTGAATGGCTGATGTGTAGGCAGAAGCTGCTGCTGCTGCTGGTGAAAGCAGTTTCAGATCTTTCATGGTTGCTGTACAACGTTGTGGAAGCAGCGTGGCTATAGTTCAACAAGTATGTTGGCAATTTGTCATTGTCTAAATGCATTCATGTTCTCGATGAAATGATCTGATATTTGAGTGCTTACATTGATTGAGATTTTTACTTTTCAGTATTTTTCAAATTCTATCTCTCGACTTCTACTCCCTGTTGATGGTGCACATGCTGCTTCATGTGAAGAAATGGCAACAGCTATGTCAAGTGCAGAGGGCGCTGCATATAAAGGCCTTCAACAATGTATTGAAACTGTGATGGCTGAGGTCAGTTATTAATTTCTTTTACCGTACATTGTAGGTTCAGTGATTCCACCCTACAGTAACAATTAAGTATAGTCATGACTTGGCTTCTTGGCGGGTTCTGGGTTATATGTATGTGTTGACTTGTTCTTCGTGGTTCTTTTATATGCATCTCTTTCTGTCATTTGCTCAGTGTTTCATGTTTTCCATTTGAAACGACTGCTATCAGGTGGAACGATTACTTTCTTCTGAACAAAAGGCAACAGATTACAGATCACCAGAAGATGGATTTGCTCCTGATCATCGGCCGACAAATGCCTGCACCAGGTTACTATCAATGAATAATTAAAGCCTGCATTTTTAGGGCTTTTGCCAACTGAGTCATTGTTTGCTATATTTCTTTTTAATGGAGATAGAGCTTGTCATGAATGAATACCAGAGAAATTCACGAAGTTCTGTAGTCCACAAATTTGATACCTGCATTAATTTGTATGTGATGTTTTGGTCAAACTATTGAATTGGCTTTATGGATATCTAGAACCATGTATATTAATTTTCCAGCCAATTTTGCAGTAATTGATAATCAGTCAACTGTATGGTGCTTTTCTCATTTTTCCTCTCCCTTGCAATATTATCCTGTACAAACATGTTGGCAAGTATTCAGTGGATTAATAATTGCTTCCATTTTTTGGACTATTCAAACAAAATAAACTAAAATATTTCCTGGTCAATACCTAGCCAACTGAATAGGGTTATATTTGAGGATCATAATTTTTTTTCGTGGCCGGAGCATTTAAACGAGCAAAGCTTGCTTTTTTTCTTTTCTTTCTAATAGATAAACCCCCTTTACTTTACTAAGTCTAGTGCCTCTGTAATGTTTTTATACGTTACACTGATCATATGATGATTACTGTTGATAATGTGTTTATCTTCTCTTGGCTAGAGTTGTGGCTTATCTGTCCCGTATACTAGAATCTGCGTTTTCAGCACTCGAGGGTCTCAACAAGCAAGCATTTTTGACTGAATTAGTAAGTACTTGCTGTTTCTCCTGATGCGTTTTTATGTGTTGCAGTCTCTTAGTTGGAACTAGACAGTTACGTTGATTATTGTTAAATAACAGGCAACTGCTCTGACCTACTGTTCAATTGCTTGTTTGCATATAATTGCAAGGCCGTGAATAATACACTGAACGCTTTGAACTGGCTTGGTACAATGATAAATTTGTATCAACACATTTAGCGGACAAAATTCCATAATGCTTGGATGATCCAATGTCATTAAAACTATCGCGCCAAGTGTTAGATCGATTATGACATGAGTCATAGATGATATTTTTCATTTTCGTCACACTTGTTTCATTTCACGTGATTTTAAATTGATATCTTTGGGCTGAATTGGGGTTATGTGGTTTGAATAAAGATGGTTTTGATGTCACCATCACATTTGAACTTACATTATGTTGACTGTTTACCAGGGAAATCGCTTGCATAAAGGGCTGCTAGCACATTGGCAGAAGTTCACCTTCAATCCCAGGTAATTGTACTTTCTCAGATTCATGGCCTGCCAAAAACTAGTTCATATGAATGTTCACGTCAACTGACGAGTTCAATTTGTTTCCCTTTTTCAGTGGAGGACTACGGCTCAAGCGTGACATAACTGAATATGGAGAATTCGTGCGCAGTTTCAATGCTCCTTCTGTTGATGAAAAATTTGAATTGCTTGGCATGTAAGTTTCCTTGAAATGCCTCTATTTCCAGTTCTACCTATTTGGGTTTTAGAATATGAATGTAATGATGAGCATTAATCTGCAGAATGGCCAATGTCTTCATTGTTGCTCCTGAAAGTCTATCAACTTTGTTTGAGGGTACCCCCAGTATACGGAAAGATGCACAGAGGTAACACTTTTACTCTTAAAACAAAAATGTGTAGACCACATACATATGACACTCATTTTAACTTCCCAGTATGATGAAGAATTTTCCACATTTCCTGATTTTTATTTATTTATATTTCAAAACATCCCTGAAGAGTGAAGACAATAGTGTTGGTTAAGCGCAAAAGCATATTTCATGATTATATCTTGTACTTTTTTGTTCCCTTTTAGAAGGTTGTCCATTTGTCGTGATGCAATTTTGGTTTGGATGCTATATCAGGTTTATTGAGCTTAGAGACGACTATAAGAGTGCAAAACTTGCTTCCAGACTTAGTTCCTTGTGGGCAAGCTCAAGTTGATTCAGAAGCTGTACGTTCACTGAATATGACCTCCCAAATTTTGTTTGGTATCAAGGTGCTCCAAAGATGAGGGAACTGACACACCGAGTTGAATTTATTTGGAGGCACCTCAATGAAGCAGGGGAATTGGTTTAAATTGGATTGTTGATCTGGTTAAAGAGCTCATCTTTGGACAGATCACTGAAATAGGGATTGTTTATCTTTTCCATTTTGTCGAGTGTATATTTTGAAGGTACAAATAGGAGGACCTGAAAGACTAGTCTTTTAGATATCTATTTGCTAGGGTTGCAAATTACATTTGATGGTTTTGGCCCTTTTGTAAATGATACCAGTGATGAAAATGTTGTATTAAGTTGTGTTTTTTTATTGCAGTTCAGAAAGTGTTTTATTTCGAAATCACAAGTTGCTTGGGAGAAACTAGAAAGTCACCGTGAACGGCTGTAGTGCTTCAAGTGCACCCACTTAACCAAAATTGGATCGGATAAATAACTTGATTGGTCATGCTAGACATTAGGGGTCATCATTTGGCCCGCGGGCCTAAAAACCCGTGGGTGGCCCGTCGGCCCGAAGGGCCAAAGCATGGCCCAGCCTATAGAAAAGCCTATGTCGGCCTGACCCATATGATATGAGGCCGGGTTAGGGTGGAGGGTTCAAAGTCTCGACCCGGCCCTCGACCCGGCTCTTTACATGCCCATCAAAGCCCGTCCGGCCCGGCCATAAAAAGCCCTTCCCCAAGCCTTATCAATTGTTTTATAAATATTTGTTATGGAGTTACTAGTGATCAAATATAATGTGTAGAGACAAAGAGATAGCAAGACATCATCTTATTCATTGATATGAATAATTTATATAGAGAATTACAAAGTACCAATATGATAATGACATGTTCGGGATGTGTACTCAAGTACTCCGAAAGAACTAGCCGGATTCAGAGAGGAGACGAGGTAACAACATGTAGAAGTCTCTCACTTATCATTAGGCAACCGAATATTGTGGTTTATCTTTTATTTTTATTTTCTAGACACTCTCACGCGGCTTGCACGTGCAAGAGAGAGGAATAAAAATATTTGAGCCCCTCTCCCTCTTTTTCCCTCTCTTCTCTTCCCGCTCAGTCCGCCCTACATTTCAAACTCCGCTCCATTTTCGAGAAACTAGACCTAATCTAATGGCGGAGCCGCCGCCACAAGCGATGACCGCCTCGGCCAAAACCATCTGCTCCATCTGCTACGAAGACCTCAACCCCGTCGCCGAGGATCTCCAATCCATCTCCGTCTGCGGCCATGTCTTCCACGAGCTCTGGTAAACCTCTCCACCACCAATCTGGATCAATCTGTTAGTTTAATTAAGTGACTTTTGTTTTCGAAACCCTAGTTTGCAGCAGTGGTTCGAGTACTCGTCCAACAACAAGTGCAGCTGCCCGGTGTGCAAGCAGAGCTGCAAGCCCAACGACGCCGGCCGGCTTTATTTCCAGTCGGTGGATCCGAGCTCGACGCAGAGAGCGGTTCTTGAGTGTGGGGAGGACACCGAGGCGTTGCGTCAGGAGGTGCAGCGGTTGGAGTCCAGGACGGTTGTGCTTAATTCGGCATTGGACCGCCAGGGGCAGAGTCTTAAGGAGTTGACTGAGGAGGTACACATTTTGGGGTTTTACTGTCTTGACTTGTGAGATTGAAGCAATCAAGTAGAAGGTCATAACTGGTTTCTGCCCTGAATGGTGTTTTTCTTTTCAGCTTTGTTTATGCAAGGAGCAGGCTAAGAAAGAAGTAGCATTAAAGAATGATGCAGTTGCATCAAAGAATGAAGCTTTGAAACAACAAGCATCCCTGGAACGGATGCTTCATATGAAATCTGGGGTAAATTGTACTTCTTTACTTATATTCTGTAGATCAAATTATGAAGAAAATAAATCTTATGAAGTGTTTGTGAACTATTCGTAGGAGCTTGATAAAGTGACAACAGAGTGCTTGAGGTTGCAAGAAAAGAATATGAAATTGGCAAAGGAGCTTGCAGCATTCAAATTGTGAGTGCTTTTACATTATTAGTTACTTCGGTTGAGTATACTGAAAAGAATTTGAATGTTACACTTACCTGAAGGCCCTTACCCAAGCACTAACAGTTAGTGTGATCGGTTTAATCTCTTTGTATTTGTTTATTTTCTACTACTAACATAGCTACATGGGTTTAACTGTAGGGTATCTGACTTTGATCTGAAAGAAGAGGATGTGTTAAACTATGCAGCTCTTGGTAATGGGGTGAACAACAAAGAATCGATAGATAGCCTAAAAATGTCCCTGTTATCACGTGAAAGGTTAGCCGTATGACCTTAAAATCTTATACAGAAATATTATTTTTGTGTGTGGATGAATCAACCTGTTTAACTTTTGTTTGAGTTATTATATCTAAAATATAACTTCAGCAGTTATTGCCTATTCATTTCGCCCTTGTGTATACCTGTATTTTTTCCTCGAGTTTGATGTTGGTTTCTGTGTACGCATACTTCTAATAGGGTTTACCAGGTCCATGCCAAAAAAATGACAGCTAGATACAATGAATTGATGAAAAAGCACAGAGATCTTGCGCAGGAAAAGGCTCGATCTAATGAAGAACTAGAGAAGGTTAAAGAAAAGACGAATACATTAAAGGTGAGTTTTTTTTATGAGTTGATCTTAATTACATCTCATTTTGATTAGTGAATCCTGATTAGTGATTTCTGCCCTTATCAGACAAGGGTGCAAGAATTGGAGAGTGCGGTTGAAGTCAAGGACAATGAAGTTTTGAGGGCTTTAAAAGCTTCAAGGCAAACTCGAGGGGAAAGAGTTATTCAGAATAATGTTAGTTGTAAATATGATTCTGTGTCTGTCAACAATTCATCAGAAGATCAAAGCAAACAGTTTGCTCCAATGCATAAATTGGATAGGATTGGAAACTTCCCAACTGATCCACTGTGCCAGACAGTACACTTCAATTTCATTAGCCCTATGGATGCAAATTCTACTAAAGATGGTACAGGTACCAGTGCTCATGATGAAGAACGAGATATGGTCTCTTTAATTGATGATGATGCTTCAAAATTTTCCACAACTAGACATGGACTTTCAAATGCCAATGTGAAAGACCCACTCTGTGAGCGTAGTACTAGCCAGAAGTCTAGCATGTTGAGATCAGGGCTAGGTTCTGATTCAACCAATGAAACTTCAGTCCATAGGCCAAGAAAGCTGGAAGAGCCTTTGGCCTCAGTTACTGGTAAAATGACTTATATCGCCGAGCCTCCTGCTGCTGATGTTGTAATTCTTGATGACGTAGAAGAAGTTCGCCCGGTGCTTAACATTATAAAGGAATCTCCCATCACACAAGCACTTCCCAGACCAGGTATATCACTTCAGACATATTGTGATATTGCGTTTGATTTGGCCTATTCCTCCACAGATGAGTTACATTTACCATAATAACATTCCCAGATAAGTTTAACTTTGATTGAGTTCCTCTTAAAATGCAGGGGATGCAGGCTCTTCTGGTGGCTTGCTTGGTCTTGATGGAGCAAACAGGTTGGGAAAATGGTGCAAGCAGAGTGTAAACAATGGATCTGTAACAAGGCAAGACTCAGCGGCACATAACAGTCATTTGATTGCTGTAGGAACTGATGGAAGAGGTGGAAGAATCAAAGTTCTGAGATCTCATAATCAATCAACAATGGTACGTTCATCTAGTGTTATACTCTTGTCCAAAGTTGGTTCATTAGACTGGTAGTAGCTACGTACATATCATTTATTTTTGTTATTCTAATCACAGTTATTTGCTAACTAGTCATTTGATTGTTTTTGCCCATAGTTACTTGGAACCAGTAAAATTTGCTTGTGATGAAATCTTAATGTTATAGGGGTATATCTATTACCACCGTTTCAAGTGCTAAGCTCAAGGATTTTCTTTACAAGCAGGATAGTAAGTCGAATTCACGGGCACCAAAGAGATGCAAATATGGAGCTAAGACAAATAGTATGCAGTCCCAAGGGAACTTGCAAATGGAACACTTCTTCCGAAGATCTGGTAAATAATCAAACTGTTTAAAGGTGTGCATATTATATATCTGCAAGGTTGCAATGCTCTTGTTTCTGTGATTTATTAGAGCCAGAAAGAGAAAACAAAGGTTTTCTTGTTATGCTCCGTCCAAAGTATGCTAAGAGACTATCAAATGGAAGAAGCTGATGGCATTCTCTATACTTCCTGCTTTTGAACTTCAAGTTTGCTAGTTCTACTTCAATATTAATTTCCCATTTGTCTTCTCAAAGTCTGACTACGTGGGAAGAAAATCATGTTTCTTATTAGGCTCGCCTCGATCTCATCCTAGTATTTAGCCTAAACTGAACCCTATACAGCTTTCTATAAAACCATTCTTCATGAATCTTTCTTTGGATATGGTATTATTGCTTAGTATTGAAGTTTAAGGCAAAATACTGGAACTATTGCAATCGGAATGGACTTTGTCTTGCATTCTGCTATTTTGTGAAGTGAACGTGATAAATTTTGGTCAGATCAACTCAGAGAAGGCAGCTTTGTACATCAAGTAATAAGTAACTAATAGAATTTCATTTGTTCTGTAGTAAACCCCACGTCTCCCCTTACATGTTGAAACTTCTAGCTTGGTGAATCATGTTGAAACTTCTAGCTTCATGAATCATGATTGATGAATACTTTTCAGTATGTCTTACCGAATTCATGAATTATGTGATTTGAAGATTACAATGTAGCACTCTGATGTCAGTAATGAGGTCGGTAATGATGCAATTACCCACCTGCAATTCACATGCGATATGCTTTGCCCACACCAGTTTTGAAGTTTCTTTAGGCAGGCCTAATTGTAATGGTTGTGTTTCTTGCATACCTCGAGTCTTTTTAATTTCCTCTCGGAGAGGAATTGGGTTCTCGAATCGGATATATTCAATTTCAAGGACTACGATTTAGACTTGGTATATATTGTTAGGTCCAATAGATTAGTAAACGTGCATGGCAAGTGAGTTTGTCCAAAAAGGCAACGTTCTGGATTTTTGACCCGAAAAATACCATGCTTGAAACGAGCTTTTGGTAAATGAAGAGAAACTATATATATATATAGCTAGTTGGTTTTATAATCAGATACTGGGAAACTAATACTTCATATTCGTTCTTCCAATTTAACATATTGTTCTTCTATTGTGATCGGTGCATTTGGAGACAACATAGATACCAACTGTAGTGTAGCATATATATGAGTTCATATTATTTCTTCTTTTTAAAAAAGAAAAAAAATGTTGAAAGTTGAAACAATACTTTTCATTCCGATTTTTGTCCCACTAAATTTTTTAACGAGACCATATGACATAACATCGAACCATTTATCTTAATTAGTTTCTAGATGAGAATAAGTGAACATTTTTCTACTTGTTCTAACGGTATGTGGGCATTTGGTTTGTCGGTGATGTGGTTGGTTTGGGTACATCAAGAGTTTTGGGATTAAGAGTGTTTATATTCTTGCCTTCTCTTGTACATAATTATTCTGTTAACTTGATATTTATACATTCGGACAGGAAGACTAGAATTTTTGAAACTAACTATTTGATGGGTGTAATGCAAGTTATCGAGTCATTTTGAAAGATACGTTTTGTTTTCTGTCGTGGGTTGATAAGGGCTCATTTCAGTGAGAAGTGCTTATCAACTTAGATTGGCAGGCTGCTCAAGAAATTCAAGAAATTGTCTCTAACTTTACCAATCACAGGTGTCGAGAAATATAGCCATCTGACTTTTTTCAGAATTAGAAAAACACAAAACTAGAAACAATGTCAATTGTATAGTTAGTCTGTTAGTGGAAGACAACCAGATTTTGAGACTTAGCGGATCCAAGTTAAACCCTTCACTTCCAAAAACAATAAACGAAGAAGTGAAACTCAGAAGGATGACAAATTTTCTTTTGCAGACCATGAGACCAAGCAAGTCTTAGTTTTCCACCGTAAGAATATTGGTTTCTATTTAACTGATAAGTTTGCAAATCAGTACCCTTTTCTGATGTTACAATCAAAAGAGAATCAAAACCCTAAAAAGCTTTCTCCTATAAACACAGAATAACCAGTTTTATAAAATGACAACGACAGCATAGATTTGAAATCAAAGAATCCCTGTCGATGGATTTACCTTTGAAGTCTCTGCTTTCAACCTTTGAAGTTAGAAATCAACGCCCTCTGCAACTTCCCGGAACAAGTTCCAGCCTTGGAGGTCATCTGACCCTCCATGCGCATCCATACCTTTCCTATTTTTCTTTGTCATGAAAGATAGTGATAATTTACGTTTCCATTCTATTTAGGTGACACCATGTGACAATATTGAGGTGATGTATCGGATGTACTACCTATTGTTGTTATTCCATTTGTTGCTTAAAGATTAGGTTTCACCTCCCAAATGTTCGGATATGACCATGGAAATCAGCTTCAAATTAATATTTTTCACGTGTAAAACAATATGATTCGTCGGATACACATCGCTGTTTCGTACCCAAAATCCCTCAGGTTAATCTTGGTTCGTGGTTGCATCAACTGCATGAACTTCTCAAAGACAAAAAGAAAAATGGGGAAAAGAAAAATCAGGAAACAGAAAGCGTTAGAAATAACCTGTAAATCTATTACAAGTACCGGTAGTACATATTACTGGAGATCAATAACTACGATTGCTTCTGTTTTCAACACTGGTCTGAACGGTACTAGTTTCTCAACCACTATGAGAAGATTTAGTGAAGATCAGTCCCGGCTGCCTGCATAGCACGTCAAAGAAGATCGATCAGTTTGGTTTTTGTGAAACCATGCACTCCTTGATTGTACTGTTTGTTGAAAATCTGTGACATATGAGTCTCTTAGGTGTAAAAGCTATATATGCTTTGACAGCATGAGTAAATTGAATCTGTGGCGATGTGCTACTTAGTTTCTTCGGTGCAGGTGCATATGCAGCTGTAGCAAGCTTCAAACTAAGCTCAAAATGTTTGACGCGAGCTCGTTTCAGGAGTCAAGATCACATATTCTACGTGCAGTCGACATCTAAGAAAGTAACAAGCTATAAGCATGGAGGAGATGGAGAAGCTAGAAAGGGATTAAGCATGCAGGTGGCTGATAGTGATAGTCACCCGACGACCTGCATTATTCATCTTCCGCAGGCAAGGAGGCATCGACATCGTTTTCTGGTCTAGTACTGGTCTCGCTATGAACACACCAATAGAGTGCGGAACCATCTCTGTACGGGCTATATGACACATAATCCTAATGAAATCATTCCGTAATTGCGTATTGTCAAACTGTTCGTAGATAATTGTTGTTGGACATTGGAGAAATATGACGATCTGTCTAAGAGTCAATAAGGATTTAGACATTTCCACCTATTGCTAGCAGAAATCTTCATCATGGTAGAGTGGATTACCCGAGCGACTCGTGAAAACCAAACGGTCACAGTGTTCCTTGTCACCCAAGTTGCGAATGTATATATATTGCATGAAACGATATATATGGATATGAAATTAAAATCTTTGTGAAAATGTGATAACAATTCTATCTTGAAATTAGATTGTGGTTTTGAAATTAATAAGAACACAATATAGATGCATTGCCCGCTGATTTCCCCTCTGTTTCCTTTCTTTCTTCCCAAAGATCGATCCATAATCTAGGTACGTATCCTTGGTTTATCCAGATCAGAGCCCCTTGTTTTATACTTTTATTGCATGAATTCACTAATACCAGTTATATATGATTGTGTCATGCATGATTCATATATAAACGACTAAAATGATGTGTTGATGGTAAAGTTGAGTAACTTCTAAAACTTTCAACTACGAGACCCACATGAACTGTATACGAGTTACTAACTATTTTCATTAGAGTTGATTACTAATCACTAACTAGTTTAGGTCATAATATATATATATATATATATATTTTTTTTTTTTTTTTTTTTGAGAATGAGTTTAAGTCATAATTGTGTCCCATCATGTTGAAGAACATAATTAAGGTAAGGTGGTTTCACATGTTTGCAAATAAATAAGCATTACAATGTCTGCAACTCGATCTGCATCGCCCAAGGGTTTCGAAAATTAATCCAGCTCCAGGCTGCCGACAGGTCTTTTTTTTCCTATTTGAATTGCTTTTTTTTTTTTCTTCTTCTTTTTTTTTTTTGTGTGTGGAAGTTTCAGGTTGAGTTTGATCAATATATGCATGCGCCTGGCTTTGCTCTTTGAACCGTAAAATTATATACGTACGTACACGATTTCAAGATTTAATCCCATGTTTGGGGTTCCAAATTTCATTGTAACTTTGTAATATTACAGAGTTTTGATGAATCATTTACCAACGTATCACTCTACCGTCTCTACGTCACAGATAACAGAGCAATAACTCGTTAAGAAAACGTAAGGATAATTAGGGTTCTCCATATCTTTGATTAGGGTTTTACTGTATCATCTGTACGTGCGTGAAGAAAATTTGATAGGGAAGAAATAGGATTACAGCCAGAGATTGAGACCTGGAAGTCATAGCCACGCCCGGGTTGACCATTGTCCCTTTGACTACATATACATATTTAGGATTGAAATGAAATACCTAAAACCTGTCCCCCAAGTAAAACTAGAAATGCAAGAAAATGGAGCTTCACGCCTCCTTTGAGCTGGCTAACTTTACCTAGTTTATGTAGGAACGCACGACATGCATGCCTATCTACCCAGGACTTCAATTTTGACATATATATATATCTTAGAACAAAAGTCTGATTTGAGAAGAAAATCTGGGAGATTATGATTGATGACGATGACGGACTTCTCCGATCCTTAATAAATAATAACCAAATCAAGCTTGATCTACCGTATGTATTTGAAACCAATTCTAGGTATTAGGTGGATCCCAAATTATAAATTTCCTCACTCACACTCATATGGGTTCACACTCCACACTATGGTCCTTAATTATCAGAGAGCACATCAGCAAATTAAACAGGTAAGTTGGTGTTTGCATGTGTGATCGCCAAACCAGGAAATGAGAACACTTAAATCTGTGTTCAAGCTCAAGCCCACGGTTATAAGATGGAGTTGTTTCTCAATTCTAACAGTAATTTTGATTCGAAATATCATGTCTGCTATACCATTCTCTGGATACGGCCGTGCTATGATCTTAGTTAAAAATCAAATCTAGTCAAATGGAGCAGTATGTATCCATGAAAAGATGAGCAGAACTTGCAAAGATGGACGAACACAAAAGTACTAGTATCACAAAAGCTTCTCGCCAACCCATCAAATTAATCATAAAGCAGCTTGATCGAGCTGCAAAGAAGATCAACTGAGATCTTTGTGTTTCTCTTCCTAATCTTTTAGATTTTCAACCCTTTAATTTGCAGCGTAAGCCACATAAACCTGGCAAAGTTGGACACTCCATACTAATCATGATTATATTATATATTAATATATACTAGCCACCCATGTATACAGAATAAGAAAACAGAATAACTCAATAATTATGCCAAAATTAATTTTACAAGTTAATTACCATGAGTTTTGCTTTTGTTGAAGGAAATACCTTATGTGTGCCGTCAAAGTAACTGACGAGAGTGAATTGTGCAATTAGTGATAAACGGATGTAATTATTTAATCAGTTATTATTATCATTATGTACATTGTTGTTACCTTTGCAATCTCACCTCTATATAAAGATATAAAGAGGAGTTTCAATGAAATGAGTAGACCAATTCATTATTCCCTACAACAGCTTTGGTATAATAAATTATGGCTTAATTATATAAATTATGTGGTATTAGTTACAGTTATGGCTTTATAATCTCGGCCATGTAGGCATGTAGCATTATATTGCTCTTCAAACTCCGGTCCCAACATAAGGGGTTTTTTTTTTTTTTTTTTTTTTTTTCATGATCTTTCTTTTTTGAGTCTATATAAGTATATATTATTATGGACGGCGTGAGATATATACAAGAAGGTCGATGGGGGCAAACATATATAATGCTGCAAATGCATGTTGTTTGGGAGAATAGAGTTCCGTCCGATGCTTCGAAGCTCTTCTCTTCTCAACATTGTAAACTTGAGATATGTATATCTGATACGACATGGTAAATAGTGAAATACTCACTGATGAATACAAGGCTAGCTAGGTAAATGGTGTGAGTCCAAAACTAGTAAATATACCCATATGATAGCAAATAATCAAAATGTGAAAGTGGTGCTTATTAAGTCAAGGAAGGAGTGAAGTGATTTCTATCAAATTCAAAAAGAACAAAACACCACCTTATGGTATATACACGTAGGTGATGCAGAAGTGAAATAAAAACAAACTCTCCCCTTTTAACTAGCAGGTAGCACGATTCCTCATACTAATTTTGTTGTACGTCCAAATGCTCATATCGTCCTCACAGACCACAGAGAGCCACAGACCACGTTTTCATGGCCCTTTCGGTACCACCGCGTAAACCTTAATGAAACTAAAACGTTTTTGGAAACCCCACAATATTTTGTGAAGTCATGTGGAACCTATAAGAAGTTGATTGCCAAACCAGTTGGGAATGAAGGATGGGAATGATAACATGCCCATTCTGAGAAAAGAGAGCAAAGGGTGTGATCTGTATAAACGAATTCAACGTGGAAGCCAATCTTGTGGGACTTGGGGTACCAGAAAGGAACCTAAGGAAAATAGAAATGCCTTAATTACTCGAGTCTTACTTGTATGTGATTCTTGTGACATTTAACTATGTAGGTGCACATGTCCAAAGAACCGCCCAAAAAGTTGTAGTATAGTAGTAGTAGCAGAACACTTCATTCTAGTCAAGACCGAAATCTTAGTTTGTCTCTATTTACGCGTTTAAGATGTTTCACCCATAGAATAATTCACAACTCACTGAAAAACTATTCTATATATCTTATACGCAACAATATCAGTACATTTTTTTTTTCATTCTAATATGGATATCGATAATTTGTTACGAGGTAAAACAAGCAAAGCCAAGAATTCATATACCTGAACATTGTATTTGAAAACCATTAAAGAATTACGTGATACTTTCAAAACCACCTAAAAACTTCTCATTTCATAATAAAGTAAACCACTCATAGAATAATTCACGGCTTACTGAAAAATAATGTCTCAAACTTAAGCACGAAATCCAACAACATTACTGTCACTTCGAAATTAGAACTAACTTACTAACATACGATGGACCCATCGATCTCTAAATAAAAACATATGATGGACGGAGAGGGTTTGGAATGTCATCATCCTAGAACTTGCATACAATTCCACTTATATATGTTACTAGTCGATATCGCATTCTTTATGTTGCATATACAGTTATACGTATGTGACGTTAGGCTAAGCCATTTCTATTCTCAGTTGTGATGAGTAATGACTTTGCAACCGGCCGACAACGATAGGAACATAGATGAACACACTGTTGCAGAATTTCAGAGAAGAACTACAAACTAGTACACTTCTCTTCTGTACGTGGCAATTGCTATGATCAAGCTCTACACGCAAGCCCTTACGACTCGTTGACCACAAACGCAGGCACAATTTTATTCTGTTTTTTTCCATTCCTGGGTGGGGCGGCTTTTCCACATTTGAATCTTGGGCATGGACTTCTGACCCGAAAACAAAAGCCAATTTACGAAAAAATTAAAATTCGAAATGGGGATTTTGGCCACTGCCTATAAATTCCCACACATCTCTCACCTATTCCCCTCACACTCAATCCGATCATTTCTTCCATTGACAACTCACTCTCTCTCTCTCTCTCTCTCTCTCTCTGAACCTGTTTCCCAGCGTTCCCATTCACTTCACATAGCTACGACGTTTAGAGCAACAAAGACAATGGCCTCAAACTCACTCTTGTCAAAGATTGCAACCAATGAAGGACATGGCGAGAACTTTGCTTACTTCGATGGATGGAAGGCCTACGACAGGAACCCATTTCACCCGACTCAGAACCCCGATGGTGTTATTCAGATGGGTCTTGCTGAGAACCAGGTATGGTTTTTGCATTGCAAACATTTCAAGAATCTGTACGTAAAGTTTAGCTTACCAATGGAGCATATCTAAAATTTTTCATCGTTAATTTTCAGCTTTCTTTCGACGTGATTCAAGAGTGGATTATGAAGAATCCCAAGGCCTCCATTTGCACTCCCGAAGGAGTTGCCGAGTTCAAAAATGTAGCCAACTTTCAAGACTATCATGGCTTTCCAGACTTCAGAAAGGTGATTAATCAATTATAGAACGAGTCGATGAATTAGGCTATGCATGGGCAGCATGGCAATGATATAGTAGCATGATAAAACTAACACGTACCAAATTATATTTCTCAGGCTATTGCTAACTTCATGTCAAAGGCGAGAGGAGGCAGAGTCAAATTTGATCCTGATCGTGTAGTCATGGCTGGCGGAGCAACCGGAGCTAATGAGACGGTCATGTTTTGCTTGGCTGACCCAGGAGATGCTTTCCTAGTTCCCTCTCCTTACTATCCAGCGTAAGAAATAGTCCTATGCTATACTGTATTATCATTCCATTCATGTTAATTGTGTATTAATTAGTTGCTAATTACTTATGAGAATTCTAGTTCATTGTGATTTACATGATTTTCAGAACTGAAATTCTAGATAAGTATTGGACTTGTCTTGTTAATTGATGAGGGGTCAACCGGAAGTATTTTCAACGATGTTTAGGTCGGAAGAATTTGCTACCCATGTCTATGTGTTTGGCCATAACCAGTCGTAAGCTAGCTAAACAAAGATTATTTTCACTAAGTTAGGTTAGCACATATGATATAGAATTATAAATTACCTAATTAGGAAGCTTATTATTATTACTTTTGACTCCATAGTTGACACTTGACCATTTATATTGTATGATAATTCAACATATAGCTGGATGTTTGGACAATTCCTAAAGTCTTTTTCTTTCTCATTCTATGTCCAAAGTCTTTAAGTTTTACTTCTCCAAAAAAAAAAAACAAAGTCTTTAAGTTTACTCAGAATGCAAAGTTCTCCAATCCTCTTCAATTTTCCAAATATTCATAAACTTCGATTCAAACGATTCTCAGTTCTCACCAAACACATGGACCACAACACCACAATAGAGACCTAGCTAGATGAATTGGTCACGTAAAGAATTGATCGAGTTCAATTAGGCTCCCCATAATTTGCATGAGTAAAATGTTATAAATGTTAATTGTGCTTCATTAGATTTTTCAGTAGCACAATCATTCAAAGCTTGGCACTTGGATAGTCAATTAGTCATTAGAAAGATCTTGTTGAATTATCGCAGATTCTACCGAGACTTGGGGTGGCGAACGGGAGTGAAAATTGTTCCGGTCGATTGTGATAGCTCAAACAATTTCCAAGTAACCACAGCAGCACTTGAAGCAGCCTACGAAAAGGCCCGAAACAACAACATCAACATAAAGGGCTTGATCATAACAAACCCTTCAAACCCATTGGGGACAACCCTAGACAGAGTCACACTCACTAGCTTGGTGAAATTCATCAATGACAAGAACATCCACTTGGTCTGCGACGAAATCTACGCAGGCACAGTGTTCAGCTCCCCAAAATTCACCTGCGTTACAGAGGTCATGCAAGAGGTGAAGAACTGCAACCGCAATTTGATCCACATTGTGTATAGCTTGTCCAAGGACATGGGCGTCCCTGGCTTAAGGGTCGGAATCGTTTACTCGTACAATGACACCGTCGTGAACTGCGCTCGTAAGATGTCGAGTTTCGGGTTGGTCTCCTCCCAAACTCAACACATGCTCTCCGCCATGCTTCTCGACGATGAATTTGTCTCCAACTTCCTCGAGACGAGCTCTAAGAGGCTGGCGAGGAGGCACATGATTTTCACCACGGGGCTCGAAAAGGTGGGAATCAACTGCTTGAAAGGCAATGCCGGGTTATTTTGCTGGATGGACTTGAGGAAGCTGCTTAAAGATAAAACATTCGAGGCGGAAATGGTGCTGTGGCGTATGATTATCAACGATGTGAAGCTCAACGTTTCGCCGGGATCTTCTTTCCGGTGCGTGGAGCCTGGTTGGTTTAGGGTTTGCTTCGCAAACATGGATGAACATACTGTTGAAGTTGCATTGAAGAGGATTCGAGCATTCGTGGGAGTAGAATTCGAAGGAAACAAGAGGAGGAATAATGCAGAAGTGTTTGTGAACAGTCCTAGGAAGAATCGTTGGGGCAAAGATGGTCTGAGGCTTAGCTTTGGATCAGCAACAAGAATATATGAAGAGGCCATGTCCCCGCGTATGATGTCTCCTCATTCACCAATGCCTCACTCGCCTCTACTTCGAGCAAGTTAAAGAGTATATTTACTCATCCATGCACTCAACCTAGCCTTTTACTCGATCTACTGAATAATTCGAGGTTTACTACTACTTGATGTTTGATTTAAATTTTTATACGAACTCGGCCATGATACATTTTTTCTGATTAATTATTCTGGGTGCTAGCTGATTGTTGCAATCTGCTACCTCAAAGGTTTTTTCATAGGGGATATTACATATGTTTCATATATGTAGGTTGTCCATGTATTGATTGGACGACTAACCTTAGCCAGAATGACAAGAATATTGTTGATCAGTGTAATCATGACTTGTGTCGTTCATGCTGTGCCATGATAATCGGTTTGTTGTATGTTCTTTACAAGTTAATAACATGTGTGATTATTTAGTGATTTGAATTCATCTAATACATGGATTTCTCTACGTGCAATATTGTACTCTTTTGCTCACACCATTACAATTTGAGTAATACACATATAAAATTATTAGTGGATATGAGTCTCTAGCTAGCTAATTCTTTTTGTTGCTTATGAATCTGAGAAAAATTATTTCACTTATTAAAAATAATTGGCCTTCCTAAGAATATGATGATAAGTAAAAAAGATACACTCGATCACTAGTTTAGATTACTATTTGTGCGCGTAGCTTACCTTTCCTTGGTACTTTTTCACACTACATGCATGCAGATAGATTCCAAGTAATTAACACAATCGATCATACGTATTGAGTTCAAAAATGTATCATCAAACGCCTACGACATGGCTCACCAGATTTGGAAGACTAGGTTATGCATGCGATACGTACACAATCAGGTTGCTTATTACATAAACATGCATTGGCTAGCTAACCAAAATGTCATTTGTTCTCAGGACATTTGTTGAGTGTATTCTTGTCCTATTATTCGTCGTGTCTGCTGTTTCAGCACAAGTATATATTCCAGTTTCCAGTTAGTTGCCGTTCAAGACTCATGGACCATTGACGGGCTTCGGGAGGAAAAAGTGCAGGTGGATATAGTAAATGGATTTACGATTTATACATATCTGGAAGCTGCCGACTGTGAATTACCACTGATTCCAGCATTTAACGAACAGGTAATGTTATTCTTTTTGTTTTTGTTCTAGTTCTTGTTTTGAGCCTCTAAATGGAAATTCTCTTCTTTCAACTACGTACACCTATTTATGTCTTATTTCTAATTATCGTTTACGATTTTTTTTTCTTATCAGATTGATCAAGAGCTTAGGTTATCGCTCGAATCGGCTTGGCCTAGTCTTGACTCAACAGTGTCAAACATAGATTTCTGGAAGCATGAGTATAGCAACATGCAATGCTTCACCGTTTTGATTAAGATCTATCTAGAGAGCTAGAAAACCGATTAATACTTTAGGCGTTAGTCACCGACTAACGCTGAGCGTTTTTTAGAACATTGACAACATGGTTTATGGTGTATAGATTTATTAACAGATTCTGAACAATATTAAAAGAAATTAAGCACTAGAACTGTGGGAGCCGCTCAGGCTTGACGAATTATTGGGAGAAAATGGCGAGTTTAAGCCGAATACTTTAAATGACGCCCCCGACATAGGCTGCGTTTGGTGCAGCTGGGCTTTTAAGAAAAACTGGTTTTTACTTATTTTTAAGAATAAGTGGCTAAAAAGCAAAGTAGCTGAGTGTTTGGTAAACTGACTTTTTATAAGTGCTGTGAGTTGCAAAAGCAGAGAGAACGTGTTTGGTAAACTGAAAACTGTCTTGTGATTTTTGTTGTGGAATGACCAATTTGGACATTATTTTGACTTGATTGTTTGCTACTATAATTAATTTTTTATGGCTAGTTTCACCTTCCAATTTTTATAAATCATGGTGATCATATGATCAATAATAGATAATTCTAAAATAAATTGTACAACTATTTAGGTAATGGGCGGTAATGGACATGATCGGACGATAGTTTTTTAATTGATTTTTGATACTTCAATTCGATAGTTACATGTAAATAATTGAATACATAAGTTTTTTATTGTGAACAATAGATCCACATGATAGCTTGAGTTCCTCAGCATGAAATGTAGATGAGACTTCAGCTTGTAGCTAAAGAATGGAGAAGAACAGAGTACTATACAGTGCTTTAGTTGCAGTAGCTAACTGGCAACACTTGCTTTCTTTAAAGCATCTCCAACACCATCCTAAAATTCAATTGCAGTAGTTAGTGGAAAATTTTATTGAGCTCATCGATGGATGATCCGTTGTTGAAGAGGGCGGTGAAATTCAATTGCAAAGAACTCATCTGCAGAAATGTATTTGGAATCAATTATATGAATATGAACAATCCATGAATTACAACTTTCCTTGTAAACATGTAAAGAAAGAACATACTAAAATCTCAAGCAATTCAAAGTTCGGGAAGTGTGGCAAAACTAGAACAAAAACTGAGCAAATTTTCAGGATTCAGAAAAATCTATAGCAGCAGCAACAACAACTTAGAAAAACCACCAAATATTCATTTTAAGACCAAATGACTTGAAATCAGTTGTGAAACACGCATTGAAATATCTACTTTTACATACAAGAAGATCATATATAAAATGGTTTAAATAAGAGTTCGAAACTGAGCAGAAAACAAAGATATGCAGTTAAAATTCTGGAACTTGTTTCCAATGCAGACTAAACTTTAAAAATTCACCGAGTAACCAATTTTCATCGAAATAAGCTGAAAATTTTCAGATTGCTAGATAACTAACTTAAAAGAAACCAGTAAGCCAGGTAAAACATAGTTCAAATTGATCATAACAACAGTTTTCCAGAAAATTCAGTAGAACACTGCTACACGTACTTCGAAAAAATGTTACTGATATAGATGAACCAAAATCCTGAGATTCTGCTATGTACTACTGCAACTCAAACATATTGTACTTGCTCAAATTAATATCTTCAGTAGATTTATCAAGCAACAATATATATACTACAAGCAATACAACAAATCAAACAACAAAAACTAAATGATAATCATCAAATCTGCATAAAAGCATCTACTAATTGAAATGCATGTAGATACCTACGCAAGCAAGAGATTTTAATTGAAACAGAAGTAATTCATCTTCACAGATTTTGTGTAATCTTCACCTACCAAGCTTGACGGGGCAAAATGAATCAAGCTCAGAGTGATTGAACAGCCCCCAAATTGATGTTAAAACTATATCCTCGCACCTAGATTTGCAGCAAACAGAAGACCCCCCTTTCAAAGACGAAGGCACATACCCAAGACATATCAATTCAACAATCTAAGAGAAAAATAAGACATACTGAAGAAAGTGTATACATTCAATAATTAAGGATTCGATCAATCATACCCATATTAAAACAGCAAATAGGATATAAGATATTTCTCCCGGCCAGGTTTCGTCCCCGACGACTGACAGAGTGTTGTGAAGGGAGTGTTGATGAAGATCTGGATGGTGGGATTCCGACGAGATTGACATGCCGGAGACGGCGAGGACGATGGAGTTGACGATGGACCAGGCGTCGAAGGCGCCGAAGGGGGAGATACTTGTGACGGCGAAGACTCTGGGGAACTTGTTGACGAAGATTGCAACGGCCAACATCAGCAGCGATGAAGAGGTGTCGAGATCTTCGACGTTGATGTTGAAGAAACAGAGGAGCAAGCTATGAGAGAGTGAGACGCGATGGAGGCGTGTGTCTCTCTCAGACTCCCTTGTAATTTGTTGAAGTTTACAAGGGTACCCATTGTCATTTTGAAAATTTCATTAATTCACAGCTACAGTAGCGTGTTTTTCTGATTTCTCCTTATAAGTGAAATGAGGGGTTGCCTTACTTCTTCTTTTACCTGAAAAATAACCTTGACTTATCTAAAAAGGAGTTTATTTATGTGTATACCAAACACCAACTTTATCCTTGCTTATAAGCACATGAGCTTATAAGCTGCACCAAACGCAGCCATAGAAGCAGGCCTCCATGATAAATATGGCGACGGTATAAGACCACAAATGGTCTGTAATCCCTGAAACAAATGTGTTATTCGAGATTAGGTATTGTTTTAACGAACGGTTTGTGCCATTAATTAACTTGCTATCCCACCATCCCTCAATCATGTAATGGTCTCGTTTTGTTTGAACGAAAAACAGTGCCGGCTCCTCCCCCGGTCTTGTTGTAGTAGCAGCACTCCGGCCATCTCCCCCTTATCAATATATAATTTTGGTTGTTCTTTTAATTTTGGTGACTTGGTGTTGCCCACATCATGATTCATTATTCTTAATCGAGCATCATCATACGTACCATTACAATTTCACAATACACATCTAGAATTATAAGTGGATCGAGATGAGTCTAATTTTCTTGTTGCTTATGAATCTGAGAAAGATTGTCTTCACTTAAGAATAAGATACACTCACTAGCCTAGATGATTTTTGTGCGCCTACTTCGCTTGCCTTCGATCGTTGGGTTTGGCTACATGCATGCAGATAGATTCCTAGTAATTAACACATTAATCATACGATTGAGTTATAAAAATGTAATATCAAACGCAGGCGCTGCATATGTACATGTATATTTGTGTCAATTATATATATAGCTAGACACACACACACACATATGAGGGTGAAGATTAGTTGATTAGTGATGGATCTAAAAGCCATGGTATGTGACATCACAGCTAACCATATATATGTTATATGTGCTGGGTTCAGTAGTAAACAGATAAGGCACATTAAGCATGACATACCAACGCACGACCCAAATCATGACACAAATTAAAGCTTTCTACATTTTTAATTCATATATCATATCATATATATGATGATCGAGCAACCATTGCCTATCGTTTAATTATCATAAACATCATTTGATTATTATTAAGCATGCGTATTGCTTCATGTTTAGTTATATCCTCACAATATATGTGACTCAAATTGAGAGGTTTCCGAGTCATGTATGATCGGTAAGCCAAGTTTCCGAGTGAGAATGACTCATAGCATAAGAATAAAATTCATGATATATATCATACATTAATACTACATTTGGATAATTACATACAAACAAAAAATTTCTGAATTTTTAATTGGTATATATAGATCAATAATGGGGATGTGACTCCTATAGCACTATTAATTTGTTTCAATTAAACTACTTTGCTAACTATGAGCTATATGTATACGTACATGAATGATTGCGTAGGTATGCATCATTGTTATAACTAATGGTTTACCATTTCACCAAACTTTGGTCGAAGGTGAATCAAAATTTGAGTTGGCTGGCATAGGGCTAGGGAATGGCCAAATGGTGACTTAAATTTTAAGTCACTTTCCTAATTCATGTAGGGAAATGGTGATGAAAGACATAACAGACCTACCATGGACATCTTTCTTCGTGTCCACGTTGATTGGTTCCTATATATGCCGAAAGTGACTCCCTTTCTATATGCATGTCTCTCAGAAACCTAGACCAGTCACGTCTTTGGTTATATTTGTCAATCCCATGCAACAGATATCGAATCTGATCGAAATAGCTACTCATCTGTCTGTTTGGCTTAATTTTCTTGCCGTCCATATAATTCGAGCTTCGTGTAATTGTTTTCAGTGTGTTGGTGTTAGCTCAACTACATATTTCGATCTTGTTCTTGTCATCAGTCGTTCGTTTTTCAATCGATCCAGGTGTTATCTTAACGACTTAAAGTTGTATGCTTCTCTCCTAATTACTTGTCAAGCATTTCGTACTAAATATAGAATACCAAGACAAAACAGATAAAACAGGCTGCAGATACGTGAAACTTGCTACAAGCAATATATTTTAGAAGGATATACATGAATGTTCTTGGCCAGAAAAAGGAGACGGAGATGTTACTTTCCCAGTTGTCCCCCATTCATATATATCAAAAGGAACTCAACTCATGTTTATGTACACGTATATGGTGTAATATGAATCAAATGAGTTTTCCAAGTCAGGTCCTAGCTAGCTAATTTTACACGCAAACAAACTCAAACCCCAGCTAAAGATAGTGACTACCAACATTGTCAACGATCTCGTTGCAGCTAAGAAAACCTGCTATGTCGAAGAAATGATTGAGAAGATCAGATAGTGGATCGATAACAATGAAAAACTTATACATAAGAGAACCCTATACTACGTTATTTCTCTGATCTGAGCAAGAGGTAGTA
This sequence comes from Fragaria iinumae, assembly GCA_009720345.1. Classification (NCBI taxonomy): domain Eukaryota; kingdom Viridiplantae; phylum Streptophyta; class Magnoliopsida; order Rosales; family Rosaceae; genus Fragaria; species Fragaria iinumae. The sequence continues at coordinate 16,740,984 of CM019123.1, read as the reverse complement.
CAGGCGAGGGGAAATTTGAACTGTTTGATGCAGATTATACATGGAAATATGCAATACTGAGGGATTCAACAGGTCTTGCAACTGGGTCCGTTTCATCCAAACTGGAAAGGACTCATATTATTGTACTACTCATTATTGTTTGTACGTATGTTCTGAAATGACAGTCCAAGTGGAAGGATATATGGATTTTCACTGGAAAATTTGCATACGAGTATGATTGTGTATCCAACTTTTTAAGCGATAAGGATAAGAGTAATGGTTGGCAATTTTTCACAAAGATTGGCATTATGTCCTTGCTTTTAGTACATTTCTGCAAAGCTTGCGTGCAAATGTGTGAATGCATGCTGTGTTTTGAACCTAAGCCTGATATTCAAAAATGGAGATGCTGATATTTACGTCCAAACTTTAAAACTTTAAGGATCGATATATATATATAGTTAACTTCCAAATGATTGAGCTAAAAGTAAAATGATTCTATAGTTCTCGAGGTAGCTGATCAGCATGATGTGAAATGTAAACATATATGCTGGTAATTATTTACTTTAAACGGTAAATTTGAGGCGGTGCCTTCAAACATTTGAGATTTGAACTATTCAAGGAATGCAAAAGAATTGAACTTTTGACTATGCTATGGCATGAATTACCATACAATGTACTCGGTAACTTTGCTTTCTATGTTATACCAGGGTGTTGAAAGTTAGAAAGGGAGCAGCCAATTTATTTGAAATTATGGAGACCTCTTTATTCTGTTTCTTTGGGTTGAAGCCTTCAGCTTCTGAAAATAATTCATAGAAAATGGCTGACAGAAGACTACTGAGAGACCAGATCCATATCAACCAATACTTTTTCCTTTGAATGGTCTTGGATCTTGATCATTGCTTTCAAAAAACAGTAGAGAATGTTCAGAATTGCATCAGGTATTTTCTTATATTTTATTTTCGGTAAGCTTTATAAATTGTTAGAAGAATATTTGTACTGCTATGCACTGTGCATGTGTTGAGGGTACAAACAATAAAATTATACTTAATCACATGATTACTATGTATAATCTTAGTTTATGTATCACATACTAGAGTCCTCATGTGCATTACAGAAGCAGTATGATTAAACAAATCAATGCTAGGTTGATTAATCACCCTTCATTGGAAGCTAGCTTTTGAAATAACTTGCATAAAAGGAAAGCAATAACTGATTAATCTGCCACCAGCCCGTCACAGAAGCCAGAATGAGACTTGAGGAGCTTAATATTACCTCAGATTATTAAAAAATGAAAAGAAAGAAAAAAGAGGAAATTCTGAAATGAGTAAGCTAGAACCTAAACAAGTGGCTGGTAAAGCGTGAAAAAAATCTGTAAGCAATCAAACAAACCATGATTCTTCAAACAGAAAGTTCCATCAGCTAACTTATACCTTCCAATTGAAGTAGTGCTACCCTCTCTTACATCAAACAATAAAAAGAAGAAGATTGATGATTACTAAAATGACCAGTTAAATTATCCAAATGGGACCATGAATCTGAAGCATATGTTCTAAAATAGAGACAACTCAATGACAGCCACAAAGCCACATGAGGACCATGAGCCCTAATTCACTTCATTCAAGGCACAAGTCCCAGAGAAAGACAAAGAAGCACCTGAAATAAGAGAAACTCACATGACCCACACCCACTATTGAACCCAGAATCAGGGTGACTTCCTCTTGCTTAATTACTAGAGGGAAATATATCTTTCATCTTCCTTAATTACCACAGTAAAAAAAACATTTTACCAATACTTCAGTTGAAAAAAAGTAAAACAATTTACCAATTGTAGTACGATATACACAGATACAAAGTAGTAGATCCAAACAAATTTCTTTCTGGTTAGAAGGTATAAGAGGTCTGCAGATTAGTAATCAAACACCTTGTCTTCCTCACTCTTAACCTCTTCTCATTTCAGAAATGACATTTCTCCCTTAGGAGTTGGGACAATATATTTTTAGATTTCAAGTAATCTAACAAATAACTTGAAAAGCACTTAAGAGGTACTCAAAATTTTGATAATACCATATATAGATAGTCGAGTGGGGTGGTTGCTTACACTACCAACCTTTTGGATCTGCTCCTCATTACACACTAAACAGACTATGAAGTACACTCACGATGGAGATCAAAACAAAATTTAGAATTCATGTTTATTTTCTCTACACACATTACTAATGTTTGATTCAACATTTTAATGAGGCATTACCATTCTATATACACAGTAGGAACAGCTCCTACTTTCTGGGGTTCTGGCCTCCTATTGGCACTGGGAAGATGATTTGAGTCCCTCATTGTGAGGAACATATTGAGCTTTTGCTTGCTTAGCAAATAACACAAGCATTTGGATTCTCTTCCATGCTTTGCACATAGTAATAAGTTGTCATGTGAGGGTTGTATGCTCTGTAAGCCTTGACAAGCTCTAACACATGGTCTGGAGGAGGAGCCTCTTTCTTCTTCTCTTCATCCTTCTTCTCCCCTTCCTCTTTTTTCGGCTCTTCTTTCTTCGCTTCCTCTCCTCCTTTCTTCTCCTCCTCTTTCTTGGGTTCCTCCTTCTTCGCCTCTTCCCCTTCTTTCTTCGCTTCCTCCCCTTCTTTCTTTCCTTCTTCTTTCTTTGCTTCTTCCTTCTTTGGCTCCTCTTTCTTAGGCTCAACTGCTGGCCCTACTGAGATTATATCTGTTGGCCAATACTTGCGCAATTTGCTCACCACATTCACCGGATCCACCGAACCAATCACTGTTAGTTTCTTCTCCTTCATGTCCATGGCGATGGAATCAATGCCTGCAAATTGTATGATTAAAACACTCAACTGAGAATTCTTGCTCCATACCAAACTGCACTACAATTCTGAAACTTGCACAGAACAGACCACATACTGATTCAAAAGTGACATCATTATATTAACTGTATACTTGCAAGTTGCAACACACATTGCTCTACTCATATTCATTTATGAGAGCTCATATATCCACAGATTTCAAATGTACATCTTTCCAAAAAAATATTACCTGGCTCTCATCTTCACCTGAACTCATGCATACACAGAAAGAGCCTGGTAGATAAATCTCTCACTCACTCTATGTTTCCTCATCTCTTTTAACCAATTTGCCATAGATGAATAAGAACAAAAAGATGACATCTTTGTTTAACATTTCCCCATCTACATCTCTTGTTTCTTTAGGAAATTAAATTAAAAGCAGTGAAATCTTCCAACCACTACTTTCCATCCAATTTATTTTAGGTAAAAGATTTCTTTTTCTTTGTTCATCAACAAAAAATTAATGAATCTCAGATTTTGTACCTGAAAGAGTAGAAACAGTCTTCAATGCCTTCTGCTTGGCTTTGTCATCATGCAAATCCAACCTCAGAATAAACTTCTGCAAGAACAGATCAACAAACACAGAGATCTGATTCAGAATCCAAGCAACTAAGCCATCACTGAAGGAACAAGAACAATTCTGAACACTAGTAGTCTAAATCTGAACAAATTCTTTTATAAAGACACCAAAACTATTATAAGCAAAAGCAGAATTTGCCAATTTGACTCTTCCCCGAAAGAGACCCATGATTAAATATTCCTAGAGACTAATTAAACTAAGATTCTGAGCAAAACCCATCAACAAACACGCCTTAAGCTCCTTAAAAACAAAACCAGTCAATCAAACAAACACAAAAAGGAAGACGACCCAAAAAGGCTCTTGAAGAATCAGAACCCGAAAAGAGCAAAACTTGACTGAAAAAAGTGGGAATTCAGATTCCAACCTTCATTTGCAATCCTTCTCTCAGAGAAGTGCAGAGCAAAACCAGAAATGAGAGAGGTGGAGTTGAGAGAATTGGGAAAACAGGGGATAATAGCAACTTGGGTTGAAGAGAAAAAAAGAAAGAAAGATAGAGAGAGAGAGAAAGAGAGGGGAAGACGAAATCGAATAATGCTTTGGTGAAAAGGATGTGGGATTAGAGAGAAAGGAGGGTGGGGGATTTGGACACACTAGGTACCAGAAAAATCCGAATCAAAACAAGCAATGCAGAATAGGAAAGAGAAAATTGATGGAGGAAATAAGAAAAATTAATGGAAAGCTAGAGAGAGAGAGAAAGCTTTTATGGGTAGAACAGGAACGTGTTGGAAGAATTGAGTTAGCAGTGGAGCTCAGTTCATGGCCCTTTTAGGAGCATGAAGCAGCTAGCTGTATAAACTAAAACCATCTAAGCTTGCATGTCACGCGAAGCTTTGGCGCGTCCAACTCACTCTGTTGCAAGTAAAAGACACAATCTTTGAATGACTTGTCTGAAATTCAAAGCCTTGGTTAGTAAGTAAATCTTAAAAGAGAGGGAAGAAACCATGTTTTTACTTTTCTGGAAGTGTTCATTATTCAATGTGTGATTTGGAGTTGGGGTTGAAAATTGAAGGTAATTATTTCTTTGGTGAGCTATGGATTTTCCATCCCCACCTAATCCCTCTGTTGAATGGCATTTTAGCCTCTTTTGGTAGGTAACAAAGTTTTAAATTTTCTAGAGTATTCTCCACGATTTTGTAGCCGATAATTTAAATGTATGCGTTTTAATGTAATTCGAGCTAAATTTAAATGTCATATACGGTGTCTCTAGCTATTTTATTAGACTGGATCTGTCATTTAACATATGGAGCTGATGAAGTAAATTTACTAGTATTCATGTTCATGTTCATTAATTTATATGTATATTTTATCTTAAAAAGAAACAGCTACATGTTCGAGAAAATATTTCGAATAAATTAAAGGGGTAACACTTGGTAAAACAAATGAAGCTAATATGTTGCTTCCACCTCTCAATTCTTAGAGGAAGAAAGAAATTAAACATGGACTTCTTGTATAAAGAACATGTAAATTGCTTTGTAAATTAGGCTAGGTCTTCCATCATGCGTTTTAGCCCTCCAAACGAAGAGCTAAAACGCGCAAGCTAGTGTCTGGACTTCTACATCTTAGAAAGAAAATGGATACGATGTATGCATATGTCCTAAATCGATATTATTCTATTCATGTTAAAGAAACACACGGTCTTTACATTTCTAAATCTCGTTTCGCCTAAAGAAGAAGTGTATGTTCATCAAATCCGCACATAGTATGTAAACACATGTTGGTATCGTACTTTCTTCAATGTTGTGGAATAATGCAGCTTCACTTTGGATTTGTACATCTTAACCTCTCTAAAAAGGAAATGCATTGTTCGTAGTTCGTACATCAAACCCTTTTGTAATATGCAAGCAATGTTAAGCCATTCTACCCTTTTTCTCAAAAGACATTGTCTATCAATGATCCAACAACTTCCACATCTGCAAAAGATGTCCAAGTAAGTATACCCAAAACCAAACAAGTCAATCCCAAACCTAATGCACGTATGATTGCACTAAACAGATGATTAGATGATGGTAATGATATGATAACTGCCTAATTATATATGATAAGGGTCAAAATAATTTACCATTTCAGATTTCACCCAAAGAACAGAAAAGCTATAAAATTTACAAGCATGCATGCAACTCATTCGTAAATCTCAAGGGTCCCAACACCACGTGAGAAAAAGGACCAAAACCAACTCACCCTTTTCCGATTCAATCATGCCTCGCCGGCTCGCCGTACATACGAATCAGAAAGGCACTAAATTCCTTACTATTCACCGATCTGGGTAAAAAGTTAAAACCATGAACCCTGCCTTACCCTGATCCGTAACTGTAACGATAACAGTGACACTGGTACAAGATGACGACGGCAGTCGCAGGTTGTGGGTCCAAGTGGATTGTTTAGGACCCGCTAGTCGCAGATGGGCGGCGCGTGGTGGGGAGTGTTGGTTAATGCTGCGGTCAATTTTCGGGTCCCCTGAGAGGGAGTCAAATGTCAAAGTACATCTGCGGGTTTTCACAGTCTTTCGGCGGCAAGGGATCCTGGCCGTCGAGCTGGAATGCCGCCAGTTGGAAATTCGCGGTGGATCTCCTCCGTTTAAAGGGGCGAATGCCGCCGGGGAGGTCGACGTCAGATGTGTCGTTGTAGCAAAGCACACACTTGACGAGCTAATACGGTGGTTATGTGTGTAGGGTGTTTACGTCAGTTTCTGTCTCTGTACATTTTCTCAAAATTTTCTTCTTTGCATTTTGTGTAACTTAATTTGAGGGCTTTGAGGGATCTTCAAAATATATTTAGTTACCAATATTAACAAAAATAAATTGAATATTAATTTTCTTCACACATTTAAAACTTCAAACCTTAATGTATGAGAGGTAAAACAACTCTAGTTTATGGGTTTTACTAACATATAATATACAAGTTTTCACATAAATAAGTGATCAAGTTTTTCATCTCTTTTGAATTTAGTAAATCTCGATAATCGATACTCATTTCAAAATAATTAAGCTCCGTCATTCCCCTTTGTTATTTGAAAGTGTTATGGTACCTTAAAAGCTTTTTAATTACAGGTCCACAAGTAAATCCTTTAACTCATGTGAAATGCTCCAATCAAATAATGTCGTTACTTATTTATACACAGATTATTACATGTTTCGTGATTTTATTTTATTTCAATGTGATATTTTTTAAATTAATTTTGTTTAGAATATATGTTAGTTCAAATCCAAAGTCATGATCAGCATGTCATAACTGATTACCTCAATCACTTGATCGAATAAGGATTACAGTGGTTCACACGCACACTTGCATGACAATATCAAACTTCATTTCTTTATTTGAGCGTGACAATATCATCATCCAACGAATTTTCAAAAATATTGGCAAATATAGTAACTTGTGTAAAGTGAATAATAAACAAACGAAGAATGTCTTGAACGCCCGGCACCTGTGTATAAAAATACGGATGTCATCGTTGAAAGTGGAACAGAGCTAATGATGTGAATCTTTTTAGGGACTGGCATAATAATTTGCAGCAGCAAACACCAATGGGGTTTGACTTACTTTTGAGTAGGCATCAGTGGCTCTATATCAACACTAAATCTAAGAAATACGAATGTGTATATATGGCCGGACATGTCATGAGCAGAAGAAATAATTAGACGAGTGAAAGCATATACAGCTTAAAAGGTTCAGAACCGACCAAATAATTACATGAATGAAAGCATATATAGCTTAAAAGGTTCGGACCGACCAAATTAATCTCATCATTACTCAGATGACTACCCTGGTTTTTTGCTTCTGTTTCGTTCATTATTTAGTTAGAAGTCATCCAAACAAATCTAAGCAACATAAATCCAAGTAGAGAAACCAAATTATATTTTTCTTTTTTCTACGACGGTGATATAGGGATTATCTACAAATTAATCCAAAATAAGTCGGTTACTTCATGATGAAAAGTCCTTTCCATAGAGATTTACTATGCATTGTAGGTTAAAAAGAGCATTTTATATACTTTTTTACCTTATCTATCTTATTATTCTCTTTGTTTCTTGCAAAACGGTTCGTTTATATTAGATCAAAGCCAGGAGGCAATCACCCACTTAACACTAGAAAAGAAAATTCTAGAAACTAGTCTCATGTGAACAAGGCGAAAACCGCAGTATGAGTTAGCTAGAGACGGTGAGAGCGAAATGTAAGGTTATGTATTGTCTGCATCATAAGCGAAAGGGATTGCTTATATATTAGCCTCGGCCTTATTAATCGATTCTAAATATATAGTGGAAGCTAGCTAGCTAGTTCATTTGTGGTCACAATTGTAACATTTATACAAGCCCTGAATCCTGATCAGACACTCATTATTTCTTGGTTCCACAGACCACATTGGTAGCTATCGATCCATCAGTTCGATCAGCTGGCTTTTACGCTGCCTGTAGTTTTCTCCCTTTTTCATTTTCTGGATCTCTTCTGGTTCTGGTTTTTTGGGTGTTTAATTTTTTGGACGAAAATGATACATTCGAATCTTTTGCTTTCGAATCCAGCAGAAAAGTATGAAAGACGAATGAACCAGTCTATTTATATATGATGAGATAAGAGATAGGCAGATAGAGTAGCCGCCCCTCTATATAGTTTGCATGGACGTTTGACACTACGTACATGAGGTCCACAAAATTGAAGATAGATCTGAGAGGATGTAAATTAGGCTCTTAATCATTTTCAGAAACTGATGCATCCTCGCATCTTTGTTGAGATATCAATCCTGCATCGGGAATATGAGACTTTGCATATGGATTTATAAGGGTTTAGATCACTCTACCCATTGTCAATTGGTTTTAGATGTAAACCCCAGACTACTTTATCAATCTTAATCTCCCATGTGAATGATGTGATCATTAGCTATTGGCATGAATGATATCAATTGGCACTTTTAGAATTTTGGTAACTCGTACAATATCACATAAATATGATTAAAAGAAAGGATGGGAAAGCAGAGGGCGGAACCTGCGAAACCACTATGACCTAATAACCGAGCAAGGGCATCAGCTAAGAAATTAGCCTCTCTCCGAACATGGTTAAGAGTGGAAAAAAAAATCAGTTCCTAGTTGTTCCGTGGACAATTTCTGAAAGCTTGCGTAGCTTCCCCCTGCAACAAACCATACCATGCATGCCATCAGATCATGTATTAGCTAGATAAATCAATAGGAAGGAATTAAGGAAATGATACAAGGCCAACTTAATCAAACGTACTGTGCGCCAATTAATCGATCACATACCATAGTTCCTCAACTCCCAAGTGCCCGGAATGACTTGAACATCTCCAAGGCTCGCTTCGCCTCTACGCGTCTTCCACTCTAGCTTCCTCAATCACCAGCCTCGACGAGACTAGTTCCTGTTATAGTAAGAAACGGCACATGTTTGATTTTGTGGAAATCATCCCCGTTTTCCTCAAGTCTTTCGCAAAACTCAATCGGCATCGACTTGAAAGTTAACTCCTTGAGAGCAGTAACATATTGAAGCCCATCTGGAACTGCCCTCAATTCGTCGCACCGCGTAATGTACAATCTGCGGAGACGAGGCATGCCTCCTTCCTCCACCCTCCACTCTTTTAATTCTCGCAACCCTTCAAGGTAAAGAAATTCCAGATTCGGAAATCCTCCATTGGTGCAAACAAGTGTGTCTGAAGGAAGGCTCGAGAAAACACGATCTTGTAGGTAAAGCACTCTCAAGTGTGGCAGCTTCTCTGGTATTTCTGTCTGGTCTTCCATCAGCTCAGTACGAGACAACTTTATCTTGATGAGGTTTGGGAAGGACAGGAGGTCTCTTGGTAACTCCTCGATTGACCCCTCCAGTTGCCGCTTGTAGATAAATTCAAATCTTAATAGTATTTCCCATGCAGAACAACCTTAGCGAATTTCAAGAGAGAGAGAGAACGAAGATGGTGGAATGTGAGCCTACTTCTCGACTTCAATATCTTCTCCAGTTTTTCCCAGCTTCTGAACCCGCTAATACTATCTCTGATGTGTAGTTTACTGAGATTGGATAATTCAACAAGGGAATTAAAGTCACATTTCCCACAATAAACATTGACTAACGTCTGCAAATTGCAATCAGTAGCCAACGACAGATTCCCTCGTAAAGTGTAATCCCGGGGTCGATATAAATGCCTCAACTGTTCCATCTTCTGAAACACATTTGGGATTTTCATGGTTCCACGATTATGACAACGTAAATCTAGAGTCTGCAAACTCACCAAGTTATCTACAGATGATGGCAAGTGTTGTACTCCACTATTCTTTAAACTTAAAAACCGCAAGTGAACCAGATTTCCGATTGTACTAGGTAACTTTTCGACCCCTCTCATGTCTTCAAACTTCAAAACTCTAAGCCACTTGAAGTCATTGAATACAGACCGGACAACTTTTTTATTCCAGATTCGAATGTATTCTGGGCCGACGTATAAGAGTGAGCATCTCTTCTGGTGGGAACTAATTTATAAACTTCGTCGTCCACATAGATCGCTAGCCTTCGAACTCTATTGATTTGTGTTGCGTTGGTTCTGTTCCCTTTTGAAAAATTGACAACCTGGAAAAAGTTCTCCTCTTCAGCCTTAACCATGCACAAGTGTCGCATGAGATCATGGAGACGACATGTTTTAATCTTCCCAGTTAAGCCAATCTTTCCAACCTGAACCATACACCTTTCCCAGTCAAGCAGCTATATGATACATCTTCCAACATTTCTGATGATGTGGAAGATATAAAACCTTCTGCCATCCATAAATGAGTTATTCGTTTCACCGGTATCTCATAGTCTTCAAGAAAGTGGCATAAATATAGAAAACATAACTTCAAACGATATGGTAGGTTTTCATAACTCAATGCCAATACCCATAATGCACCTCTATCGTTTTGACCTTTGTATTCTCGATCAAGATCTGTGCCTCTTCTTATATACACATTGACATTCTCACTCACAGTTTCCCACTCATTGACCGTGTCTTTCTTAGATAGCAGTCCTGCAAGCACAATAATCGCTAGTGGTAAACCTGCACAATGGCGAAGCATCTTCTTTCCTAATTCTTCTTTCTTTAATTTGATTTGAGAGTCTGAAAAATGAAGTAAAAAGAATAAGCACCAAGATCATATGAATTCCATATATATATGTTCAATTTTGGAGAACGTATTGCTATCAAGGATACTTATGACGAGTATGGCTATTTTATGGTTACATTTCTCATACATCAACTATTTTTACCACTTTGTGGACTTGCTTTACCAATTTAAAGATTCAATTTACCACTTGTGGATTCATGTGGTAACTAATATTAGTATTTTATGACTCAACTTTACCAATTCAAGGTGATTGTATATTTGTATGCATGAAATTAAACCAATTAGGAATTTCCCACACAGCCTATATATGATTATTATAGATTGATTTTTGATTAAGAACGACACAGCCTGGACTTCTCTTCTACTTTATCCTCTAAACAATACGTGATTCACCAATACATTACCTAATATACGAGACCATGCATGAGACATTGAGAGGTTGCTAGTTGTATATGAAACTAGAATTAGTAGTACAGAACTACAGATAATAGATAGAGACATAGAGCAAGTATATAAGAAAAAATAACAGAAAAAAATTACCAGTCTCGTCCGCTTCTGAGAATGCTATCTTCCGGAACAAGCTCCAAGCATCATCCACACTCAGTGCATGCGATTCGTAGGACAAACCATTTTCCTTTGCAATTGAAGCTAATTCTTCGTTGCGATTTGTGAGAATGATTCGGCTATTAGTTTCCTCATTCACCGGAAACCCACCTTTCAAAGAGTTCGACCCATCAAGTGTCCATATGTCATCAAGCACCACCAAACACTTTCTCTCTCGTTGGAAATCGTAGAGCAACTGTGCTATTTCATCACTTTTCAGCTCTGCAATTTTCTTTCTTTGCCAATCGGCCGCACCGGTAAGTTTAAAGAAAATCTCTTTTAGAACAGCTACACCCTCAAATCGTTGTGATAAACAGACCCAGGCAAAGCAATCGAAATGGTGCTTGAGTTTCTCGTGATTATAAACCTTCTTTGCAAGAGTGGTCTTCCCCAAGCCCCCCATGCCCCAAATGGAAACAATTCGGCAGCCTCCCTTTTCTAACAAACGTGTAGTCAACATCTCTATGGCGTCCCCTAACCCAACAACATCATGATCTTCACTGACATGTGGGTAGGTTTGCATGCATTCTCTTTGCCTCGCGCAGTAAGAACTGGCACCATCACTACTCCCTTTCCTTTGCTTGATGTCATAGCTTTGCATGGTCAGCCTCAGTTTAGAAAGCTTGGTTGTAATGCTCTCAATTTCTGATCCGATCTTGTAACGATGAACTCCTTCATTCCAGATGCAAGCATATCTCTTGAAAACAATCTTCATACTTCCTCCCCTCTTGAGAACCACTTTCAAGACGAAAGATTCAATGCCTCCAAATCATAAGCAGCTTCTCTAACCACATTAACCCAAAAGCGCACCACTTCATCATCTTCTTGTCGCTCATCTGCATCTTTCAGGAAGCTCCGCATCAGGAGTAGCTCGCTTTGTGCAAGCTCAACTTGATCGTTAACTTCGGTCAGGAAGTTAGCTCGCTGAGTCATGAAGTTTCCTAGCGGCTTGAGCCCTTCGATCACCATCGAAACTACAGCCTCAGCCATAGTTGGACAAGTGTGTTTGCCTGAAGAAAAACAGCTATATCGATCAGCTCTCTTTCTTCTTCTGTTTTCTAGATTGATAGCAGTAGAGATCGTGGAAGTCTCTTGCAAGTTACATTTACATATATATATGAACTGCTGTACGTTCAGAGTTAACTAATCAAGGTATATTCTCTCACCCAACAACTATGTACAATAAAAGAATAGATTTGGTCACAAGCAATCACATTCTATTCCACTGCTTGCTTGATCTCCACGTTCGCATCACACAACTTAACGTTACAAAGCATATTTACCTATATACTAAAGGATGGTCACTGTTCATAAGCACTATTCACGTGAATAGTGCACGGAGGATTTGCCCCTGCTTATAGGTTATGTAATCCCGTATCTGCCCTTCGTTTCAACTAGGTATAATTTTTTTTTTTTTTCTGCCGCTTCTCTCTCTCTCCCAACATTTCCTTAAGCTAACCAGAACCAGAGAACCAAGAAAATCAAAAGACCAAAATAGAAGCAAACCTAACGAAGTTCTAGAAAACCCACATTTATTTTGATAACTAACTTCATAACGTTGTTTTTTGATAAAGTAATTTTAATATCCATAGAAATTTCAAAATCATGGGAATTACAATTCTATGAATTTAAATCTTATTAATTGAGAATTTCATTGTTTGAATTTCATGATGTAGAGTTTTAAAATGACAAGAATTTGTATTCAGACTAACATTAGTTAAGAGAATTGACAAATGACACTTATTTTATGAGGAATTCAAGTTGAGAATTTAAGCTCCTAAATTCCACGATTATTTTCCCGTGGAAATTGCTAATTCCATAGGATAAGTATCTAAACGAGGAAAACCGTTTTAAGAAATTGAGAATTCCTTATTTTTAATTAAATTCCCGAAAATTTACCCGTATCTAAATACACCATAAATGTATACACTGCGCCGGGTATAATTCTAGTATACTTAACGTTACAAAGCATATATACTTTCACTGTACACAGGCCACTACTAACAGTGAGTGTCGGTGATTCACTGTATGTTGGCAGGCCACGGAAAATGACCATTTGCCCTTCCAATCATAGCTAAATCACAGTATTGCCACTCAAACTTTAGTCAGTACGTGTTCAAAGATCGGTCTGCCCTTACTGTCATGCGTAATAACGTTTTTGCCACTCAACTTTCAGTCATTTTTCTAAAGAGTTCTTGAAAAGACAATTTTACCCTTACTGTATAGCAAAATCACGACTGTGCCATACTTCCCTCCATTTTTACCGCGGCTGAAACGCCGCAACTACTCCTAGTATATTCCTAATATCATGGCGGCAAAGGTTGCCACAAACTATGATTATTATTTACTGTGACTCATCAATACCCTAACAGCCACCTCCTCCTCAACATTAATTTGTGAGCTAAGCACAGCAACAGTTCTATATGTTCGTCATCAACAGTCATATTATTAAGGTCATCTAAACCACAACCCAATCCAAGGCTTAGGGCGACAAATCACCAAAACTAATGATCTAGCAAGAGAAGATGAAAATACTGCCCCACCGTCTAACATTACAAGATCTCTACCTTCGCTAACCATTTATTTTCAAAATAAAAGTCAAGGTGTTGATGTGGATTCTAGTCATTACCATCGACAGAAAGCAATGTGTTGAGTCCGTCATAGAACCAACAGTCAAATGAAAGTACCTTTCCGACCAAGTCACATAAGCATCCTCCCATGGAAGGAGCCAAGGGAAATCCCATGTTAGATTACACAAATACAATCACCTGGAGGCTCATAACTCAACTATGAACACAATTTTTATGAGAAAAACCAACAAAACCATAGAAAGGGAATATGAAAAGAAAGAAAGAAAAAAAAAAGAACACTTTACAACTTTCAAGCGGATCCAAATTGATACAAACCTCCTAGGCGAGAAAAATAGTTCGCAATAAGAATGTTAGGCTTCTCATACTCTCATGTTCTGGTCTAGTCAAGCCAGCGTGTTACCCCATCATCTTCTCCTACAGTGGCCAGAATCTCGATGCTTACATCCAATACAGCCTACAGGTCCATAAATCCAAAAGGTGAGGGAAAAGAGTTGGCAGCAAATACAAAAATCTCATTGGAGTCACAAGGATCATGAGCTTTATATCAGCTAAAGCAACTGATAATAGTCGATTGTTCAATCTCAAGTAGAAGCAGCAAATCATAATAGGGTAATTATAAAGTTGCCTTAAAGAAGACATCACAATTTACAGATTAAGATGCAAATTTCAGCATGGTGTTGAAATCTGTTCAGCAGTTTGTTATCTTCCTACACATAATCAAATGAAGCACAAAGTGCTTACATTTCGGGATTCCTTTTGATCGTTGTTGACTAGTCTAAAGTTTTGGGGATAGGAGAAGACTATTACTCTTGCTATGCATCTGTTATTAAATTCTAGTGAAAGAACATGGAAGCATATGCCACAAAGTAAAGATACATACCAGTGGATTTCTACAGTTAACCAGCCTACACTCGTCCAGAGAACCTTCCAACATCCAACTCTCCCAAACATCAAAACTGTGACTTGCGAATACAAATTCCATTCTTCTATTTATCTGCAATATGAAAATAGCAAATGATTTTAATCCCAAACATGAAGTGGCATTTACAGTTCCAGGTCAACTTATGCACAGTTATTACCGCACCAAACTTCGTGGAATGAGAAATCAAAAACAACGCTTGTGGGGTAAGTTCAACCATGCACGGAGCAAAATTATTACCTGCAATAACTTTCCACCAGCGGCAAAAGATCGCAATCCAATTGTATCCTACAGGAAGGAACCAATACTTCAATATCACCGAAGCAAATCATAACAAAAATGTGTTATCAGTTTATCACTGTAGGCATAATTTGAAAAATATCAAAATTAAATACAAAAGAAAAGGACTAAGTTCTTGCATTCTAACCTTGCTTCTGATTACAATGAGGAACTGAGCTGCAGGGTCCCTTTTTGTTACATTTGACATGGTATCTAGGAACCAACCACCACCTTTAACTCTTTGCCTTGCAACATGAAGACTGGGGCCATCTCTTGCATATAGAGCTACAACATAGCCATCCTTCAACAGTTCACCAGGCTTTCCACTCAGCCTCTTTCTAGATTTTAGTAGCTGGTCGGACGGCGATTCTTGCATTGATTCTATAGGTGTTTTCCTACTTCTCGAGTCTTCAGGGGAAGCAAACCGAGAACCAGAACTTAACGCTTGATCTGTGCCACTCATAGTAGTATCTTCCTCTCGCTGCGAGATACTTTCTTTTTCTAGTGAAGGTTCATCTGATTTCTTCTGGGATTTCTGATGTGTGTGCCTCTTTTTTGCTTTCTTACCTGATCTACTTCGTCTTCCATCAGACCGAGTAATTGAATTTTGAGACAAACCCGAACCTTGCTGGCTAGGAGACTCCTTGGATTGATTGATTTCTTTATTCTGGGAGTTTTCTGGACTTGCATGGCTAACATCAGTTAATTGCTGGACAACGGCTAGCTGTAGGGGATTTTCTTGCTCCAGTTTATTAGAGTGTTCATTTTCATCACCTATTTCACTTTCCTCATCCTCATCAGATACAACATTATTCGGAACAACCCCATCGAAGAAGAATGTCTGCAATACGGAGATTGATTTCTCCCTTATCTCCAGCCATACTTCTTCACTATAATCTGCACTGTGCGGAAGTATCAACACATTGGGCATCTCCTTTACCTGAAGTAAACCAATGGCAATATATATCTCAGGAACGCATTAACTCGATACCCCATAAATCTATCATTCAGATATGGTAGCCACTGTACAGTAAGGAAGGAAAAAGAAAACAGTATCACAAATACTAATCACATAAAGATATCCATAAAAAGGCGTTCTTTCCCATCCCCTCCACGTTTCAATGGGCATATGGGCATAAGTTGTCACACGTCAACAACACTGCCAAACCCAATAATTAGGCAACAGGGCAACATGGCCAACATGCATGATCAAGGACACATTGTTGATAAAGAATGAAAAAAAATTATATTAGGCAACAGGGAAACAGGGCAAAGATGGAATGAAAACCATGACAGAAGATTAAGGGAATGAAAACTGATTTAGACATGCATAGACCAGAGAGTTATCATACGATGAAACAGAACATGATTTAGAAATTTTGGCGAAGGGTATAGAGGAGGCGATAAACATGTCTTGTCACTTTGTTCCTTTGGCAGAAGAAAAATCTGTTATCAGAAATGGGACAGCAATACACCCCACTCACTTGATAAGAAAGTATTGCCCTAGAAAGGGAGACGAGAAACAGGAGACTATTCCTTCAATGGAGAAAAACAGGTACTATAAAGGGAGCTGAAAAACAAACTCAAGCAGTCAAGCACAATACTTGCCAAGAAATTGACACAACCTATGTTAACGAGTCCATAACCAATAACTAGTGAACATACCCATGCTTCCATCCATTGCGGCCCTTCAGCACCATCTAAAGCACACCCAGCTAAAGTTCCATCAATCAAAAGCTGTTTCACAAAACAATCATCCAACAGCTGACTGCTACCTGTGTTTACAAGGAATGCTCCTGCACAAGAGAAAATATCATTATTCTATGCAAAAAAAATGAAAATAACAAAAAAAAAAAAGTTGAAGAAAGAACCAAATGTGGTCCTAAAACAGGAACCAAAACGGAAGAAAAATATACCAGGCTTTACATGCTGTAGGCATTCAGCATTGAGAATCTGAACTGTTTCATTCGTCAGAGCACAATGAAGCGAAATGAGGTCACTCGCAGCTAGTAAGTCATTTAGAGTATCCATCTTTCGAGCGGCAGAAGGAAAGCCATAAGATCTACTCAATGTTCCGTTCACCTGATTGAATGCATTTAAACAGAAACATCAATACAAAGACGCAAAAGGGGTTTGGAACTAGAAAATGCATCAGGAAAATCTTTCAATTACCATCAATCTTTACTAAGCTCAAAATATTGATTCGCAAACCTCTAGCATTGCATTCAAAACATCATGACATACTTGCAAAGAAAATTACTTCCAACTTGGACTAGGCTAATTCGAAACTTAAAGAAGTATATATGATCGAATCAGTACCTCTACATCAAAATAGAGCACGCTCATCTTGAAGGCCAAGCTCCTAGTAGCCAGAGACCTCGCCGCCGCAGATCTACCAATAATCCCCAAAACCAAGCCCCGGCACCGCCTCATCCCCCGGCAAAGCGGCTGAACCGAACCAAGCCACCCGGACGCCGATAGCGTCTGGCGCGAGAGCAAGTGCGTCCTCCTCAACAACCCTAGAAACAACGCCATAACAGTATCGGCGATCTCCTCGGCGCGGGAGGCGTCCACGTGGACGAGCCGGAGCCCGAGGTCGGCGGCGAGAGCAGAATCCGTAGCCCGGTCAGCAGAGCCAAGGCAGAGAATAAGCTGATACGGACGCAGCCGACGCTGCGCGGCGCGTGGGAGGTACGCGAGGGATTGGAGGAGGACGGCGGAGGCGGACTCGATCCTGCCGTCGGCCAAGCGGCTGAGAGGGACGTGCTCGACTGCGGCGACGCCGGACAGGCAGTCCTGCTCCATGGCGAAGTCGTCGATGCAGTTGAGAGTGACGACGAGGGGGAGCGACGGCGGCGTCGTTTGGGTGGTGCGGTGGTGGGACATTGTGGCGGGGGATCCGATGCCGGCGGTGGTGCTCATCGTTTTGGGGGCGGTTTAGGGTTTAGGCTGGTGGGGAGGTTGTAACTTTGGTCATTTCTGGGGGTTGAGGTAGAGAGTGAGGGCTTCCATTTGGTTTCTGAGAGTTGGAGAGCTTCGGAGTTCAATTCTTCACTACCCTCTGCTGAGATCCAGACCCACTACCCTCTCTGTTCGGCTATTTCGCGCTCTGTTCCCTACTCATAGTTTCACGTGTGCCCCTGTCTTTTTGGTTATTCCTTTCTCTTTTAATTTAGTCACACTTTATTCAATTTTAGAATATACGGTAATACGGAATTACGGATATACGGATATTCCTACTTCCCTTTCAACTGTTCATGGTTAGCACTGCAGAGAGTTCGTGATGGGTAATTTAAATCCGAAAACTTCTAACGTGGACCTTATAACAAGGATCAAGTAGAAACGGTTAGATGAGTGTTTTAAGTTTTAATTGATATTTTCAAATTCAAACATACATATCATCCACTGTTCATTCAAAAACCGTCACTTGGTCCTCATTATAAGGTCCTCGTTAGAATCTCTCCTAGTATCGCACTGATAACTTTGTGAGTTCAAGCATCACTTACAAGAGAGGAAGGAAGAGAGGAAGAGGAAAACCATACCACCATGACCTTGCAATTGTTTCACTTTTGTGTCAATTGTCTGTTGGAGGCGGTTGGCGTCGTCTAAAGACTGGTCATGGTGAAAGGCAAAAAAGTCACTCACACATTTGATCTCGTCCGTTAAGTGAATGTTACAAGCAAGAAAATTTCAGCATACCGTATAATATTAGAATCTGTGTACTGCTACAAGGTATATTGTGATTATAATTCATGAACACTCACAAAGTCACAAGCAAGCACGAACACAACTCTGACTTTGGAACATTGTACAAGTCAGTGAGCTTATTTCGACAGCATGCCCACTGCTTGCTCAAAACTACTTTTATTTGAACGGAGTGAGACAAAAGAACATTACAAGTGAAGAAACTATCTACAAAACCAACCATTGTATGAACGCCCAAAGAAACTAAATAAAAAAAGACACCAGCTTCTACAAGATATGAAAAAATTTAAATAGATACATCTTCTTGAAAGCAAACTCAAACCTCATATGCTTTAGGCCGGAAGCTAAGCATGCCTTGCTAATTTCCTACAGCTCCATAAGATCTCCAAACCTTATTATATGTTTGCGTCTCTGAAGGCTGAGCTATGACTGAAGCTGCAAATCCGCATTACAACCATCTCTATGTTTCATATGATACAACATATTCATGATCCAGTACACGGCAACCTTAGGTGTGAAAACTGTGAGATGAAGAACCGGGGCATCCTTTGTAAGAGCATTACATAAACATGAACGTGATGAAACTACCAAACAGAAAAACTGTACAGAACCTCCAACCCCTCTACAAAACCTCGTGCTCAACAGATTCATGCCGTTCTCACTTCCTATTCCACAATCTTCAAATACTTCATTCCTTAACAAATTTCCCTCAACTTTCTGTCAGGCATCTTTCCTTTCTCCTGTAATTTGTGAAACCATAACCGACCTCGAATTCAAAAGATTCACTTTAGAGAAACCTCCTCCTGAAATTACTAGTAGTCGCTTGATAGGATCGCATGAGCAGTCCAACACCAATCCCTATTCCAAGGCACATCCCAAGGCCAATTCCAACACCAACTCTAACACCAGCATTAAACCAGGTGAGTTGACCATCTTCACCCATGTACATTTCATCAGAGTAGAAACCATGTCCTATCTTCCCATCTGATTCATACTCGTCAATTTCGGATTCTGTCATCTGCATAGGCCAAATCAAGGACTCCAAGTCAGTTATGAAACAAACAGAAAATAGTTAAAGCTAAATAACTGACCAAGTCATTAGTACAAGGACAGAGATTACATGTTAGTACAAGCTTGGAATTTCAGGAAAGCCTAAACACTAGAAAAGCATAAAGGAAAAACTCTTGAAGCTAAACGAGTTCATTAGCAAAGCCCCAACGCATATAAGTTATTATATAGGTATGCAGCTGTACGTAAGCTAGAAGAGTTAAAGGCCTCTAGGCTGCAGATGAACTTACAGAGCACCAACTATAATTTCACTGCTGAACCATTAGTTGGAACAGGAGTTATTGCATTTTACTAAGAAGCAAGTTCTCAACAGAAATATATGCGCAGGTTTTGTAGGAGTTAGTAGACCAAACTTTGAGAAATAGGGAATAAGACAAATAACTAAAAACCTATTCCATATGGTAGCAATCACTTGTTGAATGGGAGGGTAACACTATCAATTCATCGTTCCACTTCAACATGACCCCTTGATTAACACATAAATTTTCGAATTAACAATGCAACTATGATTTCTTTCCATCATATATGCAACAAGTAACACAGCGATACACGGAGCATTATAGAGCCTCAAAATACCTTACTACGATTACCATATACTATAAAACATTTATGGTCCATGATCACACATTGTTCAAAGTTCAAACATCAATCCAAACTCTCTACTATCACCCCGCCAAGTTCCCACAAGATTATCAAAACCATGCTTAAAAAATCAAAATTTGCAAACCAAACAAACCAAACTTTAGCAACAAATTTCCAATACCTGCACTTTACGCTGCCGAATTAGCCCATTCTTACTATTCTCCTTCCCAACCTCCTCCTCCTCGGGAATAGCATCCAGCGTGGCGTGCCTCGGGCACTTCCGCCTGGGACTAACCTGAATCGTCTTCGTCAAAATCACCGGCACACCGGAGCAGCATCCGGCGATATAAACCTCTATAGACGGCGCCGAAACCCCGAGCTTCGGCCGGAAAAACGCCGAAGAGCCGGAACTAATCGACGCCGCCATATAACAATCCATACTCCAACCCGTCTTCGAATCATTCTCCATCCCTACATTCCCGTTAAGCCAAACGCCCTCCATTCTCTCCAACGACCCGCAGAGCACCATGTCATTATTCTCATACACCTCAAACTCCACACCGCCGGTGACCCTCACGCTGTCGGTGGCCACGTACGTCACCTCCGACGACTCCTTGTCCAACCTATCACGTCGTAGCGTCAGCGACGCCGTCTCCGAGTTCGGAATCCTGGCGCCGTTGATCTCGAGAGAGACGCCGATCTCGCGGCGGAGGGAGCAGAGCGTGAGGTGGTCCGGCACGCTGTCGATGACGCACGGCGCGATCCGGACGTAGAAGAGACGGATTTCGAACCAAGCCGAGTGCGTAAGGGACGGCCCGTTCAGCATCTGGTACGAGCTCGCGGCCTTCGTCTTCGCCGCCACGGACGGCGGCGGCTCCTTCTCAATCTGCGGCTCCATAACAAAAAAAACCCTAATTCACAATCGGAATCGGCGGAATTGAGAAAGCTAGGGTTTTTTTTTTCGGTTCTGATTTTCGGACAAGAAAAATAAAAATAGAAAAGAAAAGAGGAAATTAGAGCTTGTGAGGCATTGAGATTTTCGAGCAAAGAGGGAGGTTGTTGCGGAGAGCAGGGGTGAGTTTTTTTCTTTGTTTTTTTTGGTGGGGGGAAAATGAAAAAGAAGGTTTTGGGTGGAGATATTTTTCCACGTCGGTTTTCGGCGACGGAGTCAACCATGCGAGACCACGCGTCGTTGAGGCTGTCTAAACAAGTGAACGGCCCCGAGCTAGAAAAACAAAAAGGAACTGACATGCAACAATAAAATACTGAGAAATAATTGTAGGTACAACTACGGCATACGGTGGCGTATTGCGTTTTAATTATAATTTAGTGTGATTAAGGAGAAGTTTATTAATTTCTGTTTTCAATATTTGGAGGGTAAGCCCGTAAGACAGTGACTCTTTTCGGAAAAGAAAAAAAAAAAATATATATATATATATAGAGAGTCTTTCTCTGCTACACACGTCCGCATTTATTCTTACGATGCGGATTTTCATTTTACACTCACTTTTCAATCGAATTTTCACATCTCCACCGTCTAGTCTTTATATACTAATGTATAGATCATCTCTGCAAAATTTCAGTCAATTTGGTTATCAATAAGGCACTAAAACTCGATTAAACCAATGTATGAACATAATTCTGTCGAACTTGAACCGTTCATGTTTATAATAGAAAAACGCAGTTTTGAGTACCTTAATGATAACCAAATTGGCTGAAATTTTGTAGAGATGATTTATACATTAATATCTAAAGACTACACGATGGAGATGTGAAAATTCGATTGAAAAGTAAGTGTAAAGTGGAAATCCGCACCGTAAGAATAAATGCGGACATCCGCACCACCTGAGAAAGCCTGTATATATTTATATCAGGGCTGCTTTCCTGTTATGATTCATGGATTATTGAAGCTACGACATAAATTGAAAGAAAACAGTAACGTTGCGTTTGTATGAAGCAATTTCAATTTCTATAGAAATTTCAAAATCATGGGAATTACAATTCCATAAATCTAAGTTCCATTATTTGAGAATTTTATTGTTTGGATTTCATGATGTAGAGTTTTAAAATGACAAGAATTTGTATTCAAACTAACCTCAGTAAAGAAAATTGACAAATGACGCTTATTTTGTGAAGAATTCAAGTCAAAACGAGGGAAATTGTCTTAAGAAATTGATAATTTCTTATTTTTGATTAAATTTCCGGAATTCACCAGCATCCAAACACACTGTAAAGAATACGAAAAGAAGCTATAGAACTACATCATGTATTCCTCATTGATTGTAAATGAACAGTACATTAGGTCATATATGGTTAATACTTTCGTCATTCAAATTCAGTTTAGTAACATATATAACTCTATCATAATTAAGAGGTCGTACATTCAACTTACAATAAACTAGCTGTAATATATCGGTTGTGTTTTTAATCAAAAAAAACATTATTTTTGTCGATTTTAGCCTTTCTCTGTCAATTAAGTTGGCAACAACTTTTGAAGCGTTCATATTCTTTTACATATTTGGTAGTTTGGTTTCAGAGGTCACAAACATTTGGCACATACACTTCACATCAATGAAGTAAAGTCTGCGTAACCCAAGCTCTGAAATGTTTTTCTCCATTGTTCAACATTAGTCTTGAATCTTGATACGATCAACCTCACTTACATCTTGTGATTCCAATATAAGCCCCTGTATAGAGATCCCATATTTATTTTAGCAGCTAAATGAGAATAGTAATTTCATCAACAAGAAGCTTAAAGGCAGACGCCCATCATGCAAAACCCAAAACTAAATTATGCAAAACCCAAAACTGTTCCAAGGAGAAAATACAACTGCATACCAGTTAAAAAAACAAAAAACAAAAAGCTTTGAAAGAACTCAAAGAAGCAGTTCCCATCTCCCCAAGTTCTCCTAATGGCAGCAGATTGTTCCCCAAGTTAACCTGCATGATCATGAAAGTCTGTCAGTTAAGTATGTCATAAACATGCACTTCACAACACACAACATAAAGACCCAACATTTACCTTCTCCAACAAGATCGCGCTGCCTAATTGATACTCAGCCGCCAACGACAATAATGGTTCATGTTCATTCAATCAAAACCAAAACTTCATTTCACAATACCAACAAATGCAAGAATTTGAAACAAGCCAGTTCGAGGCTTGCCTTGTCCCCGAGGAAGGAAATTTTCTCGTCCTCCTCAGCGCGAATGGCAGAGTACGTGCTGCTGCATGATATCCTGGTCATCATAGGTTGCCCACTCATCAAACTCAGGTGTTGCAACCGAGGGGCCAGCCCAGACTCCAGTTCCCCATCCACCTGCACTTGAAGCCTTTCCTGATTCTGCATTTCCTATTCGCCTCAAATAACAAACACAATTCAAACCCCTATTTCCTCTTCATATAAACCCCAATTTCAACACAAAATCCAAGAAACTAAACCAGTTACCCACCAAACTTTAGCGTAAATTTCAACTAGCATTATGATAAACCAAGAAACCCCCAATACATTCAAAACCCTATAAACATTACTAGTTGAGTAAAAGAAAGAGAGCATGTTTCATTTATCTCGGCAACACTAACCATGATGAAAATTGATGATTGCACTAGATAACTAGGTTTGTGGACTACACTAACCTTTTTCTTAGATGGAAATATTTTATTTCTAATGTCACAAACTCACAAACAATACTATCCAAGGCAAAAAAGAGCAAAGTCAACAATATGAAACATCACGAAAAAAAGGAACTGATCAAAACTATCATTCCTCATGACAATGTGTTAATTCCAACTTCTAACACATCAGTAGGCTCGACGCATCCCTTTTTTGGGCTTCTTTACGAAGCTCAGTTGGATTTGCTTAAGACGCCTCCTCTTCCTTGCCATCTTCTCATGAAGTGTTTCCCTCGTATTTTCCTTCTCAGCCTTTGGCTTCTTCAAGTATTTCGGATCCACCTGGTAAGGCTTGTGTGTCACAGGCACTCCTTTCTTTTGCGCCTCATTAAACAGGGCAGTGGCTCTATCAGCACGGTTATGAGCATACAACTTTCCCATCAGCAGATCGTAAGTTTTGATCCCGGGTTCACATCCATCCTGTTTCATCTTCTTGAACACATACAAAGCATGATCAATCCTTTCAATGCCACACAAAATCTTCAGAAACCCAAAATAAGCCTTCTTATCCAGAGCCTCCCCGAACCCTGCTGATTTCATCCTATCAATCATTTCATCCCCCTCTCCAACCCTTACTGCCTGATACAAGCTCCTGATCAATTCAAGAAATGTAGTCTCATTCGGACAACACCCCCACTCCCCCATCCTATGAAACAAACTCAACACGTCGTCGGTCTTCCTAATCTTACACAAATTAGTAATCAGCACATTGAAAGTCTCCACATTTCTAGGCACCCCATGAAAGTCCATATCCACCAAGATTTGCTCTGCCTCGGAATGCAGCCTAAACGGGTCCTTCTTCCTGCAAAGCTTACACACACAATCAAGAATAGCATTGAAAGCACTAGTCCCAATCTCGAAGCCTCCCCTGTACATCTCCCCAGCCAATCTCCTAGCCTCATCAAGTTTCCCATCCACACACCACCCCTTAATAAGCAAATCACACATATACTCATCAGGAAAAAACTCATTCACCAAACCCTTCACCATCTTCTCAGCATTACTCGCAAACCCGTGTTCGCATAGCTTCTCAACAACCAATCTCTGCGCCGCCTTGTCCCTCTTAATCCCATAGTCTTCCTCCATCTTCTCAAACATCGACACCGCCTGCGCCGGCCTCCCAGCTCTCACCAGCCTGTCAATGGCGGAAGCCAGGGTTTTGGGGCCGGCAACGTCACGCCGGGAACTGAGAATGACGTCATGGGCGGCCTTGAAATCCTTCCTCCTACCGAAATAGTCCACAAAGTAGGAGAGGGTTTCGTCAGTGTGGTCGAAATTAGGGTTCTGAATGAGCCAGTGGTTGAACCCTAGAACGGCGCGGCCAGTTTCGGCGGAGAGATTGAGCACGGAGAGAACCAGAGAAGGGGTAGGGGTGATGATGTCAGGGAAGCTCGATTGGAGGGTTTGGGTGACGTCAGTACATTCGGTTTGTGGATTTTGATCTTCTATTCTATTGATTTGATTTAGTTTGATTTTTTAACGATCACTAATTTGGCTGAAAATTTGTATAAGTGATCTACTTATATAGACATAAAAACTGAATGGTTGAGATGAAAAATGTGATTGAAATGTGGGTGTAATAAACAATTAATTAAAAAGTCTTTAACTAGTCATCAATATTTGTATATCATCTAATGAGATTGAGTAAATTTGGTTTATCTGATGTTTTGTATTCTGAATTTTTGATAAGTGGATCTAACATATTTCAACAGAAACTATTTATGATTGAACTACTATTTTTTCGCTCATCAACTAGTTATACAACACGGCGATTCGAGTCTTCCTCATAAAATAAGTGGAGAATGAAGTTCCTACAAGTTCAAACCCCCGCAAAAATGGAAAGGTTTGAGTAGATGAGTCTGCTCTGCGACTCGACTACACTGACGTCTTTTTGTGTCACAATTTACTGTGATTGAAAATCCAAAATTAGTTTACTCCAAAATCCTATAAAAGTTGAAACATATATACTAGTGAAATGTGACTATACATTCACAATTCAGATTAATAATTAAAATGCATCGATGTTTCTGGAAACAATGACTTCCATTTGATTATGTAGCCATAGTTCATACGATGACATATAAATGTAATGACAGACGATCAATGAATGCTTTCTTCTTCAACATATGCAATCTATGTGAGAAAATTCATTCATAACATGAGGACATGGAGTGTGTGGGAATGTGTCGAACCATTTTACCTTGAATACGTGTTTAAATGAATATACATTTGGTAAGTATAGACAATGTTCTAAAAGATAGGCTAAAAATGCTCTTAGTAACCTAAACGGACTAGGCGGCGTTTAGACGGCCGCCCAATTGCCCGCATCCTAGCACAATGACCTAGAAGAAAAGCGAGGCCTAGGAAAAATTACAATCACAGAGCAGAACAAAAACAATGTCAAAAGTTACTGAGTTCGTCGCGCCGCCTGAGAATAATAACACACTTCCCTAAAATGGACGTCTGATGTCTGAGGCGTTTCCTAAATTTAGCAAGACCAATTGGTTTGCTCCACGTAGCTAAAACTTGATGTCAAATTCTAGCCACGTGCCACTTGCTCAATGCTTAGTACATAGATTTTGGTATCGTGTCCAAAATGCCGCCACGCGTACGGTCAGAACAGAGCAAGTACACAAGCATTGGCCCTACTAAACGTGAACTGAAATTCTTTTCTATTGGTTGTTGTCTTTGAATAAGAATTTACTTTTCTATGATTTTTTTGAAAAAAAGGGAAATATAACAGATGAATTGTTGTTCAATTCAAGTAACATTTTGTGACCAGAAAATTTATCAATGAGTTAATAAAAATTTATTAATCAATCTTTACTTACAATATTAGTCGAGCCACGCGACTACTTTATGGATAAGTACCGCACCTCAGTGACTAGTCACTACGACTCTAAGATAAAAAATTACCGTACTATAGGTTTTTTTTTCTTTCCAATTCTAATTTCAATTTGATTACCGTTTCTTTTTTTAATAGGTTATATAATTTGTAGGATTATGTATAAATGGGAAGGAGTGAAGTGTGAAACAGCCAAAAGGCGGCTGCATTTCGACACCACATTTCCTACCAAAAGCTCAAAATCACACAAAACCCAAACCAAAAATCATCTGACCCAGAAAAACCCCACTTCAGAAAAACCCCTCTTCTACTTTGTGTGGCTTTCACAAACCTCAAATCTTCAAGCCTTTGCGATAGAGTGCTTCAAGAGCTCAGCAGCTTATGGTGTCTGTAAACCCAAGCCCAGCGCCTCAGGGTTTTTACCTATTCGATCCCACCAATATGGGCCTCCCAGCACTCAATTCCATGCCGCCGCCGCCGCCGACGCCTTCTACGACAAGCACCACCACGTCGTCGGCGGCCCAAAACGCCGCGTCGTTGGCCGAGGATCAGAGCAAGAAGATCCGGAAGCCGTATACTATTACCAAGTCCAGGGAGAGCTGGACTGACCAGGAACATGACAAGTTTCTAGAAGCTCTCCAGCTGTAAGCTCTTCTATTTTCTCTCTTGGTTTTTGATTTTGTATCTGGGAATTGAAGGTCTGTTTGATTTTGGTGAAAATATATGAGAAAGTTTTAATCTTTAGTATAGAAATTGAAAAGCTCTGTATTTCGTTTTTCGTATACTTTATACAAACAATTAGAGTTCGTTTGGTTTTTGGATATTTGTTACTTGTAATTAGAAATAATTTAGAGGGTTGTTTGGATCTAAAAGGGTGAGTCTTTATCGGGTTTGGGATGTGTGAGATAAAGAGCTTTTAAGTTTGGAACAGTGAGACATTGTGATGCTGTTTCGTATATGTGAAAGTATAGTGCTTTGGATGTGTTTTTGATGAGGTACTGTGGCTGTAAGCTTTATGGATTACGACTAATGTGAAGTAAATTGTTTTTGTTGTCCACTCAGATTCGACCGTGACTGGAAGAAGATTGAAGCTTTTGTTGGCTCAAAAACGGTTATCCAGGTGACTACTACTCATAGTCAGACTTATTTATGAATGAAAGATTTCAGAGCTTTAAATGGTTAGTTGAAGCATGAAGTTGAATGGTTTACGTCTCTATGTAATAAAAGTATAGTTAGGTGGCTTTGTTGGGTATTGCTATTATCTTTGTTGTGTCATGTGAGGTTGGCATTCTTAAGCTAATGGTAAACTACCTATATGTTCTACATAAAAATATAATTTCTGTTTATAAAGTAGGTACCATAAGAGTTTCAAAATTTTTAGGGCCCTGCATGGTTGCCTCTTGAAATTTCGTGGTAGCTTCTTTTGTTGATTGAAGATAGTAGTAGCAGAAACTGATTGTCCTTTGTGTATGAACTCACAAGTAAAATAAACTGTTCAGTGGAATTTCAATGCTAGCAGACCACATACAAAATAACACATATTATTGGATAGTATACATTAGATTAGGTTTTCATATAATCATATTTTGAATCATACCGACATTTTTTCCATAGGTTCTATAAAATTGTTATAGCCTCCTCATCTTTTGAGAAAATTTGGCATGGTATATACTTTATAGTAAAGTTTTAGGTGCATCAGTTCAGGCATGTCATTTCATGGACAGAGAAAATAGTAACAAGAAACAAAATGTTTTGCAAGTTGTGATGCTTTTCTATGTATAGAAATTGGATACGTTTAGAGCATATCCTTAAATCTTTGCTTAGTTCATATTGTCTAACTTTCATTTGTCTGCATTGTACTAAAGCTAAGTGTTATCCTTGTTAGATACGTAGCCATGCACAAAAGTACTTTTTGAAGGTTCAGAAAAAAGGGACAAGCGAGCATGTACCTCCTCCTCGGCCAAAGAGGAAAGCAACTCATCCGTATCCACAAAAAGCTCCTAAAAGTGGTAAGCAACTTAGCATAGTCAACCATAGCTTTCTTGGAAATTCTACTTATGTTTCCACAGAATTATTGCTTATAAGTTAAATTTCTGGCAGCTCCAGTAGTATCTCAAGGTGTTGGACCATTTGAATCCTCACCTGCTTTGCTTGAACATGGATATACTTACCAGCCAGATTCTTCATTTGTGCATAGCACTCCTGTTACTAGTGCAACTTTATCTTCCTGGAGTCATAGTTACGTGCCTCCAGTCAATGCGTCACAAAAAACTAAAGGTTTCAGTTTTTCCCACCTATCTTTGTCTTGAATTTTTGTTTTTTCATTCGTATTAAGAAGTTCAAAGTTTGCTCCATGTTATATAATCATACTTTATTATGTTATTTCTTAGATGATGGAAGGCTAGCTGGTTCAGCAGATGCACAGAACTCTTGCTACAGTAGTAGTAACGAAAACAAACCTACAACTTGGTTAATGGGTGAGACATTTGGTTGCGCATGTCATCACCAGCCACAGAGAGGTTAAAATTCTCTCTCTCTCTCTCTCTGCTTTTTGGGGTGCATGGTACGGATCAAGTTATTCTTATTGGTTGTTAAACGAAATAGTTACTTAAGGAGGTTATTTTGGAGTACAGAATTTCGGCACTGCAATTTTCCTATTTTCCTTAACCCACCACACTGTTTTACACAATTTTCAATTGTCTCGGTTGTTTGTCCATGACCGCAGAAATGCTCAATGTTCCATCACTGTAATACTAATGCCATGCACTTGTTTATACTTTTCTACTTGGGAGTTTATATGCTGCTTACATGAAACTCCCAAACATACATTGTTTATTACTCTAGTATTGCATTGATATCATTGTTCATGACAGTTGCAGTTCTTCTAGTATTAAATGTAGTTCCTGTATGTGCAGTTTTGCCAGA
The DNA here is from genome assembly GCA_009720345.1 of Fragaria iinumae. Classification (NCBI taxonomy): domain Eukaryota; kingdom Viridiplantae; phylum Streptophyta; class Magnoliopsida; order Rosales; family Rosaceae; genus Fragaria; species Fragaria iinumae. Next base: position 16,711,292 of record CM019123.1, on the reverse strand, counting down.
TTTCGCTCAGGTGTATAAATTCATCGGCAGTGTATTTGACCCCGATTCGACTTGTCATTTGGAGAGACTGAAACAAATGGACCCTATAAATTTGGAAACAGTATGTTATTTTAGGATCTTGCTTACATTTATCAATTTTAATTTTTTAATTTGGCTATTCAGGTTGTCATAAGAGCTGACATTCAAGACAGTCCGTCTTTCTCTAACCCCTTTGGCGTTGCGCATTTACTCAATCACCCTATCTGACTTTTTTGCAGGCACTTTTGTTGATGCGAAATCTATCCATTAATTTAAGAAGTCCCGAGTTTGAGGATCATGTAAGTACTTTTCTTCGTGATGAAAGTATTTCTTTCTTGACAGTTGGCTATGTTCTTGGGTGTTTTAAGTGTTGTTCCAAGTGTTTAAGTGATACTTCAAATAATCCACCAGTTTGTCTTCTTTGGGTTTTAAGCTGCCTAATGAGTGAGATGCACGCTTTTCACACCTAACGGTGTGATGTACGTACACCGAGCTTTCATTTTGCATAATAACAGTCTACTTTAAGAAATTAAAATACCCTTGCACGACAACTTAGCTCAAAGATAGGCTTGTGATTGTTGTTATGTGGAAAAAATGTCTGAGGCAGAGCTGTCACAGATGTTTGTTACTATTCTTTGGATTAATTTCAGTTCAGTTTTGGGGTTAACATCGTTTCACTCCCCATACTTTTAATTTTGAAAATTTACCCCCTAAAGTCTCTAATTTTCATAAATCAGACACAATTGTTAAAATTCCGTCCAATTTGGAGGTTAAATGATAGCATGAAATCTTAGAAAAAAGGTCCTAAAAGGCGATTTATGTTGTTATAAGACTATTTTAGCCCTTTTAGTGAGTTATGAAGTCAAAATTAATGTCCGAATTAGACAGAATTTCAGCAATTGGGCATGATTTATGAAAATTGAAAACATTTAAGGGGTAAATTTTCAAAATTAAAAGTATGGAGAATGAAATGATGTTAACCCTAAACCTCAGGGGTGTAAACTGAAATTAATCCTTATTCTTTTATTCAAGAATGCAGTTCGCACGTGATGCTTGTTTGTATCTTTTATTCAAGATTGCAAATCGCACATGATGCTTGTTCTCAAATCAGCTATTGCCTATAGTTTCCATCTTCATATGAACAGGATGGATACCGTACAATTTGATGTAGTGTTTTAGTATGTAAAATGACCATTACAACCATTTTGTTTTAGATTGGTAAAACTCAGAATCCATGTGAAACATGCTTTCATTTCGAGATGGACAAACTGATTTAGTATTGGCTTGTCTTTTTTAGTTTCATTGTACTACATAGTTAAGTTAACAAAATGATATTGTGTGACCAGACCTAACAATTCTGTTGACCGTTACACAGAGAAAGTTACTTTTATCATATGCCACGGACTCTGAGAAAGCTAAACCTGATAACAATAGCGGCTTTTCTTGCTATGGTAAACCAGAGAATGCCATCCTATCTACTTAGAAATCGGAAGGTAATGGAACTTCCAACTCCTTGTTATATGCACTTTTTGTGTACCCACTTTTCATTCTATAAACTTTTGTTTCCAGGGGAATGGTGTGGAACGATGACGTTCACTAACAGTTATAGCGCGAAGTCTTTGTAAATATCCGGAATAGGCGGGGCTATCCAGGGTAGATTGTTTACCATGCAGCTTGTCGAAGAATCAATGCCAGTTTTAAGTGCATACCATACTTTTAACCAGGTCTTCAAGAAATGAAGGATGATTTAGTGTTTGCGTAGGCTGTATTATATAAAGTTTCATGAGTTATATTGTACATTGTCATCTGTGGGCTGTATATAGTTGTTTAGACATGTTTTGGTTTTGACATGCTAGTGAATAAGGAGTTGACGATAGTGAATCCGACTCCAGTTGATTCTAGATTTGCGGTACCTTGCAACTGAGTAAAGGAGTTCCCTTTCTCTACTCATGTTTCCCAAGTCATATTTGTTTCTTTAGTGTTTGGGGTACGTATTCATATTCTTATGGTTTCCTTCTGAAAGTGGTGGACACTAGATCACGTCCATGGTTTATAAGAAAATAAGAACATTTGAGATCGCAGGGTTTCAACCTTGTCGAGTCCTGTTAAACTGTTGGCGAACAGAAGGTACGTCTGTATATGGCCTTTGCCGACAAAAGCAAAGATGACAACGCAAACCTTCTAAAACTATGTAAACCGAACTCATCAGTCAGGCAGTGAAGACCGAAGAGCAGGACCATGATGACCGACATTGGCAACCGCATCAAAGAAACTGAAGTGATACTATCACTTAAAATAAACAAGACACAAGGAATGGCTTGAGCCATATTCAGTGGTGGAACTCGAGTAAACAGTTAGCCGTTTTCATGGCTCCGGTGCGGAGAAGAAGAGAATTCACCAGAAACATCAAAACGAGGTCACTCCAAAGCCCTCACACTTTTGATCCACAGACCTCAAGGAGTCGAAAACAATAGAGACGAAAATTCATTATTACCCCCGTATATCCGCTTATTCACGGACACGTATCGGGCAGTCTCCGGCCGTCTCCAGCTTTTCCGGTCATACCAGCGCGTACCCGTGCCTTGTAGATTCATAATCTGTGCTCGGAAACACGTCGGAAACGTCAAGAAACGTGTCCGTAAATAAACTGGATCGTGGGGGCGTTAGTGACATTTCACCTTAGTGTATTAGTGTTCAGCTGCTGCTTCTGCTTGCTTCTCCAATTTTCTCCTCCTCTTCTTGTTCTTCTTCGATTCCCTTGCATTTTCAATTCTCTTATTACAGACATATTCGTGCCTTCATTCTCTTACTTACCGTATATTCTCTTGAGATTATTGGTTATGTCATACCCACACCAGTAATAATGCACTTCATCAAAGAATTGATCCCACTGCTCTGGAATCTCAGGTTTTGAAGCCATCTGATATTCTTCTCAGCTTTGATGGTGTTAAATCAGTTAATATTGCCAATGTGTTATTCTTATGTTCAATTGTTATGTGTATATTCTGCAACTATAATTTGTTTTTAACTTTTTATCCGAAAAAAAAAATCCATACATTTTAGAGTTTGTGGTTATTCTTGCTTTCATATGTTTCTTCTATGATTTCTAAGGTCTGAGGTTGGTAGTTTAACTTGACATCACTCTGCTTCATATTTCTTTAATCTGCTCAGCTTGACTTGTTTGCTGGTTTATTTTAGTAAAAACATGTTGCTGAATGGAAGTTTAGGGGTGGGATATGTATCAACTAATACTGTGTGTTACTATATATATGTCAATTTTCTGTGTACTTGATTGTCATCTAACTCTATTTGCTTGTATTTACAGTATGCTCCTGTCAAACTTTAGGACAAAATGCTGCATTCATTGCGGCAGTTACCGGATGAGCAGCTTGTTGTGGTTTCTCAGGTATCCTATCTCTGTCTCTCAACTTTTGGGTCTGTCTATTCTGGTAGGTCGTTCTATTTGATCCAATATTGACTTTCCTCCCCTCAATCTGCAATAATCTTTCAGGTGCTTGTGTCTGATATCAACATTTGGTATGAAGACATAGTTAACACGCAGGTGAGCAATTGCACTCTGTGGCCTTTTACTTTTATATTTTAATTTTGCAGATTAATAGTGGAACCACTTCAAACAGCCATCTTGAATGACATACTCTCTACGTCTGTGTAGGTTCTTGCTTTTACTGGTAAGCCTGTGAAGAATAGAGAACTGTGAGGATGAATTTTTGAAATTTCATTTAGAGTACCAACATGTTCTCTCTATCTCCTTTTCAACATCTCTTTTAATTTTTGTCTATCTCCGATGCAAACGGTGTATGCCTGCGTTGTATCTGTATCGTGTGTTAACTGGAACTGGTGTTGTGATTAGTACATTGTGTTTCCTTCTAAATAAATGTTACATGGCTTCCAAAATCAAGAAAGTAGGAGCAAGAAGAATCCAATAAGATGGCCAATGGCATGAAAATCCATTACTTACACTAGTCTCCATACATCCAATATGAAAGAAACAACATTAAGCACGTTGCCATTCGTTGAATTGCACATCTGAGCATGAGACTGTCAATACAGTGATATACACAAGCATAAACATCTGAGTAACTATCTATACCCAAAACCCATGTCCAGTTCATGTCCGTACATCCCTTGACTATTATGCCCGCCACCGGAAGCAAATGGATGAATTTGTTTCGGGTTTGACCTCATTTCCATCTCAAGGAGCCTTTGCAATGCCTCCGGATGGTTGCTTCCACCAGCAACATCAGGAGCTGATATTTAAAGAAAGTCAGTATTTTTATACATGCAGTTTCTGACATAGTCAAACCTCATTAGCTACAAAAACAGGTTAACATACTAAAGAAGCCCCCAGAAGTTCAACAAAAGTTGAAACTCAATGGGCTTAAAAATATTGTGGGAAACTTTGGCATTGTTGTAATAATTTAAGCAGTTTCTGGCAGACAGAGAAGTAGAGGTTGCAACCTCTTCCAAGACACACAATGGACGCATTCCCCAAATAAAGCCAGAATATCAGGGAGACAATTATTGATCGAACTACAAGTACCACTAGCAATGCAAAAAGAAGTGGTTTTACCTGGCGATGGCATGCCATGACCACCTAAGTTGACTGGCCGAGGACCAAAAGGAAAGCCGGCCATTGGGTTCAGTTCTTCCATGAAGCCAGAAACCTGGCTGTTTGGATGAGCAGGCATAGGTGCGCCCCTGTTCGTATGAGGAGGCAGGGCTGGAGCACTGGATAATCCCTGTAGCAAGTGAGGCGGAGGAAAACTGCCTGCCATATGCATCTGTTGCAACATAGGGTGATGACGAGCATCAAACCCAGATTGTGCAGCGTTTGAATGATGGAAAGGTGGACGAAGCATATTTGCAGGAAACTGATGACTTTGCGGGGGATCGTTTCGGATCATACCCTCTGGCGTCATATAATTCATCTGAGAGTTGGCATTGCCAGGATGAGAATCTGATGGATGAAAAAACGTTCCCCTATGATTCATTTGAGGATGATGGAGCTGTTGTGAAGAAGGTTGGACATTAAGGTTCTGATAAGAAATATCAGGCTGTCTCATATCATAAGGGCCACGAAGAAAAGGTGGACCACCTTCTTGGCTTCCCATGATAGAAGTCCTTGGATCCTTGAACTCCTTGATAGAAGTCCTTGCATCCTTGAAATCCTTGAAGGCAGAGTCCAAAGCTGCCAATTTCTCAACAATGTCAACTTCTGTGTTCGGGGAGGAGAATACTTTGCTTTTCACTAGATTCCCAGTAGACATAAAATTTTGGATGTTTAGAGGTTCACCGACGGCAAGTAAGCTATCCTCTTCAGGAAGTCGAATATCAGCAGGCCCATCAAAGACGCCCATCTTAGACCCCAAGTCAGAACTAACCTGTAATGAATCTAGAGGATTATCAAAACCGAGCAACTGCTCATCGATCTTATCTGATTTGGTTTGCTTCCTTCTATTCGCTGTCATGTCACTGTTACTATGAGTACTTGTGTTAGGTCCAACATCAAATGCAGAAGGAACAAAACTAGTTTCTGATACCGGAAATGGCAACCCACGTGTCTCTGGAGTTTCTACTCTTGCAGACCCAACAAGGCCTCTTTTAGTAGACACTGGTGCTCCAACTGATTGCAACTCCTTCATAAAAGCAGTTCCAAATAGTGTTTCAAGTGTCAGACTCTTCCCTGAATCGGAAACATTTTCAGCAGCTTTCTCTTTTGAAATGTGAAGTGCAGTGCCAATAGCTGTCCCGTCAATGTTGTGAATTTTTTCAGGAGATGCTGTCTCTTGATTTGAAGAAGGTTCAATATCTCTTAAGCCTGTGCCCTTCTGTAATAGTGAGAGTAGGTGCTGTGATGCATGATCATCTACTTTGGCTTTTGGCTGTCCAGCCTTTCTATCAGGTACAACTGACCTTTGAACAGGGGGCTGACCACTTTCACTAATTTCAGATAGAATGGACTGCTCAAGATCTTCACATGTAAGGACTGCTGAAGCTGCCTCTGGTTTAGTACTTTTGTAAAAATGCTCAGAGTCACCAACCGAAGGAGGTTTTATGTTTGATGTCAAAGGCCTCACTGCAGGTTCAGCATTTTGGGTGGGAAAACTTGGAAAACCGTGATCGCTTAGCTTCCCATCAACAATGTGAGGTCCGGCTTTTTCACTACCAACGATCATGGAAAGCAAGTCATTTGGCCTTCCAGATAAGATTTCATTAGCAGGTTTCTTGTCTGCAGTGAGATAAAATTTATTAAAGAATAAACATACATTTCCATTACAAGTTTAATTGACCAAATTCGGAAACACAAATAAAAGAGCTTTTAACTTCAAGAATTGATGGCAACATACCTTCTTCATGAAACCACTGAGCAAACTTTGAAGAGTTGACAGTGTGAGAGCCCACTGCCTCATCTACTTTGCTATTATGAGGCTGCAGAAGCACAAAAGATATTAATGAGACTACTGTTTCAAACTAATATGTTTCAGATTCATACGCAAAAAATACACAAACTTGCTTACCCGGGATCTAACGTTGAACCATAAAATGGAATATGAAAACGAAAACTTAATTCTAGAAAACCTAATGCTAATGATCCCTATAAAATGCAATAACTTCATATTATATAATGCAAGAATTTTCTTTTCCATAAAATTCAGAGTGAATCAAGAATGTGGGCAGTTGAAGTTCGTCCTGAGTAATAGAAATATTTAAAAAACTCAAAAAAGGGAAAAAGAAGAGACACCTCAATGATATTAGAGGAGCCAACACCATTTAATGGTACTGCACCGCTGAAAAGCTTTTCCAGTATTGAAGTAGAATTACTCCCCTTTTCAGCGTCGATCTCGATCGCTTCACTATTTCTGGAAGCTTCTAAAGCTTGTGGTGTATTAGCATTATTATAAAATCGACTATCCATGCCAATGATCTTATTATTAGCACCTTGAGGTGGTAAGAAACTTATACTCTTTTCACTCATACTATCAAATGAGGCATGAGTACTTGCACTTGCATGATGCTGCTTGCCCAAAATCATTTGCTCAACCGGTTGTTTTTCCACTCGGTTACCTTTGCCATGTAGAATGTTATCCTCAAGTCCGGAATTCCCAACCTATCAGAATAAAAAACAATATTTAGATTCTATTTATGATTGAATGCAAATAGGGTATAAAATAGGAAACCCTCATTTGAGCTTGGCTTGCTAGATGTATTTTAGCAGAATTATATATTAGTTGGTACAATGGCCAGCAAAAATAACAGAATCACAAGATAGACATGATTTCCAATATTCAGTATTAGATACACGTTTATAAGAAGTTCTTCATTTGGAATCAATATAAAAGCAAGACCCATGCAGAGATTAAGAAAAAAGATGGTGATCATGGAAAACTCTTCTTTAGTAAAAAAAAAAAAAAAAAAAAAAAAAAAGTACAAAATGATTACCTCCACTTGATGGGGAAGGTTCAAGGATTTTGTTCCAATGTTTCTTTCCAAAACTGTGCTAGCAAAACCAGGGGGCACAAGAGGTCTGGGAGCAGGAGTCTGCAAGGGTAAAGTAAACTTTTCCCCATCATTATTTGATGCTGGTGGTACCCGAGGCTCAGCTGTTTCACTGCTTCTCGGTAAAAGTCTCTTCTCCTCTTTGGAATCATCATCTAACAGCGAAGAAAAATCAAAGCCAGCTTTATTCTTCTCCGGCTTCAGCTTCTGCTTTTCTTGAAATGCTTTCTGCTGCTCTTTCCTCATTAGTTCAAAGGAATCTAGGAGAAAAACCATCAAATTTCAAACTTGCATATAACTGACAGCAAAAACATACTGACCCAAGCTAAAGAGATACAAAAGATACGAAACAGCAGAAAACTTGCAATCACTTCTACCAAACCACCTAAAGATAAGAACAAGTACCTCTTCTGTTTCTTTCCTCTTCTGCTCTGTCTTCACTTGTATTATCAGAGGAACCAAAAGTTTCATCATTAAGTGAGTCAGTAATCTCTTTTCGTGTGAGAGGTGGCGCCTGCAAATTATAGGACAAAGGATTAGAAATAGTTGAGAAGCTTTTCTCTGCATTATACTATTTTTAAAGACAAAAAATTATTCTGCAGCAAACTGGTGGATAATAAGCTCGACAGTGCAGGCATTATGCTTTTTCAGAATTTTTTTAGAAGACATGTAGGGCTACAAATAAGTCAAAAGCTTACTTTATAAGGACGTGGAGGCTGATACGGTTCATTGGTTCTATTTAGCTGATAGGTATCATTTGGTCGAACTTTGGGTGCTGCTATCCCTCCAGCAAACCCAGCTGGTCTTGGAAAGGAACCACTTCCGAGAAGTCCATCATGCTCAGGGACCTGCCAAGGCCGCCGAGACGTGTTCCCATAGTGCCTTCCAGAATCTGTACATTCAACAGATGGGTAGATACAAATTCAGATATCTATTTTTGTGGAGAAACAGTCAGCAATACATGTATGCAACATTAATAGCCACAGTATGAGCCTCAGTGGATGAGGAAAAAAGCATGTTTCAGTCGAGAATCTTGATTCTTGATTGATTCAAGGAAATGAAGAAGAGTAGGATTTCAACAGTTAACTTGGGCACCAAAGGACACCACTAGTCGATCTATATCCTAATCAATATGTCTAACAACTAATCCTTAGGCTTCCTCACCATAAATATCAGCTAGTCTCCAAGCATTTGTCTCAACACTCAACTCCAAGGGATATCCAATAACAACTTAATGTGGATACATTTAAGCACTATCCTTGCAGTCTTAGTTAATTACTCAAAAGGAACTTAATAATGCTAGCTTGACAAGGTAAGTATTTTTTACCCTTATAAACATAAATAAATCACCTAGTAGATTGGACTTAATTCCCCATAACAAGAGTTCCCAAGTTTCATGATAAGGTATTCTTCTGCCAAATGACTTAAGTTCAAGTTCTAAGCACTGAATTTACAGGCAGAGCGCTACTTGGTATTAAAAACTCCTGTAATTATACCAATCTACCATTGTACCGCAAGCAATTAACAATCATATGAAACCATCCTCTGAAATGAACATATCTAGATACATTTGGAGCCATCATACAAAACCAAACGCATACAAATTTAATTTCAAAGTATCAATAATGATGAATAACCCACCAGAGTCTTTGTCAGATTGCGTGTCACTATCTTTATCACTGCGTCCAGAAGAACGACTCTCCCACCTTCCATGAAGTGGCCGCGAATAACCAGCTGCATCACCCCTAGTAGGAGGGGATGAACCATGATCATTTCGCCTGAAACTATTTGCTGACAAACCACTAGATGTCCTTTGCCTATCTCTGAAAGCATCCTCGAATTCACTGATGTGAAAGGGGAAGGAATGGAAACAAAAAAACATACACTATGAGCAAGACTTAACACAAGAGTAGAGCAACATCAATAACCAAATTAAGTTTAAATAAACCACTAGTTTATGAAATGAAGACTACAGATACAAGTGAACTACTTGACAGAGGCGATTCACCTTAGGAATGACCGGTCAAACCCATCAGGTAACTTCTTGCAGGATTCTAACTCACTCAACGACAGCAGAAACTCCCTCGTATACGTTATTTTCACCTTCCTGGATCATTCATATGTTAGTTATGTCCCCATCATCAAGGGAACACATAAACATACAACTGATATCCTAGCAATCACAAAGACCAAAAACGCCAACGAAAAATGCATTACTTATGAACTTCATGATTCGTTTCGGCAGGCTGATCCGGCAAGCGTTGCTCTTCGTTCTCTAAGCTCATTCTGCAAACACTTAGCGCAAGCAGTATATCCCAACTACAAACTACCACTCCTAATCAACTTTGTGCACTCAAAAGTCACTACTCCAAGATCAAACCACAAAACCCATAAACCATATTGAACTCACTACTTCCACAATAAAGCTTCAATCTTTCCACTAATTGCTACACTTAGCAACCAACCCAGAAACCCCAAACTCAATTCAATCACAACATCCCTAATCAAATTCACCTAGATCCAGCAAAAACCAAACACGAAGAGATAAATATACAAAAAAGCAACTATCTTTGGGCAAAAACCAAACGTGGATTTCAAGAAATCGCAAGAAAACAAAGAAGCCTCATAATCTGAGCTGCCTAGGGTTTTCTGTTCAAAATGTTCAAAGATCTTTTAGGGGTTTTCGCAGCCGGGGTTGAAATGGAGATGGGGTTCAGTGAGAGATTAGGGTTTTGGATTGAGACGAATTCAATTTCATATCTCGATCGAAGGCGATGGAGTTGTTATTAGAGAGAGAAAGTTTTAGAGAGAGAAAGCAATAAGAAAGAGAAGATGGTCTGGGTTTGGTCTGTGTTAGCCTGAAATGACTGTCTTCACCTTCTTCACAGCGCAGCGAGAAAAACAAATATTACTTTTTTTTAAGGGTCGGATCTCACGCGCTGATGTAATTTGTGACCCGCACGCTCGCAAATTGGTCATGTACTACTCTCATGTATTTGCATTTCGAATTCATTACATATTTTTTTCTTTTAATTTGATCTAATAATTGCATATAATGAAGAACATGAGTAATGAGTTATTTTTATTCATGAGTAGTTATTATGTCATTGTGAAATGTAACGCGACATTACAAAGTGGGGTGGTTTGGTTCAATAAAACGTAGTTAAATTAAACACATATGTGGTTTAGGGTAAACGTTTCTTGTCATTTAGATTGTTCGTCGGCCACTAAATGTGTTATGTGTTGTTTGTCTCCCTAACACCCTTTTGTACATGTGCGGGTTGCAGTATACATCTCTAATACTTTACTTTTGCCATGTTTTTACGTTTTCCAATCATACGAATATTGCCAGCTAGCTAACGTTAACAACACCAATTGGACATGCGGAGGGGTTCAAAACTGATGTTTATCGTTATTTAGATTATTCACCCGTTATTGATTCATGACGCAAAAACTTTCACTTTTCGTAAGACCGAATTAAGTGACGTGTCAAGTGCCAGTCTTGTTCAATACAACAATACCAATCAAGCGTATCAAACACTCGTCATTTTTTGTCGTTTAGATTCTTTCAAGAAGAATGATAATGGGTAAATTTTTTTGAAAAAAATAAATAAAAACAAATCAATGATTTCATTTTTTGACTAATGAATTTGGTCATCCCATGTCATTTTTACCATATGGGGATGGTTTCCTCAAACCCACCTCACCTTATCCTATTTCATTCACAAAACACCACACCCACCAATCACCCCCAACCTTCACCAATTTTACAAAAGAAACCACACCTAGTCGTTGGGCATTTTCGTAAATAACTCCCAATACAAGCCTCTCTTCCTCCCCACCCCATCAAAAACCTCACCTCAAAACCACTCTACTGAGACTGAAACAGAGACACCAAAATCCCCAAATGGCGTGCCCTTCAATCCTACGCTCCTCTACGTCGTCGTTTCACGGCCAGTTCCCAATTGCGGCTTCACCGCCGCGGCTGTCGTTCGGAAGCCCTAGAAATGTGAGCGTGGTGAAGGCCGCGGAGGTTGTGCTGGTGGAGAAGAGCGAGTCGGAGAAGGTCAGTAGGCTCAAGACGGCTTACCTTGAGAGAATCATCCCCAAGCTCAAAGAAGAGTTTTCATATCAAAACATCCATGAGGTGAGTAATAAAGCTTCAAACTTTTTGTACTTTCAGCCTATTTTAGATTTAATTAGTTGTTTTTTTTTCTATTTAATTTCATGAATTAGGGTCTAATTAGGGTTTGATAGAGTAAAGTAAGTGACTTTTTGGTGTAAAGAGTTAATTTTTGACAATGTGGTTCGGTTTTAATTACAATTGGTGATGTTAATTTGTCTATGTTGGTGTTTTGTTTGATACTTGTTTGTGTTAGTTTTTCGAGAGTTATGTTATTGGGGAGTGTAAGTGTTGAGTGTTTTAATGAATTTTTGTTATGTTGGTGATTTGGTGCAATGGGGGACTTTGTTGTAGGTTCCGAAGGTTGAGAAGATTGTGGTGAATTGTGGTATTGGAGATGCACAGCAGAATGCTAAAGGGTTGGAAGCGGCAATGCGTGACTTGGCGCTCATTACAGGGCAGAGACCTGTGAAGACGCGTGCAAAGGCTTCACTTGCGCAGTTTAAGATCAGGGAAGGTCAGCCGCTTGGGATTGCTGTGACGCTCAGAGGAAATGTGAGCTTTATTTTCCCTCTAAATTGAATTGCATGGTCAGCTTCATTTCTTATGGACTTTTTAGAAGACTGAATTTCTCATTGTTTTGTGAGCAGTTCTAGTATTCATGTTCTTTTATCAATTCCTGTGCAATAATTTTTTTTATTAGTCAAGATACAGAATAGGAGCTTATGTCGAGGCCCGTTTGGCACTGTTTTACATTAAAATGTTAGGTACGACACTCATATTCTTTTCTTCTGGGTTAGTAGATTGAACTGATGCTCAGTTACAAGTTAGTCTGGTAATGATGGCGCCACAAAAAGAGCTAAAGATTAGCTTATTCTTTTCTAAAAGGTTCTACCCCCGCCAGCAGTGCCTCCTTTCTTTCTATTTTGCGGATGGAAGAAATAACCTGATGTGAAGTAATATGGTCGATATGGATATGATTATATGTATGGTTGTTAAAAAGAAAGAGGATAGTGGCACCAGTGACTGTATTTTCAATTGTGTGGTACTAGGCACCCACATTGATTTTACAATGGTGAGGGTGGTTTATCACAAGTCAACATCAGTGTTTGTTAACTGTGACTAGTAAGTTGTAACCCTCAATTGATGATAGTGATGGTGATGTTATTGATACAACGAATCAATAGTTAGTTATACAAAATTAACTAGTATTTGAGAACTTTATTTGTGTTCATGAATCTTTCTCTTTCAATCTTTATTGCTTTGTGCATGGATCTGGTCCCTTGAAAATTTATGTATCACTCATATTTCCAATTGCATGAAATCTCATGCACCAACTGTTGACTGTGCAGGTGATGTATGCCTTCCTTGATCGCCTCATTAACTTGGGTTTTCCCAGGACAAGGGATTTCCAAGGTCTCAACCCGAACAGCTTTGATGGAAATGGGAATTATGGTGTTGGAATCAAGGAACAGAGTGTGTTCCCGGAGATCAAGTTTGATCTTGGTAAGGGTAGGGGAATGGATGTCTGCATCAAAACAACAGCCAAAACAGATAAAGAAGCACAAACACTCTTGGCTCTAATGGGGATGCCATTCAGAGAGACCGGCCCTGTCACCGAAGTGCGAAAGAAGAAGCTGAGGTCTCACCATTTCAGTCGAAAGGGAACTGGAAGAAAATGAGTTCTCACCTCTCGGAGATAGGGACATCATGCTGTTAGTTTTGTATTTTGCAAAGTTCAGTCACCAAAAACTGCCCTTGTATGTTAAAAATGTTCAATGAAAATGATCTTATTCTTGTTGTGAAAGTCTGAACAACACTTTTAGTATTTCCTGTTCATTCTATAGAATCATAAATGTTGTACATACATATGAAGATGATCTTATCCTTTGTTGTGTACAATGAAAGATGTCACATGCATATGAACAAAATAGATACTTGACGTTGAATCCCAGCAGAATCATATGCCACGTGTATATTATCATTGCCAGCCCAACAAAATATATCAAAATAACAAAGAATCTTAAATAATGTAGGCGGACACTAATACTGATATGACTCTGCTCTGTTTGACAGTGATGAACATTTGAACCCAGTAATTAGTCTCCCTTAAACCTTTGATTTTCTTTGCAAAGCTCAAAGCTTTGGAGAAGAAAACCCAAAAAGACTGAAGCTTTATAAAGAAAAAAGAGATGGGTAGCATTAATCAGATAGCATTGGGTTGCGGAATAGCTACTGTCAGAGTTTCAATGGCGAAACCATCGTGGGCTGTGAGAGCTGAGCTTCCCGGAGCCCCTGATCTCTTTGCCGAGAGGTCCATTCTCCGAAGTGGGTCTTCCTCTTCTCGCCGGCGTGACCTTGTTTTCGTCGTCAATCCTTCAGGTTTTTCTTTCTCTCTGTTTTTGGTTTTTGGGTTGTTTTTTTTTTTTTTTTTGTTTTGGTTGAGGATTGGTGATCAGTGAAAGTGAGGAATTGGAGCAGGGGCTAATGGGAGGACTGGTAAGGAGTGGAAGAAGCTGCTTCCGTATTTGAGGTCTCGTCTTGGTGCTGATTGCAATGTGAGTTTACCTTTTCTCTGTTTGGTTTGTTGTTACCAAGTTTTGAGCTTTACCCAGATATAGAATTCTGGTTGATTAGTTCATTTGAGGTTGGAATATGGAGGCATTGGTTTTGTATCTTTGTTGGTGATAGTGAATTGCTTGTAGATGTTGTTTTGGATTGGTTTGTGTTGCTTGGTTATTGATATGATCAGTAGGGGGTTGTTTATTCAGTGAAAAATGTCTATATCTTGAAAAGGGGCGGTGTTTTTTTAGAGGAGTGCTTTAACAGTCTGTTGAATCATGTATATTTATGAAATTGAAGTTATTTCCAAGTGACTTCGTGATTTGAGGGTATAAGTTATCACTCTGTAATGGTAATCGAGGTTGATTGCTGTCCTGAGTGTTCTGTGGTTTGAAGTACCTTTATATGGTGGATGTAGCAAATGGCTTAGTGTACAGTTACTATTCACCACACTTTTATGCATATAGATATAGCTCAATAAGGCTAAGTATGGTGACATGGACCATATTGTGCTATGTAATTATCAGTTTGCAGCCTGTGCTGTATTTGTTTTGGTTCTCCATTGGGACTCAGCTATGAACTTAAACATTTGCTTGTCTATCTTATGGGCAGATATGCGAGTCTTTAACATCAGGTCCTTCTCATGCAATTGACATAACACGGGAGGTGAGCTTTTGTTCTGTTATAGTTTGCGCTTGAACTAAATCTAGTTTGTTTGCTGGAAGATTGGTTTAAGATGGGATCTATGATTCTAATGATATTCAGGCTATACGGGAGGGTGCAGATGCTGTAATCGTGGTGGGAGGAGATGGAACTTTGCATGAGGTATTGAGATTTGGAAGTTCATGGAAGGATTGCAATGACTAGTCAATTTTATTTTCTACCCTGCCCTGGGACTGGGTCTTTCATTCTGCAAATGACTGGTTAATAGTAAATATATTCTTTACCATCTTTTGATCAGACATTTTGGTGTACTGATGTGGTTTTAAAAATAAGGAAAATAAATCCTTAACAAGTGATAAATCTTTTGATGTAGGATCTGGCTTCAGTTATGGGCATAAACAGTTTTACCATAAGCAATGGTTTAATTTCATAAAAACTTTTGGTACATGTAACTTTCAACATTGCAAGGTTCTATCGGTATGGGATATCTGTATTGTGTGCTACTGATGTATACACATTTGATCTATACCGTTGCTCATCTACATTGGCTTCTGATAATCAGGTTGTGAATGGATTCTTTTGGGCTGGAAAACCTGTTACTAATTACGATAAAGAGGCCACCCATTCAACTGCCCTCGGTGTAAGAGATTACCTTAGGAGTCTAGTGATCATAATTTAAACTCTTCTTATCATTGTAGTTATTGTCAAATACAGTCATTAGTGAAATGCTCTATTGATCCATAAACCACCTGCATTGAATTTCTGAAGTTAAGATATAACTATTTTGTGATTTCTACAGCTCATTCCCTTGGGAACTGGGTCCGATTTCGCCAGATCATTTGGCTGGTTAGTACATGCATTATCTGGTTTCAAATGAATTGTCTAAGTTCACTTGGTCAAGATTGTTGAATATCTGCTATTTTATCAGGAAAAATAATCCTTATGAAGCCATCGAACGCATAGCCAAAGGTTCTCTCTCTCTCTCTCTCTCAATCTTAATATTTTATGTTCCTTTTTTGTATAATCCATCTTCGATTGATAGTGAAGGAGCTTTCACTTATTGAATTGTATTCGCTTTGTGAATTATAAATGCTGAAGGCAGAGATGCATAATTGTCTTCTGCAGGACAGAGATCACGAATAGATGTTGGAGTTATTTGTGGAGAAACTGATGAACCTCATTACTTTGTTAATGTTGCTGACATTCACTTGTAAGTGCAACTTGGAAAGTTTTCACTAGACACATTCTGATCTTAGACAATCTTTCTGACATTTTGTTGGGGTCGATGTTTTGTAGGAGTGCAAAAGCAGGATACCATGCTTCTAAATACAAGAGATTCGGAAACTTGTGCTATGTTATTGGTGCTTTGAAAGGCTTTATCGGGCACCGTAATCAGGACCTTAAGATCAAGGTCAGTATTGTATTGCTTCCGTAATTTTGACCTGACAAACATGTATCATCCACAGTTCCACACCACTTAATAGAATGTTGTTGATATAGGTCAATGAAGGGGAGTGGGAAGTATATCCTCAAGTAACAGCCCTTTGCATTGGAAATGCAAAATACTTTGGTGGTGGCATGAAAATTACACCAAATGCTGATCCTCAGAATGGAAAATTTGAGGTGGATTAGTTTTCCTGCACCTATGCTTCCTAATTGATAGAAGAGTGTATAATGCAGCATGCAGGGTTTTTGTCTAATATGTCTGAACTACGTTCTGAACTTTCTTCGCAGGTTGTGATTCTTCAGGACTTCAAGTGGTATGACTTCCTCTTAAAGCTGCATAAGCTGTACAATGGAACTCATCTATCAGTGGAAAATGTATCTTCAAGAAGGTAGGTCATGTTTGGTGAAGCTGTCTCAGGCTAATATAGTTATCATGTTTTCTCCTGCTCCTGCCCTCCTCTCTTTCTATATTTGCATAGGAAAATGAAAACTGAAAGCCAAAGCCAAAAAGGTGTCCAAATGAGCTCATAGATCTAATTTATCCACGGCTACTAGATGAGGGTTCTCTTGTGTGCTTTCCTCTTATTCAATTTGTTCTTCTTGCAGTGTGGATTCTATTGAAGTGGAGGAGATTGCAGGAAGTGGCAGCATATATGTTCAATCAGACGGCGAACATTTAGGATTCCTGCCCAGAAAATTTTGTATATTACCTTCTGCAGTTGAGATGATATGTTGACATTCTGCTGGACTTGTGCTTGGTGGTAATTCAAGAGTAGCATTCGCGGAGGTATCTAAGCATCACAATTCACAACTGATGCTGCAGAGAAAATAGACTGGAAAATTCTTTCCCTTGGAATAATCAATCAGATAGAGTTCAACAAACTATAATATACACACGAGTGCCTACATAACTGAAGCCAAACAAACTATGATAGAGTCACAGATCGACATAACTGATCATCTAACTTCTAACAACTTTCTTCAATCTCCAAACAATCATACTGAAGCTACTGATGTGTCGTCCATGCCGGCTTTTCAAGCTACTTGTATTGACTTTAATACATTTTGGTGTGAATAAATGTTAAACTGCAGTATTCTCCTTTACTGGGGCTTTGCCTATTTTTCTTTGTAGTTCATTCTTCCTCACTCTGAAGGCAAATGATTTATAAAACTCATAGACTTTAACTTTTGTTGGTAGCTGCAACACAAAAACAATAAATCTCAGAAATAGGAAACTGTGGCTCAAAGATAAGAACAGTGAAGTGCAGTAAATTTTGGTCACATGGACGAGGTTTACTTCTGTACTTGACATCACTGAATGGTGAATAAAGGGTCAAACTTGTCACTACAGCTTGGTTCTTAAAAACTTTCTGTCTTTTGATTCAATGGTTCATAAAAACTTGACAATTATTTGTTGAAGTTGACATTTGGAGACTTCCAAGGCATTGTTTTCCTTTGGGATATATCTATGGCTTATTTCCATTCTGGTGTTAGATATCTAACTCCAACCATAGGCTCTGCTTCTCTCTCTTTTCAAATGGCATACATTTTCTCCTATGCTTCCATTACACCACGCCTCACCGCTCAGCACCGCTACCTTAATTTCCAGCCAAACCATCGTTACAGTATCTGCAGAATTCATTGCAGTGGAGAAAACTCAACGAGCAAATCGACTTCCAATAAAGAATCCCAACCTGAAAATGCAAATGTTGTGCTTAAGGTTGCTTGGTATGCCTCTGAGTTTTTGGGCGTTGCCACTTCATTTTTCAACCCACCATCCAAAGTTGACGCTCCTGAAACTGCTTTTGAGCTTGCAAGAGATGGGTCTGGAGCCGTTGATCGTGCCGGAGTAGTAAAATCAATCAGAGATGACTTCGAAAGATCTTACTTTGTCACAGGTTAGTGAAAAATTTCAATGTTACTTTTTATTGAGCTCTTATGTTTCATAACGAGTAATGATTTTTTCATGCTTTAATTACTAGGGAACCTTACGCTTGATGCTTATGAAGAAGATTGTGAATTTGCTGATCCTGCAAGCTCATTTAAAGGGCTTCAACGGTTCAAAAGGAACTGTACTAATTTTGGTTCCCTTTTAACGAAGTCAAATATGAAGCTTATGAAGTGGGAAGATTTTGAGGTAATATCACCAATTCACCATTTCCACGGATTCTCTGATTATGAATCTTATGCTGCCACCTTGACTGAAGAAGTTCAGTTACCTCATATCTATTCAGTTCTCATTCACTGTAGTTTCTGCAAGTATTTCATCAAACTTTTTGTTTGGTTACAGGATAAAGGAATTGGTCACTGGAGATTCAGTTGTATCTTGTCATTCCCTTGGAGGCCAATTCTATCTGGTATGTTTTTGTACAATCACTACATTTATCAAATACAGCAATTCGCGCTGTGAGGATTGGAACATAAGACATTTCCATGGAATAATTTCTTTTTGTCACCTGTATAGCACTAGAAGTGAAAAGCTTGTCAATCCAGTCCATGTTTAAACTTTAATATCAAACCATTTGTTAGCTACCTCATTTGGACATTTTCTGCATGGGGAAACACCCAATATTCCCAAAATCTATAGGGCACCTCAAATAAGACTGTCGCTTTCATTAGCTAGTTTACTAAGGTAAATGCTTGCTCTGAACCATTCTGACTTTGTTGTTGCAGCAAGTGGATACACTGAGTACTACTTTGATAAACAGTCAGGGAAAGTGTCCAGGTAACTTGTTGTTACAATAAGATAACTTGTTTTCTCTATCCCAATATTTTCATATATAACTCAAAGTAGCTTTGTAAAATTCAGGCATGTAGAGCACTGGAATGTTCCCAAGATGGTTTTACTGAAGCAGATTTTGAAGCCAAGCAGGCGATTCTGGCTTAAGAAAACAGGTGGTTGAAGAATTTCTGTTTGTGGAAAAGGAGGATCAGAGTGACAAGCTATGGCCAACTTCTTCAGACTCTGATCACAACTTTGATTGTTTATGTTCATGGAAATGGAAGCTGTAATTGATTAAGGAGTGACCTAGTGGTAGTAAATAGTAATGTTGATGTTTTGGCATTTCTAAGTTATCTATGAGAAATGTACATCAATGACCAAAATGAAGGTGAACTTAGCTGATTTCAAATCCACCAGATTTGCTACTGTCACCTTACAGAAATCCTACATTAATCACTGCACATAGCAAAAGTTGGAAAACTGAGTCTGCTTGATAGTATTTTTAATGGGAGTAGCCGGTAGGAATAGAATGTGAAAATGATGTAAAGGTGTTAAAAAGAGCCACCAACCTTACTTTTATTTTTTTTGGTTAGTCCAGTCTACTATATTTGTTTTTTTTGCATAGTCAAGTCTCTTATAATGCATATTCTATCTATGAGGACTCAGGTCTACTACTACTACAACTCCTACATATGATACCAAAGATTGTTTGTTTTGGACAAAACCTTTCTCTCTGCACATTCAAACTGAGCCATGGCGTTCCCATTCTTGGATGTAGTTGTCGGTACGAATCAATTTCTATCTCTTGCTCAGTTTATCTTCTCTTTTCCTCTGCTCACCTTCATGTTCCATAGCTTGTAACTTCTTTTAACTTGTAAGCTTGTAACTACTTTTAACTTGCAAGCTTTTTACAGGTTCTATGATATTGATGTACATCTTTGAAACTTACTTGGATTTGAGGCAACATTCAGCTCTTAAACTTCCAACCCTTCCTAAAACTTTGGAAGGAGTAATCAGCCAAGAAAAGTTTGAGAAGTCGCGAGCCTACCGTCTTGAAAGAAGGTATATCTGATTCTTTCACCATCATATCTCCTTGGTATTTTCAAATGATGCTTTTTCCTTTTCGTGATTTTCAGTCACTTCCATTTTGTTCGTGAGTTAGTGAGAATACTTATGGACTCAGCAATATTGTTCTTTAAGGTTTTGCCTTGGTTTTGGAAGGTATGTGATATAAAGAGGTATTCTGTTTTTGGGAATCTGCTTGATGCTCTACTGTTGTTGTTTGATTAGTTCTGTTTTCCTTTTTGACGATCTCAGAAATCAGGACATTTTGTAGCTCTAGTTGGCCTCAATGAAGAAAATGAGATACTGCATACCCTTGCATTTTTAGCTGGTGTTCTGATTTGGCTGGAGGTTAGCATATTTATTGCTAATAGCTTATAAGTTACTGAGAGTTTATGAACAATTAAATTAGTATCTGAATTACAATATTCTAGATACATCTATACTGATTGGCTTATAAAGGTATTGACACTCTACATTTCTGGACCAGATCACAAGTTTACCATTTTCTCTCTACTCCATATTTGTGATCGAAGCCCGTCATGGTTTTAATAAGGTTTGCATTGCTACTCAGACCTCAACAGGTTTCATTCCATCTTTTATCTCTATCATTTCTTGTTACTTTAACTTCTAACATGACTTTGTATCTGTTTTACAGCGAACAATATGGTTATTCTTTAGTGACAGATTGAAAGGAATTTGTCTTTCTGTTATACTTGTCCCACCTATAGTGTCTGCAGCAATTTTAATTATAAAGGTAAACCATGCCAACGTACTATATTTGAGCAAATCAGCTTTTCTATTGGCAATTTGGCATTGCTTGGTCTATGTTCATGACTTATTAATCACTTTTCTTTAAACCTCAGAATTTGGTTGTTAGATTTCTTTTTCATGATCAACTATGTGGTTACAGAAAGGAGGTGCTTACTCAGTCATTTATCTGTGGGTGCTCACGTTCATTCTTTCGCTTGTGATGATGACAATCTACCCTATTCTAATTGCCCCACTCTTTCATAAGTTCACCCCTGTGAGTTTCCAACATGTTAATGATGACTACTGAAATCGATTCCAATTCGTTCATCTTGTTATTATGTTCCATTCTGTTGTCTTAATTTCCTTGTTACATGTGACATTAGCTTCCAGAGGGCCAGCTGAGAGAGAAAATTGAGACGCTTGCTTCTTTCCTCAAGTTTCCATTGAAGAAGCTGTTTGTGGTTGATGGATCTAGAAGGTCAAGTCACAGCAACGTGAGGATTCAACTTTTTCACCATCTTTATTTTGTTCTAATTAGTTGTTGTACTAGTGGACTTACTGATCTTACCTGTTTATCATCATATACTGCAGGCATATATGTATGGATTTTTTAATAACAAGAGGATTGTCCTCTATGATACACTGATTCAGCAGGTATTTCACACCAAAGTAATTCTTTTGCATTTTCATGGTTAGTTAATTTGTTGCACCAAGTCATTTATCTGAGAAATTGATGGTTGCGCACAGTGCGAAAATGATGATGAAATTGTAGCTGTTATAGCTCATGAGCTAGGCCATTGGAAGCGTAATCACATAGTCTACTTTTTAATTGCCAACCAGGTATATATGCTTTCATCTTGTATTGCAAATTTATGCCAGTAAAGCAACTCGCGTCATATCTGGTTGATTTTGAATTCCTGATCAGGATTTTTTTTTTTTTTTTTTTTTTTCCCGATTGGTGCAGATCTGTGCACTATTATACATTGGCGGCTATACTCTTGTGAGTCACTGGAGCAGTCTGTTTCAAAGTTTTGGGTTTCATACAAGACCACTGATCATTGCTCTCATCATATTTCAGGTATCAAGACATAGCCTCTCTTCTATTGCCACTTTCTTTCTTCCAATTTGTCTTGTGGTTCTGATATGTTATGCCATAATATTTTGACATACAATTGTACTTCGCTTTTTGTTTACAGTATGCCATAACACCAATTCAGAATCTTGTATACTTTGCTGGTAACCTTGTGAGCCGAGCTTTTGAATATCAGGTGAATCTGCACTTCACAGTTGGCATTTCATTTCTCCCCCTTCCCCGGATTTGTTTCTCATTAATTTTTCTTTTGCAGGCTGATGCTTTTGCTAAGAAACTCGGTTACGCTGCTTCGATTCGAGCCAGTCTTGTTAGACTACAGGTAATTTATCTTAGTTTATCAACTCGTGTTGGAATGTGGTTTTTGGTCTTTGCATTAACTCATTGTGTGTGAACTCTTACCGAGCTTGCTGCTAAAACAGAATGTTATGTTGTTTTTCTTTTCAGGAAGAGAACTTATCAGCTATGAATATTGATCCTTGGTACTCAGCATATCACTACACTCACCCCACACTTGTTGAAAGGTTGGCTGCAATTGGTAAAATGGACAAGGAGGAATGTAGTATCTGATGATTGATGAGCCAAAAGATTATTATGTAACGGTAAGTGGGTAAATGAGCCAAAAGATAATGATGTAAAGTTCATAGAGGATATATATGATACTATAGGGTGCCTATTTTCTAGTAGTGCTAAACTGCTAATTAATTCTCTCCCTCAAGAATGAGCAGTTCACAATCTCATACTGGCTATTGAAAAGTCTCAGTTTCATCTTTTCCTCCTATATTGGTAAATGACTGTGGACCTACAAAAAAATGTCAAAAATCGATGTGGTTCGGATTAAACAATAGTGTCTTACTAAGCATCAGCAAATTCCAAGTTTTATCAAAGATGATCATAAACTCCAAGTTATTCATACTAAGATTCCATCTGATGCTGAGGCATTGAGGCGCTCTTGGGTTTGGACAAGGTCTAGGAGACGAGCTAGGACCATTCAAGCAAAGGTGGTATAGAAGTCGCCCTTTAGTACCATTTGATCAAATTTACTGTGTTGCATGGTCTTGAATGTATAGGAAGTTAGACATATGCTGGACATAGAAAAGGTAGTTGTCCCCTTCTAATTAGCTGAACTCATTTTTGACGACTAGAATTTCAGAATTGTATATGAGGATTAGAAAATACTCTGACTCAAAATAGTGGCAGGACAAAAGAAACATAAAACTTGACTTGTGTATCACAAGGTCTTCGTCAATGACTAAACAAGGAAGATCACATTAACTTCTCTGACTCTGGCCGGACAGATCCAACTAACTTCTCTGACTCAACTCCCAAGTTGTCATGGCAAGATAGCATTACATAGTTTGAATGTAAATAAGAGTTTTGGTCTCCATTGAAGCTTAGCTAGTTACTTAGAGTTGGGTTACAGCTGAAAGGCCATTCTTTTCTGGAACCATACAACCAAAGTATGATGAAGAATGAAGATCAAGACCATATTCTAAGGTTAGTTGGTTTCTTTTCATCAATGATCGTTTCTATTTTCCCTTTGTTAAACTTTTCACCTGTGTCTGTCCTTTACTTTTCTTTTATTAGTGCTCAAGTTTTCTTTATCATTCCTATAGTGTTGAGGATGCTGGAAGATCCACACCACAACCCGTTTTAAGTTGGAGGAGCTGTTTGGAAATGATAGCAAAAGTTCCGATGCCGGTGTGGAATCGGATATCTATAGTTTCATCTGTGATTGGAGTCTCAGCAGATCCTTTGTTCTTTTATGTTCCGTTCATTGATGAAGAAAACAAGTGCATTGGAGTTGACAAGAAGTTGAGGATTGCAGTCCTTATTTTGAGATCACTTACAGATAGCACTACTCTGGTGTACATTATGCACCACATTCGCAATACTCTTTTCAAACATGTTGGATCTGAATCCACAGGATGGAATTGGAATAAAGCTAGGAAGTTCTTTCTGAAGTTCTTGTTTCAGATTCTCATCGTTCTTCCCGTTCCACAGGTAAGACTTAATTGGTGATTTTTACTGGACATCTGAACTAGCTATTAGTATCTTGGTTTAATGTACTATCATATATATATTTTTTCTCCAGGTGCTAGTCCTAGTTCTTTTCTTCAGAATGAGAGGCGATAAATATTTTGAGGACAGAATGATGATGAATATCTTCCTTCTTGTCCAATATGTTCCAAGGATGTATCAGATTTATCTATTATCTAAGCAACTTACAAAGCACGTCGGAATATTGATCAAGGGTGTCTTCTATTTGTTTATGTACATCCTTGCTAGCCATGTAAGTTTCGACTCTCTTATCATTTCACCTTCCATTATTTTTATTAGAAGCAAATCATTGATTAAGTTTTATTAGCATCTTAAACACATGCTATAGAGGTAGAAGTTGCAAGATGTTGTTCATTTCGTTTACACACACATCCTTGGTATTCTGGAGAAAATTGACTGCAATATCTAATAGCCATGTGAGCTTTAACAAATTAGATATCATGAACTCTGATTTTAATCTAGAGATTTCCACTGTTACTTAGTAGTTTTTGTTGAAATTTTAGATACTCGGAGCCTTCTTCTACTTTTTTTCCATTCAACGAGTAACATCGTGCTGGCACCAGACATGTAGAATCACTGGAGGATGTAGAACTACTTATCATTGTGGCGATCACACTAGTACTTCTATTAATATCACATTGCTTACAGAATTATGCCCCATAAGTCCCTCAAATGCTACTATGTTCGACTTTGGAATATTTGGAAATGGCCTTCAGTCTGGTAACCTGGGACTGATAGATTTTTCAGAAAAAGTATTCTACTTTGTCTGGTGGGGGCTGCGAAATCGAAGGTTTGGGTTATGAACCTATTTTGTATATGTTGTTGAGATATAAATCCCACATCGGGAAAATGAGACTTTGCCTGTGGGTTTATAAGGGTTTGGGCCACTCCACTCATTGCCAATTGGTTTTGGACGTGAACCCCAGACTACTTTATCATATGTATATTGAGCTAAATTGACAAGCATTTCACATTGACTTCCACCTTTCACTAGTTCAGACTTCAGACATCCACTATTTCTCAGTAGATGTTGTCAATAACTGTAAATGACCCTTCTAAGCTTCTATCACAAAAACTCTGTTCTTTCTCTTTTTTTATTTTTATTTTTTTCTTTCTCTTTTTTAAAACTTGAGGGATTTCATGCAATTTCATTTAACCGATTCAAATGGTTTATGTTTAGACCTCTACTCATCGATCAGTTTCATGGACAAATTGTATTCGTCTGCATGTATAGCTCAAGCATGACTTGAGAGTTGATGCTTTTGTTGATTTTCCATTTCTAAGAATTCTTTAGACATTTCAAAATGATGGATTTGAATCAGACTGCATAATATTATAACTTAAAACGGGTCCGCAGATTTCATATATGTAGAAATCCTTTGTAATACGAGCATGTGCGTGTGTGTGTGTCCTAAATTTTCCAGTTAAGGAGTAGCTAAATTGTTAATTCTGCTAAAGCACTCTGCCATCACACATATTGCTTAATCCTTTTCCTATCTTATTGCAGTAACTTTGGCACAAATCTGGAAACAAGCTCCTATTTGTGGGAAAATTGCTTGGCAATTCTTATTTCTGTTATGGGTTTGCTATTGTTTTTATATCTTATTGGGAATGTGCAGGTTAGTAATGATCATTTCCCTATGTCTTAGCGGTTGCTATGTTTACTATAAATCCTTGTCACTTTCTTTCTTTAAAATTTTATCAAAAAAGAATCCCCTAGCTATCTTAAAAAGTTGAAACTACACTGGGGAGAGTGAAATAAGCTAGCTGTGCCATCTACTACTGATTCATTTATATATTTGTCATTGTGTTCGATTTAAACTGGTCTGAGTATTATTTGGCTAAATGCTTACTCCCATCTAATCGAATAGCTTTCAAAATCATAATGCGGTTTAGTTACCCTGGATAATTTAATTTTCTCTTGGTTTTCAGAAATTCTGTACTCACTATATTCAATTTGGCACTACAACCTGAATGAAACTCAATCATGCATTCATTTCTTATAAGGTCCAAGAATTGCAGCTGCATTGATTTAATTAGTATCTTATTTCAAAAAGAGCAGTTTTATATAGTGTGTTGTACAAATTAAACTATAATGTTTCTTGTGAAACAGCAATGTATGCAGTGGGAGGCGGAAAAGGATGAGGTGCTTAAGAGACTGAAAAAATCAAAGGAAAATATAGAATTCTGGATGGACCACAGAGGTGTCGATGATGAGAAGTTAAGGAAAGAAATCATGGCAAACATAGATAATATACCGGAAGAAAAAAAAGGTGCTGATCTCGACGATCTATTCTCAATTCTATCCGAGGAGACCAGTAAATCTTTGAAGTATTTGCTGTGTATGAAAATGCTAAAGAACGTATGTTTCATTGTCCCTCAGTTCTGTAGTTTCTAATTCTCTCTTTGTACCTAATGTAAGCAGCTAACAAAGTAATACTACGTGCATGTGTTTTTGTATAGGTACCAAAGCTTCAAGGTGTGACTGACTTTGTGTTGAGGAGCATCTGCAGCTATCTAGAGCCAGTGTTATACAAAGATGGTAGCTTTTTTGTAAAAGTGGGAGAACCACTTGATCGTTTGATTCTTGTTACAGATGGCAATATGTTGGTCTATACATCAAATAGTATCCACAGGTCTGTGGAGGACGGTGGTGTTTATGGAGATGAACAACTTCTGAGTTGGGCATCATCCAACTCCAACATGTTTGTCTCTTTAACAAACATACCTATCTCAAAAGAAAATGTGAAATGTATCACAAAAGTAAAAGGTTTTGTGATCAGGGCTGAGGACTTGGGAAACATGTCTATGTACAAACACACTAGGAATTCTACCGAATCTAACCTTGGGAAGGAGATAGCATTTTCTAGCATATCAACAGAAACCTCTCATTTCAGCAATCAACCAACATCGACTGTTCCTACACTAGATGTCGATCCCACCAGCTTCAAAGGATTGTAGCAGCAGCATGTATCTTGGTACGCCAATGCTTTTGTATTACTGGGCAATCTGCAGGACATACAAATCTGTGATCAGCTAGCTACTGTATACATGCAGTGGTTTTTCATAAGTTACATCATTCGGTTTTAAGACAATTATTATTTACTGGGTCATGTAAGTTTATAGAACTTTCTTGACACAAGGATTGCCAACTTCTGACCATTGTTTTACCAGTCCAGGATTTTTCAGGTGCTATACCTTCTTCAAGTGTCAAAAAAATAAAAATTTAAACCCTGAAATAATAAGAAAATTTTGGAACCTAACATTACAGCAAAGATATTTTGTCTTCTGGATAAAAAAGAATTAGGTGTTATGTGGTTATTTCCTTAAAAGAGGTTTCCCGAGAGATATGCATAGAATCTTAGTGATGTTTGTCATTCTTGCAGTGACCTTTTTATATGCAGATGAAGTTTGGCGAAACTTGGTCCCTTATACTGATGTAGTAATTCCTTCATTTGAGTCTGATATAGTGGACTGAATTCTGTAAAACTGGAAATTGAACACTGTTTGTTTGTGGACAAATTATTTGCAGTTTGCTGGAACATAATGTGTAATTCCCAAACAAGCACCCTACTGATCAGCAGCTTTAGTAAATATGTCTAAGTTCCTTGGACTGTAGGAAGTAAACTGACAATGTTGAGATTAATAAATTTAGAGAGAAACAGTTATAGCTAATAGGTTGGACACCACATCAGGATAATTGTGTGGAGCTAAGTTTGATGGAGAGGTGTTGCAAACAGGCAACAATCAGTGACCTTTGTTTGTAACATCCCTAGGGATTTGCATATTCATAGTTCACGACTTCACATACTACTTACCTTGATCTATGGCGTGACTTGTATAGCTAGTAAATCAATAACAAAGGATTCAGGGAAAGATGAAGAGTGAACATGATCAGGAACAGTTGGTTTTTGTTTATGTGTATAATGTTCTCAGACCATTACAGAAATGAAGAAAAATTCATTCTGAACACGAGTCTCACTCATTTGGGAACATAATGCGGATAAAGGTCACTGTTAATCATGGCTGCATTTTGATATAACACAGATATCTATGATTTACAGAAATTTATGTCTGACAAAACTCAAGGCTCTAAGACTATTTCTTTTGTTCTAATCTGGAATTATGGTATTGAGTGCAGTACATAAAGTGTCTAATTGCAGGGTCATTGTTTCAGAAAGAGGATATATTGGAGGGCTAATAATTTTGGATTACTTATTAGAATCTTGGAAACCAAGTCAGTTCCAAGTTCCAACCAATAATGAATCTACTTTACTTTCAGGATTCTCTATGTCACTCAGAAATCTTAAACACTGAAAGCCTGAACTTGTAAGTCTAGGCCAGTCATTTTATTCTCTTCCTAAATCGGAATGAGATAGATGTGAGCCATGCAACTTGTAAGGAATATTTAGAGAAAAAGTGGGTCTAATTAGTAGTATTATTCTTATGGGAGTAGTTTAAAAGTGCATACAAACTTTTCTCAAAGTAGAGGTGTATTTGTATGAATAACCACAAAGGTCTTGCTAGAATTACGTTAGCAATGAATAAAATTAATGGCGTTGCTAGATTCTTTCTTTCTGGTTAGTTGAGTTTGCCACTAAATATAAGTTATTTGGTCAAGTCCACAGTATGCAGGCTTTTTTTTTGGTCAGTCAACTCATGTCTACTACTGTATTGCTATAACTTGGTGCCAAAGATGATTTGTTTTGGACAAAACCTTCCTGCCTGCATCTTCAGACTAAGCCATGGCGTTCCCATTCTTGGAAGCTGTTATCGGTACTAGTTGATTTCTATCGCTCCCTCGCTATAACTTCTGTGTTTCTTTGTTCCATATATAGCTCAACTTAGCAAGTACCTTTAATTTATCATAATATTTTTACAGGTTTTATGATATTGATGTACAACTTTGAAACTTATTTGGATTTGCGCCAACATGCTGCTCTTAAACTTCCAACACTTCCTAGAACCTTGGAAGGAGTAATAAGCCAAGAAAAATTTGAGAAGTCGCGAGCCTACTGTCTTGAAAGAAGGTATATGTGATTCTTATTGACTATCAATTCTCCTTGTTAATCTTAACTGATGTGTCTTTCTTGACTTTCAGCAACTTCCATTTTGTTCACGATTTTGTGACATTACTTATGGACACAGCAATTTTGTTCTATCGGATTTTGCCTTGGTTTTGGAAGGTTAGTAATACTAACAAGAATTCTGTCTGTGAAAACCTTGAAATCTCCTTGATGCTGTTCTCTCACTATATAGCAAGTTTTGTATTGCAGAAATCAGGAGATTTTGTGGTCTTAGCTGGCCTAAATGCCAAAAATGAAATACTACATACCCTTGCTTTTTTAGCTGGTGTGATGATCTGGGAACAGGTACAGACATGAGTTCTAAAATACTAATAAGTTCTCAGAATGTATAAGCAATCCGTTGGTACTTTTATTGCACTTATTGCCTAGACAGATCATACATATTCCTATATAATATCGGCATATATGCAAAGGTAATGACAGTTTGCATCTTTGGACCAGATCACAGATTTACCATTTTCTCTCTATTCCACATTCGTGATTGAGGCTCGTCATGGTTTCAATAAGGTATGCATTCCTACTCAGACCTTATCATGTCCCATCCCATCTTTTCGGTTATATCTCTATGATTTAACATCTAACTAAATTGCTATTTGTTCCACAGCAAACAATATGGTTGTTCTTGATAGACATGTTAAAAGAAATGTGTCTTTCTGTTATTCTTGCCCCACCTATTGTGTCTGCAATCATTGTGATTGTACAGGTAAGTAAGATCATGTACTAGCTAGTTTTTGAGTTATCAGCAAATCATAGATAAATCTTCTCAATCTTCAGAATGATCGATATAGTTAGTTTCTTTTCATGTTCAACTGTATGATTACAGAATGGAGGTGCTTACTTGGTCATTTATCTTTGGACATTCATGCTTGTCCTCTCTTTTGTGATGTTGACGATCTACCCTACACTAATAGCCCCACTCTTCAACAAGTTCACCCCTGTAAGTGCTCAAAATATATACTGATTATTAACTAAAATCACTTCATTCACCCTTTCATTAATTAAGTTTTGTTTTGTCGTCTTATTTTTCTTGTTACTTGTGACAATAGCTTCCGGAGGGTCAGCTGAGGGAGAAAATTGAGAAGCTCGCTTCTTCCCTCAAGTTCCCATTGAAGAAGTTGTTTGTTGTTGATGGATCTATAAGGTCAAGTCACAGCAATGTGAGGACTTCCATTATGTTTATATATGTTGTTCTGAATTTTGGTATTTGTGGATTTCCTCATCTTACCTATATATTATGGCACAGGCCTATATGTATGGATTTTTCAAGAACAAGAGGATTGTTCTTTATGATACACTGATCCAGCAGGTATTAAAAGGCTATCATTGACTGCATTATTTTGGTTAGTTTTTCGCTGTGTATCTCCATGGGCAAAAAGTTATTTAAGTGAGTAATTGATTGTTTGCAGTGCGAAAATGATGAGGAAATTGTAGCTGTTCTAGCTCATGAGCTAGGCCATTGGAAGCTTAATCACAGTGTTTACTGATTCATTTCTATGCAGGTATGTATGCTATAATTTTTCTTGCAAATCATTTACGGTCAGACTCTGAGTAAGCTCTTTAATATTGTGGTGTTATTTTTCTAAATTGGTGCAGATCCGTACACTTCTATACTTTGGGGGATATGCTCTCCTGAGAAACTCCAGCAGTCTCTTTCAAAGTTTTGGGTTTGATACTCAACCAGTAATCATTGGTCTCATCATATTTCAGGTATCAATATATAGCCCTTTTGCTAATGATACAACTGTTTACTGCTCTGTTTATGAAGTCAGTGTGACTCATAATATGACTACTCTTTCTGTTTGCAGCATATCATAACACCTATCCAGCACCTTGTAAACTTTGCTCGTAACCTTGTGAGCCGAGCTTTTGAGTTTCAGGTGAACCTATACTTCAAAGTTGGCTTTTGATTTCCTTTCCTTCGCCGGATCTATTTCTTATAGCATTCGGTTCTTTATAGGCTGATGCTTTTGCTAAGAAACTTGGTTATGCCTCTTCACTCCGAGCCAGTCTTGTTAGGCTACAGGTAACTTATCTAATTCGTTATTTAATTTTGGGAGCGAGGATATACATAACTTCTGTTATGCATGGTTTTTTGTTTTTGCTCTACTCCTAATTTCTAGTGAAACAGTTTCATTGTTACTAAACCAGAAAATTGATTGTATTTTCCAGGAAGAGAACTTGTCAGCTATGAACACTGATCCTTGGTACTCGGCATATCACTATTCACATCCCCCACTTGTTGAAAGGTTGGCTGCAATTGGTGAAAAAGACAAGAAAGCAGAATGATATGTGAAACCTACGGATGATCAGCAGCACAAAGACGATTTCTTATCAATCGTAATCGACAAATTGACAAATTGTACGTACTTTGTTCATGATCATCAAGTACTAGTATCTGTCTTAATATTTATAGTAAATCAATGACAATGGATCCGCATGGCGCATCACCTTGCCACCCTACCGGAATAACCATCAATTAGCTAGGAAGGAAACATTACTAATGGGCTACATTGTGTGAGATTGGATAGTCCAAGAAGTAATATGTCGAAATTAAGAAAGTTAGAAAACAATGATTGAACTGTCGAGGCCCTCAAAGGAGTAACCAGTAATTTGTCATTTAACTACGAAAATTATAGAGCGCACCCGGCTGATCTCACCGTCCACTCACCCGTGCCGGCCCCACCCGGTGATCTCACCGGCGATCTCACCGTTAAATTTCCGGGTGCGCGGCGCACCCGGGTGCTCGGCGCACCCGGGTGCTCCGAATACGCTCTCATTTAACTAATAGGATGATTCGGTGACAAGCACGCACATTGTTTCTAATCGCTTCAGAAAGAACAATACTGCATACAAAGAACAATACCGCACACCTCGGAGCCTAGTAGGATTTCCGCCGATCGAATCACCTGTGCTACTACGGGCGGCTTAGATCGATGTTCTAGTTTGCCTCAGCCCCGAGAAAATCAAGGCTCACCCTGCTCGATCTCATAACCTAATGATTCTTGTCCGGTAAAGAATCAATAAAGCTATAACAATTCCTTTTGTCTGGTCTGAACTCGGCATAAAAACTACGTCCAATACAGAATTAATTAATATGGTGGCCTGGGAAAGTCGATCGAATCTTCTTTCCTCATGCTTATTGTAATAGGAACCGATTGTTCTACATTTCTATGAAAAAAAATCAAAGGCTTCATTGTGGCAAGCTAGCTAGCTAAGCACTCATCATGTCGTGCTTGCATGACTGAAGTTATGATGATGTCTGAAAGCAGAAGCAGCAGTATGCGCAATATTTGCTTCCTATGTATTTTCATCTTCTTCTCTCACTTTGCTCATCCACTCTCCTTCACTATAGATCAGTTCGACCAGAGTGCAAATGGAGTTGTCTTTCAAGGTGATGCCAAGTTTTCGTCGGGAGTGATTGAGCTCAACCCAGGCACGTACTTCGACGTTGGCCATGCTACGTATGCAGAGCCTTTGCACCTATATGACACTGCCACTGGCTCACTGGCAGACTTCACTACTCATTTCACTTTCAAGGTCGACTATGGTACTCTTAATGAAGGTTGGAAGTTCAGCGACGGAATTGCCTTCTTCCTTGCTCCTGTTGGCTACGGCATTCCACCAAACTCCGGCGGTGGCGAACTGGGATTGTTCAACACCACCACCAATTTTAATGACTTCTCCAACAACATGATTGTAACTGTAGAGTTCGACAGCTGGGGAAACGACTGGGATCCACATCCACCAGCGCCGCATATTGGTATCAACATCAATGAAATATCCTCAGCTATATATGCCAACTGGAGTCCCAATGACATCACCGGCAAGATTGGTAATGCAGGGATAACATATAACGCTACTGCCACCAATCTTACTGTGTTTTGGACATTCGATGACATCACCGGCCGCGTTGATCCAGACATATCTAGTACATCTTCCCTTACTTACCAAGTTGACTTGCAAAAGATTCTCCCGGAAAGGGTCACAGTTGGTTTTTCTGCTTCTTCCGGATTATTCCTTGGCCAGCATTTTTTATGTTCATGGACATTTAAGTCGACTTTGTTGGATAAGGATATTATAAGAGGAGCAGAAAGCAAGAGAAACAAGAAGATACTCTTGATACTGGACATTGCAGTACCTGCTGGCTTCATTTTGACGCTTGGTGCAGTGATCATATGTTGGTTGATGGTATTAAGGAACCGAAGAAACAATTACTCAGGCGAAGTCTCTGATCTTGAGAAGCTAGCCTTTCCAAAACGATTTGCTTACCAAGAATTGGTTGCTGCCACAAACGGGTTTGCAGACGATAGAAGGCTAGGCCAAGGAGGGTCAGGACAAGTATATAAAGGACTCTTAAAGGACTTTGGAGGCTGCACAGTTGCCGTGAAGAGAATCTTTGCAAGACCTGATCAGAAATATGAGAAAGTCTTCATCAATGAAGTCAAAATCATAAGCCGCTTGATCCATCGGAACCTGGTGCAGTTCATTGGGTGGTGTCATGAGCAAGGGGAATGCTTACTTGTTTATGCATACATGCGAAACACCAGCCTCGACACGCATCTATTTTGCAACAGACCAACCCTGCAATGGCACAACAGGTACAAGATAGCTTTCGGCTTGGCCTCAGCGCTTCACTATCTACACGAAGATGCAGAGCAGTGTGTACTTCATAGAGATGTCAAATCAGCTAACGTACTGTTGGATGATGACTTCAGCACTAAGCTTGGTGATTTCGGTATCGCTAAGCTTGTGGATCCCCGGTTGAGGTCTCAGACAAGAGGGGTGGTAGGGACTTTTGGATACATGGCACCGGAATATGCTACTGAAGGGAGGGCTAGTAAGGAATCTGACATGTTTAGTTTTGGAGTTGTAGCCTTGGAAATTGCTTGTGGAAGGAGGACTTACCAAGACGGTGAATATCACCTGCCACTATTTAGGTGGGTTTGGCAGTTGTTCCTTGCAGGAAATATTCTAAACGCAGCTGATGAAAGATTGGAAATGAAGTATGATCCAAATGAAATGAAATGCTTATTGATTGTTGGACTATGGTGTACTCACCCCAATCACAAGGCAAGACCAAAAGCAGGACAGGTGATGAAGGTTATTCAGCATGAGGCACCATTGCCGGAACTTCCACAAGACATGCATAATGATCCAGAAGTACTTCATTACCAGTCTCAAATTGCATATTCTCGATCAGATGTACCTCCTCAACCACTTCTACCTCCATTTACTGCCTGAGTAGTAGAAACAGTCACTAAATCATATGAAGGGCAAGGTGAAAGAGGTGGAACGCAGTTCATAAGGATAAATTTTATTGTCATTATTTTTTATATTGCGTGCAGTTATTTTTGTGTGTAATAAATTCTGTGTTCGTGTCCCCAACTCTAGACCTTGTTCAATGTATGGAGTTTAAATAATTAGTCGTTTATTGGAGGCTGGTTCGATACGATTTAAGGGTTTGTGTAGTCTGGTTAGTCGGCTGGCTCCGATATCGCAATGGCATGCATGAAACACTATAGACTTGCAAAGGGAAGCTAGAATTTATTCACAGCATGTTCAACATTGCAAAAGCAAAAGACAGAGGCACAATTGTGCATTCAAGATTAGATTCTAGTTTACTTAAGTGTACTCTCATAACCTAGCCACTGCTCATCTGGTTTTCTCAAGTTACTGAAACCAAGTTTGTCCTTTCCCGTCAATATATTTACTATGCTAAGGAGCGAGGCTTCTCCAAGATTAAAGTCGAGGGTGACTCTAAGTTGGTGATTGACGCCGTGAATGGAGTCTCGAACCCCGTGGAAGTTACTCAAACTAATTCATGATGTCAAAGTAATTCCTTTGAGTTTGTAGGCTTTAAGCATGTGTTTAGGGAATCAAATTTCATGGCTAATGCTTTAGTCAATCTTGGACATAGGCGAAGTAATTTACGTTGCTGGGAGGAGTGTGTTCCTCCGAAAACATCTTCTGCTCTTGCCTTCGACATTGTTAACTTTGGGTGCATTAAAGACACCTCCATATAATATATTATTTCTTCTATCAAAAAAAAAAAAAATATATATATATATATATATATATATATAATTCTTTCCAAAACTACCCATTCCCTGTAAATCTATATAGGATTAAGACAGATGTAAATCATATAACTGATGGGTAAAAACATCCCTCCTTATTTGGAGGAGAAGTCAATTGCCTCATGCCCATCAATCTACAATAAGGCAAGTTGTTATTCTATAGCTAGCATAGTTGGTGCAGCATGCATTTGTTGAAATGCAAGAGAGCAACCTATGTATATAGGTGTTGTGGGTGGCTGCAAAGATTGAAATGGAAGAGCATGCATTAATGTGGCATGGAAACATTGAGCATGAAACAAGGAAAACTTGTGGAATTCTCTTCCAAGTGATGGATTCATGAAGAATGCATGCATATATTTGTCAATATATAGAGGCATTTGCAATGGTGCAAAATATATAAGTACCAGTGAGTTCATCTTGTGTTATACAAGAGTGTGAGATAGAGAGAAAACTCAAAGTCGAGAGTTTGTGTGTGTAGCAAAACAAAGTGTGTGTGAGAGTGTATCCCTTCAATAGTGAGTCTTGAAGTAGTGTTTCTCTCTGTGTAACATTTATTCGTATAGTGGATGTTATCTGTTGTTGTTGCCCCGTGGACATAGACACTTTGCCGAACCACACTAATTCATGGTGTTCTTTATCATTTTCTTTCCGCTACATTTTACATTTGTGGTTGTGAGTTTCTGATTCCATTCTACAGTTTATTCTTCCGCATAACCCAACAGTGGTATCAGAGCTCTTGGTTCTGACCGGGAGCTGTTAGAATGGAAAGATCACGGAGTACCATGATTAGACTCAACCACTCCAACTAGATTACGTGGAAACCGAGAATGGAGGATATTCTCTATTGTAAAGATTTGCACGAGCCGATCGAGGGAGACGATGCCAAGCCAAAAGGGACTAAACCAGAAACTTGGACGAAGATGAACCGCAAAGCCATCGGTCATATTCGGGAATAGGTGGACGACAGTGTGTTCCACCATGTTGCCAACGAAACCAGTGCGCATGAGTTATAGTTGAAGCTGGAATCCTTGTTCGAGAAAAAAACTACTGGCAAGAAAACTTTTCTCATTAAAGAGCTCGTCAACATGAAGTATCAGGGAGGCGTTCGAGTGACTGAGCACCTCAACAACTTCCAGAGTGCACTCAATCAATTAGCCACAATGAGCATGAAGATTGATGATGAGTTACAAGCCTTGTTGCTGCTCGGGTCGTTACCAGATAGCTGGGAGACATTTGTTGTTACTGTAAGTAAATCTGCTCCTAATGGTGTATTATCTATGGAAAATATTAAAGATAATATGCTGAACGAAGAAACCAGAAGGAGTTCTTTGTCAAGTTCAAAAAATGGTCAATTCTTCGTTGCAGATAATAGAGGAAGGAGCAAGAGCAGAGGACCGAGAGGCCATGGAAGAAGTATGAGCAAATCCAGAATAAGGTTTAGTGGAAAGTGTCATCATTGTGGTCTTCCAGGCCACATGAAGAAAAATTGCTACAAGTTGAAGCGGGAATTCAAAGAAGGGCGAGAAGACTCTACTCATCAACAAAAGGAGGACACGAACAATGTTGATGTTGCAGTGTCTCATGATGAGTGTGAGTTCCTGTCACTCGGAGGTGAATGTCTATTGGTAGATCATCCTGGAGTACAATGGATCGTTGGTTCCGGAGCCTTGTTTCATGCCACGTCCCACGTAGAGTTCTTCACTACATACAAAGCAGGTGACTTTGGTAAAGTGAAGATGGGCAATGACAGCTACTCCAATATTGCTGGGATTGGAGATATTTGCTTGCAAACGGATATGGGCTACCGGTTAATGTTGAAAGATGTGAGACATGTTCCAGGTCTACGTCTCAATCTTATGTCAACCGGTGTACTTGATCAACAAGGCTTTCATCATCATGGCGGTGATGGAAAGTGGAAGCTTACCAAGAGATCTCTTGTAGTTGCTAGAGGAAAAATATGTTGCACACTCTACAAGACTTATGGGAAGATTTGCAAGAATGAGCTAAATGCAGTCGAGGAATCCTCTCCAAGTTTGTGGCATAGACGTTTTGGTCACATGAGTGAGATAGGACTACATATGTTGGCAAAGAAGTCGCTAATTCATGTTGCCAAAGGTAACTCACTAGACTCTTGCGATTATTGTTTATTTAGTATGTCACATCCCGACCCTTATAAAATTACCTTATTTACTAGCGTGATTATAATAAGAATTTTACAGTCTCGATCATTGAGTTAATAGCTTAATTGGTCCCTAGAGGGGTTTCGGGGACGATTATTGTGCTGAGGATTATTCGTAAGAGGAAAATACGACGACGGTAAAAATAGTAAATTTTAGCTAGTAAAAGGTAATTTTATTCGGGTATTATTTTTCGGGGTGTTTAATTTTAGAATTGGGTAGTATATAGGTGATGGACCGGTTTGGGGTGTGAGGCCCAAACCCATTCTCTTTTCCTCTCTTTTCCTCCCGATTCTCTCTCCTCTCCCGCTCCCGCACCCGAGCACTCCCGCTGTCCGAAATTCCGACCGCCAGACCGCCGCCGTCCGGCCGCCCCAGACCGCCGCACTGGTCCCAATCGATCGGTCTCCGACCCAGCTATCTTCCAGGACCGGTGACAGCCCCCCTAGCGCCGCCGTGAGAGAGCGGTGCCGCCCGAAAGGTTAGGCTGCCCCGAACTTCCGGTCGCCGGAACTCCCTCCTCCGGCCACCAATCCGGGCAAGCTTGGTACAGTTTTGTAGCCCTCCTCCCGTGCAGCAACCCCTCCAATCAGCTCACTCCCTCTTGAGCTAGGTAAGGAGAAATGTGGAGTTGAAATTTCTAGGGCTTTTAAGTTGTTTTCGTTCGATTAGCCTAGTTAGGCTTGGAATTGGGTGATGTGTTGGTCATGGAAGTTGTAGAGCTTGATGAGGAGATTATTCTGTCAAAATTTCATAGGTTTTGGAGGTCGCCGGAATTGGCCTCCGGCCGCCGCCGGTTAGGAGATTTTTAGGGTTTTAAATGTGGAATATTAAGAGGAGTATATTGGTGTGATTTATGGAATTTTTGGATGAGATTTGGATAGGTTTGTGAATTTCCGAAGTTTGGTATTTTTGGCGGTTAATTAATGTAGAATCCGGCCATAGGATTTAAGTCGTATTTTGGGGAGGTTGTATTTACGACTGATGAGTATGATATTTAAGTTCGGATCGTTCCGATTTAAGAATATCGAAGTTAGGCAATGATGAGCGTATTTATGGCTCTCGGGTAATTTTGCCTATTTTGATTAAATATTGGATTATTGGTTGGGAAATTAATATTATATTTGGAACAGGACGTGAGGAGGCTCGAGCAGACGAGGCCCCAGATCGACATCAGGCTTAGGCCTAATTTGTGAGTGGACTTTTGTTTTAAATAATATGCATGCTATGGTTCATGAATGAACAATTAATGTCGTGGATCATTTTGACGTCATTTTAATTTTTGACGATTTTTATTTCTCTTGGAGAGATACCGAAAATGGGATTTTCGGTGGATATAAATATGTATTTATGAGAGAGTATGTATAGAAAATGCTAGCTAGCCATATGTGTATGTCCACCTTAATGGCGCAGCATATAGCCGCATTATGGTGTGACGTGAGCGTTGGACGTAAGCGTAGTAGCCCTATTTGAGTGTTTAATTCATACAGGGGGTATGGACACATATTTATACACCCGTCTGTCCACCTTGATGGCGTAGTGTAGCACCGCATTAAGGCGTGACGTGAGCGTTGGACGCGAGCGTAGTAGCCCTATATAGACCCATGAATTTATATAGGAAGTATGGACGAGTGTAAATACATACATATATTATAGAGTCTGAGAGACTCGATATTTTATGCGATAAAAGTTTTATCGCTTGCGGCATGCATTCGATTGTTCCTTAGAAATTAATTTGGGGAAATATAAATATTTTATTTTTTATTTTATTTTTGTCCACTCACTCTAACGTTATTAAATGTTTTCCCCTGGGCCCTTCGTTTTAAATTGCCTAGTCTGCAGAGTTCGGATTGGATCTAGTAGGAGACGAGGCATAGTCACCCGCATTTCCGCCAGTTTTCATCAGTATGTTACATGTTTAACCTACTCGTGTTTTCTTGCTTCCGCTAGTGTTTAGTAGCTCTGAATACTTTGGGATTATTGTATATTATGTGATGTTTGGAAGTGTTGAATTAAGAGTGAAATTTGGAATTTTCGAGTTAGGGTTGTCCATCTGCAAGGGAGATTTTCTCAATCTTTTCAGTAAATTTTTCCTTGGAGGTGGTCCCCGCACGACTTACTCCGGATTTCAGGGTGAAATTCGGGGTGGGTCGTGTCATAGTAAGCAGAAGAAAATCAGTTTTTCGAAGTCTTTCACAAGGAAAAAAAATATTCTAGATCTTGTACATTCGGATGTGTGTGGTCTGATGGAAGTCGAATCATTGAGTATGCATAAGTATTTTGTTACTTATATCGATGATGTTTCACGGAAAGTTTGGGTTAATTTGCTGAAATCCAAAGACCAGGTGTTCCAGATGTTTACAATTTTCCACACCATGGTGGAAAGGGAGACTGAAAGAAAATTGAAGTGTCTTCGCAGTGACAATGGCGGAGAGTACACATCGCATGAATTCAGAGATTATTGTATGAAGTATGACATCAGACAAGAGAAGACGGTTCCTAGAACACCCCAACATAATGGCGTAGCAGAGCGGATGAACCATACCATTACGGAGAAAGTCAGATGCATGTTGAAGATGGTCAAATTGTCAAAAGAATTTTGGGGAGAAGCTGTGAAGACTGCGTGTTACCTCATCAACAGAGCACCGTGTGTACCTTTGAAATTTGAGACTCCAAATAGAGTTTGGACCAGCAAAGATGCATCATACTCGCATTTGAGAGTATTTGGATGTAAAACATTGGCACATGTATTCAAGGAGCAAAGATCAAAGCTGGTTGACAAGGCGTTGCCATGCATATTTGTTGGCTATGGCAATGAAGAGTTTGGCTATCGGTTGTGGGATCCAATGATGAAGAAATTCATAAGAAGCAGAGATGTGGTATTTCATGAAAACCAATCAATTGCAGATTTCGATAAAGAGGTAATACCGAGAAATGCAGCAACTGACAGCCTCATTTATGATTCACCGTTGCAGCATGAATCTAATGTTGGGCTACAAGGTGATAGAGTTGAAGGTGTACCAGACATGGTCGATGCTGAAGCCAAAGATGAGGGGGAGCTTGATCAGGGGGAGCAGCCTGGGAATAATCAAGCAGCAGTTCGTAGAAGAACCAGGAGGCCGATTCAATCCACCAAGTATCCATCATCACAATATATTTTGGTGACTAACGATGGAGATGATCCTTATGCAAATTACATCCTTTTGACTAGTGACGGAGAGCCTGAAAGTTATGAGGAAACAAAGATTCATCAAGACCACGAAAAATGGAGGCTAGCCATGGAGTCTGAGATGAAATCTTTACTGAAGAACAACACCTACGAATTGGTGAAACTTCCTAAAGGCCGGAAAACACTCAAGAACAAGTGGGTGTTCAAGCTGAAGTGAGATAAGAATGAGAAGCTGACGAAATACAAGGCTCGTTTAGTTGTCAAAGGATTCAGCCAGAAAGAAGGAATCGATTTTGATGAGATTTTCTCACCTGTTGTCAAGATGACTTCAATTAGAGTCATTTTGGGCATGGCTGCGAGCATGGATCTTGAGGTGGAGCAAATGGATGTGAAGACTGCATTTCTTTACGATGATTTAGAAGAAGACATATACATGGAGAAACCAGAAGGCTTTGAAGTCAATGGAAAAGAGCATATGGTTTGCAAGTTGAAGAAAAACTTGTATGGATTGAAGCAAGCACCAAGACAGTGATACAAGAAGTTTGACTCCTTCATAGGGAGTCATGGGTACAAGAAATTGTCAGCTGATCCTTGTGTGTATATTCAACAATCCACTGGAGGTAATTTTATCATGAATTGAAATTTGTTTAGTCCTTGTGGTTTGAAGTCGACATATGTTTAGTCATTGTGGTTTTATTTTAATCTGAATAATCCTTAAAGTCACAATTTTTCATCCAAATAGTCCTTATGGTTTTATTTTAATCTGAATAATTCTTAAAGTCTTGATTTTGCATCCAAATAGTCATTTCGACAATTTTCTCAGTTAAAGACTATGAGAACTATTTGGATGAAAAATCATGACTTTAAGGACTATTCAAATTAAAATAAAACCATAAAGACTATTTAGATGAAAAATCGTGACTTTAAGGACTATTCAGACTAAAATAAAACCATAAGGACTAAACAGATGTCGACTTTAAACCACAAGGACTATACAATATTTTACCCTTTTATCATCTTACTACTCTATGTAGATGATATGTTGATTGTCAGCAAAGATACTGCTATGATTTAACAGTTAAAAACAGATTTGTCAGAGTCCTTTGATATGAAGGATTTGGGACAAGCCAAGCGGATTTTGGGCATGAAGATTGCCCGTGATCGAGGGAATAAGAAATTGTAGTTATCACAACAAAAGTACATCGAGAAGGTACTAGAGAGGTTCCACATGGAGAAAGCAAAACCAGTTGTTACTCCACTTGCCAGTCACATAAAGCTCAGCTCAGAGCAGAGTCTTACAAGTCAGAAGGAGGAGGAAGAAATGGCAACAGTGCCATATGCCTCAGCAGTAGGAAGCTTGATGTACGCGATGGTTTGTACCAGACCAGACATAACACATGTAGTTGGTGTTGTTAGCAGATTCTTGTCTAATTCAGGCAAGGAGCACTGTAATGTTGTTAAGTGGATTCTCAAATACTTGAGGGGAACTTCAAAGATGAGTCTATGCTTTGGAAGTGGCAAGTTTGAATTGGTTGGCTTCACAGATGCAGATATGGCCGGGGATATTGACACGAGAAAGTCCACATCAGGGTACCTGATTACATTTTCAGGGGGAGCTGTCTCGTGGCAATCAAAGCTACAAAAATGTGTTGTTTTATCAACTACAGAAGCAGAGCATATTGCAGCTACGGAAGCGTGCAAAGATATTTTGTGGTTGAAGAGATTCCTACTGGAATTAAGTCATGCACAACAAGAGTTTGTCTTGCATTGTGACAATAAAAGCGCAATTCACCTGAGCAAGAATTTAAGTTTTCACTCGAGGTCGAAACACATTGATGTGAGGTATCATTGGATACGTGGTGTGTTGGAAGCTAAGGAGATACTGTTAAAGAAGATTCATACAGATAAGAGCAGTTCATATATGATGACGAAGTCTCTACCATAAGAGAAGTTCGAGTTCTGCAGAAGTGCATCAAGGATGACACACCCCTCCAATTAAGTCGGGAGGGGGAGATTGATGGGCAAAAACATCCCTCCTTATTTGGAGGAGAAGTCAATTGTCTCATGCCCATCAATCTACAATGAGGCAAGTTGTTATTCTATAGCTAGCATAGTTAGTGCAGCATGCATTTGTTGAAATGCAAGAGAGCAACCTATGTATATAGGTGTTGTGGGTGGCTGCAAAGATTGAAATGGAAGAGCATGCATTAATGTGGCATGGAAACATTGAGCATGAAACAATGAAGACTTGTGGAATTCTCTTCCAAGTGATGGACGTGCATGAAGAATGTATGCATATATTTGCCAATATATAGAGGCATTTGCAATGGTGCAAAATATAGAAGTACCGGTGAGTTCATCTTGTGTTATACAAGAGCGTGAGATAGAAAGAAAACTCTAAGTCGAGATTTTGTGTGTGTAGCAAAACAAAGTGTGTGTATGTGTGTGTGAGAGTGTATCCCTTCAAGAGTGAGTGTTGAAGTAATGTTTCTCTCCGTGTAACATTTATTCGTATAGTGTAGGTTCTTTGTTGTTGTTGCCCCGTGAACGTAGACATTTTACCGAACCACGTTAATTCCCGGTGTTTTTTATCATTTTCTTTCAGCTACATTTTACATTTATGGTTGTGAGTTTCTGATTCTATTCTACAGTTTATTCTTCTGCATGACCCAACAGTAACTTGTAAGGATGGTTTTGACACTGAAATATTGAGCTCCCTGCTATGATCTCCATGGAAAATTTGAAGCATTTAAAACGAAGTAGCTACCCCATCTGGATCATGCATGGTTTTTCTAGGTAAATGCCTGTAAAAGATTCAGGAAGCAGATAGCTGAAAAAGGAAACAAAGTCACTGGAGCAAATCTGAACTCTGCACCAATTGTCTACTATGACTTTTTTTACATCTGTTGGATTTTGTTGCAGCCTAATATATTCAGTACTAGCTCTGATGCACTGTCCAGAAACAGTAAGGCAACTTTTTTACTAATTGAATTCAATTATATTGAAAGGTATGTACAACATCCGAATTCTTTAGCCTGGAGCCCTGGAGTTTACTCCAGATATGGAAATGGTTACAGAAAAGCTTTCAAAATCAATGAGAAAATGAATGTGAATTTAGTGTATTTCTAGTTGGCAATAACTACAAGCCTACCACCCCATGATTGCATCAGATTACCTTACAATACCAATTAAACTTACTTCAGTTCTACTATAAATATCAAAGATATATATATTTATAAATTATTCAAAGTATAAGCACCGAGACTTCAATTAATCCAATATGGATATGGGTTAGCTATCTCTTCCAAACCGATCCATGCCATTTTGATTATCTCAGCAAATGTTTTTTCTAATTTTTTTTTTTCTACATGCTTCAAGTCATTTCGATCAATTCTTTACGGGTGAATCAACACGCTAAAATTTTTAACGTTAAGTGAAGAGTTTTGTACCGCGCGTTTTAGTTGTTATTACTAACACAATAACAACGAAAATCACTTTATGATGTCTGATGTTATAGGGTCCTCAAACACAATATAA
Source organism: Fragaria iinumae (assembly GCA_009720345.1). NCBI lineage: Eukaryota > Viridiplantae > Streptophyta > Magnoliopsida > Rosales > Rosaceae > Fragaria > Fragaria iinumae. Next base: position 16,667,227 of record CM019123.1, on the reverse strand, counting down.
CATCATGTATAAAAGTATAACTAATTTAGTATAGTGTCATTTTCCATCAAACAATAAAAAGGCAAAAAAGAAAGAAAGAAAATTACAGATATCTAAAAAAAAAAAGTAAAAAGTGGGTTTTAAAAGGGTTCTACATGATCCGGGTCATAAAACGGAGTCGGGTAGAGGAAGAGACCCGTGACTATATATAGTCCTGGCAAAAACAACTTCCTTCTTCACAAAAAAAACCTCACCTCCCTCCACACTCGGCCATGGAGTCCTCCTTCCCTTTTCTCGAAGCCGTGATTGGTACCTCTTTCTCTTTCAATTTTCGGATGATTTTTCCGATTACGTTTCCGACTTGCTTGTTTCCGATTCAAAGTCTTCATCTTTTTCCGTATATCTTTGCATTAGATTATAGAGCTATTCTGGATTTTTCTTGTTCAACTTAGCATTAGGGCATTTTGCGATGTGTGTAAAAATCTTGACTTGGTATCCAAATCTTGATTTTGAAGATGTTCTAGGGTTTTTCCGGGATTAAAGTTCGTTTCTTTATCTCGATTTCTTGAATTTTACAGCTTTCATGGGTTCAAAGAGAGATTAGAATAGTCTATACAAAGTTAGGACTTTGAATATTTTGGGTTTTATCGGATTGTGACATCACTGCTTCAAATGGGTTGTACTGTTGTTTCCCATATTAGTATGAACAGTTGGGTTTGATGGATTTGAGCTTGTGGCTAGTTAAGATTTGGATAACATGTTGTTGGATTCGATATATGTTCTGTTATCTTTTGGGTTTTATTTCATTGTTTCCTAGTCAATTTCTGTTGAAATCACTTCTTGCTTCTTTGGTTCTTGTTCAGTATGTCTTCGGTTTTCTTTGCTTCATGTTCTGTAGGTTGTGATTGTGATTGCTTTTTGGTTGGTTACAGGTTTCATGATACTAATGTACTTCTTTGAGACTTATTTGGATACTCGGCAACACTCTGCTCTCAAACTTCCGACCCTTCCCAAAACTTTGGAAGGAGTAATCAGCCAAGAGAAGTTTGAGAAGTCGCGAGCCTACAGTCTTGAAAAGAGGTATATCTTAGTTGCATTTCTCATTGATACTCTTACTTTTGAACATATTCGTGGTTTTTGATTCGCTGATGTATCTTTTGTCACTCGCAGTCATTTCCATTTTGTTCATGAGTTTGTGACAATACTGATGGATTCAGCAATTTTGTTCTTTCGAGTTTTGCCTTGGTTTTGGAAGGTTAGTAATTGGTTTCAAGCAAATTTCTTTGCGGCTATACTATAAGCTGTTTGATATTCATTTGTTCTTTTGCTTTAACAATGCAGAAATCTGGAGACTTTGTGGTTTTGGCTGGCCTCAATGCCGAAAATGAAATACTGCATACACTTGCATTTTTAGCTGGTGTAACAATTTGGTCACAGGTGCGCACCTGATTTCCTCCCTGCATATGCAAGGACACTTTTTTTTTTTTCAGCTTTGTTGTGGATAAAGAAATTCTCTCAAGTGTGTTATAACTTAACTGAATCAGTATTTAGATCTACTGGCTTTATGAATGTCTTTGCACGGTATTTAAGTTTTAGTGGAGTGTGGAATGTCTATGTTTAAACTGTTCCATGTTCATTCTGATGTCTTGTAAATATACTTCTTATGAAAAAGAAAATATATATATGTATATATATATATATATATATATCTACTGATTTTTGAAATAGATGAAAAGGTTCGAGGGGAGCACAGTGTATATGGCTTTTCCTCTATTTTGGGTTTTGAGAGAGTCTGACATCCTTAACCCTCCCCATTATGCTGGTATTTGTTGTGTAAAGGTTTTCCTCTAGTTCTATTTACAAGTGTTGGATTTCAGAGCTAATGGGCTAGTAGCTTTCATCAGAAAAATGGTTCCTTTAATCATTTTAGAGTGCATATAATTTTTATTTCCACACAGAAGGTTGGAAAGGTTTTTCCATAAGAAACTAATAATCATGCTGGGCTTTCTCATTATGTCTGAAATGCTCAATGACTTCTGGTGGCATTGATTTTGAAAGTTCTGAATGTTTATGAGCAATCTCATTTGGTATTGTCTTGGCATAGATTTTGTAGATCTATTTCTCTACTGCTTACAAGGCTATCTGTTTTTCTTCTACCAGATTACTGATTTGCCATTTTCTCTGTACTCCACATTTGTGGTTGAGGCACGTCATGGTTTCAACAAGGTTTGTATTCGGAATCAGACCTTTCTCACCAGTTCCATGTCTTGTTAGTTTCATATTATTTCACTAATTCATAAGTTAGTAGCATTAATCTTATTGTTATCTTTCAATTTATTATTCATTATTGCTATAATATGATAACTAATGTTCGTTCTAACATTTCCATCACTTCCACAGCAAACAATATGGTTATTCTTTAGAGACATGTTGAAAGGAATTTGCCTTATGGCGATCCTCGGTCCACCGATTGTGGCGGCAATCATTGTGATTGTACAGGTAAGATTTTGAGCAGAAACCTTTTAAGATGCAGTAATGTCCATTGACTTAATTGATGATTGTTTCTTGACTCTCCATGTTAGATGTTTTGGTTTGGGGTAAATATTACAAATTCTGCACTCTAGTTCTCTGATAGTGTACAAAACATTTTTCATGGTTAGTGGTTCTCATATTCTACTTTGTGGTTGCAGAAAGGAGGTGCTTACTTGGCCATTTATCTTTGGGGATTCATGTTCGTGCTCTCTCTTGTTATGATGACGATCTACCCTATTCTAATAGCTCCACTCTTCAACAAGTTTACCCCTGTGAGTGTTCTGTTTAAGTGTCACCAAATTGGAATCCATTAATTCTGTCATCGTATCCGGTTTACTGGTCTAATTTTCGAAGTTATGTGCAACAATAGCTTCCGGAGGGTCCGCTCAGGGAGAAAATTGAGAAGCTCGCTTCTTCCCTCAATTTTCCATTGAAGAAGTTGTTTGTTGTTGATGGATCTACAAGGTCAAGCCATAGCAATGTGAGGACACTACCCTTGTTTCAATCGCTTTCAGTGAAACTTGTGATTTAAAATTCTAGATGTTCATTTGCATTTTTGTTAATTAGTGAGAAGGGGAAACCCTTCTCCCAGTTATTACCATACTTAACCTTCTGTACATGAATGAAACTGCATTCAGGGGGATTAGTGAGCTAGAAAGGTTCTGAACTTCTGCTCAGAAGTGTGAACTGATCTCATTTGCATTTTTGTTGATTGCTAGTAGAAGGCCTACTTATTACCATTGTTGACCTGTGCATTAGTGAAACTGCAACAAGGGGTTATGGTAAACATGCTTTGAGGGTGTTTGTTGATATGCCTTGATTATTAAAATAGCTAATACTGTCTTAGCTATTGTCATACATTGTGACATAGCTAATGCAGTCCTCATAGGGACGGGAATATAATTTTCCTGTATTCTATTCCTCTCTGGTTATTTTTTTCTGAATTATGTTAATATTTGTTAAGTTACTCATCTTTCCTACCTTGATACAGGCCTATATGTACGGATTTTTTAAGAACAAGAGAATTGTCCTCTATGATACATTGATTCAGCAGGTCAGGAGTAGCAACTTTTTGAAACATTTCCTCTTTTGTCTATTTTTGTGTTCGGTTGATTAGTTTATGGTTATATACTCTCTTATTCAAAAGTTGATGGTTTGCAGTGCAAAAATGATGAAGAAATTGTAGCTGTTATTGCTCATGAGCTAGGCCATTGGAAGCTTAATCACACAATGTATTCATTTATTGCGGTGCAGGTATGCTTAAATATTTATTGCTTTCTCATCACCTTCTGATCTCTTCTATTGATCATCTAGAATGCTAAATTTCTGTAGCTACGTTGACGTTACCTGAGTTGTGAATATACTCTGTTAGGCGCAAGGCAAGTGGATAAAGTCTGATAAATAACCTCGGGCAGTACTTTAGGCTTATTAGCACAGACCCTATTGCTCTAACATAGGGTATCATAGAGATGATTGGTCATGTTTTGCTACCTAAAGAGTCATTTTGTCTTAGAAGATTACTATTTTATTTTTAACTGTTCTCTTTTTCTTCTTTTGTTTGACTTTGAGTGAGTTATATATATTTTTTGTCTAGTTGCTTATGGTCTTTACACTTGGCACAGATCCTTACACTTTTGCAATTTGGAGGATATACTCTAGTAAGAAATTCGAGCAGTCTGTTCCAAAGTTTTGGGTTTGATACCCAGCCGGTCATCATTGGACTCATCATATTTCAGGTACCAATTTTTTCTGCTATTGCCACTTCCCTCCTGTTCGTCAATCATAGATATCATAGAACATATACAGACCACTTGTGTCATGTGTATAGTCCATATGTTAGGCTTGTGTGAACCATTCGGAAAAGAAGACCAGTCTTCTTGGTTGACTTGTGAACTCCTATATATCCTGGATTCAATCATTAAGTGTGACCTCACTTTTGTTGTTTGCAGCACACCATTATCCCTGTTCAGCACCTAGTTAGCTTTGCTCTTAACCTTGTGAGCCGAGCTTTTGAATTTCAGGTGAATCTATACTTCATCAGTTGATCTTGCTCAAACACTGCTGTATTTTTTTCTCATCTGATCTATATTTTTGTAGGCTGATGCTTTTGCTAAGGCGCTTGGCTATGCTGCTTCACTTCGAGCTGGTCTTGTTAGGTTACAGGTAATCTATCTAATTCTGTCCCTCCTTTGGACATGTATTGTTTGTTCTGTTTACAAACTAGAAAACATGAATGCAACTAAAGTATCTATATATTTCAGGACCTTTGTTGATCTTCATTAAATTCCGACTCCTTGTGATTCTTTATCCTGATAGCATGATTAGATGAACTGTCCCACAAATAAATCTGGCTGCCCAGATTCATTTAAGATTCTGTTATTATGACATTAGACAGATGAATGTGCCACATAATAGGATGCCGAGATTCATTTATGTTTTGGTTAATATAAATAGGGTTTGCCTATATATGACACCAAGCAGGTGGGATTGTATGGGCTTTTATGTGGTCTCTGAATTGATTGATATTTTGTACTCTTAAGCTTGTTGCTAATACAGTTTCCACTACTAAATGGGGTTTAATGATTTTCCAGGAAGAGAATTTGTCTGCTATGAACACTGATCCTTGGTACTCGGCGTATCACTATTCTCACCCACCGCTTGTTGAAAGATTAGCTGCAATTGATGAAGAGACCAAGAAAACAGACTGATATGGTAAACCCATGGATGATCACACAAATACGATGCATCAATCTCAATTGACAAAGAGCATAGCGCTCATTATTGTCAAACGGCTGTTTTTGTTTCCTTTAGATTTAAATTCAATGAGGATTCATATCCATAGTTGGAAAGTAGAACACTATTATTAATAGGATATGAAGGGGCTACAGTGAATCAGTAAGAGGGTCAGATGCGAAATGAATAGAAGTGCACAAACAAAACACAACCTGTTTCTGTTATGTGTATATTGTTTCAATGAGCTAGCAGCTAGTAAGAACATATTTCATAGCAGTTCTCTTTCAGCCTTTTACCATCTTTCTTTTACTTGAATTAGTACGACAGTATCCGATAATCACATGCTTAAGCTAACCACAGTATCTGCTAATCGTTTTTTAATCATATGTTAGAATTTCCTGCAGGCATTGTTGAATTCTTGTTAATTCTTGCCCTGGTGGTTAATGTATTCTATATAGCAAATTGCTCAAGTGCCGAAATTAATTATGTGATGGAATCGCCTTTTACCACATAAGCCCTTCCCCTAGTTCATGATGCTGAGACGAAGCATATTATTATGCGTCTGAATTGCCTGTTGGTTCTATTATTTATTTTACATGTATCCCAAACTATCCTCTCTTATTTAAATCTTAGTTCACAGAATGATTTAGGATTTGGGTTAATCATCAAGATTACTTGATGACTTGCAGATTAAGGATTTGCTATGGCCATTATTAATCCAAATACTAAATCACACTCTTCAGAATCACCTCTAAGACCATAAAGGAGGATGCTTTTCCTTTTCATGTCCAATGATGCAGCTTGATTCATTTAGCCAAATGCGAAGGAACCCCAACTCACAACACTGAAAAATGCAGAGATGAAATCATTTTCAAGTTCCATCATGGGTGATTTATATGCTGTCCACACAATTCCTTGAGGGATTTCCACTATTTAGTGGTGTTATAGTTTTTTCTCACTTTGTCTGGATACATTAGTAATATGATAACAAGATTCCCACAAGTCCGTAATCAAGCATTTTTTGGATCTATAATCTTCTGTTTTCAGTTAAATTTGAAGGCGATCGAACTTGTAGTACGATCGTAATCGATTTATCTAAAACTTATGCCGTAATCGATTTATCTAAAACTTATGTTATAGCATTGTGTTGTAACGTATTATTCAAGTAATTTTTTCTTTCCCCATCAAATTTGCATTATGATTATTGAAATTCACCCCCTATAAGATTTTTCCTTTTGACATAAAAGTGCTGAGACAATCTTGTTAAGAAAGGAAGGATCAGTGTGTGGCTTAATCCAAATAACTAATGGACACGTATGTGATAACGGTCACTTTTTGGCTACCTTAAGCTTGTTTAGAAGTGGATTAGTAGGCCCCCGATTGCCTTCAATCATGTTTCTCCCTACCCTTTCAAACAAAATTAGGTAAGACAGTGCTTTCATATGGACTTCTTGCACATAATAGAGTGTTCACGGAATGCAAATTCTCTGTTTGATCGAGGCTTGGGAGTGTAATGATACCCTCTTAGCTAATAATTACACTTCTATTACACTTCCTAATTTCCTCTCCCTTAAGGCCTTAATGGCTATTAGTTCTTGATTTTGTTTCTTCCTTTATTGGGAATTTTGGAGGATACTTTCATTTCAAAATTCATTGAGACCGGTTTTCCTATGTTTGTCTAAAGTTTTTCTACATTTGTTATATTCTTCTTTTACAGTATGGCGACAAAGGAAAATTAATTTAGAGATGTCATAGTTGCGAATTAGGATGAGCATGCAGAAACAATTAGTTTCATCCTTCTTTATTTTTCTTATTACAATACTGAAAAAATAAAAGATTAATCGTTGGTGATCGGTAATCGCATATGAGATTATTTTTCTCCATGTCAGTGCTAGTAAGGATCACAAATAATAAGGCTCAGGTTTTCTTAGTCCCATCGTTAATAAGTTCTTTCGTAGTAGGATCATATATTTAAATAATTTAATTGTAAAATGTTTTGTTGATAATAAGTTCATGCTCTACGTACCGTATAATTTCACTGAAAAAAGAGAGAGTAGTATTTACCTCAGAACGAAAAGAATTTTTATAGAAACATTCCCAATGTAAAAGTGCATAAACACAATTAATATCTTAAACCTTGTTTAAGGCTTAGCTGGCTGATTAGCAAAACCAACCTTCTCCATTTGGAAAGTAAACATCAAGTCAGCTAAGCAGAGACTAGGACAAGGGACAAATCCGTCGTTCCACCAAAATGTTAGCACTTAACAAAACTGATATACAGACAGACAGACAGAGAGAGCTAGACAGATCATTTACACACACCTCCCACTCTTCCTTATCGACTTTCTCCGTTCGCCGGCGAGGAGCCTAATGCGACCCGACCCACATCTCTAAACTCCATCTCTCCATCTGGGTCGAGGCTAGATTTCCATTCGGAGACAGCAATGTCGGTTTACGACGCGGCGTTTGTGAACTCCGAGCTCTCCAAACCCACTTCAATCTTCGGCCTCCATCTCTGGGTCGTCATCGGAATCCTCGTCGGCTCCTTAATAGTCCTCACCCTCTTCCTCCTCTCCCTCTGCCTCACCGCCCGCCACCGCCACAAGAGCAAGCTCGTCACCGCCGCCGCGCAAAAGCCCAGCCCAATAATATCCAAAGAAATCCAGGAAATAATCCACCACCACCCCAATCCGGAGGTCCACGTGGAGATCGGGAAGCCCGAGCACCGCGTGGTGGTGTTCTCCGACCAACGCGGCGGCGCTTCCAGCGGCGAGAGCCGCGGGACGCTGAACAGCGAAACGGCGTCGTTTGCGAGCGGGAACGTGGTGGGGCCCGAGGTGTCGCATCTGGGTTGGGGGAGGTGGTACACTTTGAGAGAGCTGGAGGCTGCGACGAATGGGTTGTGTGAGGAGAATGTGATTGGGGAAGGTGGGTATGGGATTGTGTACAGTGGGATTCTTAGTGATGGGACTAAAGTTGCTGTTAAGAACTTGTTGAATAACAGGTACTGTTTTTATTTAATTTTAATTTCATTTCATAAAGGTGGAAACTTGATGTGTTTATCGTGGATTTTGGGTGTGGTTTTGATGTGGGTTTGTGGCGGTTTTTGGTTATTGGTTCTGGGTTGATGATGAGAGTGAAGAACTTTTTGGAAGATAGAAACTCACAGAAGCTGAGAATAATTTGTTTTCTGTTATTATTTCTTTTTCCTAAAATGGCAGTTGAATGTTTCATAACTTGGTAGGATTTTCTTTTGGAGTGATAGGAGGATCAGTTAGTCATATGAGTTGACTGTGTTTGCGATTTTTTTTTTTTTCTGTGATTTCTTCTGTTCATGGATTTTCTGGGAAACCAAAGAGGGTATTTGATTCATCGACTTCATGGTTTGTTTATATTTTTTGAGTTTTATTAGGTTTGGCTGGTTTATTCTTATCTTGCGTTTGTTAGAATTTGTGCTGTAAAGTCGCCTGCTTTCTGAAAAAGAGCCCCATCATTCGTTTTTAGGTTCCTTGTGCTCATAGTCAAGCTTGAGTTGATGATGTTGGCATCAGAATCTCCCTCTTTCTCTTACACACAAACTTTTGACTTATCTCATTTTTCTTTATGTTATTCGATTGTGTTTTGCCTTGGTTCTCAGTGTGTAGTGAATAGTGGCAGTGATTAACTAATGATGCTGCCTTGGATTTTGGATTCGCAGGGGTCAAGCTGAGAAGGAGTTTAAAGTGGAGGTGGAAGTAATTGGGCGTGTGAGACACAAAAATCTTGTGAGGTTGCTCGGATACTGTGTTGAAGGTGCATACAGGTATAACAGGTTTATCTTAGAATTGGAGTTTCAATTTGTTATTAACTGTGGAGCATCTAACTTCTGGTTTTGTTTCTTAGGATGCTTGTGTATGAGTACGTCGACAATGGAAATCTGGATCAATGGCTTCATGGGGATGTTGGTGAAGTCAGCCCTCTAACATGGGATATTCGAATGACTATTATATTGGGAACCGCAAAGGGGTACAGTTCATATACTAATTTTGACTCTTTTTCTGTAACATAAAAAAACAAAACTGCATGATTGTGTATGCAACGTTTTCACTCATTTGATGTTTCCTCTTTGTGCAGGTTGGCCTACCTTCATGAGGGTCTTGAACCAAAGGTTGTTCATCGTGATGTAAAATCTAGCAACATACTGGTTGATCGCCAATGGCATCCCAAGGTGTCTGATTTTGGGCTTGCCAAGCTCTTGTGCTCTGAGAATAGTTATGTGACGACTCGAGTGATGGGAACGTTTGGGTTAGTTCATATTTTTCTCTCATTTCTTTTCTATCAATTTGTTTGTTGGTGATTGACCTAAACATATGCATCACAATTAGTTATGTTTCTTAAGTTATCTGATTGGTGGTTTCTTTAGCTATGTTGCTCCAGAATATGCCTGCACTGGAATGTTGAATGAGAAGAGTGATGTTTATAGCTTTGGAATACTTATTATGGAGATTATATCTGGGAGAAGCCCTGTTGATTATGGTCGGCCACAAGGAGAGGTTAGTTTTGGAATGTTTGTTTTCTTATCATCATGTATTGGATTTTCTGTTTGCTGTTGAAATTTAATTATAATTTATAACGTCTTCTTTTTTCAGGTTAATCTAGTTGAATGGTTAAAAAACATGGTTGGAAACCGAAAAGCTGAGGAAGTAGTTGATCCAAAGTTGCCTGAGATGCCTGCTTCGAAAGCACTTAAACGTGCTCTGCTGGTTGCTCTTCGATGTGTTGATCCTGATGCCACAAAAAGACCCAAAATGGGACATGTGATCCACATGTTGGAGGCTGATGACTTGCTATTCCGTGAGGTATGTGTGACAAAAATTGAACATGTAGATTTGTGAAGACCTTGTTTTCTTGATCAATACTTAACTCTCTATCCAATTTTGTGCATTATATGCAGGAAAGACGGCCAGGGAGAGATACTTCCCGTTCAGATCTCAATTATCGACGGGAGAATCATGTTGGCATGAAAACGGGGGATAAAGATAAACACTTGAGTGAAGGGACTTCTGATACTAGTGAAGGTGATAGTGGTAGGAACCATAATCAACCAACAAGGTGGAGATAATACCATTGGGAAAGGATTGGGTGACTAACAGTTTTATCACCGGAGTTTTTGAATCTCATTTTTCTTCTACCCTGATTTTGTCTGTATCTTTTTCAATAATTTGCATTTGTTTTCATGCTTAGTTACATAATTTCATAGGATATGCATCAAATTATGATGCTCTTGTACAATATTGAATCAGATGTGTCCATCATTCTTATAGGTGCTCTGTTGTAAAACAATATATCATTAGTGTTACATCAATATAAATATTCTTTTCTCTGTGGTCACATTCTGTTCTTCCTCATCTGCACTCCTTTCAATTTCATTGTCCACATTCTAGTTGCTTCAAGAGTAGAGTAATATAGGCATAGCTATCATGTTCATGAACTATGATTCTGTTGCCAACTTTGTGTCACCATCATTGCCAGCCTTGGATCAGATGGCATGAAGAACAATGAGGACCCACTTCCAGAGTTCCTGTGATAGAAGATTTTAGATGACATCAACATCAGTGCCTTGGATGGTTTCTGGGAATTGGACCCAGCAGCCAGCTAAAGTCAGCTGAAACAGGTGCTGTTGCTACTAGCCTACAAAGCCTGCAGCTTCTCTCATTCATGTGGCTCTTCTTGTCCTTGTTGGCTAGGCAACTGAGGAAGTGAGGATTAGGGTTGGGGATGGAACTGGCATGGGGTCAGGCTTGAGGTTTCAACATCAATGCCAGTACATCTGAACATGCTAGCTCTTGCCCTCTCTAAGCTGGCCATGAATGTTTTGGGGCGAATCCTTCTGTCTTTTGCAGGAGCCTGCTTTATTAGGTTGATTTATTTAGTACTGTGTACTTTGTCTCTTCTATTCTTCTGAATCTTTCTGCTTAACTCATATATTAGTATGACTCCAATTTGCTTGCCCTGCTTATCTCATATAGAGACTTTTTCAGTTCATCTCCGTGCCGTTGCTTAAACGTTACATTGTTGACTTCCAGCAAGAAATTATGTCAAAAAGGCATGTGTAATCTGGTCACGCTCTGCCTACCATTTCACGAGCTGAGCTGAGCTACTCTACCGATAGTATGCACGCGTGAGCTATTGTTCCTTGATTTTCGGTAGATCATCCTAAGGTAGATAGTAAATCTATATAGAAGTTACTGTGACTATTTTACTTTGCTCATGGAGTCACGGTGATTTGTTAACTCTTTGGCATATTTGTTCTCCCGAATCTACTAGTGGTGCCTTTGAAATGTTCTAGATGTATTGTACTTGGCAGTCACTCTCTTCTAATCTTTAATAATTAGTTACCAATTAGTATTCTGCTAAACCTCACCAATCTGAGTTGATAGACCACAAAACCCCTCTATTATGTATAACCCAATTTTTTCCCCCCATGTCAAGTGCTGACAAATTATTATCAATGGAATAATACAAATCATGTGTAATAGTATTATATTTTTAGATAATTAGCCGTGGATTTACGGGTTACGAGTGAAAACAATTGCCCCAGTCAATTTTTCTTAGTTTCACTCGTAACTTAACAGTCTGGTTGGGTGCACATAGTTGTTTTAAAATGAGCAATTAGGAAAGGAAAGAAGATTGACATTTTTATATATATCATCAGTTATTAATTTTTTATCAGATAAGCAACTAATATGTTACAACAAGTCTACCGTGAGTCGAATTCACGATCTCTCACTTATAAAAAGAGACTTATGTCACTATATTAAACGGTACTGGGCTACATCATCCATTATTGAATACGCACGTCTCATTTTCATTAATTATTTTGAAAGTACTTCAATTTAAGATCTTTACCTAAGATTGAAGTAGCCGGCCATACGCATCGACCATGATTCAAAAATATAAAAAGGAAAAGGAAATGACAACTTTAGTTACCTAAAATATGTAGGGAAAGGGAAACTAAACCAGTGTATGGCTTTGAAAGTGATGCCTTTGTATCAAAAACTATATTTGGAGATCCAATTACATGATAAGGCCATAAGGATAGGTAATTGAAGCCTAATTCTTATCCAAAAAGAATCTTAATACTCAGTTCCGTATCTTTGAGAATTTATTGTCTTTCACGTTTTTTATATGACATGATATATTTTACTGAATTTGAAAGTACTAATACATGCTAACACCAGCTGTACTTTCAAACACTTTTTCACACTTTTTATATGACATGATAAGTTTCACTGAATTTGAAAGTACTAATTAAAATGCAAGTAAGTCTCTATATGAAAATGTGGATATCGAAATCTGATTACATAATGGTAGAGATATTCAAATTTTCATTCTCATATCTTCAGCAATTTATTATCACTTTATTTTTTTATCCCTACTTATTTTCATTCCTACTTTTTTTTTCGCGGAAATGAATTGTCTTTCCTACTTTAACAATACACCAAGAATTGTATTTTTCCTTTATTGAACTGGAAAGTACTGTATACGCGTAGTCGCGTACATACCTCTTCGTACTTTCCACGCACCTGCCCGAAAAGTGTGTACATTTATACGCGGCCGTCAAACACTGTACTACTCGGACTTTTCAAAGAACCCCATCCAAACACACTCCGCCACGTACGCATTCAAATTTTCCAACCTCAATCTCCTGCCTGCAACCCCACCATAACAACCGAAGCTCCTCGAACCAAACGGTAACATCTACCTCCCCACCCCTTACCTCCCACTCGTTTCGCCCCACGTGTCTCCCTTCTTCGTACAACCCCGGTGAGCGTAGCACAACCCCTTCACCTACTAATCCAGAACCAACCCAACCCAACCTCACATTTTCAACGCCGAAGAGTTTCGTGGAAACCCTCATCGAAATTTCTTGACATCTAAATCTTCCTAATCAGGTTTGATATTCTCTCCCTCAATCTCTATGTAGCTCTATTTCTCATACCAATTTCAATTTCATCAGTAAAAAAGAGAATATAATCTAATTAGTTTTTTGGTTTTTGGATCTAGTTTTGTGGTAGATCTAGCTTAGGGTTTGTGTCTGTGAATATTTGAGTAATCGGTGAAGATTTCTTAACGATCTAGCGGCTGCTTGTTTGGGTAAGTGGATCCATGTATGAAAGTGTTTGAATTTTGGATATTATGCTTGCGTTTGTTTGAAATTGTGGTGTTTGCGTTTGTTTGGGAAGAAAATTGTTTGATGATAAGATATTTGATTGGGTAAGGTGTAGTTTTTGTTTCCGGTTGCGATGATTTGTGGAATTTTGATCAGGTGTGTCGTGTATGAGGCTGAAGTGGGGATTTGGGTAGAAATTTGGGGTTTCTTTAAAACTGGAGATGGCTGAAGTTCGATGTGTTTATACTGGTGGACCGACGGGTTGGTGTCGAGGGAAAGTTGTAGACTTGAACGAAACAAGAGAACAGATTAAGATAAATCCTGTCCAATATAAATTTTAGCTTTGCGTGTCGGTGCTTTTAGGCTGAAGATATGACACGATTGCAGACATGACACGATGTCTTATTAATTTGTCGTGCCGAAGAAGCAATTTTGTTAAATTTATCAAAGCGGCTGATTAAGAATGTTGAATAACTCATTTTATATGGAAACAATTGTATGAACTTTTGAGTAGCATCCACAGATTGGTAGATATTAAGAATTTAAGAGACAAACTGTGGCTTCCAATTTATCTATTCTCCAGTTCATGTAGGCATTATCATTATTTGAGAATTATTCTATCTTCTGGGATTTAGTGAAAGGTTGAGTATGTCATTTTTTTTTGCTGTTGTCTTCTCGATTACTAGTGTTGTAAATGTTCTTTAGTCTTTGATTTTGTTGTGGTCGCTGATTTGCAGTTTAATGTTTATTTCTTTTTGTAGTAATACTAGTAATGAGTCGTCCACAGGCCCCACACCGTCCTTTCTTCCATTTTGGAAACCCTTTCCGGATGATTTCGCCAAAGGGTTCTCAAATGACTCCAAACCTTTGTGCATTGCTGAACACTTTTGAGGAAACATTGGCCGGAAGATTGAGAAAGCTCAACCCAAAAGATAAGAATGATGTTCTTAGCTTGTCATGGATGAATTTAGCTATGGAGTCGCTTTGTGGAACTCATAATGACATAAAAACTCTTATAGCTGAGATGGATCTTCCTGTGAGTGCCTGGGATGAGAAGTGGATTGACGTGTACTTGGACATCAGTGTAAAGTTGCTTGATATATGCATTGTCTTCAGCTCTGAGATCTCGCGCTTAAACCAGGGACATCTTTTCCTTCAGTTTGTGTTGCATAATTTGAAATCAGCCTCTTCACAGCAATTTATTCGTGCCCGTTCATCAGTTGATGACTGGAAGAATCATATTGCTTCAAAGAACCCCAGGGTTGAGAACTGTAGCACCATTTTGGACAAGCTCAAGGAATCACTGGATCTACCAAAGGTTAAGAACTCTGCCAGAGGGAAAATTTTAATGCGTGCTATGTATGGAGTGAAGGTGTTGACAGTATCTGTTTGTAGTGTCTTTTCTGCAGCGTTTTCTGGTTCTGCAAGCAAGTTGGTAGATATGAATGTCTCTGAGACGTATTTGTGGGCACAAGCATTTAATGACTTACAGAGTAATGTAAATGGGGAAATCAGAAATGTATATTCTAGTGGTAGAGTTACAGTACTGAAAGAGCTGGAAGCAGTTGATGGTATTGTGAAGCACTTGTATCCTATGATCCAAGATGGTGTGGCCCTCGCAAATGAGGAAGTGTTCAAGAATTCTATTTCAGATTTAGAAAGAAAGGCACAGAGTCTTTCTCAAGGACTTGATCTTCTGACCAAGGAAGTGGATGGGTTTTTCCAAATCCTTTTGACTGGACGCGATGCCTTGCTTTCTAAGCTGAGATCAGGTGGATCAGTCTCTGACCGGATGCTGATGGGGAATGTAGAAGGGCAGGTTGTGAGGTGAATAGCAAAGCTAATCTCTAACCTTTATAAAGATGGTATTAGGTATGGGGCTTTATGTTTTCTTGTTTTTGTAAGTATACTGTCTTGTACGGTTAAGTGTAATCAGTTTGTTGCTAGGTGCAAGTTATGTTGTATTACTATGTTAGTGGTTTGTAAAAGTATGTTGCACTATGTGCTGACGTTTATATATGATATGGTTTGGCTTGAAATTGTGTGAGGCTTCTCTGCTTTTTCTATTTTGCTTCCGTTGGTTTTAAATTGAGGATGCTTCATTATTGGTGAACTGATATACGAGATATGCTAAGCTTGTTACACACAAATCATCACATTGTGAACTTTGAAGTTTGGCTCTTGGTGTAAAACCTAAAGCCAAAACTTCTTAGCTTCATTGCCTCTGTGATTCATACAAGTTCAATGTGCTTATTCCCTATATTGGTAGTTGTTTGTAAACTTTTTGATTCATAATTTCATACAGGCAAAGTTGGGCATGATACTTCGCAAGAGAATCTAGACTCTGTACTGTGTTCTAATTTCTTGTGTAACTTGATGCAATTCCGTAGTAGGGGAAGACCATCACCAACCATAAGCATGAGAACATGTTAACAGCAAATGGTGATGGTCGGAACTTGGGAGAATTTGGCGGTTTATTTACCTGACAGCGATCAGATAGACATGACATTGGAATAGTTGTATGGCTCTGCTGATAAATCCTGGGAGGTTCTTGATGTGGTGGGGATTCCCTGATCAACAGGGATTCCGACTTATGATTTCTCAGATGTAAACTGTTTATGTTTTGGTTTTCCTTCGAGCCTTGTCGATTATTATTTGAGACCATAATCCCATTTAGTGTTGAATCCCAGGTGATTTGTTATAAATGGTATCAGCCTGAATTGGTTAGAAGCTTAAGGGTGGGTCTGGGAACATTTATCTTTTATCCATTGTTACTACTAAGTAACTAAGTAATAAAGGGTGGGTCTGGGAACATTTATCTTTTATCCATTGTTACTACTAAGTAACTAAGTAATAAAGGTTGCCACTCAAAAACCTGAAAATTCATTTGATTATTTTGACTCCACCATTATTAAAGTTCTTGTTTCACAGTCGTATCACAATCTATATAACCTCGTGGACCAGAACTACTTAATATCCCCAGCCAAGTTTCAATTTGGAGTCCGACTTCTCTGCGTTTTCTTCACGCATGCCTTTTCTAATCACTTTTCTTCAGTCAAATTTGTGTTCAACTTGAACATGTAAAATGCAAGACAAAAAAAAAAAAAAAAAAAAACTTGTAAGACTTTGCAGCTAATAATCAACAAGAACTGTGAACAGTCAACATTGAACATCTTACCTACCACCGTACCCAATCAATGAAATTGATCATTCAAGATAATTAGAAAGTGTACCCAAGTAGCCAACCATTGTGTGTGAGGACTACCAATATAAACGGTTTATGACCCTACTCCATTATAATTGATAAAGAAATGGGACGAGGCAATGGAATAATGAAATGACATCATGCAGCTCGATTCATTCTTGTGAATCTGTATTGTTCATACATGATCTTAGTTTTTGATTTACTTTATTTAGGTCAAGGTGTTCATACAAGACTAGAAGGAAGCTTAGAAGGGTCAGAATTATGACTTTAGACTTGTTGATTCTTCTGTGATTTGTGATCGAATGGACTATGAATTGTCATTTACCCATTAGCAATAATACATTATGTTCCTAACTTGTATGAGATTTACGGTGAAATTAAGATTGTTCTACCACATTTGAATATTATATCTAGTTATTCGTATGTGTAAGATTTTATGTCAACGATGACCTCGTATTCACCACATGAAGTTGAACATACACGAAAAGAACAAGCAAAACTTATGTTCACAATTAACGTTTTATCCATATTGATCCGACAATAAAAAACCTAATATAGAACAAATTTTGTATACTTTTATATTGATCGATCTTTCTATCATTCAACACTCATTCAACCAGTTTACTCTTTAGTTGCCTCTAAATCCAAACCCTATTTGATAAGTCTTAGATTTTCGATTAATTTTCAGCTCGTTTAACTCTCACATCTCTGATAGTACTTCAACACTTTTCAACCCCCATCTCAATTTGTCTCAAAACCCAAAGATCACAGACAACACACCAAACACTCACATAAAGAAGAGTCAAAACTCAAAAAGCTTCAATTTTTTTTTTCCTCCACGGGTTTTCCAGTTGAAAAAGCCTTCTTCTATTTTTCTTTGCCTTTCTTGCCCAAACGAGCTACTAATCAATACATAGACCTACCGACACCAATCTCACACTCCCACCTCTCCTCCTCCTCCATTAGCTTCTCTTCCAGCTTTGTGGCCACTAAATCCCATCTGGGTCTCCACCCATTTCGGATTCTGACCCGACCCAACTGCCATGGAGTCCAGCTCTGCTTCTGGAGCTGACCACAACATCAGAGGGGTACCAACCCACGGTGGCCGGTACGTTCAGTACAATGTGTATGGGAATCTCTTTGAGGTTTCCAGGAAGTATGTGCCTCCTATCAGGCCAGTTGGGAGAGGCGCGTATGGTATTGTCTGGTAAGATTCTTGCTTTTTACTCGGTTCCTTGAGTTTTCTTGGTTCTTTAAAGTTTGAGGCTTTTTGGGTTTGGTTGTCATTTTTGGTTCTTGTAGTTGTTGGGTTCATAACTTGTAAGTATTGGGTTTAGTGGAAAAAGCACTTTGTAATTGTGATCAAGGTATTTCATTTAAATATGTTATGTAGGTTGGAAAGTTTGGTTCTTTGTGATGATCTCTATTTGGGAATTAGCTGGGTTTGCTAAAGATAGTAGCTTTCTTTGTGTGTAGGTTTGTTTCTATTTTTGTTTTGGTGGGGTTGAATTTGGTGTGTGCGGGAGATTTTTCTAATATTGGTTATAACGTTAACAAGGTTGTGAGTTGGAGAGGGTCATGTTCTTTGTGTGCAATAAATGAATTGTTAATTTGTTACACATATTCCCATGAAATCTGTTATGTGTTTCTTAAGCCAGGGTGAGTGATGTTTTATGTGTTCCTTGTTGGGAGTTTCAGTCCAAAGATGCATTGACATTGTTTTGAGGAGAATGTGAATCTATTAGATTAAAGAGTACCATGGTCACTCTGTGTGTTTGAATTTAACTGGACGAAATATTGCATATTCCTAAGAAATGAGGATGGACAATGTGAAGCTCTATTTCCCATGTTATTTTAGGGTCGTCAAAATGAATTGTCTTTGTCACTTTGCGTATTATTCAGTCCAACTCTTGGTGTGTGATCATTTTCTTCCTTGTTGATTGTACTTATGTTATTGTTGGTCGTATTGTACCATGTTTGATTAACGGGACTCACATTTCTGCATGGATGTATGCCTAAGTCTTGTTTCATTCATTTTAGTATGTAAAACTTTAGAACATATTGGGTTCTTGTGAAATCAGGGTTTGTGTATTTGACTGCAGCCTTTGTTGGGTGTATGTGCTATTTCAAGGTTTCAATCATGAATGATCTTTCCATTTATTTGACTTATGGTCTATGTGTTATCAACAATTTGAAGGAAGATAAAATTTTTTGGTTGCTATTAGTGCTGCTGTGAACGTTGAGACTCATGAGGAGGTTGCCATTAAGAAGATTGGTAATGCATTTGACAACAGAATAGACGCCAAAAGGACTTTACGCGAAATTAAACTTCTTCGTCACATGGATCATGAAAATGTAATGTTTGACATTCTTCCCTTCATGTTCTTATGAGGAATTTTTTCTGCCTCCTCCTTGAGCACTCTTTTTTATCAAGATACTCTTATCATCTATTCCAATGTAACTGTTGTGTGTTTTATTTTTTATTTTTTTCATGGAGCTAACAGCTTATTAGTTTGTTCTTTATCTGTTCAGGTTATTGCCATCAAAGACATCATAAGGCCTCCACAGAAGGAGAACTTCAATGATGTCTACATTGTTTATGAATTAATGGACACTGACCTTCATCAGATAGTACGGTCCAACCAATCTTTGACTGATGACCATTGCCGGGTTGGTACTAAATTTTCTTTGGTTTATATATTAGAGATGCCATTTGAATTTAAGCGCTCAGATTTTGTAGTTAATATACTTGCGGTGGAATGTTTAAACTTTTGACAGTACCTTTTTTTTTATTATTATTTAAATAAATATATGCTAATACCATTTGGATATAGTACTTCCATGTAGTTCATATGCAATGTTCATAAGAAGTCTGGAATGTTCTAAACTGTTGACAGTGGTTTTTCTTTTTTGTTTTAAAGGCCAAGGTTTATAGTTGGACTCCAGATTTCTATTTTTAGGTTACTGGTGATAGCAATACATGCTTGTCACTGAAGTAGGTTGATTCAAGCAACTGCTGAAGATGGTATACATATTCCTAAAAACTTCTCAGCTTTATATAGGACTAATTATTTCACAAGTCCTTTCAAAGCTTTATAATAAACTGTTTAAGGTGATCCCCATTTCATCTTTTCAAAAAGGTTCTGGTCCTCTGCTTAGTTAGTGATATCTCCTCTAGTTTGGTTGGAACTTGGAACATGGTTCTATGTCTTTACTTCCATTTACCTGGAGCTTTCCCATTCTGAGTGACAAATTTAGGAGGAAACTTTCACTTGTAGCTCATCTGTAGTTATAAAAACAAGTGTAAACTACGACATAACTTTTGCATCTAGCAGTTTTCTCATGATCTTGATTTTGCTGTTACATTTCTGAGCTTTCACTAATGTTTATGTTCTACCTTTGCAGTACTTTCTGTATCAGTTGTTACGAGGGCTCAAATATGTACATTCAGCAGGTGTTTTACATCGTGATTTGAAGCCCAGCAATTTGCTCATGAATGCAAATTGTGATCTCAAAATTGGTGATTTTGGGCTTGCAAGGACAACATCTGAAACTGATTTCATGACCGAGTATGTTGTTACTCGTTGGTACCGCGCTCCGGAGTTGCTCCTTAATTGTTCCGAGTACACTGCAGCAATTGATATATGGTCTGTAGGTTGCATTCTTGGTGAAATCATGACCAGACGGCCCCTATTCCCTGGCAAAGATTATGTGCATCAGCTGAGACTCATTACAGAGGTATTGTTTCTTTATCTTTCATACTGAACCTAAATGGGTCTATCATTTGTTTGTATATTTCAAATCTCTGGGAATGATGCATCTGATGCATGTTTAAATGATAAATCTTCAAAAACTTTAATTTCCACATGGGGCAGCAGAGACCATGCAACTTAGGGTGTCAGTTTTTCTTGGTAATGCTGATCATTCTAAACTTTTGGCCCTTAAACAACTCTATGTCCAGCTATATCCTAATTTCAAAAGTGAAAGAGGAAGCAGTTTATTTTCATTTGGCTAGGTTTAGATTTCTTGTTGCCAATAGCAGAAAGTGCACCAACCTGATTGATTGGAGAAAAAAAAAAAGGTTAAATGGACTGAAGAAAGATTAATCTAGATGGTTGTGTTATAGACGATGGTTGCCACTTAGATGAAGGTGTTGTGTCTCAAGATATGAAGGATGAGAATGTGTTTTCCTTCCACTTATCTTTGTTAAAAAGTAGTTTTTCTCTTGGCTCATATACACATTCTGATTGTGACAACTAGTGCATTGCTGTCTTCCATTTCTGTTGAGCAGCTAATAGGTTCACCTGATGACTCAAGCCTTGGATTTTTACGAAGTGATAATGCCCGAAGATATGTTCGACAACTACCTCAGTACGCAAAGAAGGACTTCTCTGTTGGATTTCCTAACATGTCTGCCGGTGCTATTGATTTGCTAGAGAAGATGCTTGTCTTTGACCCAAACAGGCGCATTACAGGTATACTTAGTTATTTGGTTCTGGTATAAAGTGTAACGATGATTTAAGGACCCTGCAGTGTTCAGAGTGAATTGAAACTAAAAAAATGTCATGAAATAATTTTGATATTTGCGGTAGATCATGTGTTTTGTTGCATTGACAATTATTTTTCTTTGGCATGCTTTGCAGTTGATCAGGCTCTTTGCCACCCATACTTGGCACCTCTTCATGATATTAATGAGGAGCCTGTCTGCGCAAGTCCTTTCAGTTTTGACTTCGAGCAACCATCATTTACAGAAGAGAACATCAAGGAGCTCATCTGGAGAGAGTCAGTAAAGTTCAATCCAGATCCAATTCAGTGAAGATTATGCACTAGTATGTTGTACTCTCTTCGTGACCCAAAAACTATTATAATAATGCTACATAGAAACCCCCCCCTCCCCCTGGAGAAACAAATTATAAAACTTTGTTGGAGACATCGGCATTTATTGAAAAATTGTGCGTCATTAATACGACTTGTTCATATCCTTGGAATGTCTGTAAGTTTCGATTGTGTAAAAGGGATGAAAATTGAATGTAAAAAGCTAAAAACATAAAGATGGGCCTAAGGTAAACCCTAGTCCACGATTGAATCCTAGAGAAGCCCGAAAGAAGTAACCAAAGCAAGGCCCATCAAACAACCTTGACTTTGACGTAACAGCTACCTCTGTACCTGACGCCGCCAATGCTCTTCCTCCCATCGCACACCACCACAACTCTCTGGCGACCTCCCCACAACAACCCATCACATCGTCACAATCCATTCTTCTTAAAACCAGACCTTCCAAACAACCCCTGGCTCCTGCTTCCTTCGAAAACAGCTACCAGCGTCGTCATTCGTCAAGACAAGGTCCCTAACAAACCCTAAACCGTTGGAATACATATGTGACTATCGAATCCAAGTCAGAAGCAAAACTTGAAAAAACCATCACCAGCCACTTCACATGGAGCAACTCAGGCCATTTGAAACCCATCTGGCAGTGAAGCTATGAGCGTCGGCATGGCCAGGAGACCAGCCTTGACCAAGGCCGCTACCGGACGAGGTTGTTCCTTGTTACTTGAAAGCCGCCGCTTCGCTCTTTAGGGTTTTTCTCATCCGAAAGAGGTGTAGATGGTTAGGTAAAGAAGTTTGAAAATTTTCCGTTCTGTAATTTTTTTTTTTTGATGCTAATAGACTATTAAAAGGAGAAACATCTCGAGCAACCAGCTTCAAAAAGATCAAAATTGATAACCGAACTCACAACCGTGGCAAACCCCACCTCCCAGTAGTGCGGACTCGAAAGCTGGTGGCCTAGGATAGCCAAAGAATTAGCAACAAAATTAGCTTCACAAAGAGTATGTTGAAAGCTTATGCCTTGAAAAAAGCAAACAATCTTCTTGATGTCATGAATTTTCCGGTCTGTTGATTTCTAGAGATCTAGGGTTTACTATTTTCAATTTTAATTTTTAATTTTAAGTGATATGTTGGATATTATAGTGTGTGTGCAAATATGATGTGGTAGATGCCACATCGTGTTTTATATAAATTAGATGCATATTTTTGGGGTCTCTAGCATCCTCCCATATATATATACTACCCTTCCACACGCGCTCGCGCGCGCATACGGAAGTGTGTTTTTTGTCAGTTTGATAATTATTGTGAAATCTTTGCTAGTTCGATTAATTATTGTGTGATTTTCACAGACAACAATTATATGAAATTCAAATAGAAATGACATAATTGAGTAAGATAGTAATAGAAAACGAAGTTGATACCACGTTTACATTCCATTTTGAAAGAAAACTAAACAATAATCAAAAGTAAAGAAACATGAACACATGACATTGTTATTTTTCAAAATGGAAACTAAAGTGTGATTTCTGCCAGATTGATAATTATTGTGCAACTTCTTAGTTCGATCAATTATTGTGCGGTTTTCACAAACAACAGCTCCTTGAAATCTAAATTTCCTTTTGAAAGAAAACAATTTATAAAGAGTACCCATCAATACATGTCATAAGTTGAAAATCATACAATACAAATGTTAAGAAACATAAGCGCATGACATTCCTTTTAGATATGTAAGTTGAACCTATAAATTGGATTAAAAGGAGAATTAATTATGAACATTAACGTGTTCAACATCAATTGCTTCTGAGTGAATGAAGTTACAATATCAGCTTTGTACCATCAATCTCATCAAAAAGAAAAGATTGTTTTTAAAATCCATAGTTAAAATGAAATAAGGGAACAATGAATGTAATACATTTCTTATGTACCCATAGGTGCTATATTGAATTTGAATCAGATTTTGGATTAATCTTTTTCTCTCATTTATATTAGAGTAGTGCTACAGACCCCAAAACTTCTTACCAAATTTCAATCCCAAATGAGGTGGCATTTGACACTTCATCAATTTTTTGCTTAGTAATATCCTAGGTGTATTTATAACTTATATCAATTTTCTTTAGTTGTAAAGAAAAAAAAAAACCCTTACAATTTGGTAACAAAAGAACACAACTCTATAGTATTCAACCATGAATGAGTTTAGGTTAATAAACCAATCAACGTTGAAACAATCACATGCTATCATCCTATATTCCTATATTACTGGCTATTATAACTTTGAGACGTATGTAGCATGAAAGTTTGCTATTTGATTGAATCTCTAAGCATCTACATCTCTTTTTGGAGATTGTTTCGCATATATATCTTCAAGCATCTTCCATGTGATGGTTGAAACCAAATTCTACCCGCAAATTTGATTATGGAAAAATTATCTACAATAATAGATTACCGATATCCTGTTGGCTTGTTGCTATAACCTTTGTAATTGACTTGATAATTTTAGCATGGGACAATGGAAATCTCCATTGAATTGGTTTTCTTCAAAGATCTTGATCAATATCTTCTGATTGAATAATAATGTTTTTTTTTAAGTTAGTAAGTGGTAATATATTGAAATTCTTTGGGTGATGACATGGCAGACGCTACATCATTTGAGATATAAATTTGGGATCTATAACATTTTTCTTTATATTATTGTTGTTGCTGTTTTTTTTTTTTTCCTTTAGAATGTAATTTTCTCTCATGCAAAACGTATAGCATTGACAAAAAAAAACTGAATAGGAAAATAGAAGGAAAGATAAAAAACTGAAATAAATGTAAAAATAAAGGGGCAAATATCAAATTCAAAAAACTGAGGGGTATAACTGAAATAAAGAAGAAAAATGGAGGGGCAAAACTTAAATAAAGGAAAAATCTGAGAGAGTGGCAAAACTGAAATAAAAGAAAAACACAAGGATAAAATCGGTAGTCCACTGTTCACGTGAACAGTAAACACCCCCTCTTCGCTTAATATATATATACTAGTTTTTGTGCCCGCGCTTTGCTGCGGGATTATGGTTGTAAATCAGATGTTTATACACACAGTAAGTGCAACATTGTCCAAAAGCTGATGCTATTGTTCAGCAAGGGTTGCGGCTGCAGTTAGAAGTGAAGCCGAGTATGGAGTTCATTCAAAAAAGCAGCTGAATAGTAGTGTATCTTATGAGTAGAGAGAAATCATATGTTTCCAGACGCCATACCTATGAGTAAAAAAATAGTTTCAGAATAAAACGTAAAATTCAGTTAAAATTAAAAAGAAAGACTAAAACTACAGCTGAACACAAAAATAAAGGTATTAAGTTTTAAAAAATGAAGTAAAAATAAAAGCTGTCACAATAATGCAATGAACCACACCTGGATACAAAGAATTCCAACGAACCACTGCTTACAGTTACCAAAATGTGATCTGTAGGGTTCCAAATCAGTTATGGAATGGAGTGCTTCACTTTCACCAGAACCTAGAGAAAAAGAGGGGAAAAAAGCCGATCAGCAGTAAAATATAATTATATTATAGTTTTCAGACTACATCCATCTATCCTCATTAAACGTTAATAACCTTAACTCTGGTTGTCAATGTTATGAGTCTAATATGCTTGCATCAATCTTTCTTATTTATTTACACTTCTTTGAATGAAAGTCAACATGAGTTAAGGATAACACAGAAATAACTATAGAACAGGATCCATCTAAAACACAAACCTGAATATCTAGGAAAGTAAACTGTAAATACAAAATATGTCAAAAAATTATTATCAGTATTCGGAATTTAAACTTCAAACAATACCCATCGTAATAAAACATACAAAACCCAAAGTTGCAAAACACTGATATGGAATCTGAAATCTACTTATGGAAAACTGAAGTCCAAAAGATTTTATAAACGAACATAGTGATAATAGTTTGCCTAATCAGTGCTTGCTTTTGGTAAATCGAAAATAAAATTCAATCATGCAACTTCTTTGACAAAAAAAAACGGTTTGAAAAAACTAAAAGAAACTCATATCATATCAAGTAAACTCATATCATATCATACAGCCTATAGACAAAAACCAAAAAATACCCATAGCATTAACCCAACATTCAAATATTGTGATTTTGAAAACCATTTAAATACCCAGAAATAAAACCCGTCAAGCATACCTGATTTGAGACCCGCCCATAAATCAGAAGTGAAGCATTGTGGACCAATTTTATATAAACAGATAACAGGCAGAAATGAGGCACTGAGTTTCCATCTGAAGAATTTTGTTCTAAGACAGCAAGTATTGGAGAACGTAAATGAAAATGATGTCAGAATATCCCCAAGGATGCAGACACCCCCAAGGATGCAGACACAGGCGCACACACAGTAGAGAAGAACTGAAGAAGTAATATGCTTGACATGATTTCAAAAGTAGCAGAAGTAAGAAACCAAGCACTTCTGTCCAGAAAATTCCTCAACTCATGTTACTCTCTCACCTATTATTTGTATATATGCTCTCCAACTCCACCCCTTCTGATACAGATATGATGCTATGTTTTGTGTTTTAAACTTTAGATTGTTCTAGACCTTTGATTGCATGCCACATAGAATAATATAATTACCATCAAACAAATAATTATCATAAGTATGTGTCAGCGTTTGTGTTCCATCCATCACCACAAGCAAACTTATCTCAATTTTAGCTATTTTTGGTAGTTGAACAGACCGGCAAGTTTACTAAAAAATACAAATAAAATTGAAAGAAAGAAAAAGAAAATATCGTAGGCAATTCATCACTCGTACACACTAAGGATCAGATGATGGACATAACATAACACACCTTTCTATAAGCCTCTGATGATCTGATATGTCTTCATCAACTGTGGGTATCTTCTCATTCGTTTTAAGAATATGCTGCAATTGTTGCAAAAAAAAAAAAAAAAAAAAAAAAAAAAATTAAGACAATTTAATTTTTAGCCTTGATAGCACAATAGCAACTAAATGCAAAATGGACAAATACACTTCGATACATGTTCACTTATCCCAACTAATGTGAGAGACTGCTTTGAATCAATTTAAAAGAATAGATTTCTAGTTTTTGCTGAGCAAGGCTGAGATTCTCACTGTCACACATGTCACAGGCTGGGGTGGGCTGTGCTCAGTCTATAAGCTTTGCAACTTTGAATTTGCATATATATTGCCAGAAACTGATATTTAGAATGCCAAACCGTAAGGATTTCCTGCAGATCAACATCCTTATTGACAAAGAAGAAGAACAAAGAAGAAGAACCCAGAAAGATACAATGAAGAAGAAGAACAAAGAACTAAAATTGAACTAAAATCAACATCCTTATTAACGGGAATTATGGGTTTCTTTTTTATCAACCAGGTAGTTGTTATTATTTGCACCTAGACTATAGTCTCATGTGTTGCTCTTGTGTTTTCCCTGCTTTTCTCGGTCGATCGCATTCATGTGTTTACCTCTGAATCACAAAAGGAAAAGAAATTCATAATAGAGTTTAGGAAAGCTAGTTTCATCCCATTTGCTTCTCACATTCGAAAGCTACTTTCATCTGTATTATTTGCAGATTTAACCGAAGTGCCACAATGATCAACAGAAGATGATTAAAGCCTAAAACATCAGGTCGTCATATAATGTACATCAATCCAACATGTGCATGAAACTACATATAATTTAATTAGCTCCAGACCAGATAAAAGTATATATACCAAAAAAGATTAATTTCAGAGCTGTCAAGAAAGGGAAGAAGTTGCTTTCATATAAGTTTCATGGTACATGGAAAAATTCCAGAAGGTACATAACACCTATCAATTCCAGAAGTTCCAATATGTTCTCTATATCACAAATTCACCTCTTAAACCACAAATAGTATGAGATTATCCATGTTAAAATGAACCATATCTAAAATTCATGACATGAAACCCACTCTTATCATTGCTACCACCAAAACCAAAATTAAGGGATTAGAAACAGAGCCAAGAAGGTTTAAATCTGTACCTCCTCAATCCGTCTTCTTACTCCTTCCATCATATCGTACTATTTTTCTGCTCTTGACAGTATGCCATCAAGAGTATACACCCGACTCATCATCTTTCTCCCAGAGATGAGAACTTATTGTAGCCTGAAATATTCATCACCCCACAATCAGTGCTGGCTTCATTCTTCCCATTTTTCTTCAACAAACTACAATTTCATTTGTATCATAAGGAAAATAGAACAATATCTGTTTCTACCATTTGTCCAACTCAATTTATAATCCTAACTCGGTAATCTTTTGGATATCAAAGTTGGTGGTAAGATCTCCCCAAAGAATCACCCTTACATCTTCTCTCTTGTAACCATGGTAAGCATAATAATAACATCAGATGAATACAATTATCGTCACAATTGATGGTATAAGGAAAGATAATATGCAACAAAATATCTGAGCCTAAAACGATTGTGAGAATGACTTTGTACCTAGTATTTTGGAGGAGGACATGAGGTCTATATGTAAACCTCCCATCAATAGTGGTCTCTTCAGGTGGCTGAACTTATCTTATCCCGTCCAGTCACATCTAGCAGATCACATAAGAAGAGCACATGCTAAAAGGCAATATCAGATGTAGCATGACATGGAAATAAGTAAATTTGTTTAAAGTCTGCGAACAAATTAATGGCTGCAAAGGTACTATGATGTCCTTTGTATATAACCATATAGAAAGCACAATGTTCAGGCCATAAGCAGTGAACAATAGTAATTGGATCACTGATAACTGAAGGTAAAAGGGGGTTTCATTGATAACTAAAGGTCGGTTAAATAGAAAGCTTATCAACAACTGAAATGGATGCTTGAAAATTGAACAAAATAATTATAGACAATGAACATAAGGCAAGTGGTTTTAATGTAACACAACAAAAAGCTTATTTCAAAACAATTTTTTTTACTTTCTTTAACTTGCTTAAATCTTATCCGCATGTTTTTTCTCAAATGCAGTAAGTCAGCAACGGTATGAACTAAAAGCAATAGCTTGAATCTATTTAGTATGCAGCAGCTTGAATCTACTCCCACAAAATAATGACACTGCTCGCCTCCTTCCCACCCCCAGTTTTTCCCAGCAATTTCTTATATTACAAAACAAATAAGATCGAAAACCCATTAAGAATCAACATCAAAGAAATTGAGGAGGACCCAAATCAATCAGACATAAAAACATGAGCACTCATCTCATTCTCTAAGTCGATACCGAATCTTGCTTCAATTGGATGTGATTCCAAATAGGGACATACCACAGGAACTGATTTCAAATTAATCCTAGATTGTCATGAATAATTGAATTTTGCAAAGCATTTACCAGGAATCCCCTAGCGACTGGTAAAGATGAATTGGTGAAAGACTTGACATGGGTCCCTGAGCTCTAGCAACCACCAAACTAAAAAATTAACAAATTTAAGCAACAGGAAAACGAAATTCCCAATTACAGAGATAAAGAAAGAGACTGACGGTTGATTCGTTGTTCGATGACTACCTGGAAGATATAAACTGAGCAAGGGACTCGAACCTGAGCACATAAAACTCAAATTAGCTGCCAAATTCTGCAAAATATGGAGGAAACTAACCAATCTTACCAAAATTGGAGAACCCAATTTCATTTTCACCACTTCAAAGGTGCATGTAATCGAATCCCCCTAATTTTTCAGAGGGTTTGCAGTGAAATTTAATAGAATCAAATAGGTTTGAAGATTGGATCTTTGAAGGTGAATCTTTGAAGGTGAAGCAGAAATCATCAAACTGGGAACAGACTGAAATTAAGGAAAGCTGATCGCAACTATGTGGACCTAGGGTCGAAAATTCTTGCCAGCTGAAATGTGATTCCCTCAGTTCCTACCAGGGCACAGCGAGGAGAGAGATCGAGAGAGATCGAGAAAGATGAAGAAAAAGATATACAAAGCGGCGAGAGATCGAAAGAGAGGAAAAAGCCCGAGCGAGGTGCAGCCCAAGCCCAATTCTTAACAACAGTATGGCGGCGCGAGGCCGCATAATATCTAGTTAAACTAGTGTTGTAGTACGCGCTTTCGCGCGTGCGGGAGTGCATTGTCAGTGTTTACGAATAATTACTATTTTTGATGCAATTATGCAATTAATAGCGCTTATAAATTTCATATTATAATAGAAATAACATAATAAAAATTTAGATGATCATGTTTTTTTTTTTAAAAAAAAAAGGGTTTGGAATCCAACCTAGTTATGAGGCTCATCCCCACGCCCGTTACATGAAAATTCTTAACAACTTCAAAAGTATAGATTATATATTACAATTCATTGAGCATTAAGTGTTTACATATAAACTTGCAGTTATATAATTTTTCGTGCATTTGCATCAATGTCCTGATCGGGATGTTTTCCTGTAAGGGAAAAAAGAAAAATGAGTGTTTGCGTTTCAAAACCTACACAAATTAAACACTAACGGTAGGCGCTTATTAAAAAGTATAATAAGTATTATCAGTACCTTATGTGATTACATTAACTCGGATGAAACAAGATTTCTTTGTATGCAACATTTGTTGTGAACACCCCTTCATGTCTTTCGATCGAGCCTTTTTTGACCAAGACTTTGGTGGTATCTTTTGAAACCCCTCGTGATAAAGCTACATATAATTGACCGTGAGTGAATACATGATCTGGGAGGTAAATGCCGACATTTGGTATTGTTTGTCCTTATAATTTGTTTATTGTAAGTGCAAAACTCAACTTCACAGGAAATTGTTTTCTTGTAATCTCGAAAAGGAGTCCAGAATTCTTGGTACTTTTTAAAGTTATTCTTGGTAAAAATACTGTAGTTTTTGCAAATTGACCTCTCAGAATTTCCGCATCAATAAGGTTGTTATACAACTTGCGACATGTTAATCTTGTGCCGTTACACAATCCCATTTTTGGGTCAATGTTTCTCAAAAGCATAAAGACGGCGCCTTCTTTGATAATTAACTGATGTGGGGGCATACCAGAAGGTGAAATGGAATTTAAGAATTCTTGTTGGTACATATTTCTGGTATCATCCTCAACTGAGTCGAAAGAGTACATGATGTGTTCGGGCCCTGGAATTTGTTTTATAATCATCTCATTAAGTATATCAACATCATCATCTTTCGGAGTGATTATTGCTCTTTCAACCATGTATGTTGAATCATTTACGTGAGTTTCTAAATTGGGGAAAACCTCGTTTATTAAATGATTGACTGATTGTTCCCCATCCCATGGTATGACCATACACGAAGGTAATCATATCATGTCTTCAATCACATATGGTTGTTCTCCATTTGTTTTCTAATTGAGCATGTAGGAATTTTCTCGGGATCTAGTGGAATTTTAAACCTTGAGTGTGCCGTTCTTCCACCAGGAAGTATTGTTGCTGCTATTCCAGAGGTTGCTGTTGCCAATACAATATGATTCTTATTTCTCAACATTGCTAACAATGCACAATATAAGTATGTTTTTCCAGTACCTCCTGGACCATCTACAAAGAATATGACATTGTCATTTCGCTCAATAGCAGATATTATAGTGTTGTATGCAAAAATCTGATCTTGATTCAGATGATGAACTACGTTGTAATCTTGTTGAGGAGTGATAACTGAAACTTCATCTTGTATTAGCCTTGGCAATTTTGATCCTTCGTTGTTATCTCCTGTTATTTGTGGCAAATCATAATCCGAGATAGATTTACTATGTTGGGCCAACAATTCATTCAAATCTCACAAAAGTCTGTTCGTAGTATGCGCGTTGTTTGGAGCACTTGAAGAAGTATAATCTTCTATCATAAACTGGTAAAATTGATCCCACAAATTTCGTACGCCATGAGGCTCGCAATGAATTAAGATGGTGGCAAACAATCTTCTTAAAGATGAAGGCATACGTATGTTGGAGGCTTCTTGTAAACATTTTCGGATGCTGTCATCATCTTCTAACAACCCTCGTTGTTCAGCAGCTCTTTTGAAAGTTGGATGCAAAATGTCATTAACTGTTCTGAGATCTTCATATGATTTAGGTCCTCTAACATGATTTAAGAGTACACGTAAGTAGAATTTTTCTCTTTCTGAAGGGGACACTGTGTATATTCTACCAATTACCTTTTGGTTAGTATGTCTTTCTTCCCAAGCTTTTTTTTTGTTATCCCATTTGAATTTTTCAGGATACTCTCGGTATAAGTACTGACGTGCACCTTTTAACAAAAAATTCAGTCAGCATTGTCATTGAGTTACTGTTATTAGCAATGATATTTGTTATCCTTTGTTGAGCCTGAAAGAAAACATTATGTCTATTTGGTAGATGAATTTGCAATCTTTCCACTGAAGGGTACATTCGGTTCATTAAGAATTTGAATATTCTCCAAAAAGCTTCTGGTGCACAAACCCATCTTGCGTCAACAAAATTTTTGATTTCATCCACATCGCATTCAAGTTACACTGCAAACCTTACTTTATCGGGACCTTTATAAACATACTTATACAAATATTTAACACTTTTAATGCTAGAACAAATTTCGACATTGATATGACAATCATATTTTGCAAGTAACCAAGAGTTGTATGGAATTACCCACCTATTTTCAACATTTGCACTTGAGTGAATATCACGTATGTGATAAATAGAATAAGAGTCATTTCCTTGAAATGTATTCATTGAAAACGGTTTAGGATAACCTCGTTTGCAATTTCCACGTCTCATACATGGGGAATTTGGCTTATGGGTTCCACATGGACCATGTATCATGTGTCTCAATACAACATCGTACAATTCAGGCTCTTTATCTTGATCCGGTATCTCAGCTCGAACTATTTTATCATAATCATCAAGGCTATTAAGCTTGTCCTCGTCATGTAACATTAGAAGCATATGAGCATGTGGGAGACCACGTTTTTGAAATTCGATGACATAAACGTATACAATGACTTTACCCAAGACACTTTTTTTAATAACATCTTCTTTCAAATTTTCTAATTCGAGTGCATAAATCTGGACGATCTTGAGATATTTGACCTGGAAATAATTCTGTTTTTATTTCTTCCCAATTTGGGTTGCATGTCATTGTGAGGAAAATATCTGGTTTCCCGTACTTTTGGACCAAAGCCATTGCGTCCTGGTACCGTTGATGCATATCACGTGGACTACCAATAAATGTAGATGGCAAAATAATTCTTCGACCTATGTTACCTGTTAGTATTTTAATGTAAATGCGTATTTTAATAATACTAACAAACGAACATAATCTTTTATTTTATATAATAATAATAAAGTTCGTATCTGCATTATCCTCACCAACATTTAGCGAGTCTTGGAGCCCATTATAAAATTCGCATCGCAAGTCTGACTGATTATTACGGATATATCTGAGCTTTTGCGTTTCGATTTTGACATAGTTATCAACGACATACTGCTGCAATAGGCGGTCTCCTCGAAGTAAAATTGAGTCTTCATGCGGACGAATCTAAAATGATATATGAATTACGTAATGCCAAAAACAACATATGGACACACACACACACACACACACATATATATATATAAATATTGATATATATATATATATATATATATATATATATATATTCAATATATATAAGAGAGTAAAAAAAAATTACCTGTAAAACATATGCATAATAAGCACGACACGTCATTTCACGACCGTTGTTGCTTTGACTGTTTATATCCCATCCATATGTACCATAAACCAACAACAACAGATATTGTAAAGGATCGTAATAGCCAGCACAATCCGATATATTTAGAAGTTGACCTTCCCTTGTTTCTATCATAATATTTCGACTTCTTACATCTCTTGTATCATTTGCACCGACTATTATTGCAGCAACTTGTGACTCAGATGGCAAGTTATACTGAAGCTGATTTGCAGGCTGCTCTTTAATGATGAGTTTACATGTTTCTAAATCTTGTCGTTGAGCTAAGTGATGAAGAGTTCGAACAAATGGATTGTGCTGATTTAAAATCTGCTGAATAGTCTCAACCACATTTCTATGTAATGTTTCATTCTCTAACATACGATTGTCCACTTCATGATCTGTGGTCTGCTGTTCTCATTTGGTAACAGACTTCCTATTTTATGATGTATGGATCTAATAAAATTTGGTTTGAATATTGTAATTGTATTGATTGAATGAAAATCTACATATACATGATTTTTATGTTAACGCTATCTACGGGACTGCTAAGGTAAGAGTCCTAAGAGATAATTACAAATAATTACCAAAGAATATACTATAACTAGAATCCTAGTTATCAACAACTTCCTTGTACAGCCTTGTGCTTAGCTGGTCGATATACACAGCTACCCTTAATTCATGCATGTCAATTAATTCATGCACGTTGTTCCCTATTCACTGCTTCATCACCATACCACGTTCTATGATCTTTCTTTAGCCATTTTAACACTCCCCCTCAAGTTGGAGTGTATATTGATGATACCCAACTTGGAGATAAGAAAATTGAATTGTCTTACCCCTAATGGCTTTGTAAACAAATCCGCCGGTTGATACTCCGTCTTGATATGTTGAGTTTGAATGACTCCTCGTTCCACTTTCTCACGTACAACGTGGCAGTCGATTTCTATATGTTTAGTTCTTTCATGAAACACTGGATTGGTAGTGATGTGTATCGCTGCCCGGTTATCACAAAACAACGTAACTGGACTTCTTTGATGTACATGTAGATCTCGTAGTAGACTTTGTAGCCAAGTAACTTCACAACATGCTGAGGCCATTGAACGGTACTCGGCTTCAGCACTAGAACGTGACACCGTATGTTGC
Organism: Fragaria iinumae; assembly: GCA_009720345.1. Lineage (NCBI taxonomy): Eukaryota > Viridiplantae > Streptophyta > Magnoliopsida > Rosales > Rosaceae > Fragaria > Fragaria iinumae. The sequence goes on along the minus strand of CM019123.1, from coordinate 16,632,981 downwards.
TTTTTAGACTTCAACGAGATAGGAGCACCTCCAAGTAACACACAAAAACCGGTAGTCGATCTTCTAGTGTCTTTACATCTAGCCCAATCGGCGTCACAATATACTTTCATTTCGAGTTGTCCAGTAGATGGTAAGAACAAGCCTTGCCCGACAGTACCCTTGATGTATCGGAGGGTCTTGTAGGCAGCTTCTAAGTGCGGTTCCCTTGGTCGATCCATGTATTGGCTGAGGATGTGTACGGCGTACGCTAGGTCCGGTCGAGTGATGGTGAGGTAAATTAGTCTTCCAACAAGTCGACGATACCGCGAAGGATTGGAAATGGCTGCCCCTTGATCTCGGCTGAGCTGTGTACTCGGATCAAAAGGTATTCGTGAAGCCTTGCAACCCATGTAGCCGGCGTCTTGGAGTATATCAAGGGCATATTTCCGTTGGGACAAAGCGATACCTTGTTTGGAACGTGCCACCTCTATGCCCAAGAAATATTTCAATAAGCCAAGATCTTTCAACTTGAAGTGGCTTGCCAAAAATTGTTTAGTCACTGAAATATCACCCAAGTCGTTGCCAGCAATAATCACATCATCGACATAGACAAGTAAAACAATGAATTTACCTCCTTGGTTGCGGACGAAGAGTGAGTAATCACTCCAAGATTGCCGAAAACCACCTTTCTTGAGGGCGGAGGAAAGCATGATGAACCACTGACGAGATGCTTGTTTGAGGCCATAGAGTGATTTATGTAACTTGCACACTCTCGTCTCCCCCTTTCGTCCAAAACCAGGAGGGACTTGCATGTAGACTTCTTCATAAAGATCGCTGTTGAGGAAGGCATTGTTGACGTCAAGTTGGTGGAGATGCCAACCATGAAAAGCAGCGACCCTAAGAAGGAGGCGGACTGTAGTAAGTTTGGCCACGGGAGCAAAAGTTTCACGGAAGTCGACGCCTTGGATTTGACTATACCCTTTCGCAACCAATCTAGCCTTATAGCGCTCAACCGAACCGTCCGGGTTGCGCTTAAATTTAAAAACCCACCGACATCCGATCGGCTTCTTCCCACGAGGTAGAGCAACAAGACTCCATGTACCATTAGATTGAAGAGCAGATATCTCGGTATTCATAGCTTCAACCCAACGAGGATGTTGTGAAGCTTCGGCAAAGGTGGCTGGTTCTTTATCGGCAGACAATTGAATAGTGAAAGCCCAATGTGCGGGAGAGAGACGGTCGTAAGAAAGAACCGAGGCAATATGATGAGGCTCTCCGGGGCGGACCGAAGACGAAGGGGCCGGGCGAGAGGGGAGCTCTGTCTCAACGTTGTAGTCGTTCAAGGCGCTGGGCGGTCGAGTGGCTCGGGAGGAGCGGCGCGGCTGGTCAGGCGGCGGAGCAAGATGAGGTATTGGTGGTGGTTCGGGAAAATCATGGTTGGTAGGATTTGCATGTGGTGCATGGTTAGGTACGTTAGTATGGTGGTGATGGTTGGGAGAAAGCAAAAGAGAGGAATTTGGTGGAGACGAAACACGTGATGGAGTATCACACGTGAGTGATGAGGTTGGGAGAGGAATGAGTGCAGCGGAAGACTTTGGATGCCTACAATCAAGGGAGGCATGATTGAGATCAAAAGGTGAATTAGGAGATAATGATGGAATAGGTTCAGAGGTAGATGGCGGGATTTTTGGGATGGGTGAGGGTGAGCTGTCAACTATGGACGGGTTAGAGACAAGGTATGGAATAGGCTGATTTTGTGGAATTGGTGAGCTGTTTGGCAGAGGAAGATTTTGTGATGATGATGGATTAAGATTGGAGATATTTGTGGGAAGTGATGGGTTGGTAACAATGGGAGAAAAATTAGGTATTTGTCTTTGAGTAGGACTGGAAAAAATTGGTGGAGTAGTTTGAAATGGAAATTCTTTTTCATGGAAAACAACATCTCTGGAAATTAAAATTTTGTTATTGTGAAAATCGTAAACTTTATATCCTTTTTGGTTATAAGGATAACCAATGAAAATGCATTGTGTGGAACGTGGTTCAAACTTGTTGGGTTTAGCAGGATGAGTTGAAACGAAACATCGACAACCAAAAACGCGTAAGTGATCATAGTTAGGTGGCTTGTTAAAAAACATTTCAAAAGGAGTTTTGCCACCTAACAATGGTGTTGGTGTGCGGTTAATGAGGTAAGCCGCTGTTAGAATAGCGTCACCCCAAAACTCGCGTGGTAAGTGAGCTTGAAAAAGGAGTGCACGTGCCATGTTAAGTAAGTGTCGATGTTTTCTTTCTGCAATACCGTTTTGTTGTGGAGTGTTCACACAGGAAGTTTGATGTAAAATGCCTTTTTCATTGTAAAAATTTACGCAATTAAATTCCGGCCCATTGTCACTTCTAACAATTTTCACTCTTTTGTCAAATTGAGTCTCGACAAAAGTGATGAACGTTATAAGAAGTGGGCGTGCTTCTGATTTATTTTCCATAAGATAAATCCAAGTAATATGAGAATAATCATCAACAATCGTTAAAAAATATTATGCTCCAGAAATAGATGGTACAGAATATCCACCCCAAATGTCAATGTGAATTAAATCAAAAATTGAAGAACTGGAAGTACTACTCAAAGAAAAAGGCTTCCTAGTCTGTTTGGCTAGTGGGCAAACCGGACATTGATTTGAACCACAAGGCTTATTTTTCATGAAAGGGTAAAGGTGTAATACTGACTGAGATGGATGACCAAGTCGCTGGTGCCAAGATAGAGTATCGCCAGATGTAGTGACCGTATTGCATGTTCCACCAGATGGCACGTTGAGACAATAGAGCCCTTCGTTCTCAGCTCCCGTCCCAATCGTCTTCCCCGTATGAAGGTCCTGTATGAAACAAATCCGTTTGATAAATATGCATACATAAAAGGTATCAAAGGCTAACTTGCTGATGGCAATTAAGTTCAAGTAGAAGTCAGGGACGCATAAAACATCATATAACAAGAAGTTCTCGCTAAACTGTACTGTCCCAATGCATGAAACGGATAGTGTACTCCCATCAGGTAATTTAACACTTCGATTTGCAACCTTTTTAGAATTGGAAAGAAAACGTGGGTGGCAAACAATATGGTTGCTTGCCCCACTATCAAGGACCCATACAACTTCTTTAACTTTATTTACCAATGCATAGATGTTACCTTGCATGTGTTCTAGTTTAGGGATTGTACCCACAAAGTTGGCTGTTGGATTAGGGTCATTCATCATGTCCAGCAATGCATTTTCTCCTACAGAGTCAAGGTTGGAATTCTTTAGCTTCTTTAGCATAGCCATCATGCGTTCAGCATCCTTGCTTGATAAAACAAGGCCATCAGTGTTGTCACTTGTGACTTGGTTTGTCCTTGCGACAGAACCTCCTCCTTGCTGGTGTCGTCGCTTCGTACGACACTCATTAATTGAATGTCCTTTGTTGTTGCAATACTCACAAACAATATGAGCCTTACAATACTTAGTATCGTGGTTTGTCATATTGCATTTCTCGCAATAACGACCGACTTGGCCGTACGGGCTTGCTCCCTTTCCACCACGATCATTGTTTCCAGCACTTGTTGATCCCTTCTTCACACCTTTAGCTAAGAATGCCGAGGCCTCCATCACAGGTGCTTGCTTGTTTGCCGCAATTACCGCTTGCTTCTCAGCCCGTAGAACACTGGCATGTGCTTTAGAAAGTGAGGGTAAAAGATCAGCATTAGTAATACTATTTCTAACCTGAGAGAAGTTGTCATTCAATCCCATAAGGAATCTCATTGTCTTGGCCGTCTCCAGAACATCTTCATATTGCTTTGTGAGGTCGCAGGTGCATTTACCACAAGTACACATCAAGTTCTTACTGTGCACCATCTTCTCCTCCCACAAAGTTTTAAGTTTCGTGTAGTACGAACTCACTGAGAGATTTCCTTGCTTGAACTCGTTAATAGCCGTCTCGGCTTGATAAAGAGATAAATCATCCGTTTGTGTATACTGTTCCTTCAACTCAAGCCATATTGCTCTTGCTTCGGTTAGGCTCACCACGCTAGCCTTGATCTCGTCCGTCATGGAAGCTGTGAGCCAGGATTTTACAAGAACGTTGCATTTTTCCCATTGTGTCTGCTCCGGAGACTCCTCCGTAGGTTTCTTTAGGGTTCCGTCAATGAACCCCACTTTGGTCTTGCAAAGTAGCGCTTCTCTCATCGATCTCGCCCACGTCTGGTAATTGTGCTCCGTCAAGGGTTGTTGGACAAGCACGGCACCGGGCTGATCATTGGCTTGTAAATGAAGAGGATGGCTATGATGATCCCACGGCACTGAGTTAACCGTCGAGGATCCGATCATGGACCTTGTCTCGAGTTCGTCGGTGTTGCCGCCCATGTTGACGTATGTGTTGTGTTTAGGGTTTCTTAGGTCTCAAGAGCGTGATGCTCTGATACCATAATAAAATTTGGTTTGAATATTGTAATTGTATTGATTGAATGAAAATCTACATATACATGATTTTTATGTTAACGCTATCTACGGGACTGCTAAGGTAAGAGTCCTAAGAGATAATTACAAATAATTACCAAAGAATATACTATAACTAGAATCCTAGTTATCAACAACTTCCTTGTACAGCCTTGTGCTTAGCTGGTCGATATACACAGCTACCCTTAATTCATGCATGTTGTTCCCTATTCACTACTTCATCACCATACCACGTTCTATGATCTTTCTTTAGCCATTTTAACAGGATCCTTGAGCACGAAAAATGAATGTTGAGCCACCTGTCGCTAATTTTTCATCAATATGTACACCCATTGATGTGAAAGAAAAGACATGATTGTAAGCTCGAATATGTTGTCTGAAATGAGTGCCTTCCGGCGTTTGAGTGGAAAATAGTTGTAACATCTCAGGTGGGCATTGAATTATTGGAATAATAGTTTTTCCGTTCAAACAACACATATCATTGCTTTCATGATGGAATAGTCGAGCACAACAATGTTGGCATGATCTTGGTGTCGCCAGACGATATTTTGTGACTCCAGTAATTTCATGAAAATCTCGGGCACAATTATGAGCTCCACGTCCTTTGCCTTTGCGATGTACTTGCACCGTACCGTCATTATAAGGCATGTCAATTTGAGGAATCACATTTATAGAGCTTCCTGTTCATAGAATATGGAAAATTACTGGGCATACTATGTTTAATGCTGAACAAATATATCCAATATGTACTCAAGTTTCAAATTGATTACCTTCATTGATGAATGCAAGATCATCATTGTCCCTTGCATTTTCATTAACCTCATTATTATGCATTTGCTGGATATGGCTTATGCGCGTTCTTTTTGATGTCCGAAGATTATGGTTGTCTTGCTCTTTTGAACCCATTGAAACACGTTGACTCTATCTGAATTGTCTTCACACTGCAGGTAGCACAAATATAACTATGGTTATTTGGATCAGAATGATTTCCTTCCATTAAATGAATTGAATTATCAAAAGTGGGTATTAACATGACTAATTAAATGATGAAATTTAACTTTAAAATAACATACAAACATCAAATAAAATCTATTAATATTAATAAAGGAATAATACATTTTGTTTGGTGGTTTGGTTCTTAAGACTAATTATAAATCATAATAACAGGTAGGTAAAGACACGGTTTTGGTGAAGTTATTTGTTTGTATGCTTCGAAGACAGAAACAGAATAAAAAAGAAAGCTTCTTATTTTTCTTGTAACTGTTATAAAAGACAACATTCAACAGTCTCTACATCACCAGCAACAGCAGAGATTACCAGGAATCCCTGTTAAACAACTAATGCTGATTGCTCAGAATGTCAACAAAAAAGATAATAGCTAAACTCGATTCAAATGAAACGAAAAAAAAAATACCCCAACAAAGTGCTAAATATCAACTGAACTTTCACACGAACCAATCATACTCAATTCTCTTTTTATAGTCGATCAGTATCACCAATCAAACCAAATATATTATTCAGTCCACTAATTAATTACAACATTTTATTGAATCAACTATCTACCGGACCAAGCCATGTAATTGAATAAGGTACTAATAAAATTATTTTATTCGATATAACAAAATAAAAAGGAAAATGCTACATGATAGTTCCAGAACAGGAAAAGCAGGGACGTCAAACTGACACTGAAATTTATGAATCAACGGGCAACTAAACTTGATGGATTTCTGTTCAAAATAATCTCATGCACCTACTGGATGATGAATTATCAAATTAACGTTAATTCCATATATTTTCAAGGTTTCATACTGTAGGATTCTTCACATTTGCAAGGAAAAGTTTTATAAACGAATTCATGAGCAACTATCATTCATAAATTAAGGAAAAATAAGAAAAGACCAATCAAATACCTTCTATTAACCGGTAACAGTATGGCTGATCCAATCCAAAATAACCTCAGATGGCTTCTTTTCCAAACCAAATTCTGAAACGTAGCAGCCTGCACATAACACACAAAAAATACCATAAAATTTCAATGTTTACACAACAGAAAACATGAACTGAAAATTTGAGTCTTCAACAACCAAAACAAAGCATCAAATTCCAGATTAACAATCATCAAAGAGAGAAATAGAATAAGAAAGAAAGCTTCTCATTTTCCTTGTAACTATTATAAAAGATAACATTCAATAGTCTTCACATCACCAGCAATAGCAGAGATTACGAAGAATCCCTGCTAAACAACTTATGCTAATTGCTCAGCATGTCAACAAAAAAGATAATAGCTAAACTCGATTTAAATGAAATGGGAAAAAAAATACCCTAAGAAAGTATCAGCCACTGCATTCCATATCTTTACCAAGTAATTTATGTTGGCTATATTAAGGCAAGGCTAAATATCAACAGAACCTTCACACTAACTAAACATACTCAATTCTCACAGTGCCGCAACATAATTTAAGCCGAGCATCAAGAAAATTGAACCATTCCATTTAAGTAAATACCAACAGCCAAAAGGAATCAATCCTTAAGCAAGAAAATAAAGGAGAACCAACTTTGTTGCTTTATCAACTATCTGGGGAAACACTTCAAATAATATGTTTTCTAAAGATACTAAATGAAAGACAGAATGGTCGTCAAACATTGTGTGATTACATAATCTGTTTCAGTCGATCCTTGAGCATTCTCATACTTCATTAGGTGCATAAAATAAAAACTAATGGGATTAGGGTGTCACTGTTGAGGAAGAACATAGTGTTTTTTCCTAATTAAGCTCTAATTTCGAGTACACATCAGAGTTTTAAACACATGATATTTTTTTAAGAGTGGTGCAGCAAAACAATTCTTTTGGCATGCTCATCTCTACCACTGATTGATCACAAACTCATTGAAGCTTTTTTTTGTTTTTTTCGATTAGTTCTGTCCTAATCAGAAGTAAAATTGGAGCCAACTAATCACATCCACTGGACCAAGCAAACAGACATTTATTGCTGTTAATTACTATTAGCTAACTCAATCCATGTTTTCACTCACAGGTTAATGCACAAATGACTATCAGTTTCTGCTACTACTATATATCCTCAATCAACAAAAGAAGCTACCACTTTCAGCTAACCATTTAAAACTCCGAAACTTTTCATTGATAGATAAGTATGACAATGAGTAGTACTCACCTGGTATATGGTTTACTCCTTTTGCTTTCAGTAAAGACCGATATGAATTGGTTGTTTACCTGGGAAGATCAAATTCACTGACATCCTAATTTGAAACCAAATGTGCTGAAGACCCAAGGAAAGGGAAAAAAAAAAAAAAAAAACAATAGATCAGAGGCTCATATGAGCAACGAAGACATGAATTTACGAAGAGACCACAAATTTCTTGAAAGGGAAAAAGAAAAGAGAGAGGAAAAACCTGTTAAGCAGAAGCACGCGTTTGCTAATTGTTATCCTACTACCAATATCCTTTGTAGTACATGGTGTTATAATCACAGCTGCCAACTCAGTGAAACAAAGCTATATCCTGTAAGCATAGTCAATTCAAAGCATCTGATCAATATCAATATCAATGTAAGCAGAAACAGATCAAAAAAAAAAAAAAAAAAACAGAAATACATGAAAACAAACATGAAATTGACAACAAAAAAAACATAAAAGCAAACCGAACCCAAAACGAAACCCTATCAAGCAAATGGTTATGAAGTTCACGACGGAGCCAACACATAAAAACACCTGTTATGATTATGCTATGCAGGATCGGAGCCCCAATCACAAACCAATTTCAATACCACAAAACTGTAGCAGAAACCAAATCCATATCAGAATTAGCAAAAAAAAATCAACGGAAAAAGAAGATGAAGAGAGAAATTGGGGAAAACTGACCAAATCTGGATCGGAGAAGAACAGAGAGATGAAGATTTTGCAGAGGGAGCAGCAGCCCAGGCTTTGTTGAATTTTCGGGGTAAAATTGAGAGAAAGGAAGACGGTGGTGGAGTTGTTTCGGTAGAGTTGACAACAAGGAAAGAGTGAGGTTTGAGAGAAAGAGAAATGGTGGGGAGCTGGAAGTGGGTTTTGGTTGGGGCCGTATGACACAGCGAGTGTCATTAATCATGTGCACGGGCAGACGGGGCAGGTAACAGTAACTCCCCCGCTTCGCTTAATATATATACACACACAAGACTCTTCCATTAAGGGATCCATTTTTTTGACATATACGAGGGATAGGAGATTACACAAACTTTTCGATCAAAAAATCACATCTCCACCGTTCAATATGTAGTTCTATATGAGTAGATCAATTCTGTAAATTTTCAGAAATTTTGAGGGCCTTAACGATTACCAAATTGGCTGAAATTTTACAGAGATGATCTACACAATATTATCTAGATACTACACGGTGGAGATAAGGAAATTCGATAAAAAAGTGATGCAAAAATGGAAATCCGCCCCAAAACCATTGGTGCGGACCTCTGCACCTGAGAAAGACTATATATAATTAGTCCAATGATATATATATATATATATATATATATATATATATATATATATATATCAGCAAATTATACTGAAAATGAAAATGAAACCAAAAGGACATTAAATATATTTAATATATTAACTTGGAGATGACTTGGATATTAAATATATTATGCCTCCGTGTCCTTTTGGTATCAGAGCCGAAAGGCCTGATATAGTTAAACTTTAAAGGATCTCCAACCCCAGGTGGCGGACTACCGCCTAGGAGTGGTTCTGGAGTTCATCTTTAGTTATTCTGTTTAAAACACCTCAATCCCCAGGTGGCGGACTACCGTCTAGGAGTGGATCTTGAGTTGATTTATCTGTTTTACTTATTTTATGAAATGTTTTGTTAATTGTTCCTTAATTTTAAGATTTTGGGTTATATTTTCCTTTCCTTATCTTCTTTTAAGTCTATTATTCTCTCCAAACCAAACTTTAAGTCCAGGTCCAAACACTAAGTCCCAGGTGAGGCATGAGCGGATGCGGCATGAGCGGTGTAGAGTGAATCTTATTCTTTAGGTTTTTTTAAGTCTAGGTTCTTAAAACCCCATATCTTTTTTACGGTCCAGTTTTCTTTTCATTTCCCAAAATGAGTCGACTTTTTCTAACTCAGTCACTTCTAGTTCGTCCAAATCCTCCCTTAATAGAATCCCAGATATAGTTAATGAAGAACAACTTGAATTTCAGTCAAATGATAATATAGATATGAATGATTGGAATATCCCCAGAGTTCCTAGTAACGAAATCTATAAGAAAAAATGGAGTCTTTCTTCATTTAAAAGTGAACATCATATTAAATCTGTAGAAAAAGTTTATGCCCTTAGTAAACAACACGAAACTTGCCAACTCTTTAATCCTGAATCGATTAAGAAACATCGAAAAGATGGTCATAATTTTCTCCATATTGGATTAGTCCAAATCGGTGTTAAACCTTTAACTAGAAAAGGTCTTAATGCCTCCATCCTCTTATGTTTAAGAGACGCCAGATTTACTGACTTCAATGACAGTACCCTTGGATTAATTGAGTCAAGTATGTTCAATGGTCCAGTTCATTTTAACTGTTTCCCAGATTTTACCATTAGCCTTAGTGACTCTCATGTCCTAAAAGCTTTAACCTTAAATGTTAAAACTTCAGGTTATCACGTTCTCGAAGGAACCCAACCTTTAGCCTTAATTTATAGAATCCACTATAAAGTCACCGGCACAAATATGAATTTCCAAGCCATTAACAAAAGTCTCAAGAATCATACTCTTTTAATTCAAAGTAGTCAAGAAAATGCCAATATTAGTGTTCCACACACAATCAGATGGTCAGATGTCCATCTTCCTTCAGAATGGTCTCTCACCAGTGAAAATCACCCTACTAATGCACAACATAGTCTTGTCGAATTAGACTGTATTCAACAGTTTAATGATGACACAGTAAGAATTAATTTTCAAAACTCCAGAATAAGTCAAAACTCAAGAATTCAAGAAATAGGAAAATCCTCCAGACATTCTTTTGCAACTGCTAGACATTCGTTTGCTGGTTCAACTACAGCTGAAACAATGTCTAGACGAGATTATGATTTAGATAAAGAAATTAAAAACATTAGGATTAAAGAATTAGAAGAAGAATTACAAAAGCTCAAAATTAAAAATATCAGAACTAATTCCCAAGTTAGTTACCCAAATTATACTGAAAATGAAACTCAAAATCTTTCAGTCACAGATGAAGATCAAACTTCTCCTACTGCTTCTGATTTTTTAGTCACTCCCCCACTAAATCCTCAATTAAGTACACTTACTCAATCTTTCGAAATCAACTATTCTAAATTAGATAAACATCTTGATCTAAAAGAAAATATCCTTAGGAGAAACCTCTATCGAATGAAGTTCCCTTTTATAACTCAACGAAAACAATTATTTAGTGATTGGCAAGCATTTATACTTGAAACAAAATCTGAAATATTCTTCCTTGATTTCATAGATCAACTAAACGATCCAAAAATCATTCAAACATTAACAAAAGCAAAATGGAAAACCTCTACTAGTTCTGTACTTTCTAGTCATCCTCCTGTTGAAACAATAGTAATTGATCATCTTAACAGTTCAATCATAGCCTCACCTTTTAAAATTGTTGTTGAAGATTTAGAAACTAAGAAAATTAACCCAGAAACTAAAAAAATTATTGAACAAAATAATTATACAAACCAGAGTTTAGTCACCATAGGAGCCCAGTTAGACAAAATAGAAATAAAAGTCGATAACATATCCTCTAAAACCAACATTCTACCACAATCCAAACCAGAAACGCCTTTAGTTCATTTCAGTGAATTAAACAAACCAACCATCAACCCTACTTCTTCCATTCAAAAGATCGAACGAATGTTAGAAAAATTAAAATCTGAAACACCTGAATCTAGCAGGATTGCAGTAATTCACACCCAACAAACCGCTTCATCAGATAACGATTCTAGTGACACTAGCCAAATTTCAGAATTAAGCCAGATATTTCAAAACTTAAAATTAGATAGAATAGTTCATCCCAAGAAACAACCTTTTAAAACTTGGACAAAACGTCATCTCCATCTAGATATACAACCTAGTAATCATTTTAACAATCAATTCTCAGTTTCTTCAGATAAAACGTATGAATGGAACATTGATAATTTATCAGAACAAGAAATCTTAAATAAATTACATCACATGTCAATGGCAGCTAATAGCTATGTCACTAATCATAATTTCAGTCAACCCGAAATCATTGACATACTTTCCACAGGATTTACAGGAATGCTTCATTCCTGGTGGGAAAAACATCTCACTCCTGACTCTAGGTCATCCATTAAACATGCCATTAAGCGCGATGAAGATGAGACTACCATCTTTGACGAACGTACAAGAATGGGAATTTCTGATGCTGTTAACACATTAGTTTATACAATCATCCAACACTTCATATGTACCCCTAGTCATATTACCTCCCGAATTCATGATCAACTCAGTAACCTTAGGTGTCCCACCTTAAGTGACTTTAAATGGTACAAAGATGTTTTCATTTCTCGAGTTATGCTTAGGGACGATAGTAACCAACCATTTTGGAAAGAAAAATTCATAAATGGTCTTCCAAAATTATTTGCCCATAAAATCAGACAAGTCCTTAGTAATGAAACAGGTCACATTAACTATGATTCTTTAACCTATGGAAATATAATTACAGTTATTCAAAAAGAAGGATTAAAGATGTGCATCGATATGAAACTAAATGCCCAAATAAAATCAGATAAGAAAACAGTTAAATATGAATTAGGAAATTTTTGTGAACAATATGGCTTACCCCCCTTACCTCCTTCAAGGAGAAAAAAGGCAAGCAACAAATTTATTCCTTATCATCCAAAACAAAAATTTAAACCTTATAAAACCAACTTTGAACCAAACAATTTTTATTCCAAAAATAAATTTAGAAAAAGTTGGTCCAAAAACCCAAATCATCAACTAAAGAAAAAATCTTTTGATAGAAGTAAAATTAAATGTTTTAAATGCAACAAGACCGGTCACTTTGCAAATAACTGTCCAGTTAAAAATACTATTAATCAATTAAAAATCAGTCAAGAAGAAAAAGAAAAACTCATACAAACTTTAGAATTAAGAAATACTGATTCAGAAGATGAAATAAGTGAAGATGACATCTCTTTGGTGGAATCTTCTTCTCATGAATCCGATGAACATTCTTCCCCAGACATTACTTTTGGGTGTAAGGATGCTTGTAATTGCAAAACAATCAATGTTCTTTCTAAACAAGAAGAACAAGAAGAACTATTAATTGATTTAATAAGTAAAATAGATAATCCTGAACTTAAAACCGAATACCTTAAAAAATTAAAAAATTTAATCACCCAAGAAAATATAATTAATCCTCCCCCACACAAAATTAGCCTAACTACAACTTTTGATAAATTTTCTACTAATAAAAAGGAAATAACAATCCAAGATTTGCAACAAGAAGTAAAACAATTAAGCATCAAATCCATGACCTGCAACAAACACATTTAGAACTTACAAATAACAATAAAGAAATTAAGCAAGAAATAAATTTACTTAAAATCAATAATCAATTTCTTAATTTACAGGATCCTCCTAAAAATCTTTTCCCAAACCAATCCCCAGTAAATAATAAAGCTGAAACTTCTGAACGTAATACTATAAGTACCATACGCCAAATCCAATTGAAAAAATGGTACACTACTGTATAACTCAAAATAAAAGATTTCCAATTAACAATACCACCCTTATTGACTCTGGAGCAGATCTTAATTGCATCCAAGAAGGCTTAATACCTTCAAAATATTTTGAAAAAACAAAAGAATCCTTAAGATCAGCCAATGGAACAAAAATGAATATTAAATACGAAATCCCAAAAGCCCATATATGCCAAAATAATGTCTGTTTCAAAACTCCGTTTGTCCTAGTAAAAAATTTAACTGATAAATTAATTTTAGGACTTCCTTTCATTACCTTGATTTATCCCTTCAAAACTGAATATGATGGTATTATTACCTATCCCTTCAATGAACCAGTTAAATTTACTTTTCTTTCTAACCCAGAAATCCATACTCTAAAAGCATTCCAAGAAAATAATATTTCAAAAACCATTAATCCATTCAAACAAAAAATAAACAAATGACTTTTCTTCAAGAAGAAATTAATTTTAAAAGAATTGAAAATCAGCTCCAAAATTCTTCTCTTCAACAAAAAATCAAAACTTTCGAAGAAAAAATCATCGAAGAAATATGTTCTGATATCCCTTATCACACCCCAATTTTTTGAAGGATAAAATTTCAAAAAAATTGGGCGTGATAAAACTCAAATCTTAAAATCCCAAAACCTGCTCAACAACTTCCAACTAACAACAAACTAGAAGTGTACAAGTCAACAAACTCGTAATTCGAGTTAAACAGTAAACTTACTTAAATACAATAACTTCAAATATCTAGTAATAAATAAGTCGCTCACATGAGCTTAAACAACTGTCACGACCAGATAAAATAAAGTGCCAGAAACTAAAATCTTGCCACTATGCCTCCACCTCAACCCTGCTGATCAACACCTGCAGGTCTAACCCCTACACCAGGAAATGGTGCACCGGGTTGTAAACAACAAACCCGGTAAGCTAAAAAGCCCGTATGAGTAAAACCCATAATAACTAAGTATTTCTACCAACAAATTAAAGCACATGAACAAAAGATAAACTTGATAAATTCCCGCATTAGCAGTTTAGTTCAGGAATCACCGAAGAGCAAGAAAAAACAAGAGAAATAATTAAGGAAACATAACAATCACAAACACTCAAATCATAAGTGAAATCCTGCAAAAAAACATAGTTCAGGAATTCCACAAAAAAAATCATACAATTAAGATTAAAGAATCTCCTGCGAACAAACATAGTTCAGGAGATACTCAAGCAAAGAAAACTAATAACAACACATAAGAACATCACACAATCATTTCTCTACTCTTACTTATGAGTTTGCCAACACTTAGTCATCCCCCATAAGAAATCAAACAAACGCGTACTCATGGGTTCGTCAACACTTAGTCATCCCCCATGAAGTACCAATAGACAGACTAGAGCTCTATACTGACCGTAACCAATCACCCGGCCAAGGCTTGGTTCCCGGTCCACCACGAAGGCTCGTAATTTAATTCACACAATCACCACTAAGGCACAACATCCACAACTAAAGCAATACAATCATCACTAAGACACACATTCACCACTAAGGCACATTATCACCACTAAGGCACCAAATCACAACAAAAGCACACATTCACCACTAATGCACATTACCACCACTAAGGTACCAAATCACAACAAAAGCACACATTCACCACTAAGGCACTAACATGAATAAAAGTCCATTTGAAAGATTATATTTTTTTTTTAAAAGAAAACTTGTTTTCACTTACCACGAGCCGTTGGCGATTAAGCTCATATATTTTAAAACAAACAAAACATAAACAAAATTTTTAAATCAAAACATCATCGTCATCATTTAATCAAAATCATCATCATCATCACCATAATCATCATTTAATCATCATCATATAATTACAATGATCATCATAAGTAAAAAGGTCACAAAGTGAACCTTGGTGAGATTTTACTCACCTCAATAACCCCGCTGCGTCTTCAACAAATCACAAGGGCCGATCCTAAATCACACTTCACAAGTCACCTGAGGTTTCACCCAGTTCGGCCGGAATCGGTTGGAAAACACCGGCAAACTCGCCTGAAAGTTGGAATCCACCGCCGCTATTCTCCGCCGTGAGTCAAGCTTCAAGACTACCCGCAGTCGAACTAGGGTGCCAAGGAGCTCCTATCCCGACCGTTTCCAAGCCGCGTCGCCGCCGTCGGAGGTGGGAAACCCGTCCGGTGACGAGACTTTTATTAACCAAGTTATTGTACCTGCAATAAAACTCCAATCACATTAAAACCCTTTTGTATCGCATGTAGTGTTAGACAAATAGGGATCGTTCTATCCGGGGAATCCTAGGGTATTCAATTACACAAAGTGTCACATAACAAATTGGGGGTTGAAAAACATATTAAATCCTACTGAAAATTTCTAATATAAAATAAAATAAAACCTAATTTTATTATTTACATGATCTTCATCTTTCACACAACACATCACCAAAAACTCATTTAACAAAACCAACAAAGAAACAAGGCAGCAATTTTCGACAATTATTCTAATTTCATCCTAATTCCAATTTAATTAGAGCCTTCGTGGTTATTCTAATCATGCAAAACTCCTTAATTATCTAGAACTAGCTTCGTGCGTAATCCTAGACATAGTGCTAAATTTTTCAGAAACACTTCGTGTAGAAACTGAAACAAGAAACACATACGCACAATGAGTTAAATTGGAAACATATTAGGGAGTATGGCGTCACCTCATCTCCTTTCTCTATGTAAATTTTCTGTATTACTCTAGCCCTTTGAATAAACATAAGGAGAAACAACTTCGTGTATGTTTTCCCTTATATTAAATCCGGCAATTGAAACCAATACACAAGGGACAGCCATGATCAAGGTTGCCCTCATGCATCGATTTTTATGCATATGAATGCAGAAAATTAATCAAGATAAAACAAGAACTCATGTATTTTTACTGCCCTATTCCTTCACCGATTTTGTTTCATGCTATGAAGAAATAAGATAACAAATAACCAATTAGCAAATTCGGAAATCCAATATCAAATTATTACACAAAATTCCAACAACAAAAATCTGTTTACACTCCATAGACAAAGTAAAACAAATCAATAAATACATAGCCATGAGAAAGGATGAATCACACTTTGTTGAACCTTGAAGAGGCTTGACAAAGTGACGTCTTGATGGTGATGGAGGATGGTTGTGGCTTGTGAATTTACTGAATATTTTTGGGTAGGGATTTTGACAGAGTTTTGGCTAGTGAAATATGAGAGACAAAAGATGAGAGATTACAAAGTTGCCAAGCTATATATAGGGAGCAAGGGAGAGGGAGGTCGGCAGCCCTAACCTCTCCTTGAAATCCTCTACAAATTTTCTCAATTATCTTGGAATAATCTTGTATTTATCTCCTCCTTTCTTCCATTAACAATTTCGGCAGTTTTGGTCCTTGCTTCCCCTTGAAATCCTCTTGATATTTTTGGCAATTTTAATCCCTTAAAGCTTGAACTTTATCTTCCTTCTTTTCCTCCTATCTTTGCCGAATTCCACAATATTTTCTCCCTTGATTTTGGCTAATCTCCTTCCTCCATAAATCTCTCCTTATCTTCAACCGAAATCTTCTTCTCTCCAAGGTAATTCGGCAATTACTCCCCATGGTAATTCCTTTGATTTATCTCACCTATCAAAAAGAAATAATTAGGATAATGGAAGAATAAATCATTTAATAAACTTGTCCTAAAATGTTACAGAAACGACGAACAATAAAGATTCCTAATCCAAACAGGTTTCCTAGTCTACAAGGATTCCTACTCAAACTGGGACTCTTCACATTTTCAGACAATTTCTGCGTTTTATGCTTATTTCACAACCAACTCTGCCAAAGACTCCTAACATGACTCAATGACTCTATATTACAATACTAAGGGCTAAACATTGCATAAATGGGGGTAAAAACATATTAAGAACGTCGCACAATGTGCTCCTATCATCCGGTCTCCTAGCCGAACTTCCTAGCTTCGGGTCACCACTTCAAGGTCGAATCGGCGTGAACCAGCTAGGGAGGGACGAAGGCAAGGAGGAGAGGAAGCGATTCGGGCGGCGTCGGACGACGTCGGAAATTCCGGGTCGGATCGGCGGGTTCGGGTCGGGTCGGGTCGGCTGGAGGACTTTGATACCGAAGGTATCGAGAGAGAGAAGAAGAAGAGAGGGAAATGGGTTCCGGAAAATGGAACCCTTAACTTCTTTATTTAACCCAAAAAAAAACATAAAACCACAAACTTCTGATGACCATAACTTCCTCATACGACATCCGTTTTACGCGTGCCGCGTGTCTACGAACTCGTATCGACAAATTCTACAACTTTCGTGAAGGAAGTTTATTGAGAAACCCAACAGATTAAAAAGTGAACTCTTGACCCTTCAAAACCATAAATCCGCTTCAGTAATTAAGCAACCGAACTCTTCCGCTCTTCCTTCGAATCTCAAAACACACTAACTTCTAACTCGAAAAATCCCAAAATAATATTAGAAACTAATATTAAATTTTCGGGGTATTACATCCCTACTGCCTTTTGGCACAGGAAAAAACACATTGTTTCTCTTCCTTACACCCAGGAATTTAATGAGAAAAATATTCCTACCAAGGCTCGCCCAATCCAAATGAGCCATGAAATCATGGATTTCTGTAAAAACGAGATTAATGACTTACTTAACAAAAACATTATTCGTCATAGTAAATCACCTTGGTCTTGCCCTGCCTTCTATGTTCAGAAAAATGCTGAACTAGAAAGAGGGACTCCCCGATTAGTCATCAATTATAAGCCTCTCAATTCAGTCTTAGAATGGATCAGGTATCCCATTCCCAATAAAAGAGACCTCATTAATAGATTAAACAAATCCGTTATCTTTAGTAAATTTGATATGAAGTCAGGATTTTGGCAAATCCAGATAAGTGAAATCGATAAATACAAAACCGCATTTGTCACACCTTTTGGCCATTATGAATGGAATGCTATGCCATTCGGCCTAAAGAATGCTCCTAGTGAATTCCAAAATATAATGAACGATATTTTTAACCCCTACAGTCATTTTTCCATCGTCTACATTGATGATGTCCTAATCTTTTCACAATCAATTGACCAGCATTGGAAACATTTACACCAATTCTTTTCCATAATAAAAAATAATGGTTTAGTTATTTCTGCCTCGAAAATCAAATTATTCCAGACCAACATTCGCTTTCTTGGATTCAACATTCACCAACTTCAAGTTAGACCTATCGATAGAGCCATTCAATTTGCTGATAAGTTCCCGGACGTCATTTTAGATAAAAATCAATTACAAAGATTCTTAGGATCCTTAAATTACGTAGCCGATTTTTACAAAAATCTTAGGAAACACTGCAAACTTCTATTTGATAGATTACAAAAAAATCCTCCCCCCTGGACTTCAATTCATACGACCTTAGTCAAAGAAATTAAAAGTCATGTTAAAACCCTACCATGCTTTAGGCATTCCTCTTCCCAATTCCTATAAAATTGTAGAAACCGATGCCTCTGAAATTGGTTATGGAGGTATTCTCAAACAACAAACTTCTCTCAATCATCCAGAACAAATAGTTTGTTTTCATTCTGGGGTTTGGAACCCAGCCCAATCAAACTATAGTACTATCAAAAAAGAAATCTTATCAATTGTTCTATGTATCAGTAAATTTCAAGATGATTTATTAAATCAAAAATTTTTAGTCAGAGTTGATTGTAAAAGTGCAAAAGATGTTTTAGAAAAAGATGTTCAAAACATTGCTAGTAAACAAATCTTTGCCCGTTGGCAAGCAATCTTAAGTATTTTTGATTTTGAAATTGCATTCATTAAAGGCAGTGACAATCACATCCCAGATTTCCTAACTCGTGAATTTCTACAGGGCGCCAACTCATGAAGCCCAGTTCCTCTTCCTCCAAAGGGAGAAATCCCGAAAAATCAATATCCAAGTCATCTCCACCTATTAAAACAGAATCACCTGAGTCAAAACCAAGCATTACTCCAAGCATTGTTCCTTATGCAGATCATCCTTCTATTCCCCTAGTCAATCAATACAGTGCTCTTGGTAGCACCCTCAGTCCAACTAAACCCAATTATCAGTCCGTTTTAGTAAACCAGTATGATCCCTACAAAACCGGATACCCTCCAGTTAATTATAAAAAAAATCATCTCCTTACATTACCAGAACCGAACAGTTCATGTTTTATATTGAACCTTCTCTGAGTCATCTAAAAAATCCTGCATCTTTAGTAAAAAAAATTTTTGGCCCCAATACTCATTATCTTCCGAGAAAACCCTTGGCATTCTATAGAGACATTCTATTCAAATCTCAGTCACTCTCTATTAAACCAATCCATGATCCAAAAGATCCATAAAAAATATTATACCATTCTCTTTACATAATCCGTATTATTTCATTATCACAATGGGGTGATCCCCCTTCTACTCCTCACAAATGTGAATCCATTACCTTTACCTATCATGAGTACATTGAAGCTTGGAGTAAAATCTTCCTCTATCAAACAGAAGATTTTTCCCATTCATGGTTTTTAAATTTTGATCGAAGATTCAACCGTCAATTCCCCATGTGGTTCGGTGATTGGTGGGATAATCACGGTTGCCCTTATGACCTATTACCCGCTGATCTCCAGAATGCAGCTACAAAATTTAGTTCAGTTATGACCTTCACCGGCTATGAAAAGAGATTTTCCCTCACTCTCCAATTCATGGCCAAATACAAAATCCCTTGGATCTTCAAATGGCAATATAAATTGGATCCTGAAAATTATATGGTCCTCAGACAATTTCTAGTCAAATGGTGGGATAAATTCAATTCCGACAGAGTCTTATCCCAGTTCAGTGAAGAATTTTCAGTTAATCCATCCAAATCTGGAATTATCATTCCTACCCAGTCAACATCTCCAATCCCTCAGTTAACTACTCAAGCTCCTTAGTTACCATCTTCATCTAAAAACAAAGCCTCCAGTTCATCTTCATCTTCCAAAGCAGAAGAATTAAAAGAATTGGCCAAACAATTATTAAAGCAGGCATCCACTTTATCATCAGATGAAAAAAGTAATCCTTCACAATCAGAATCATCGACTCATAGTCATCAGAGCTCTCCCAGTCATCCAATCAAGTGGGCAGATTATGAAGATAGTCAAGACCCATATGCCGATTTCCAGTAAAACAAGATAATCAAGACCCAGATGCAGACAGACTACTATTCATCAACAGTTAAATGCAGACAGACTACTATTCATCAACAGTTAATCTCGTGGCAGACCAATCACTATTCATGAACAGTCAAACTTTTACTATTCATTACTTTTTTAACTCCTATATATAGGAGCCCTCAGTTTCATTGTAATCAGGCTTTTCATTTTTCCTCTCTTCTCATCTCTTTCTCTCTAGTCAGAACTTCCCCCAGTTAGCCCTTGTACTGAGCATCTATGCTCTTCACCTCATTCATGCATTGATTTAAACCGTAAGTTTGTAACTCTTTAATCAAGATTAAATATATTATGCTTCCGTGTCCTTTTGGTATCAGAGCCAACTCATGAAGTCCAGTTAAATATATATATATATATATATATATATATATATATATATATCATTAGACTAATTTCAGTTTACCCCCATCAACTTTAGGTCGATCATCATGTTAGTCATTATTCTTTCAATTTCATCAAAAACACCACTCAACTCCCAATTTTCATCAGTTGTGTCTAAACCTTCGTTCTCTATCCGATTTCTCCATCAAGTGATAGCATGGCATCAAGAAGAAAGTCAAATTTTGAAAAAAATAACATTTTGGACCATTTTTCCCTATATCGATACACATCTCTGTACCCATCACAACCCCCTAACCTTAGTGATTTTGGTGGGATTCAATGCAATTTGTCTATTTTGCCCTTTTTCTGTGGGCTCAGCGACTTCAATTTTGATTTTCTTCTTAATGCAAGTCATTACATGACTGGGGAATTGGATGAAAAACGTATGTTTGGACATGGCTGATGAAAATTAAAAGTTGAGGTGTGTTTTTGATGAAATTAAAAGAAAAATGACTAACATGATATTCGACCTAAAGTTGATGGGGGTAAACTGAAATTAATCATATATCATTCAATCCCTTACCATACCCAGTAATAGTTGTTTTCAGTCAATCCCTTACCTCCTTGGATTGTTATTTCCTTTTTACTAGTAGAAAATTTATCAAAAGTTGTAATAAGGCTAATTTTTTGTGATGGAGGATTAATTACATTTTCTTGGGTAATTAATTTTTTTAATTTTTTAAGGTACTCAGCTTTAAGCTCAGGATTTTATTGTTTTACAATTACATGCATCCTTACACCCAAAAGTAATATTTGGGGAAGAATGTTCATCGGATTCAAGGGAAGAAGATTCCATCAATGTGATGTCATCTTCACTTATTTCTTTTTCTGAATAATTATTTCGTAATTCTAAGGTTTGTATAAGTTTCTTTTTTTCTTCTTGACTGATTTTTAATTGATTAATAGTACTTTTAACTGGACAATTATTTGCAAAGTGATCAGTCTTATTGCATTTAAAACCTTTAGTTTTACTTTTATCGAAAAATTTACTCTTTAGTTGACGATTTGGATTTTTGGACCAATTTTTGCGAAATTTATTTTTGGAATAAAAGTTGTTTGGCTCAAAGTTACTTTTTTGTAAGGTTTAAATTTTCGTTTTGAATGATACGGAATAAATTTCACTACAAAAAATAATTATGTTGGCTACCCTGGTTAGCGTCGGCGTGCATATGCCGTCGCCAATAGTCATTTTTTTGCGACGGCAAATCAGCTACCGTCGCAATAATTGCGACCGAGTAAATGCCGTGGCCATTAACCGTCGCTAGCCACTTTGGTCTACGTCGGCTTGAACTTGTCGTAGCCAAAGAACAGCACTACAGCACTTTGCGACAGCAAAGTAGCTGCCGTCGTGATAGGATGGTTTTTACTTTTTATGTTTCTGTTCTCATTGTAATTTGCAACAGTTGCATATCTCAGAGACACAAGTAAGAGTATTCCTGTGTAACTCTACCCTTTTCTTTTGCCTCCAGTTTTTATGCCGAATGACTGATGTGTATCAATGGTTTCACTCTTATGTGATAGTACGATTTTGATTTTGATTGTTTGCATAACCAGATGCAGGTAATGATGCAGCTGTGCCAAACACTGTTGGCTATCACAACGTTGCCTTTGCATATGGAGACCCAAATGAGTCAACAGAGCAGAAGACTAATGACGCTGAGCTTGTTTTTCGTCCACCCTTCCAGTGCCAGAAAGTTTTATTCAAAACCTTGTAAGTACAATCCTTCCTGTTTCTTATCTGCCTACGTGTGATTTCATATAACTTCATATACCAAATTGCTATATATGTATCCTATATCCCCTATTTAATTACAAATTCCGAGACGCATCCGGGCGTATCCAGATGTATTCCGGCGTACAAAGTAATGTTTATGTAGACTTTTGATAGGAGTAAATACAGTATGGTGGTGGAATGAAGGATATGCATCAATGATAAGCATAACAGAGGTGCATGAAGAAGATGAGAGATAAAATTTTGATAAAGGGCAAGCTTGAGTGTAGTTAACCCAAGGAAAAGGAGTGTATGAGATTAGGAGGGAAAATTTGAGACTGACTTAACTGGGATGAGTAGAAATAGTATATGAAGTTATTAACAACAATTCAATTTGCGTTAGAGTAGAACAATTCTTGCTATGAATGGTGTGAACAATTCTAGTTAATTAAAATGGTGTGGATTAATCAGTGTGGTTCTACCATGACAGAAAATCATCCATCTGGATATTTACGTTAGAGTAGAACAATTCTTGCCGTGAATTAATATCATTGTTCGCTTGCATTAGAGAATTGATGTTGTTGTTCCAAGAATTGATATTGTTGTTATGGAACTCTGCATATGTATTTATTGATGAGAGGATGATCGGTGTATTTTACTAGGGGAAGACATTGATCAGCTAGTTATACATAATGGTTCAAAGAGTTCTAAACAAGCAATGAAGCTGATAATGAAGACATTGATTTGTTGTGTGTTAGTCTACTCCAAGCTCTTACTGCCAAATTGGTCAAATCAACAAGTGAAGTGAATGAGCTAAAGCTTAAGGTATACATAAACTCTATGCATCATTTCTCTACTCATAATTAGATAGTGATAATCTTTTGTCTCGCTTAAATTTTGAACTGTAATGCATACAGATATATTAGTAGAACATTCTTCATATATATGGTATTATGGAGTAACCCTTGCTTTTGTTATTGTGAAGTCAAGAAGCTATGTTGTGAAGAAGGTTGTGTAGTTTACTGAGAACCAATTTGTTAGTAGTCAAGAAGCTATCTTATACTATACAGTACCTCTTATACATGCTAAATTTTAGAGTCATTCACGCTCATTTCATTTCATGGGATTAATAATCATGCTGTTAGTACTTCTGAGCTGGTAGATTTGGCTAGTTTGATTCTTGTATCTAATGGATGGAAGGTTTGAAACATCTAAGTTGGTAGAAATATGGTAATATATACCAATTTTCTAATAATATAGTGCTTCTCAGTTTCAGTTATCTATCTAAGTTTTGTGTTTAACTCTTCTAGGTATGCTCTTTAGTTTAGAGAAGTAGGGATCTGTCCCAGCAAGATCTCAGGACTACTCGCCATCGATAGAGATCAAGCTTGATATTATTAACCTCACTTCATAATATACAAATCTTCATATTATAGTTCAAACAAATACAAAAGAACAAGTAGAGGAAAAAAGAAACCAATTCATACACAAGATTTCAAGAATCAAGTCTCACCAAATTGAATGAATATCAGCTATTGTACATACATGAGAGCAATATGATCCTTGTACGTGTTTGAACCCAAATTTGGCAAGACTTACATGGCAAATCAAGTGGGTTGGGCCCACGAATGATTGCGGCTATCAGCGAGGGATCATAGCGGTCTATTCTCTTAAGCCGTAGTAGAACATGCACGACAAGGCAAGTGATCGCGGCTATTGACAAATGACCGCGGCTGACTATACGACTTACCGCGGCCGACTATGCAAATTACTACGGCCATTAATGAATGACTACCGTACCGTGGCTATTGACGAATGACCGCGGCCGACTCTACGACTTACCGCGGCCATCAATGAATGACTATGACCGTGGCCGACTATGCGAATTACCACGGCCATTAATGAAGGACTACCGTACCGTGGCTATTGACGAATGACCGCGGCCGACTATACGACTTACCGCGGCCATTAATGAATGACTATGACCACGGCCGACTATGCAAATTACCACGGGCATTAATGAATGACTACCGTGTCAAAGCACATTCAGGGGTCGTTACCGAACCTGTTTCAATCAGATTTAATGTGCTTGAAAGCATTTTATTGCTTGAATCAACGTTACTACAATTTCAATATATGATTTACCTGTTGTTTACGCCCAAATTAATATTTTACTGGACAGTAAATATCTATGTGAATATTAATTAATTTCCTGGTCCATGTCACACCGGGGAGCCCAAATTCTTTGTGTTTACAAGTGATGGCCCGCCAGTGAGACGACGCGAGCTGAATTACAGAGTTCGTGTGCGAACGGAACTTCACGCGAACTACATAGCTCGCGCGCGGAATGACTTGGTGCGAAATTACTAGCTGATTCCGTGTAGGCGAGGCGAGATTGACACTTCGCGTAGGCGAGGCGAGATTGACACTTTGCATAGGTGAGGCAAGCAGACTACATCGAGGCGAGCTGGTGAACTAGCTCGCGTGGGAGGCTTCGCGAAGAAGGCATAGGCGGAGTCCGCGTGCATCACATTAATCGTTGAAGACTCTTACTAGTTTTTTGACATGCTTTGGGCCAATCCATGTGGCCCTTATTAATTAAAAAGCCTTCTTTTGACCCGCGAGATGGTTTGAGTCCGCGGCCTGCGCAAGTTAGCTTTTCACAATGACTGTGACACCCCGCGGGATAAGGATATTCCTAAGTCTAGTCCGCATAGGAGTCTACAGTTGGCAGCGCGGAAGCAAAAACCCATGCAGAGTGTGCAGACTGGACATGTGTCACAAAGTGTTTGGTCCGCGCGGGTTAGCAATATCCTTGTGAGACTAGGGTTTCGGAATCCGACTTAAACTATAATTATCTTTCTTCTGCCGCAAGTCGAACTACTATATAAAGGGGTCGAAAGCTCCAAGGAACACACAATTAAATCTCTCAACAGAACAAAAACAATACAAAACCTTTCAACCTAGTTGAAACCCCTTTCGAGCCTCTCGAAAACCCTAACCCTAAGCGCACCGCCGCCTAGGTTTTTCTCAGAGCCCTCCTGGACTCGCCTTCCGATCATCCTGATTTCCCTATAGTTGCTCTGCTCGCGACACCGTGAGTATCGAATTAACTTGTGCTTGTAAATTCCTCATCTGAGGTGGCACCTGGAAACCCTATTCCGCCTGATCAAGAAGTCAAGCTTGCATACAAATCTTTCCTTGTCCGCGAGGTGGCTCGTCCGCAACTTCCCCTTTCTCTTTGTTCGCTAGTTACCTCTCGCCCGCGCGCTGAGGATCGTGGCCAAAACATTGGCACGCCCAGTGGGACAGGGAGTACAAGCAAATCACCATAGTGGGACCAGGGTAGTCTCTGACATCATCTTCATTGGGATCGGAGATCGGAAACAAAAATGCGATAATGAATTGGGACGATTTGCAAGAAAAATTAGCAGCTAGCCATGAAAGATTAGCTGTCATCCATAGGAGAAGTGTCGAACGAGCGGCTGCCATCCGCAAGCGACAAGCTGAGCGGGCTGCTAGAGAGGCTACTAAAGAAAAGGAAAAAGCCGAAAGGAAGACTTTTCTGGAGGAGTCTCATCAGTGGTGGGATACCTTGAAAAAGGCTTTACAATGCCTGAATGTAAAGCCTACAATTGACGAACATATCCTTGCCAAAACGATTGAGCTGCCTAGCAGCCAATCTACTGGCGAAGATTCTCTTTTGGACGAGCCGACGTCCAAACAAGAAATTACTTTGTCAATCAATGACGAAGAACTTGGGGTCAAGGCCGGCGAGATTTTGGATAAAAATCTTATCTCAAAGATTGACGTTGTTCCTCAAGAAGATAAGCTTGAAGGTAGGGCAGAACAGTCCACCTTAGAAAAGAGTGAGTCAAACACTGATGACGAACCACAACTTCGCATGAAAGGCGGCCAAGTAGCCAGCTTTCTCATGCGAGATGTATATGTTGACACATGTCAGCTGCATGGGGGGCAAGGCGGAGCTCGCCTGCCTTCTTTATTTAACCTCCATGATCAAGGGCATGATCCACTCCAGTTTTGTCCAATTACTGGATGTTATCGAGACGCTACCCCAAGTCATGACAAGCGAAATGACGCTGGACCAGAACCTCTTGAGTTTCCTTTTCAGTCTGTACACGCGGGGCGTCAAGGCTGGCGAGGTCTGTTTCTCCCAATGGTTCGGCTCACCAATCTTATGTTCACCAGCGAGATGACTTAGTCCGCTTCGCCAATCTTAGGTCATGATAAGCTTAACTATATATGGTGTGGTGGCATACCTAGGCCAGTCCGCGGTTTCACATTTCAATATACATTCACTCTAGTGTGCAGCAGGAGCTTGGCGGCATCTGAGCATGATACTCATGGATGTCATATATCTGCATCAAGGGCAGAGGTGGATTCACTGGACTATAGTGACTCCAAAATTGAGTTTGACACAGAGCCAATTTATGATGAATACGATGAAGACTATATGTTGGTGTGTCTCTCTCACAATCATAGTCCACAGGAGTTCAATCCCAGTGAAGCTCTTGATTTGGTACCTTTCCATGGCCAGTGCGTGGCTATTCCCAGTGAGACTATGCATTATGACATGGTAGTCGGTGTCAAGGCAGATCTTTACATTGTATTGTCCTCGAGTACGCAGTTAAAGATCATGCTTTGCCAAATGACAAAGATGCTTGGGGGGCAACCGGGCAGTCCCTACGAGCTACTTTCTCTAAATTTTCAAGTTGTTGAGGCACATCTTAGCTTCACACTTGCCAATTCTCAACTGCGACAGTCTCACGTCGGAAGCATGACGGCGTCGAGGCTTGGAGTGAAGCATTAATGGCCTCCCCCGTGGCCTAACGAAGGGTAACTAATCAAGCTATGATCCATTCTTCTCTTTGCTCCTCGCTTTAACTTCAGCCTTTACTTCTGTTTCTTTCATTTTCTTTCTTTCTCGTATTGAAAAAAGAAAATACAAAAAAATCAAATAGCAGAAAATACAAAAAGAGATCTTTGGTCTTGCTGAAATGCAAGACAACAAAAGGCTTAAACTTTGCTTAGAGCCTATCCATGAGGCTTGACAACGACATGCATTCCACATGCCTTCGAGTTACTGCCAGCGAAGTCAAGTCAGAGAAGAAATTCTAATAGTTGTTGCAAGTTGCAACAGCCACTACCAGACAGTCCAATTCGCCGATTAAACTGGAGTGATCCAGGAAGAACTAGCCAGCGCGCCTTATATCAAAAGAAATCCCTGGATGTCTATTTTCCGGAGGATTTTACAGTTCGTCATTCTGACATTCCTGGAGAGACTTATGGCAGTTTGAATGCAGACAGGTCATGATACGCGCGGATTTGCAATGTGTTTTCATGATCTCGTAGCATGCTTTCCTCACTGGGGGGCATCTATAGAAGTTTGGTATACCTTTATTTCATACACCAGGATCTACTCAAGGCCGATCCACGACCTTTCTCGGTGTTTGAATTTTCAATGAGGCATGGTACCACAGCTCCTTCCCTGGGAGCATGCTAAAGTTTTGATGTCCTTCATTCTTCTCAAACCTCGGCGAACAGACATCAAAACTGGGGGGCACGTTGGGGTAGATATGTGTTCCGGATATTTCAGACTTTAGACCTTCTTCAAGTGTCTTAGTCATTATTTAGGTCAATCCTTGTGGCCTCTAAAAAAAATTTCACAATTATGCGGCCGTTCGCCACCCTTTTGTTTGCCTCATTGGTTCGCACTAGGGGAGGGTAGCGAAGTACATGCCCAAAGTCATTCCATTGTTTATCACAAAATTGGTTCGCCATCGTCAAGAGCTCGCGAATGGCCATTTTTGGAATTTAGACAAAGCAAACGGCTGCTCAAGGTGCATCCCTTCGAGATACATCCATGCAAGCTACATCTGCACGCTATATGTGCCATGTGCCATGTACCATGTCTTCTGAGTAGAGCAGGCGACTGCAGACGAATGCAGGCGAAGAGCAGGCATTGCAGGCGAAGTGCAAGCGGAGTGCGCGTTAAGTTCAAATCCAAGGTGCCTAGTTATGTTAAGTTCATCAGTTTAGTATGGTACTAGGCGAACCGTACAACGGCTTCGCTACAAAGCTTTGTTGGGTGCTTGGGTTTCAAGGCCTATTCACAGGCTTGTCTACTCACACTCATTTTATGTATGACCCGAGCCAATACCAATGGCTTTGGAGCAGCATGAACATAAACCTTTTTAGTCATTCTTGACATTCATGACTTCGAGGCTGGGGAGCAATATTTACGCCCAAATTAATATTTTACTGGACAGTAAATGTTTATGTGAATATTAATTAATTTCCTGGTCCATGTCACACCGGGGAGCCCAAATTCTTTGGGTTTACAAGTGATGGTCCGCCAGTGAGACCATGCGAGCTGAATTACAGAGTTCGCGTGCGAACGGAACTTCACGCGAACTACATAGCTCGCGCGCGGAATGACTTGGCTCGAAATTACTAGCTTATTCCGCGTAGGCGAGGCGAGATTGACACTTCGTGTAGGCGAGGCGAGATTGACACTTCGCGTAGGTGAGGCAAGCGGAGTACATCGAGGCGAGCTGGCGAACTGGCTCGCGTGGAAGGCTTCGCGAAGAAGGCATAGGCGGAGTCCGCGTGCATCACATTAATCGTTGAAGACTCTCACCAGTTTTTTGACATGCTTTGGGCCAATCCATGTGACCCTTATTAATTAAAAAGCCTTCTTTTGACCCGCGAGATGGTTTGAGTTCGCGGCCTGCGCAAGTTAGCTTTTCACAATGACTGTGACACCCCGCGGGATAAGGATATTCCTAAGTCTAGTCCACATAGGAGTCTACAGTTGGCAGCGCGGAAGCAAAAACCCATGCGGAGTGTGCGGACTGGACATGTGTCACAAAGTGTTTGGTTCGCACGGGTTAGCAGTATCCTTGTGAGATTAGGGTTTCAGAATCCGACTTGAACTATAATTATCTTTCTTCTGCCGCAAGTCAAACTACTATATAAAGGGGTCGAAAGCTCCAACGAACACACAATCAAATCTCTCAACAGAACAAAAACAATACAAAACCTTTCAACCTAGTTGAAACCCCTTTCGAGCCTCTCGAAAACCCTAACCCTAAGTGCACCGCCGCCTAGGTTTTTCTCAGAGCCCTCTTGGACTCGCCCCCCGATCACCCTGATTTCCCTATAGTTGCTCTGCTCGCGACACCGTGAGTATCGAATTGCCTTGTGCTCGTAAATTCCTCATCTGAGGTGGCACCTGGAAACCCCATTTCGCCTGATCAAGAATTCAAGCTCGCATACAAACCTTTCCTCGTCCGTGAGGTGGCACGCCCGCAACATCTCCCTCTTTCTTTGTTCGCTAGTTACGTGCTGAGGATCGTGGCCAAAACACCTGTAATCAATCCCTATGTTTAAAGCCGGGATTACATTTCTTTTTTTGGTTTCACTATAAAAAGGACTTTAGGATTCTTTGTTAGTGGTCCTCGACCAAATGCTCTACGCGATTACATATTTTTTTTCTCAATACAATTCAGCTTCTCAGCGTTACACATATCAATTCTTTCGTGATTATCTTATCGTTTTTGTTTATTGGTACTTGTCTATCTTTGCCGCGATTTACATTATCGTTCTTTACATACTTGCAATTTATCTTATTGTTCGTTACTTTTCTGCACTATCTTTCCTGCAATTTACATTCGTGTTCATTACGTTATCTTTAAGTTTCCTGCATTTTACATTCATGCATTTGCATCATTTGCACCATCACAACATTCACCAAGTTACATAGCACCAAGATCAGCTAGTAAGTCGATCCGTGTTAAGTTCTTGCACCCAAGGCATAGAGAACCCCGCAGCTGAGATCGATCCTTCCTCCCCGCACCCAAGTCATACTAAATGTGAGATTATGCCACTAGATCAAATGGTACTGGGCGTACTCTTTTCTATATTCCGTCTCAGTTTTAGAAAATATTATCCCTTGTTTTCTAAAAAAATGAAAATAAAAATGTTTTACAATTTGACGTTTTTCCATTTTACATGTAAAATTGAAAACCATTTTTAAAAGTCTTTTTCTGCATTTTTGAAAGGCATAATTACCAATTTACTACCTTAACTTTTATCTTGGTGTCAATTTGTTATCTTAGCTTTCATTTCAGCTAATTTGTTACCATAGCTTTTCTAAATTAGCCAATTAGCTACCCTAGCTTTTATTTCAGCCAATTTGCTACTTTAGGCTTTCAAGATTAACCAGTTTACTTATTAGTATTTTAATATCGACTAACTTTAACATTTGATTTTTCAGAATTAATTCATGTTTGAATGAATAAATGAACAAATTAAAATGACAAAAAGGTAGCAAATTAGCTAATTTTAAAAACATAAGGTAACAAATTGACATAAATAATAGTTAGGGTATCAAATTGGCTAATTATAAAAAGTTGAGATAGCAAATTGGCTGAAATGATACCTAAGATAGGGTAGCAAATTGACACTAATGTAAAAGATAAGGTAAAAATTTGGCTAACAAACACGTTTTCAAGCTATTTTCATTTTACAAAACGAAAAAAAAGGGATTAAAAACGTTACCGAACGTCACTTTAGCTGAGAATAAATTTGGTTATTTGGCTTGGAACTAAAACGAAATGTCATCATCCCTGTTGGGTTTGGAAACCAATGAAAAAAGATTATTCACACTAAACTTCACTAAAGAATTGACAAAAAAAAAAAAAACACTTCATTAAAGACGTGACAAATTAACATCACCCAAATCCCATTACAAAACTATAGAAAATGGTTCACAGCTGGCTTTCCATGTGATTTAAAATAATCAGTTATGAATTAAAGTAAATATATTATTTTCGTGTTAGATAAATATTATTTTTAGAAGCATTGTCAAAACGGTTACGCTTAAGAAGAGACTTTCCTGTCGAGCCATAGTTAGGTGTAACTGGCCATACCCAATGAGGAAAGGACACCTGTCTTTTTAGAAAAGTTTTGCTGTAATTTAATGACAACCCAAATAGAAAAAAGACTGATTGTATAGTACAAACAATAAAACAGACAAGGATATGTTGTCGCTTAGTCATCTAATCAATTGATTCTTTTGGTCTTGTCGATTATCAATTTGAGAATCTTAATTAAGGACAATAAGAGTATCTTCGGTAGTCGCTTAGTCATCTAATCAATTGATTCTTTTGGTTTTATCGATTATCAATTTGAGAATCTTAATTAAAGACAATAAGTTAGTTTGTCATCATCCCTGTTGGGTTTGGAAACCAATGAAAAAAGATTATTCACACTAAACTTCATTAAAGAATTGACAAAAAAAAAAAAAAAAAACACTTCATTAAAGACGTGACAAATTAACATCACCCAAATCTCATTACAAAACTATAGAAAATGGTTCACAGCTAGCTTTCCATGTGATTTAAAATAATCAGTTATGAATTAAAGTAAATATATTATTTTCGTGTTAGATAAATATTATTTTTAGAAGCACCGTCAAAACGGTTACGCTTAGGAAGAGACTTTCCTGTCGAGCCATAGTTAGGTGTAACTGGCCATACTCAATGAGGAAAGGACACCTGTCTTTTTATAAAAGTTTTGTTGTAATTTAATGACAACCCAAATAGAAAAAAGACTGATTGTATAGTACAAACAATAAAACAGACAAGGATATGTCATCGCTTAGTCATCTAATCAATTGATTCTTTTGGTCTTGTCGATTATCAATTTGAGAATCTTAATTAAGGACAATAAGAGTATCTTCGGTAGTCGCTTAGTCATCTAATCAATTGATTCTTTTGGTTTTATCGATTATCAATTTGAGAATATTAATTAAGGACAATAAGTTAGTTTGTTGCTAAATTTAACAATAGTTAGGATATTTAACAATTCAAATAACAATTGTGTTCCAATAATAATT
Organism: Fragaria iinumae; assembly: GCA_009720345.1. NCBI lineage: Eukaryota > Viridiplantae > Streptophyta > Magnoliopsida > Rosales > Rosaceae > Fragaria > Fragaria iinumae. The sequence continues at coordinate 16,600,527 of CM019123.1, read as the reverse complement.
GTTAAGTGTAAGTTAAATAAAATTTTTAACGAATCAGAAATTGACACGTGGATAAAAAATGAAGGGAAAACATAGGTTTCTCTTTAGCAATTCTTGTTTAGGTTGATAAATTTGTCAATTCTGTTTAGCAATTTTTTAGGCATTCTGCTGGAGCTCCTAATTATCATAAAAGTTGACAAATTTTAATTTTTTTGAATTAAGCATTCTACTGGAGATGCTCTAATCACCAAGTACAAACAAATTAGAATACATCATAAAGGCCAGCATCTTGATGAGAATTGTTGTAAATATATTTCAAAAGTAAATATTTTGGTTGCTCCTATACTCTGCTGATCTACAATTTTTACTAAAAACTTTCCACTCTAATCTACCAAACACAGTAGAATATATAATTTTAGATCAATTTGATATTTCAAAAGCAAACGCCACCTTAATGATTTTTGTCCAAACTTGGGATACATGGTTAGACATAATTTTAAGGGCATTTAGATAGCTGTGGGTTAGACGTATGAGAAAACTCTACGATGTGTTAATGCATGTGTCACATTCTGGTCTCGACGTCGGTGAGTTTTAAGTAGCGGACGCCGATTCTGAGGTGTGAGTGTTACAATATACAACGTAAATAAAAACTCTAATTTCTAGACTTCTTTCTAGGCTTATCGTCTACCATCTTCTCGGCTCCGTCAAATCTTAATACATCTTTGCAAAATAGAGATTTCAAGAATGTAAACAAATATGGCTGTAGTTTGAGGGTATTTTCTAGGCTCGTCATCTACAATTTTCTCTGCTCGGTCAAATCTTAATACATCTCTGCAAAGTAGAGATTTCAAGAATGTAAACGAATATGGCTGTAGTTTGAGGGTATTTTTTAAATTCTTTTTTCTAGGCTCGTCGTCTACCATTTTCTCCGCTCGGTCAAATCTTAATACATCTCTACAAAGTAGAGATTTAAAGAATGTAAAGCTATAGTTCGGGGGTCTTTGTGACTAATCCCTTCAATATAACTTAAACATCACTCCTATATATATGAGTCCATTGTTGGTGAATATAGGTACTAGTAGCAAACTAGCAATATGAGTCCATCGACAATAGCCATTTTCCTAATCTTCTTCTCATGTCTCTGGATCTTGATCCAAACTCTAATCTCAAAGTTAAAGAAGAAAAAACTACCACCTGGCCCCTGGTCACTACCAATACTTGGCAACCTTCATATGCTAAGCAACCTCCCACATCGAAGCCTCCATGACATGGCCAAAAAATATGGACCCATAATGTCTCTACGTCTTGGCAACATTCCCACCATCGTAGTCTCTTCCCCAGAAGCTGCAGAGCTATTCCTTAAAACCCATGACGCCAACTTTGCTGGCCGACCCAGATTCCGAGCCTTAGACTTCATGTCCTCTGGTGTGGGTCTTGCTGAGTACGGTCCGTACTGGCGCCATGTTCGGAAGCTCTGCTCACTTCATCTTCTGTGTCCCTCGAAATTACAGGTTTTTGCTCCGTTGAGAAGGGAGGAGATAGGACTGATGGTGCAGTCGATGAAGAACGCTGGAGAGAAAGGTGAACTGGTAGATGTTAATGAGAAGATTTTTGAGCTGAATGAGGACATAATGTATAGGATGGTATTGGGTTGCAACACGGATGATAGGTTTGATTTGAAGGGGATTATTAAAGAGACTTTTCTCGTCTTGGGGGCATTCAATTTGGCTGATTTTTTTCCTTACCTTTGTTCACTTGATATTCAGGTACGTACATCTCGACTTCTCGAATATGAGATTCCCATTACTAGATCCACGCTATTTATTTTTGAAGAGTTTTTTTTTTTTTTTTGTGTGTGTGTGTGTGTTTAGATCCTTGCTATTTAACATAGTTTGCTTCGGATGTTTCTAAATTTTGAAATAAAAAAAATAAATAGTTGCACATATCAGTCAAACTTAGTGATGTTGGTTGTACAAATAAAAGTCAGATTTTTTTGGAACCGATGTTCGAATGTTTTTTGTTTTACTTCTAGTGTAAAATTGGACTTATTCAAATGTCTATTTATTGCAAAGATATAACTTTGACAACCATAATCCGAAACGTTTTTATGAGACAGATTTATAGTAGTATCAAACTATCAATGATTAGGAAATTACGCAGTAGTCTCCCATGCTTTTCTCAGCAAAGCCATGACCAGTGGCAGATCTAGGATGTTAAATTCGTCTAGGCTAATTAGAGTAGCCAAAACAATTTTTTTTTTTTTTTGTCAATATTGTTATATATCAAGGTGAGATAAGAAAAATGGGGAAGAAAATAAGAAGGAAAATAAGAAGGGAGTAATAAATACTATGGAAAATTAATAGTTGATAGGACAAGTTTGTAAGAAAAAGAAAATAGAGAAAACATAAGAGTAAAATAATGTATAGTCCTTGTGGTTTAAAATCGACATCTGTTTAGTCATTATGGTTTTATTTTAATCTAAATAGTCATTAAAGTCACGATTTTTCATTCAAATAGTCCTTATGGTTTTATTTTAATCTAAATAGTCCTTAAAATCATGATTTTTCATCCAAATAGTCCTTATGGCCTTTAACTGAGAAAATTGTCTGAATGACTATTTGGATGAAAAATCATAACTTTAAGGACTATTCAAATTAAAATAAAACTATAAGTACTATTTAGATGAAAATTTTTGACTTTAAGGACTATTCAGATTAAAATAAAACCTCAAGGACTAAATATATGTCGACTTTAAACCACAAGGATTAAACAAATTTAAATTTAAAACATAACAAAGAAGAAATGGAAGTACAGGGAAAAAGCAAGACTTAGGACAAAATTGTAAAAGCATCTCCAACAACTCTTGTTTAATTTCTCTATTATAGAAGAGGATATCATAAAATCTCTATAAAAAAAAGGGGCTCAACTCTAATAGCTCTTCTATTATACTCTACAAAATTAAATATTTTTTTGTATAATTTAATGAATCTATATATTTATTCAAATCAAAATCACATGTTGCATCCTTTAATTTCTCGATCTTCCACTAGAGAGATGAAATGGCATTTTGTCTTCATTTTTTGGAAAAGAAAGTGAATTCTAAAAGACAAACAATAAATTTTAGAGATTTCTTCATGAAATATACAAATTTTGAGAATTCTATAAATATAGAGGATATGTTTATCTCTTTTCATACTTTTTATATTATAGAGGATGCTTCACACGAGATGGTGGAGCCAAAAAATAGTGTTTTTCATCTAAAATATATATAATTTTTGTTTTACATGAGCCCATAAAGTCTTCGGCATAGAGGGATTATCAAGACTCGAACCCAGATTGGCCACTTTCTAGGCTAATGACTGAACTAACTCAACTACAACAGCCTATATAAAAAGAAGCAAAACTACATGGTAAATTAAGGAGAGAATTTTTGTCTAAGCTTAAGCCCATAAAGTCTTCTGCATAGATTCGCCCCTGCCTCTAGCCACTTCACCACCATTATTGCGGTGGCGACAAATCTATCCTAGTTAACGACTCTTTCCCAATACCAATATTCACGTTGATATGTATAGAGTAGTGCTAGAAAAAATTAAATTATTTAGTGTCTAACATTATAAATATAGTCTTTTAACATGTGCAATGCCAATTTGCATTTTCCTAAAGAAAATGAGATAAAGATGTAGTGGGACAACTATGTAAATAGATATTTAGTTGGGCAAAAATACAAAATACAATAAATAAATCATATTATGTTCTTAACCTTGTTTAATGTTTACATATTCGTCAACATTTTGCAATACCAAGGGTAAACTGGGAAGTTCAATTTTTTAGTAAAGCTTGACACCAAAACTTGAGCTTCCTATTATAAGAGCTGAGACTTCCCATTATAGGAGTTGAGATATACAACATTGCGTTGGACTTGTTAACTAACTCAAAGCAATAATTTTATTTGCAATATAGATCGAGTAAATATATATGGTTTCTCAAGATATTTGATTTGTAAAATTACTTCTTTAACACGCTATTACCAGAAAAATTTATAATGCATTACAACTTAATTGGTCGCCATAGTTCTGTTTGGATCATAACGAAATATTTGGTAACGGAATCATCATGAACACTTTGTAGAATATAAAAGGATTTATATTTGTTTAGAATAATCGCTATTATTCAAATTCTGACCCTCTTAGTTGAACTGATCGAATGGGCACATACAAAGCTCTGTGTTATGAGTAAGATTTAAATATACTGCGTGATGAAATATTTCAATCAACCTAACCATTGCTTAATATCTTTCTCTCAGGGATTGAGTAGGCGCTTCAAGAGAAATAGCAAGAGAATTGATCTACTCTTGGAGACCATAATTCAGGACCATGAACAGGCTAACAAGACTGAGATGAGGAGTGGACAACGAGGCCATGACCATGACTTTGTAGACATGTTACTTTCGTTGATGAACCAGCCATTAAATTTCGATGGGCAAGTACACCTGATGGACCGAACAAACATGAAAGCAATCCTATTCGACATGATCGTAGCTTCTGTCCACACTTCAGCTGTCATGGTTGTATGGATCTTCTCTGAGCTCATGCGCCATCCGAGGGTCATGAAAAATCTCCAACAAGAGCTCGACAGCGTGATTGGCAAGGATCGAATGGTTCAAGAAGTTACTGATTTGCCAAAGCTAGGTTACTTGAATATGGTGGTGAAGGAGACCTTTAGACTCCACCCTGCTGGACCGTTGCTAGTTCCACATGAATCCATCAATGATACTACGGTTCAAGGATTCAAGATAGCTAAGAAATCTAGAATTCTATTTAATGTTTGGAGCATTGGAAGAGATCCTAAACTTTGGTCAGAAAATGTGGAGGAGTTCTATCCTGAAAGGTTCTTGGATAGCAAAATAGACCTCCAAGGGCATGACTTCGAGCTCATACCATTTGGATCAGGTAGAAGAGGGTGTCCGGGTATGAAATTAGGCCTAACCACAGTTCAGTTAGTGGTTGCGCATTTGGTGCACTGCTTTGACTGGGAGCTACCAGGTGGGTTGCAACCTCAAGACTTGGATATGTCTGAGAAATTCGAAATGTCTTTGGAGAAAGCCGTTCACGTACTTGCCAAGCCGACCTACCGCCTGCATACATAATCCACCGGGTAGTCATGTCTCTAAAGTGGTTTTTCAGAAATGTTTGCCGACGTTAATCACTATGGGAGAAAACAAAGTACAAGGTTGGAGTGCTAGACTGCTAGGCTACTAACACTCTTAAGTATGTATGAGTTGCACTATTCACCAAACAATAAAAGCTGAATTTGGATTAATTTTTTCGTCCATACCCTCCTTTTCGGTCCCCGCCGACCAAAAAATGGTTTAGGCACCCGAATGAACTCTCCTCTCTGCAAACGAGAATGAACACTCGTTTGAGTCGTTTCTATCTCTCTGCGCATGAATTTTTTTTTTCTGTTACAGTAGATGGTGTGCCTGGCTATGCAGCCAGTGCCGAGGCGTTGAACCATGCCAGACTTGACGGCCTTATAGGTGCAAGATTTTCTTCAACTCATCTATGAACAAAATCACAGTCGATAGGGAATTAACGATAGAGGAGAGGATGGAGCAAACATCAACATTGCACATTCCATTGTTGAATCGTCGAACCTAAAATTTTATGGTACTAGATATTAGGAAAACTATTTGGAGAAAGAAGGGGGTTGTAAAAGTAATATGAATTTCGAATGACCTACTCATTTCATTACAAATCCTCTTTATATAGAGGTGCCATGACAACATTAAAATTACAACGTATTTAATGACAATGATGACTGATTGATGACTAATAGAGTTGTTATATCTAAGCATTAACTTATTAATTTACTCTCGTCAGTTATTTTGACGAAGACACACAGAATATTTTACTTTCACCACTCCCCCTTGTATCAAGTCCAAAACAAAACGGTGCATGAGATATTGCCTCATTAAAACCTTGTTAAATAACAAAATCCATTAGGACAAAATAAATCTTGATCGAAGGGAAAACGAGCACAAACACCTATACACTTGGTAATGGCAAGTGTGTGTTAGACTCCTCTAAAGTCTACGTGCACCTCCCTTTGATCCTTACATCAATCAAGTGAGTTTGGAAAATCTTTGCCTTCCCTTGTTTCTCACATGTTTCTCAAATGTAGCCTTTGGTAGTGATTTGATAAACAAATATGCCACATTCTTTGAGACCTTATTTGAATCACTTGAAATCTTGTGGTATCGTCGTGTTTTCAATGGAGAATATATAACTAGTTTGGGAACGACATATGGTTCATAGATGTCTAACATTAGTAAACCAACCAAAGCATCGTCTGGAGTTTTGGTGTAGGGGATTACAGTCCCATTTGCATTCCCTTTCGACTTTTAGTAGGGATATGATGAATCGAAGTCAATCTTTCTTTTAGGTATCATGATACATCTTTTATACCATCCCAATAAGTTTTTGCTGAGCTAAGTCTAGCTAACAAGTTCTTTGAGAATGCAATATACAGTCGAGTTCATTGTCTTGAGTGTAATACTGCATTTGGATAGCGAATTTCAGCACCTAACCATTATTCCTCCTCTTCATTTGGACGAAATGAATTCTTTTTTTACATCCAAACATCGACCGATTATTAAGAGTGCTAACATTTCATAGTGCTAATGTTGTGCACTTTGTCCATATAAATTGCTTAAGCATCTTTTAGACACATGCAGTGGCGGAGCCAGCCTAGTCTTGACAGGTTGGAGCCCAGGTGAGATTTGAAACCCAGAAAAACACATGCATCAATCTATATCCTGGGGCGCGTGTGAGGAAGGTAGGAAGTGAGGGAGTCAAGTCAGTCAAAGCCACCTTAGTCGACCCCACAGTTTACTCCTGATTACTGCAATTAGTGGGGTTAATGATTTTGGCTTTATATAATAGGGTTGCTACTGACTGAGTTAGCTAATTACTTATTTACTTTACTGTCTTTATGCTAATTTTTTTTTTTTAAATACTGTCTTTATGCTAATGGCTTCGTGTTTTTGGCCGGTGGTGGTCAGTAGCTAGGCTTTAACGACCTTATATATTTATTTATTTATTTTTCTTGAAATAACCACCTTAAAATTGATTTTCTACTCCTAATGCTTCTTTACGTTGTAAAATGAATAACAAAAACTTTCAAATGTAATTAACAATACACATAAACATTACAAATTAAAAGTAACGGATTAAGAATCTTAGAAAATCTTAGAAAATGTTAGAAAACTAGTAAAATGTCATCTATATAACGGTAGAAAATTCATTTAAATATATTAGATAACGCTTAATAAAGTTGTAGACATAGAAAATTTAACGATAATAATAGTCGTTGAATAATCCAAACAAATACGTGGCTCGTGAGTCAACAAAATTGGAAAACCGTCAGAAATGACACATGGCAACGTGGGAATGGTCGGCCGACAACAAAACCTAAAATCCCGATTGAAACAAATTATCAAGTGTCGATTGATTATCAGATATCAATTAAATTAAATTAATCGGACATCTCCAAAATAATTGGTAATAGTTCGCCAGCGGTCAGGCAAGCTAGATAGCTTGACTTCGTGAGGCGAAATGGACTTCGCGAGGTGAGTTAGACTTCGCGAGGCGAACCGGACTCCGCGAGGCGAACCGGACTCCGCGAGGCGAACCGGACTCCGCGAGGCGAACCAGACTTCGCGAGGCAAAGTAGACTTCGCCAGGTGAACAAGACTTCGCCAGGCGAACAAGACTTCACCAGGCAAAACAGACTTCGCGAAGCAAACTTGACTTCGCCAGGCGAAATAGACTTCGCGGGGCGAACTGGACTTCGCGTAGAAGTAAACAGAGGCGAGGCGAGATGGCTCCGCGCGCGTAGATTTACATGAAGGGGAGGCGAGATGGCTCCGCACGCGTAGGTTTACGTGAAGGCGAGGTGAGTTGACTCCGCGAGCGTAGATTGACATAAAGGCGAGACGAAATGGCCCCGAGTAGGGAAACTCGCGAAGTAGCTAGACGACAAAGTTCGCATGCATGCGGGGTAAGTCATCCGCGAAGTGGGATTAAAATCACCGCTTGCTTGGAAATCAAGCTTCCTCGCGGGATACCTTCCATATTCGCGAGATAGCTCGCCCCTTACTAAGGATTTTGCTCAAAACAGGACATTCAATCCAAAGCGATCTGGGCATATCTAAATCTCAAGATTTGATTGATTTGATTATGTTGAAATCGGCAAGTAAATCAATCAGTCAAGATTCATTGATTCGATTAAGGAAATATCATTGATTCAGTATCTTCATTACTTGCCAAAAGCGAAGGCATGTTAACACTATAAATACCCCCTCTCATACCAAGGGGAAAGGGGGGCAGAAACAAAAGGAGCGGACTAGAGAGAGAGAGAGAAAAATCCCTCAAGAGCTCAGAAGTCTCCCTGAAATCCTTGAAGAACTATCAAGCTCCCCAAATAGCCAGTTCTTCACTAAACCCTTGAAGAACCATCAAGCTGCCAAATAGCCGGTTCTTCATCAACCTCAAACCTAGAAGTTGTCAAATCCTGAAGAATCATCAAGCTTCCAAATAGCCGATTCTTCATCAACCTCAAGTCTAGAAGTTGTCAAACTCCGAACAGTCATCAAGCTGCCAAATAGCCAACATCTTCACCAAATCTAAATCTCAAATACCCGTTACGTGATCAACCCGCGTAACCCTCAAGAACAAGTGCTTGTCACCCTTGAGTTAAACCTAAATTCGGAGATAGAATCAGAGGAGTTCACAAAGATTGTAACCCGCATTCGCATTTGATTAAATTAAATTATTCTTGGTACACATGTTGTTTTGTTATTTGTAGCAGATATTTTCGTGTTTACAAAAGTTATCTTGTTTAGAAGTTTCTGAAAAAATTGTAACATCTCCTGAGTAATCTTGTTTTAAATCTTCTGCGAGCAAAATTAACATACATACATCTCCTTATATATGTGCGTTTTTTTCCTTATATATATGTGTTTTTTTTTTTATTAACAAAAATTTCTCACACCATCGAGTTTTATTGATTTTTTTTTCGTGTGTTGCTATTAGCCTATGTGACATTTTCATCCTGGTTCCGCCACTGGACATATGCAAAGTTAGGATTAGTATTACACAAACTCGACGTTCAGCTTAAGGCCTAGACATGACCGAGTTTTCTAAGATTATTCATCTCAATTCAGACTTCAAGTAGCTTGTGGTTTCTCTTATCTCATCAAGAGTACCAACTAATTAAGTTCTCATCATCGACATAGATAACTATAATTGCAAATCCGTAACTTTATTCCTTTATGAGTACGCATGAGCATAGTTTATCATTTTGTATCCCTTCCTAACCAAGTAGCTAGTCACTTCCAGAAAAGTTAGTGTTTCAATTCTGATTGCAAACGCACTCTGTGGTTTAGAGTTACTTAAGTTGAGTAGTGGAAGGACATCTTTCATAAATATCTCTTTATCAAGATTCCCAAAGAGATATGTAATAACCACATCTATGAGTTGCATTTCAATTGAGAAAATATGTCTCCTTGTAGTCAATCTAGAGCTTTGTGAGAAACCTTAGTGCCACAAGACGAGCCTTGTACGTCAGGACTTCATTCTTCTCATTAGACTTTTGGACAAAAACTTATTTATGTCCTACAAGCTTTACACCAAGTAAGATACGTTAGCACTACCGAACCAAGCACATGTCTCTTTGCTAGAGAATCTAGGTGAGGGCAAATCTTCTTAAATCAAATTTAGAGAGGATTAGTCCCTTCAAGGAAATCCGAGTGAGAATCGAAGTGTAATCCAGGTGAGTATATATATTCCCTAAAGTGAATTTGGGTGAGGAATATATTCGTTCGAGGGAAATTTGAGTGAAATATGCGTACTGTAACGTTTTATAAAATAGTTTTTTAAAAACCATTTTGTGAAACAAAAACGGAAGATCAGACTTGGTGTTTTTGAAATCTAAAATATACATAAAATGCATTCGGTATATTTTTTTTGTAAAAATTGTTTTAGGTGATGAAAGTTTAGACCAAATACACAAAGTGACAAAAAGCTTGACTCTTTCCCTAAACCACATCTGTCAATCTTACTCCCACGTTCCCTATGTAAAACACCTCCAGGTGTATTCTCTCACACATCTATCAAAACCGGTGCATAATAACAACCTGAGATCATATTCGGGTTTTCTATGTAAATTGGCAGAAATTTTTCTCGATGAGGATTGGCAGAAGTTGTTGCTTGCTTTTCACTTAATCTAATTAAGCGATGATGGTTCCATCGTCTCCAATGATCGATTGGATCCACAACTCGTATGAGAATAGAAAAGCAATGGCAAAATGGAGGAAACTTGCAGATGCTCCTTTCTTCTTCTCTTTCTTTGTTTTATATTCTAGTGAATTTCACATGTATACCTGCGACTATATGGAGAAAACGAGATCAACTATGATAAATTGTTAGGAAGAGAGGATCATTGATTGAGAAAAAAAATCTGAAATCTGGGCATGGACGATGAGCTCGAGTTAGTTCCTGGGCATATATGTTGACGCCTTTCACTGGGCATGTCGACTTTCTTTTCTGGTTCGGAATCGTTGTTCTCTGGAAAGTGGAAAACAAGGAAAACGAGCAAAAGCCGTTTTCAATATTTGTATGGAACCTCCGAGTTATATCTCAAAAATTGTTTCCCGTGTTCTCGAGATATTAGGCGCCGAACGCGTATCAAATCGTTTTCTGTTTTCATAATATAGAAAACTGTTTTGTAATCACGTACCGAGCACGCCCTAAATTTCTTCAAAACAAATTTGGGTGAGTATTCCCTTTGAGGGAATACCAAGTGAGGAGTGGAATCTCAAATGAGGACAAACCTCAAACCGAATATGGTAAGAGCGTCCATCAAGCGCTGCCTTGAGCCAATCCAACATCCAACATCCAACGCTTGCCACTGTTTCAAGGCTTGCCACTATTTCTGTCTAGAATGGTGGAACATCATCAGAAACTCTATTCTGTATATCTCTGCTTGCTTTCCAGTTCCTTTCAGCTTAGGATTGAAGAGACAACTTTCTGCTTCTGCTTAGCTTCATTGAAAAACTGATAAGAACTTCACAAATTCACAGAAATTTACACTGGGGAGATTGCTGTTTCAGTCTATTTGATTTTAGAAAATGTTTGTTTCAGAATTCTATTTAATTCTCGCAAATATCATCAACAGCAACAGTTCTACATAGAGGATTAAACTTTTGTCCTCAAATATGGCCCTTGCCTTTTGGTGTGACAAATTTGCTCTTCCATTAAGCAGTAAAGAACAGTGATACCATGGTACATGATTTAGTGGAATCTTACGCATTACTCCTATAAGTACACTTCTTAATCTCTACCATGTCGATCGGTAGATCATCTGTAGGAAAATCACAACCACCAGGTTTATCAGTTCCTTGATCAGGCAGCAGACCACAGGGCGTTGGCGTCACACCGCTTGTGATCCCCTGAATATCAGTACATGTCCATGGCTGCTTCTTTGCCTTCTTTGCCAATCCAATGGTCACATTGGACATGCAAATCCCGGTAAATGGATGGTCGGCAATGCCTTCCAGCCTTGCAGCCATGGTTACATTTTCAGCCACCACATCTCTGTAGTTGATCCCAGTGATCTCAGGAAAGGCATTTTTGTCATAGTTACCATCAGCATGTGATCCATAGTTACCAGTCATCCAGAATGCCCACTTCATTGTGTGCAGTGTCATTCTCCTCACATATATGTCTTTCACATATGCTCCTCTCCCTGCAGCTGTCTTGATCCTGACGGCTGATTCCGTATTGATGGCCACGATGTCCTCGGCTCTGACGTCTTGGATCCCGCCTGACATTTCGCTGCCCAATGCGATTGTTGCACTATAAGGTGAGATGCATGTGAGCCGTCTGATCACAAGTTGTTTTGTAGGCATACCAAATGATATGCCATACTCATCCCAGCCACTCTTAACAGCTACACAGTCATCCCCAGAGACTATGTAACAGTCTTCAATTTTAGTATTTGTGCAAGAATCTGCATTTAGAATACATAACATGTTAAGTAGGTTTCCATAATCCCTAGTTGGACCAATGTAGATTTTAGCTCAATGTCTCAATGTAACTAAAGATCACGTCAAACCTGGATTGATCCCATCAGTGTTTGGAGATGAAATTGGAGCAATGATAGTAATCCCTTGCACAATAATGTTACTGAAACATCACAATTGGAGCTACGATGATCAGTAAATGTGGTACGAATAATTTTATTTTTCGTGTTTCAAATGTGAAAGCGTGTAGAATACCTGCTATACACCGGATGAACATTCCATGAAGGAGAATTTAGAAGGGTGAGATTTGAGATCTGAATATCACTAGAGAACATGATCTCAATCAGGTAAGGGCGGGTATACTTTAGCTTCTTCTTGTGGAACTGTTGCCACCAGAATTCACCTTGACCATCAATTGTGCCATTTTCTCCTGAAATTGATAACATCAAATGGTCCCAATGAGTTAAGTCATTCTATTATATTCAAGCTACATAACCAGTTTGGACTTGGCAGGTAAAATCTAGTTGAATTGAACCTATTAAGAAAATTATAAGTGATCTGATTATAGAAAAACTAAGTAGGTACCTGTAACAATGACATCAGTGAGATTTGTTCCAAATATGAGACTGGAGTACCTTCCAGCTGCTGCATCTCTTCCTCTACCATAAGATGGAAGGGCATTCAGCACAGGCCACTCATTCAAGTCCTGAAACCCAAGCAAAGAACATAGTAAACATAATCGTATCAAAATTATATATGAACGTTAACATTCTGTCACATCATTTTGGATTTAAGAACTGATTTTCATGATGATTAATTCATTCTCACACCTTGATCCTACTGATACACATAACCCCTTTATCACGGAGTTTAAAGCAAATTAAGCAGCATAAATGGCATGCATGTTTGAGTATCAATAATTAAGAAAATGAAGAAGTAAAAAGAGACCTGAGAAGCAAGAAGAACAGCATCCTTGTGAAGATAAAGAGTGAAATGGCTGGTGAGGCTGAAACTTCCTGTCAGCCATTTCCCAGCTGGAACAAAAAGCTGAGCACCTCCATCTGTTGCATACTGGCTCAGCTTACTGATTGCAGTCTGAAAAGCCTTTGTATTTGATGTCTTTCCATCTCCAACTCCTCCAAACTCAGTCAGTGAGGCACTGTTAGCTCTGCAATTCATAGCTGAGTACTCAAAAGACTCAAATTTTTTAGGGGCCTTAGGCTTGGCCTTGGTTACTCCTCTACTATCTCCACCTCTTAGTATTAAGGCCACGACAACAACTATGAACACTGATTTCATCACCTGAAAAAAAAAAAAAAAAAAAAAAAAAATAAGGCTGGTCATTAGCACTTGTTTGGTGAGAAAATGCAGAAGGAACAAGAGAGAAAGAGAATGTGAGGTTTTACTTGAGTTTCAATGGGATTTCTTCTCAACAATCCCATTGTGGAAAGAGAGCTTGGAGTTTGTTTATGGTGTTACAGAGAGGAAGAGAGTGTTTATATAAGAAAAGTTTAGCTGGGAATAGTGTCGCATGATTAATATGATATTGGGTTTGTTGTCATTCTCATAAGGAATTAAAGAAATGAAATTTCAGTTGCTTTTTAAGCAAGTGTGTAATTTATTGTCAGGAAAGAAATGTTTGTTCTGTTTTCTACTTGTCATATATACTCAACTCCAAACATGCCAGAATGACAGGGATACCATAATAAAGAGCTACGGTTATAACAGTCTCTTTTTACATATAGGTAGAGAATTGAAATGGCCCCTTTATTAAGTTAACTTCCTGCATGAAACATCTATTTGCATTTTCTTTCAAAAATTGATTCGGTGATCACAAGCAAACCAATCTTTCATATACTGTTATATGTATTCTTTTTCTTGACCAAGTTCTAACAGCAATCTTGTAAATTAGTTACATTATAGTGCGGACGAAAAAACTGAATATACTGAACGAAAACTGAGACATTTACCATCACATACATAACGACCAAAATATAAGTATTTTATATGGGATGCAACTATTTACCTTGTTCACAGATTCTGTTGGTAGGGAATTTATCATCTTAACCATGAACTAAGACTCATAAAGCAATGAGCTCGAGTTGCATATTCGTACCATCGATCTTGCGACGATAAAATGTGAACTCGAAATTATTATTAGGCAGATACTTAATCAATAACTCAACTATATATCACTGGCATAAGATCCCTAGTAAACGAAGATAGTTGAAAATTAAAGTTCCTAATCTGTGACGTCTCTCTTATCCAGATGTTCTAGCTTGCACTTCTTTTCTCAATTCTCTTCTCAATTTGGAGTTAGATACTTGGACGATATTATTTGCTTTTCAAGGAGGGTGAGGGATATGCAAAGTTTGAGGTGAATAGGTACTGTTGAGCTGTAATCATGACAATATATATGGATCATCCACCCTAGTTGATTTCTCATATCCAATTTGATTAATAGTAGTAACTAAACTTAAAATTCCACCCAAAAGAAGAACCACTTGACAAAAATTTGCATGATCTTCAAAGTGGCCTTACTGTTCCAAATGCACTGTGCCATTCATAGCCATTAATGGCACTTGATCTAGAGCCAAATGAGGATTCTAATTCCACTGAAATTCCATATTGATAATGATAATGACTAGAGGATTGAAATAATGAAACCAAAGCTTATCCTAGCCTTTTCACTACTTGACTCTTGACTCTTGTTTTGTGCTTTAACTCGAAAAACACATTAATATTCTCCAAAATTTGAGAGTCGATCCCTAGCTCTTATACAAAAGATCAAATATGCTAGCTAGCACAGTAGTACTTGCTTGAGTTAAAATAGTGAACTCCATTAGTGATCTATGTGATCACCCACGTTTGAGGACTGAGATCATCTCACCATTGTTGCCGTCCCTTCCACTATTAAAACCATGCATATAGTTCTAGTTCTGAGGAAAGCCATACATAACATTTAAATCCATACAATCTAGTACAAATTTAGTGTATTCTGAGAAAAAATTTACAGTTTTAGTTCAATTAGCTCCCCTTTTCTGTGACTTAGAGGATTTTCTTTTCCTTATCCAAGTAACATTTAGAATTAGAATGGAAAAACAAAGATTGTAGCTAACTAATTAAAGAGCTAGAAATGGGAAGGGTATCTCACCCATGACTCCTAGCTAGAGCAACTCATGAGCTTGTGACTTCTATGGGGGGAGGGAATAGGGGGATCTTTGCCTCTTTGTGAAGCTTATTTGGACTATTTGCCGTTGGAAAGTAGCTGATGGGTTCCCACACTCTCCGATCACTTTCTTGAAGTTTGCTAAAATCATATTCTGATATTCATATCACATCCAATTCAATCTCGTGAACTCTTCAAATGTAAAGCATTGCCTTGCCGACTACGACCCACTTCTCCGTTCACGGGTCGATCACAAACTGCTGGCCCTCATCATCTTAACCCTAATATATGGCCTAATGGTAATATAATCAGTAAACTTATCATGAATTCATGATTAGGCCTTAGATCTCTTCTAAATAAAATACAGTTGAATGGTGCAGATCTTTTGTTGTTATTTAGCAGCAGCAGAACAATATATCCAACACAGGATCTATCTCTCTAACGTGTGTATATTAAAAATGGTTTTAGAATTTGGAATTGTTGAAATATATTCAGAAGTTTGTGATGACTCGTTAGGTCGAGTAAACAGATGCAGTAATTAGGAACATTCTCAATTGTTCTAACTAAGAAGGGCAATTTTGGATCAATCTATCAGTTTACTACAGGAAGTGTTTTGGATGATCAATTTGTCGGAAATGAAAAGGGAGAACTCTATCCAAAAAATAAAAAAATAAAAAAATAAATTGAAAAGGGACAATGGAAAGGAGACAACCCGTGAAGGTAGAGTTTCTTGAACGTATGTGATGAGTTTGGCTTCTAGCTAGCTTGCAGTGAAAAACAGAATAAGGTAATTAGGGTTTAGTTGGAACTGATAAAACTACAAAGAGTTCTACATATTCTAACAGCAGAAGATGCCCGAGGCTCAAAACCCTCACAAGATTAAGTTATTCACTCACGAGAGAAGTCTCTTTGCACAAGACAAAACAAAACGTCCAAAGCAGTACTGCAGTATTCCTTAGTGGAGTTTTTGTACGTGGTTGAGAATGAAACCAAGAACACTTTCTCTCTTCACGCCCTAAAAGTGCAAGTCACACATGACATGAGCTATGTTGTGCGGAAGTTGGGTGATGTTAACAGAAAGAAAGGCCAAATCTACGATTGGGAGCTAGCTAGTGAAAGCCACCGACGTCGCTGCTCGATCAAATTGTTGTTAAACCATCAAGTGCTAAGCATTTTCTCATCTAATTAATGCGATTCTTTTTCTATAAGGTTAAATATTGTATAGTGTATAGACCATATAGTTTGAAGTCGACATCTGTTTATTCGTGGCCGTTAAAGACGTCATTGCAATTTTTAATGGTCATGTCAGCAGTCTAACTGAGAAAATTGACGGAATGACAATTTAGAAGGAAAATTATGACTTTAAGACCATTCAGATTAAAATGAAAACATAAGGACTGAACATGTGTCAACTTCAAACTGTAGGAACTAAACAAATTTCAATTCTTTTCTATATGTTGGTCGGAACAAATGCTTCTGAAAATGGATGAGACGCTTTCAAATCTTATGACGTACTTCTATACGTAATATTATACGTAATGCATGGATTCAGTTCATCTCTGTTTAAAAATTGTATTTTCTGGTTCAAGCTAATATCATAACACACTTGATCTTTTAAGTTCCTTGGGGTAAATAGCCAACAAAATTAATAAAAGTTTCTTAGGGTGGACGAGATCTACAGCCTTCTGTGGTGGAGACAATATAATTCGTATCCAATGGACCACTACAATCCCACGGTTAGAAATCGAGGTGATCGATAAGTGATAACTATATATAAGCCACTATTGCAGCTTTTGTAGAAAAATACCAATTTTATGGGTGTTTCTTTACTAATAGTTTTATGGTGTTAGTGTGCAAAACTAGTGGAGCACCGACCAGACTTGGTGCTTGATCGAAATTATAGTTTGCCGTCCATGTTCTCCAATATATGCATCCAAACCAGTTGCCAAGCAAGTAAAGCTTTTGGCATGGTCACATAAACGAATCAAGAGATTCTTTTTAGTAGTTGCAGTAGAGCTTCTCATTTTGTCATTGTCGGTTAGATTCTTCTGCAACTATTTTCCAAATTAACCTGTATATACATGAGAATAAGATAGGTTTCATTTGAAGGTGACCGACCATATACACCCTATGTAATCAAAAATAAGATAGACAGTATATGTATAAACTAAAATTATCTATAATCGTCTCATTAAAATAGCTCTTAAAAATGGAGTACGTGAGTATTCTCACATCTACTAAAACCTAAACTTGATCATCCCATCCATATACGAGTCACCTCTTTTTTTTTCTTTTCTTTTTTTTTTCTCTTCCTCATTTCGGATCGGAAAATTAAAGAATCGAACGGCCCTATTGTTTCGATAGAGAGAAGAACCTTACCTAGCTTTTCAGGAAATTTCCAAACGAACAATCTCAACAAAATCTTCTGTGCTAGTAAATATTGCAGGGTACTAAATTTATCTTACTCAGGTTAATTATTAGTAATGTCATTAACTCTTGGCAAGTAAAATCATTGTCACTCCTTCCTCAAACGAAAATGTACTATTCAAGCTAACCCAACAAGACAGAACCCAATGTTAATTTGCTTGGTTAGTATAATTGTATAAATGGAAGTTCTGGGCCTGCAAAATGTACAATTTAGCCCAATTCCAGTTTGAATGAGTCCAGATTGTCCCAAAATTGGGCTCTGAGAAACCAGAGCCCGACCTGCATGGATGCAATGAGTCAATGATCAAATACGGCGGCCGTCTTGCTAATCCCTTAATTTCACACCACGCGCAACTAATGTTGTATTAACCCTAAACAATACTTACTTTCTCAAAAAGCAAAAAGTCGATCAAATCAATTAGAAATACTTACTTTTGCCGGAGTGTCTTGTGTGCACGGCCGTGGATGTACACGGTCATGTGTAGTGCACGTGATGGAAAGAAGGCGTTGAATATGAGGAAGACGTTAGTCAAGTCACGTTAACCACTTGGAATATTAAAAAAACAAAAAAAGCAAACGCAGTAAAACAATGATTTACAGTGACTAAAGTAAAAAGAAAAAAAGAAAATAGCATCACTCCTCATCTTGCTTACTGGGTGGTCTATTACTCAAGCAATTGATTGACATCGAGGTCCTCTTGGCGTTAGATTTAATCCGAAATTTGGGATAAATAAAAATTTTCGAATTTGCAGCCGATTGAAGAATTCATCGTGTTGGTAACTACCATCTCGTTAGTGAAGGCAACGATAAGTTTGTATATATTGGTTGAATTAAAGCTTTGTTGTGTTAATTTATCCTCTTTCTCGAGTTGAGAATGTTGGAGTATTATGCTGCAATAGTAATGATTAGTATATAGATTGGCATGTTCATCTCAATTCCCTTGAATTTTATTCAGCTTAACATTGTGAGATATGAGTATATTGAATGTGAAGGAAGGATATTGTTTTAAGAGTATTTTGAATATTTGCATCAATGTTTTGAGTCAATTCCATTTTCGGGTCTATCAGTGTCTCTCGATTTCCAAGATAATGCATTCTGCATATAACAAGCCTCGCACCTCTCAAACTCTTCTTGCGGCATCCTGTTTACCGTCATCTCTAGCAGGAATACTCCAAACCTGTACATTTCTAAAACTCAAAGTTTAGATGTTCAGATTATAATGTAGGTAAAATCCAACAGATAGATATGATGTAGTCTCTTAATAGTGAGTTAGTGCATTACTTCTACATCCATAGGCGGACGCAGGTTATGCCTAGTGAGGGCAATTGCCCCCACATAATGTCTTAATATTGCTCTTTGAAAAAGAAAAATCGCTTCTTCCATTCTTCAGTTACCCTGCTAAACAGATAACGTTTAAGTGAAGGTATATTTGTATTTTCTTAACCTGGTAGCATTATAAACTAAATTATTTTCAAAATACCTAATAGCAAAATGTTGTCCAAATACATTTTCCAGTTTTATAGTGCAACCATCAAGTAGTTTACCATATGTGAGTTTGAATTATCACTTATTTGTGTGTAACAGAAATGATTTTATTGAATTACAGGTTTGATATTATGCGACGTTTTTTAAATGCCTTAAATGTATTACTTGTAGTAGTGATTAGATAGTCATTTCTTGTCTGGGGCTATAGTAATGCACGGAATACCTCTTCTTTTATTTAACAGATGTCTAATTCTGGCACAGGAAAATGGTGTCACTTGAGCTAAAGGTTAAACGTAGAAGGCTGATGTCGGATAATCTGGTACATGTGCTACCTAAAGTTGATATTCGATATTTGTACTGCAGTATGTTTTTATATGATTCGTGGATGAGTTAACTTAAAACTGATTTTGTGCAGGTTAAATTTGGCAATTCATTCCCTATTAGTGAGTTTGAAGTCAATGTTAATGGAAATGGTAAAACTTCTCATAAAGTGACAGAACAAGGTAGGCTGAGCATAAGAACTGTCTGCGATCTGAAACAGTTGTTGCATTGACAAGCAAGTGGTCAAGGAGTCTGATCGAGAAGATTATTGGAATGCGGGAATTTAATGGTTCTAGTGTAAAGGTGACAAAAATATGTTCTGACGGTACGAAAAAGGGGTCTGCCGATGAATCCGATAATGTTAGTACAAGTTTGCATTCACCTATCTCCGAGGATATTAAGCCGATGTCTAAAATTTGTGGTGTGAAGTCTGATGTTCCAAGGATCTCTTCAATGTTGGATTGTTTGGAGTCCAACTTATGCATATTGAGAAACAAAATATGTGAAGTTGAACAATTGGCTGTAAAATCCATGAGGGTAGACACCATTGATCACGGAGCCTTTAATTCTAAGGAGATAGATGCCCATGATTGTGGAGGCTTGAGAACAAATTATGCTTTCAGTAATCAACTTCGAAGACCTCCTCATAAACAATAAATCCCCATAAGCAAATGTAACAGTACTGAAAACCAAAAATCAATAAGAATACAACTTGGGTTAACGCAGAAGTAAAGAATGAGAGACAATCAAAGTCATAATCAGAATTGGGTACTCACATTTCCGGTGATTGCCACTCCTCCTCCTAATCCAGAATGAATTAAAACAAACAAGGGAGACGCCTTTCTGTTTGCAGTTCTAATTTGAGGTTTGAGAATGAGAGCCATGACATCGGGGACGTGCAGCTTTGGCCTTATATACTCACCCAAATGCATAACTGTCTCTCCTACATATTGCAATATCCCGCCGATTATTCAAAAAAATTAAAAAGATATCTCCCCGATCGGCCGATGACAACCCTAAACTCGGTGAGCCGTTGTGTTGGGACCCCATTTGTTAGAATTTTTTAAATCTTTTGATTTAGAAGAAAGCAAATAAAAATACGAATAAATAAAATAATCATAAACATTTGATTATCGGAACCTCTCTCTATATCCCTATCAATTTATTTATTTATTTAAAAAAAAATAATACATAACTAATGAACACTATATACATAAGTGATGTTTAAACCTCTCCTTATATATCTATCAATCTATCGTAATACAACGCATGTAACATCGCTTTCTTTAAACTCATTTTGGCAATTAGTTGTCACCGAACTCTAGTTGGCTTGAGCTTTATCAACTCATGCGAAAACATTGGGGTGACTAAATGTTCATGATTCAGCTACTCTTACAAAAGTACATTCTTATGTACGGTTGAAAAAATATTTAAATTGACCAAGTGGATCAAAGTCGAACATAGACGTTTTTGGTTGAACTTTAAACCCAAGGCCTAATATAATGTATTTCTCATATCCAACTGTCAATATTATGAGTCGTTGTTCCGTTGACAGCCTTACTCTTTGATTTGTGTAATAAGCTAAGAAAAAAAATGACATATCGCCTTATAGAAACGATCGAGGAGATCAAATCGCATAAATAAACCAAATTGACAGAGGGGATTAGAGTCGAAACATAAATTACTGGAATAGAACCTCAAAATATTTCTTTAATTTTATCGAGATCAAACAGTTTGCTCAAGAGCTTCAAAGGCGTAAAAATTAATTCATGTCGGGGAATCTTGTCAGAACGCTTCCTCCCTTTTGGTCACAAAGAATAGATTAAGGTTTAACTCTAATCAGCTTCGGCTGGATACTACTGCATATGAAGGATTCTATATCTAGGTTCTTACCAACCTGACCATATTGTGATGGTTAAACCTCAAAAAAATGTAACTCTCCAACAAAGTTATTTTCATACTCATTCAGTGGTTTAATCATACACTCAGTGTTGCTTTCATAACTTGCATAATGTACCTAACTGAAACAAACAGTTGTTGAAGCGTTCATGTTTGTCTACTAATTGACGAGGTTCAAAGGGAAACTATAAAACATACAAAATTTGGAGTGTCTTATCTCTACTACTAAAAAGCGAGGCACCAAACCTTCACCAAAATGTGTTTTGCCTAAAATAACCCTTAAAGTAAACACATAATCTTTATTACTTACTAGAGTAAATAAATAAATTAATTAATATATAGTTAACAAGATAATTATCAGATTTAATCACGTGTTGCAAAAACAGATGGTCTTAAAGGCTAGTAAATGTAAATGTGATTTACCAAAGATAAACTTGCACGGTTCATGATTGATAAATTTGGATAGTCCATTTATTTGATCTAGTTGGAATATTTAACGATCACTAATTTGGTTAAAAATTTATAGGTAATCTACTTACAGAGGCCTAAAAACTGAATGGTTGAGATACCAAAATGTTATCGAAAGTAGGTGTCATAGACCATTAACATGTCGTCGACTAATCCTCAATTTAATGATCTTTCTCGAAGAGCTGTCCTATCATACTAATGTACATGTTCCCCTAACAAAATAATTGGAATACAGTCAATATTGACTTATTTGGTACAAGATATGAAAACAATGCAACTGCAACCATCTCTACAATTTATTATGAGGGCAAGATGGGGGTGGATGAAAGATAAGCAAGAGATCTAGCTGAAGATTATGCAAAAAGAACAAATAGCAATCACTAACGAACTGTTCTGACGTTGAGTTTGGTTACAAAGACAGTCTTAATAAGACATATTACATTTCAAATCTAACTGAACAGTCTTTCAATAGCACTTCAGAGCTGTTCAGCTTGTCTGCTGATGAGGTTAGCTGTTTTGGCTCATTGCAGAAGATACAGTGATCTATAGCAAGAAAGATCCAGATACGGTGTGAATATCAGAACCAATAAGATAGATATTGAGAACGAATAACAGAAATTGGCCGAAGAATCGATCTGGGCACAAAAGAAATTACTTGAAAGCTTTCACTGTCCCCGTCACATGTATCAACCTATAATCAGTTTAAAATAGAGAAAGATTAGTAAATTAAAACCAACACTCCAAGATTCTAAGTTTAAGATTCATAAATTAAGTTCAGTGTACCAACAAAGTACTATAAGGACAACTGAACGAAAATAAGAAAGAAGTGTAAATGAGTAAGGACTTTAACAAAAAAATAATAATAATAAATTAACAGCCTGCGCATCAAACTAAGCAACTGAATAAAATGGTGTTGTACCTCCTGCCTCTAAACTTCAATGAATAGCAAAAGAAACATTAAGAAAAGAATAACAATGAAACCTTTACCCGAGAAATAACCAAAATGTATGAATCATATGCAATATTGGACACATTTAAGACTGAAAGCATTTTGCTGTTTTTTTGCCCAGTCACTCAGTACTCACAGTCATGTTGACTGTACTATGAATTAGCAAGACAACAACCTCTCTCACCTTGCCTTGTAACTCCCCTACTCAAGACAGCATAATAAGGGATAGGAAAACTTTTGAAATACTCTCATGTATATCTCACCTCTCATTTGTACCTTTCTTGTGTACTCAGCATAAGATTGCAGATTTTCAAAGGACTAACAGAGATGTTTTGTAACTTGCACGAATCATTTGCTATGTCTTCTCACAAAGATTTACAGTATCATATGAAGGGGTACATTTTTTGTTTGTCCACAGAGTAAGGAATCAAAGGAAACATGCATTACATGGTTAACACTGCATATATAGTAACAGATACACTTTGCATCTTTGGTGTACTGTTGGAGAGTTTGCGGTAACATATTGTAGACATATAAAATTTAACGATAATAATAGTCGTTGAATAATCCAAGTAAATACATGGCTTGCGAGTCAACAACATTGGAAAGCCGTCTGAAATAACACGTGGCAACGTGGAAATGGTCAGCCGACAACAAAACCTTAAATCCTGATTGAAATTAATTATCAAGTGTCGATTGATGATCAGATATCAATTAATCGGACATCCCCAAAAATAATTGGTGATGGTTCGCCAGCGGTCAGGCGAGCTAGAGAGTAGACTTCGCGAGGCGAACTGAACTTCGTGAGGCAAAAAGACTTTGCCAGGCGAACAAGACTTCGTGAGGTGAAATAGACTTCGCGAGGCGAACTAGACTTCGCGAGGCGAACTAGACTTTGCAAAGCGAACTAGACTTCGCGAGACAAACAAGACTCCACCATGCGAACTAGACTTCGCGAGGCGAAATAGATTTCACGAGGCGAAATAGACTTCGCGAGGCGAACAAGACTCCACCAGGCGAACTATACTTCGCGAGGCGAACAAGACTCCGCCAGGCGAACTAGACTTTGCTAGGCGAACAAGACTTTACAAAGCGAACTAGAATTCGCGAGGCGAACTAGACTTCGCTTCGCGTATACTTAAACAGTGGCGAGGCGAAATGACTCCGAGCGCATGTCTATGAAGGCGAGGTAGAATGACTCAGCGCGCATGTCTATGAAGGCGAGGTGGAATGACTCCGCGCGCATGAAGGCGAGGTGGAATGACTCCGCGTGCGTAGGTTCACGTGAAGGCGAGGCAAGATGGCTCCGCGCGCGTAGATTGATATAAAGGCAAGGCGAGATGGCCCCGCGTAGGGAACCTCGCGAAGTAGCAGAGTTCGCATGCATGCGGGGATGTACGTTCGCGAAGTGAAATCAGAAATCGCCGCTTGCTTGGAAATCAAGCTTCCTCGCGAGATACCTTCCATATCCGCGAGATAGCTCGCCCCTTACCAAGAATCTTGATCAAAACAGGATATTCAATCCAAAGCGATCTGGGCATATCTAAATCTTAAGATTTGATTGATTTGATTATATTGAAATCGGCAAGTAAATCAATCAGTCAAGATTCATTAATTCGATTAAGGAAATATTATTGATTCAGAATCTTCATTACATGCCTTAATTGGAGGCATGCAAACACTATAAATACCCCCTCTCATACCAAGAGGAAGGAGCATAAAGGAAGGCAGCGAACTAGAGAGAGAGAAATCCCTCCGCGAGTTCAAAAGTCTCCCCTAAACCCTTGAAGAACTATCAAGCTCCCCAGATAGCCAGTTCTTCACTAGATCCTTGAAGAACTATCAAGCTCCCTAAATAGCCAATTCTTCACTAAACCCAAATCCAAATCCCAAATACTTGTTACGTGATCAATCCGCGTAACCCTCAAGAACAAGTGCTTGGCACCCTTGAGTTAGACCTAGATTCGGAGATAGAATCAGAGGAATTCACAAAGATTGTAACATGCATTCGCATTGATTAAATTAAATTATTCTTTGTACACGTGTCTTTCTGTTATTTGTTGCAGATATTTTCGTGTTTACACATATATCTCTCTCACAATTATTGCTATAATACATAACTGATACTTAAATGTAAATTAAGGTGAAAGTGGAATAAAACTGGTGCCTGATCAACGTTGGTGTTTCATTCTAACACTATAGGTTATAGAGGACTAGTTCTGGTCCTGTTTAGCTAACATGGTCATATCAGCATTCAGCTTGGATCATCTGTAATATTCTGTAACTAAGGATATATTGTAATTCAGTTGTAAGAACAAGCCGATACTAATATGAAGTTTCTTGTTCGTGAGCACTAGTATAATTGGTAAGAGTACGTGCCTCATTCGATCCCTGAGACTTCATATAATGCAGGTATATGAAGTTGAAACAACTAACTGAGGAAAACTTGAGCAGAAAACACTAATCTGGATTACTTTAGTTGCAAGATGTGATATTGAATTAGTCCAGAAGATGATTTTTCTTTTTCAGTTGATATTCACTTTGAGCATGACTCGTAATTTTTTCGGATTACTGAAAATGGCTCAGTACGTATACAGTAATTTCATATGTTTCTAGTTACTTGAGTAAGAGGTAGCTTCAGTGAGCAGATCCTACTTTAATTTGGCGCAAGAACATACATGAAAGGCCAAATACAATTCAACTGACGAAAATACAATTTATACAGAAAATAAAGATCATAGCATAAATAAACAGAAAGCAAAAACTTGAGATCAAGATTTCATGCCTTCATGATAGGAAATCAAATTTCAACATAAGATCTTCAAGTACCATTTTTTTTTTTGGGTGAGATATAGCAAAGTGAAGGCATTCACAGATATAGCAACCCCAATTCATACGAAGAAGTATACTTGAAATCTTAAACCCTAAACCATCACATTGTGAATGGATAAATCAAACACACGAATTCCATAAAGGAACCATACGATCTAGGCTCCAAAAAGAAAAATCTAAAATTTATCGCAATTCAAGTATGTTATTCCCAGACCTTAATTTACTAGCACACAGAACCCAGCAAACATTAATGAAACAGATATAAACTAACCAGAATCAAATTTCCAAGCAGCCTTGCTCGATTGATGCTGACATTTCGAGACGAAGTGATGCCAGTCAGAGAGATTGTGCGTGCACTCAACCGACCTGTTCCCCGTTCCGACCCGACTGGGTAGTCTGAACACAGCTTTGCCGACTCGTCCCGACTAAGAAGAGTCGTATCAAAATTATTGAAATTTTACCTGGAGAGTAGTTTACCCATTTTGCCGTTTTTTTTATCCACCCACTCAATGTCACGTTGACCGTTATAAAAAGTAAGCTTTAATCAATGGCTTATATTACTTCTTTCTCCAGCCCTTATATGGAGGGCTCCGATTTAGCCACGTGTCACAGGTATAGAAGATTTTCCGTACTTTTGCTTCAATTGTTTTTAATTGACACATGATACATATGGTAATTACGAACAAACATGAAACATGAAACATGCAATACTAATATGCTATTATTCTATCACGACGAAGTTACCAAGCACTGTCGCATCAGTTCGTCTTTATAAACTGGCCACAACAGTTTATTGCTCACTCAGCATTTCCCATTTTTCACTCTAATCAGATGGCTTCCTTCATCTCAGATCATCATTCCAGCGATCCAGAGATTCAGGTCCGAAAGAATAATCCATTCGTGACGACATTGACACTCAACAGGCCTCGGAAATTGAATGCCCTCTCGGTTTCCATGCTGTCACGGCTGTTGGAGCTGTTCTTCCGTTGCGACAACGATCCCCATGTCAAGTTGGTCATTCTCAAAGCTACAGGCAAGGCATTTTCACCGGGCGGCGACATTGCTTCTGTAGCTCAGCATCTCTACAGTGGCAATGTGAGAGCTGCTTGCAGAAGTTTCGCGACTGCATACAGCTTAATGTACTTGGTGGCAACAAAGACTAGACCCCAGGTTTCATTTCTCAATGGAATGACCATGGGGACCGGCGCAGGTGTTTCTATACACGGTAGCTTTCGTGTCGCGATGGAGAAGACGGTGTTTGCTATGCCGGAAGCAGCTATCGGAGGGTTTCCTGATGTTGGTTCCTCTTATTTCCTGTCTAGACTTCCTGGATTCTTTGGAGAGTATCTTGGTCTTACAGGTGCTAGACTGGATGGTCCTGAAATGCTTGCTTTGGGTCTAGCAACTCACTTTGTTCACTCATCTAAATTGGCATCACTAGAAGCAGCCCTAGTGAGAACACTCGGTGCTTTACCTAATACAAGCTCAAGTGATGACCTTGATTTTATTTCAGCAATTCTAGACGCATACTCGGAGCAGCCGGCTTTGAAAGCGAAGAGTGCTTGCCACCGTATGGATGTCATCGACAAGTGCTTTTCTCAATCAACTGTGGAAGAGATTTTAAGTAGCCTTGAGAAGGAGTATGCTACATCAACCAACACAAGTGATCATCATGAATGGTTATCTTCATCGATTCAATCAATGAAAAACGCATCGCCAATAAGTTTGAAGATTGCTTTGAGATCGATTCGAGGAGGAAGGAAGCTGCAAGGAGTCGGTGAGTGCATTGTTCGCGAATATAGGATTATTTGTCATGTTTTGCGTGGGGAAATCAGCAAGGATTTCATGGAGGGTTGCAGAGCTATACTGTTGGACAAGGATAAGAACCCAAAGTGGGAGCCTTCTAGATTAGAGCTTGTCACTGACCAGATGGTTAGCCACTACTTCTCTAGGTTGGATGATGACGAAGAATTAAAGCTCCCTCAAACATCAAAATTGTCTGTAACTCCCATTTCCAAGCTTTGATCGAGATCGAATAAGAAAATTATCTTATTAATTATAAGCATAAATCTATCGTCTAGGAGGATTAATTAAGTTCTTTCCAAATTAAGAAAGTTCTTAATAATCATCAAACCAGTGAAATTAGATTTTCAAAAGCAAGCAACAACTGTTATAAAGAAACAATAAAGATGAACCTGACCAACAAGATATGAAATGTTAAGGTCATATTGAAATGCATTATATGCAGAACGTGTACTTCCGGCGGCCGGACATGCTACCACTTCACGATTTTCGACGCAATGACATCGTCACACAAAGCTACAGACGCCGCCGTTGCGGAGATCAAAACATCACTGTAGCCCAGTACCCGGCCTCTACCCTCCTCCCCTTTGTTGTGTTTCATCTCATGGAAACAGCAACAAAATTCTTTCTTCTTTTTTTTTTTTTTTTTTTTTTTTTTTAAAGATTGAACACTTCAGACAAGAAAACATGGGATGGGGACGTGAATTCAATTGATTGTTAGGTACAGAATCAGAACAACTCAAGGCAAATTGGGAGAATACCTTACTGTATTCATTATTAACAGAGCAGGCATATATATAGCCTTGCAAAAAGTAACAGAAAGCCGAAAAACAACCCACGCAATGCACTATTCTAGTGCGTGGTACTTGGTTACAGGAATGATTCAAAGTCTATCCAATACCCTACAAACTAGGGATTATTAACAACAATTGAACTACTTAACCGAGACTAATTCAAACTCAAACATCCTCCCCTAAACTAATTGCCGTAAGCAATCAGTTTACAGTTGGAACCTTGCACACGCCCAGCAGCTCTCTTAGCTCCTCAAACACATCCAGCTTGAGAGGTTTGGTCATAACATCAGCCACTTGGTCTTTTGAATCACAGTGAACCAGCTTTACTTTCCCTTCCTTGGTAAGATCATGTAAGAAATGGAAACGAACATCAATATGCTTACTCCGACCATGTAAAACTGGATTCTTTGAAAGCTTGATTGTTGAACTATTATCACACCAAATAGTAATGCAGCTTCCAAGAGAATTGTGACCAAGTTTAGCTAAAACCCTCTTCATCCACATACCTTGAGTAGCACAAGACACAGCAGCTACGTACTCTGCTTCAGTGGTGGACAGAGTGACGATTGGCTGCTTCTTGGACGCCCATGCCACTGCTCCTCCACTCAAACAAAACACATAACCAGACGTACTCTTCCGGTCATTCACATCGCCAGCATAATCGCTATCCGTGTAGGCTTTCAACTCTGCATCACCTCTCCTTTTGTAGAAGATACCCAAATTCAATGTCTCTTTCACATAACGAAGAGTCCTCTTCACAACCTGGGAATGCATTTCAGTTGGGTTTGACATGTATCTACTAGCAAGTGACACTACATACATCAAATCGGGTCTTGTCACAGTGAGATACATTAGGCTGCCCACCATTTGCTTGAATGCAGTGGCATCAACTCTACTCCCCTCCTCATCTTTTGACAATTTAGATCCAGGAACAATTGGATTGCTCACACCATTACATTGTTACAAACCGAACCTTTCCAACACTTCCTTTGCAAACTTTTTCTGACTGATATATATACCTTCCGAGCACTGCAATACTTCTACACCAAGAAAGTATCTCATCTTGCCTAGATCAGTCATGTCGAACTCTTGTTTCATTGAGTTCTTAAAAGCAATGATCATGCTCTCACAATTCCCAGTGAAAATTAAATCATCCACATATAAACTCACTATTAAAATGTTACCTCTTTCGTCAGTCTTGATGAACAAAGTATGCTCAGATTCACACTTTTCAAAACCTTGCTTAATGAAGTAGGTTTCAATCCTGCTGAACCACGTCATCGGTGCTTGTTTGAGCCCGTACAAGGCCTTTCTAAGCTTGTACACCTTTGCTTCTTCTCCCTTCTTTACAAACCCTTGAGGTTGATCAACATAAACATCTTCAGTCAGCTCCCCATGTAGAAAGGCGCTTTTTACATCTAATTGATAAATGTTCCAGTCTTTGTGTGCTGCCAAAGCTATGATCACTCGGATGGTGTCCCACCTAGCAACAGGAGCATAAACCTCAAGGTAATCCACACCGAATTTTTGCGCATACCCCTTTGCAACCAAGCGAGCTTTGCATTTATCCACCTTCCCATGTTCATTGTATTTTGTCTTAAATATCCACTTGACTCCAATAGCCTTCACTCCTCTTGGCAAATCAGTAAGCTTCCATGTATCATTCTTCTCTATGGCTTGAATTTCAGAACTCATTGCATCACACCATTTTGAGTCCGCAACTGCTTCTTCAAAACTCACTGGGTCCTCATACGAGGAAAGTGCCACAAAACTAACAGCTTCTTCACCTTCTTCGTCTCCTTCTTCCCCACTCAAGCCTTCTCCTGGTGTGTAGTCTTCTAAGTATGGAGGTCTCCTTCTGCTTCTTTCTTCTCTTGGCTGAGTATTAAGAACACTCGAACCATCACTCTCATTTGAACCATCACTTCCATTGTTGTTGTCTTCTTCATTTACACCATCATCATGATCAAGCTCTTTGTTTTCTTCATTGTCATCTCCCCAATACAGTACCTCAAACTTGGACTCTTCAACACTCTTCCCCCAATCCCAAGCAGCATGTTCTTCAAACACTACGTCTCTACTCACAATGATTTTCTTTGAAGTGGGATTGTACAGTCTATAAGCCTTAGATTCCTCACTCACACCAAGCAAGACACATTTGCAGCTTTTGTCATCTAGTTTCTTTCTCTTGGCATCTGGGATATGAACATGAGCAACACAGCCGAACACTCTGAAGTAATCCACACTTGGTTTGACTCCGCTTCATGCTTCTTCAGGAGTGACGTGTTGCACCACTATAGTTGGGCTTCGATTGAGGATATGAGTGATCCAATTGACACCTTCCGGCCAGAAATTCTTGGGAATTTTCTTCTCGGACAATATGCTGCGAACAAGGTTCATGATTGTTTGATTCCGTCGTTCAGCTACTCCGTTTTGTTGAGGTGTGTACGCAGCAGTGAGTTGTCTCTTGATGCCGTTTGTCTGACAATACTCATTAAACTCATTGGATGTGAATTCCCCACCCCTGTCAGTTCTCAAGCAAGAAATAGAGGAACCAGTTTCCTTCTCAACCAAGTTTTTTAAACACTTGAACATTTGAAACGTCTCCGACTTCTCAGATAGAAAATAAACCCACATTTTTCTAGAGTAGTCATCAATGAAACTGAGAAGATACCTCTTGCCACTGTTTGAGGTAGGTGTGATTGGTCCACAAAGGTCTGAGTGTACCAATTGAAGCTTGTGTGATGCCCTCCATGAACTCCTTTTCGGGAATGAATCCCGCTTTTGCTTTCCTACCAAGCAATCATGACATACTTCTGTTGAAACTTTGAGTTGGGGCAGCCCTTTCACCATCTTCCCATAACTTAGTGTTCGAAGACTTTTGTAGCTCAAGTGACCATACCGGCGGTGCCAAAGATGCGTAAGATTGTCTGAGTCTACTTGAAAACAGATTGGCGAGTCCGTGACAACAACACTAGCAAGAATGACAAACATTCGGTTTGCTGTCATTGATGTCTTCATGATCAACCCCTTTCTTGAATGATAGACTTTACACACTCCATCTTGTATAAGGATAGCTAGATTCTTCTCTTGTAGTTAACCTATGCTCAGTAAATTATTACATAACTCGGGAACATAATAAACTTCACTAATCACTTGAGTTATGCCATCAACTCTCATCTTGATATTTCCCTTTCCCATCACTAACATCCTTGTGTCATTGCCGAGCTTGACTGAGTGTCTGTACTTCTCGTCAAGGTGAGTAAACCACTTCTTGTTGCCGCACATGTGATTGCTGCAACCCGAATCAAGGAACCACACATCCTCTCTTTTCGAATTATTCTCAACATACGCCATGAGAAGCATCTCATCTTCTTCATCAATCTCAACATAATTGGCTTTCTTGTCCCAACTAGGACATTCCCATTGAAAGTGTCCTAATTTATGACACTTGAAGCACTCCACGGTAGCTTTGTTCAAGGGCTGCCTCCCTCTACCTCTTCCTCGGCCTCGAGTTGCATAACCCCTACATCTACTGCTTCTGTCAAACCTATCCCCATGAGAAACCTTCAAAGCTTGTTCTTCTCTTGAGCCTCCTTTGCGTCGATTCAAACTTTGTTCATGAACCAAGAGGCTACTTTGCAGTTCATCCAATGTCATCAAATCCAAATCATTCGACTCTTCAATAGAACACGCCACATAATCAAACCTAGAGGTTAATGACCTCAAGATTTTCTCAACAATGTCTACTTGTGACATAGTCTCCCCTCCATGGATCTTCAGTTTGTTGATCAGTGAAAGTGTTCGAGCAAAATACTCATCCACTTTTTCGTCTTCTCCCATTTGAAGCACCTCAAACTCCTTTTTCAAGGCTTGTCGATGAGCCCTTTTCACCCTGTTAGTACCATGATATTTCTGCTTCATGGAGTCCCAAATGCTTTTGGAACTTGACTTATCGAGGATCGTCTCTATGATGGTTCGGTGGATGGCTTGGAAAAGATAATTCTTGAGTTTGAGATCATCTTCTTTCATCTGCTCGATCCTTTGGCGCTGTTCTTCTGCTTGCTTTCTTTGTGTCTCAGTTTGTTGCCTTTGTTCTGCCACAACAGTCGAGAAGGTAGTAGCTTGTTGAGTCACTTGCACTGCAGTTGGAATACCTTCTTCAATAAGATTCCAAAGCTTCCTCGATCGTATGAAATTCTCCATCAACAATGACCATTGGTCATAATACCCGTCGAATATCGGAATCGATACCGGTGCAGAACTCCCTTCTGCTGCCATTCTTACTCACTCTTTTCTCACCGTGTTTCACTCTAACACTCAGGTTGCACACTCTCTTCTCTCCCTGTGTTTCACTCTACACACACTCAGGCCCCTTTAAGGGGCTCTGATACCAGATTTGTTAGGTACAGAATCAGAACAACTCAAGGCAAATTGGGAGAATACCTTACTGTATTCATTATTAACAGAGCAGGCATATATATAGCCTTGCAAAAAGTAACAGAAAGCCGAAAAACAGCCCACGCAATGCACTATTCTAGTGCGTGGTACTTGGTTACAGGAATGATTCAAAGTCTATCCAATACCCTACAAACTAGGAATTATTAACAACAATTGAACTACTTAACCGAGACTAATTCAAACTCAAACATTGATGGAGATATTTCTCTGTATACATTGGCAATTATGAACTGCTAGAAAAATAATGGAGATTAAGAGATTTGCGTGTACATATCTTTTCGAGTTTATAAACATTTTGTTTCTCTTATCGGTTTCAATTTCAATAAGGAAAATTCGTCTGAATGGTATACGAACTTTTGCTCCTTATAAACTTTGGTATATAAAGTTTTGAAAATATCGTAACGGTATCTCATGTTTCTATCTCAACCTAAGATTGGTATATATAGCCATTAAGATTACCAATTTACCCTTAAGTTCTCTTTTTTTCTTAGTTTTTTTTTATTTGTTTTCATATTTAAGAAATATTAATTAGAAGAGGTTTTACAATTTGATGATTTGAATTGGCCTTTATAAACTTGAAGAAGATTGAAGAGGGGAAACATACAGAAGTTTAATCCTTGTTGTTTCTGCTGACACTCAAGGATCTTGTTGTTGTCGTTGACATTCAAGGATGATTGAGATTAATTTTTTTCTACGTTCCTAAAAATATAAAAAGCCAAAAAAAGAAAATTGGAATATGAAAACAAAGAAGAAAAACGAAGAAAAAAAAAGAATTTAAGGGTAAATTTGTCATCTTTTTTTATCTGAGGGTAAACTAGTAATCTTAATATTTATATATACCAATCTTAGATCAGGATGGAAACATGAGATACCAATCTGATATTTTTAAAACTTGATATACCAAAATTTATAAGGAACAAAAGTTTGTATACCATTCAAACAAATTTCTCTTTCGATAATGTGTTTGATCCCATAACGGAGACAAACCATGAGAAAACCAGGCTTCAAGGGCAGTAGTTAGAAGACTGTTTTCACAAGCGAAATTTTCAAAACATGGAGATGTACTTAAACCAACATACACAGACTGTTAGATTACACTAATCACACTATTCATATATATGTCCCAAATTAGACCGGATTAGGATCCTCGCCTTGGCTTCTGGGGCCTTGTTTCTCCTCAGCTTTTAATCTTGACCATCTTTACAAATCCAAGGGCTCAAAGTACATCACATCAGCATAGTTTAGATATTAATTACAAGTTGGCTTTTCTAGGTTAACCACACTTGACGACAATTCCTGCCTCCGTCTCGTTCTTCTTCTTCCATAACCCCTCTTCAACTTTTTCCCGAAAACACTGCCTCTGTGTCGCTCTTCTTCTTCCATAACCCTTCTTCACCTTTTTCCTAGAAACATCTCCAGATAAAGGGAATCGAGAAGAAAAGTAATGTCAAATCTAAAAAAATCACCGAGGCCATCTCTATTTTACAATAGTATGATATGAAGCAATCGTATATCCTCCAAATTGGGTATAGATCAGTGTCCTTACAAAATGAGTATTGCAGAATCTGGAAAGTAGTGAAGAATTCATTGATGGGTATATGGATCGGAGGCAAAAGATTGAACCTAAGAACTGATGAAGGTAAAATGAGAAGAATCTCCCTTGTAGTTTGAAAAGTCAATAACCCAGGTATTCTCTCTCAGTCATGGCTTCGCTGGCAACCTGACCTACTTCTCCGTAATTTCTGGTCCGATGAGAAGGTAACAACAAACTGAAAATAAAGAGGAAGACGATGAGAGTGAGAAGATTCGACTTGTGTTTGTTGAAGGCGAAGAAGACGAGACTCAGAAGCAAACATTTACGCAGACGTCGTTTGTCATTTAAGGGCAACTCCAACCATGATCTTGGATTTGGACTCCTATATCAATTATAACACCTCTTTATTGCACTATTCATTTAATGAGTCTTATATGAGGTCTTATATTCATTTTTGTTGATTAAAATAAGTTATAGGTGGTATATTTATGAATATTATATTAAATAATATGTTAATAACATTATTAAGTTAATAAAAGTTCACAATTTTTATTTTATCACAAAATTTTAAATTATTCGTATAATTAAATATAATTTTGTTAATTAAAAAAATAATTAATACATACTAATTTTTTGTCGTTTTATGTCGGCATATATGACAAATAATCAAATTATTGACATATATTATCTTGTGTTGTGTCGGTGTATACGACAAACAACTGAGTTCAGATGTGATTATCGTCGCCACATGTCAAACACTAATTGACTATCTAGATTACGGGTTATATTTGTCCGACACGTGTCATATCTTATCTGTTTATATCATCTCAAATTGTCCATAAATATGAGGTCAAATTTATATATTACTTACACTAAAATATATTGTCTTAGCATGAGTAAAATTAAATGCTCATATGCTCATAGTTACACACTTAGCAACCTAGCTACACCATAATTTTCTATAAATTAAATGACAAAGAATAAATAAAACATTTTGTTAACATATGAATAATATACTTACATCGTCTTCCTTATTTTCGCTGCTTCGGTGGTCCACTTCGGCTTGGGTAAGAGATTCGCGCCACTTCGTACATAGCGGACTTAATACCTTCCAATGAGCCTTACAACTACCCGATGATCTCTCTACGCAAGTCGCCGGTTTTTGTGCATTGTACTTGGCCGATATACGCTCCCACATTGTATCCGCCGATTGATTTGTTCCGGTGGCACCGTCGGTGGTGATGGTGATCCAAGTTTGGCAAAGAATAGCTTCTTCATTGTGTCTCCATGAAGCCTTTCTTTTGCCCATTTTTTCTCTTGGAAAAAAAAAATTGAAGAACAAGATGTAGTGAATAAATGAAAAGTTTGGAAGGAGAAAAGGATTTTGGTGTGAGGAATTTGTGAAGTCTTGGGTTGGTATTTATAGAATTCTTCAAAAAAAAGTTGCCAACGCATCTATACATTTTTTATGTTATTTCTGATTTTTTTTTTTTCTGAGGTTCACAATCGTTTTATAATGAGGTAAAAATCTAGTGTGAAATTTATTTTTTTCTGACCGTTGGACCTCTCATCTGGCTGACCGTCCATTTCAAATTCTAGTATGAATCTTGGCCGTTCGTTTCATACCCGTTGGAGCTGCTCAACGGTCGACTGGGAGACAGCCGCACGTGACGTGGGGCCCGACTTTGCAGAGAGGCGCGCTACTGGAGCTGGAGCGCGCGTTACGCGCGTCATTGTTTCAAGCAGGAGCTGGAGCGCGCGTTTGGCTCCGCCTTTGTGCCAAGCGCGTCGCTTCTCCTTCTTCTTTGGCCCAGCCCAAAAGCACGTGGACCCAAGTCCTGGTTCTGGAATTGTCTCAGATTTGAGACTGAGAATAGGACTTGGTCCTATATTTCCAAAACCAGAACCCATTATTTTGGCCTGTTAGAGATGAAAACTCCATATATAGGACTGAAATTAGAGAATAGAACATCTGTTGGAGTTGCCTAATATCAGAGTTAATAAGATTTAATGTTTGTCTGTGACGTGTCATAATTTAGGCCTTTAGATATCACATGAACTTAGGCCTTTAGATATCACATGAACGATTCAGATTAAAAGACAAGGACAAACAAGGATAGAGCATAACCAAGGAGGGATCCTAATCCAATTATACCATATTGCATGCTAAAGTTGCTTCAAAACTTCAACACAGAAGTTTAACACAGAAATATCAGAGAGAACTACGTGTCTGTTACTCTGTTTCAAATCTTGGATTTTCCGACTCAAATTATTGGAGACTTGGGAGTTCAACCACGTACTACCTCATCCCACCGGCCGGTCGATAGAAATTTGATTGAAGGCTATGTCCTACGTATTATAATGTGTCTCTTTAATGCAAGTGGTTATAAACAAGCTCTACTAGAACATTATTAGAGAAGAAAAACCTTTCGGTACTTCAGGGATGGCAACCCTACTTAGTAATTTAGTAACGAAACAGTGTCTCTTTCATTTCAATATATGATTCCACCACATATCACTGCAACAACACGGAGCAAAGCCACACAACCCTTTAAAAGTGTTGCATTTTCCCAAGGTTCTAAAAGTCTGCCTCCTAGGCTCTAGGCGGCACCCAACCGAGGCGATTTTGGCATAATCGGCAGGCTGAAAGTCGGCCTCCTAGGCGGCCTAGGCGGCGATTAGTCGGCCTATACGGCGCTGGGCGGTCGGCGGCTAGACGTTTATGTGGCGGTGAAGTGGGATTAAGGTTTGCCGAAGTCGAAGCAGATCTCCCTTGTTCTCTTGACTCTCTCCTCTCCAAACCCTGACTATCCCTCTCTGTCGGTCTCTTCTCTATCCGACGACCATAATTTGCAGAGAAAGAGATGAAGAATAGACGAAGAGATCTACATGACTAGAGAAGAACATAAACTTAACTTTGAAAACGAAGAGACGAGAGAGAAAGTTAACTCTTCTACAAACAATGAGATAGGAGAGATAAACGGCTGCAAATTAGGTTTGATCAGGAGGTGGGGAACTTGAGATTAAAAAAAATAAAAAAGAAGAAAGGCTGGACTCATTCTATTTCAAGTGCCAAACACATGGTTGGGAGATGATGTAACTCCACCGACTCTTATTTTTGTTGAATATTAATTATTTTATAAATAATAAATACTATTAAGCCACCAAGAAATAATAAATAGTTAATTATTGGACTTATGATATTGTTAATTTATTTATTTTATGTTATAATTTAATTTAAAAATATAAAAATAGAAAACCGACTAGTCCCTACTAGTCCTCTAGGCGTTAGTTCTCGGCCTTCTACCCGACTAGCGCTTAGCGATTTTTAGAATCTTGGATTAATACATATTTTAATTGTATTTATATAATTATTTATTATTAAAAAAATAAAATAAATACAAAAATATAAATCTAATTAATCCCCGAAAAAATGTCATACATGTGTGAATTGCAACATCCCTAAAAGCCACACAAGACGTGTGGCCTTTGCTCTATATTGTTGTATATACTTAATATTCCTGATTAAAGCTAGGGTAGCAAATTGACTTTATTATGCAAAGATTAAAGCAAAAGATGATGCGAAATAATTACAGAGACCAAAATCATACTTTGTGTTATAAACTAAGAATGAGATAGAGAGAAAAGAGAAGAACAAAATGTATGAGGAGGAAGAAGTGTCACTTTCATTCTCATTAGGCTCTCTTATATAAGAGTATGATTTACATCGTTAGGACATAACTAATGAGTATTTACAAAGACATCCACATATATTATAATATTTACAACACTCCCCCTTGGATGTCCACCAATGAATGATATGGTGTTGGACGCGCTTATTTGTTATCTCGTTAAAAACCTTGCCAGGTAATAAAAACCATGTGGGAAAAAACAACCCTGGTCGAAGGAGAAAAAGAGTGCAACGCGCATATGTCCTAAATAACATACTTCTGGATACTCCCCCTGATGAGATTCTCCCCCTGATTGTTGCAAGCTTCATGTACCGTAAATAGCGGTTTGTTTTGTCTATCACTGAAGTGAGATTTTGTTCGTTTTGTATACAGGGGCTCATCACAAGATTTTCATACCTACAAAGTGAAAGCAATACCAACAAAGCTATACAATTTAATAGGTCTTACCTCATTTAGTAATATTATAAACAACCTCACATGTTCAAATTCATACATTATGTAATAACTAAGCAGTATAAGCTAATTAACACATTACTATGTATGGTTCAAAACCATTGGAAGATCAGCATGGCATATCTAGCCACTCATATCAATATCTTCGTTTATTGATACATCTCGTATATGCTATTCAAGAGCTTTAAGAAATTCATAACTTCGTGAAAGTTTGAATATGTAGCAACATAATCCGTATTCGGTTTTGTAGTCCAATTATATTACTCATTGAGGCAATTTTTATCACGCTAACTATAACAAAATAAGTATATATGAGCTAGCTTTAGAGGATCTAGATATGCATGAGTTAACTTTAGTTTAATAGACCAGCATAACTAGATATGCTCGCCTTTGGGCCTTCCCCTCATGGCTTTCTTCTTGGGTTCCAACCCAAGACACGTCTCACTAATAAGAGTTGTGTTTGCATGTATAAGACACATTACGTCATTTCCCTTAGGTGATAAGGAATCTCACATTCAGACTCTCTCAAGTATTCATAGATCGATTTACGTTCGAATCATTCATGTACTTGGATCCTTTAAGAATTTGATAAGCGATACGCTTATAATGACGCTTTACTTTTGGGATTTTGCTTTTAGCAAAGTCTTTTTAAGATCCTCATAATATACGATGACAACTGCCGTAAGTCTCTCGTCGATATCTATATGTAACACTGTACTTACAGAAAATTGTCACGTATAAAAAAAAATATTCGTAATCCCCATGTCTCTTGTAGTCATTGTGCCATAGTGATTTATTTTCACTGTGATTAATACCCTTTTGTATCATATAGGGTTAAAGGTCTAAGTATCTCATCATGTTTTAAATATTTAGTTTAATTGACATTGCCTCTATCCAATTTGGCCAATAATATGCTTTGTCGACATTCATAATAAAACATGGTATTGCATCATACAGTCCTTAATGGTCTTTGGTAGCTACCATATGTAAATTTTCATCGATGATCATCATTTATAGATCCCACACATTCTTATATGCATGCATTAGCTACTATGAGCTTATTGATATTGAGTACCCATGCCACTTCTGGGGCAAATACTGTCACTTCTATGACAAACAACTCTCACAGATGAATTATATCTAGCGAATGTGGATCTATATTCATAATATCATAAAACGTTATAGGACTTGTATAATCTATTTTTAGGAGCTTAAAACTTTAGACCTGGTGGATACATTCCACTCAAATTCACGTCGTTATTCAAATGACAGTAGTCTTTTCTCTCCCCCTAACAGCGAGAAGACTGTCTTATTATGACCATGCATAAAAATGCGTTTAAATGTCTATCACTTCCTTTCAAGTGAAGATGTTCATTGGCTAGTGGCGAACCTAAACCAAGGTTAAGGTCAAAAACATTAAATTCATGAGTATCAACCATATTGATGTATTGTTGTATCACCAAGATATCATCCTCTAATACTGTACTTTTAACCTTTGTATGTGTAATACTGTAGCCGCCATATTAGGAACTCGGACGTTTTTAATGACATTCTCGTCAG
This sequence comes from Fragaria iinumae, assembly GCA_009720345.1. Classification (NCBI taxonomy): domain Eukaryota; kingdom Viridiplantae; phylum Streptophyta; class Magnoliopsida; order Rosales; family Rosaceae; genus Fragaria; species Fragaria iinumae. The sequence continues at coordinate 16,560,619 of CM019123.1, read as the reverse complement.
AAGAACCATGTCACTTAGATACACATTCATTCCACAAATCAAATGGGTCAAGGTTGTTTGGTTAATATGGTAATTAGTCTCATAGACTTTAACCCAAGCAAATGTTTTTGCGCTAACATATAGTTTTGTCATCACTAGCTGTTTCTACCTGTCCCGAGATCAAGGAATGGGAGGTCGAATTCTTGTAACCGGGTCTTGTACCTGCACAGGTAGCGATGCGTCAGGAGTCGGGACTGGGGTACCAGTCTTCGACTCTCCGATGCTTAAGTTAGCGCTTAGTTGCTACTTGCCGAGTACGGGAGTGATTAGATGGAGCTTTTTAGACTTACCTCTTATGGGAGTTTGTGCCTGTTTTATAGGCCAATGTTAGGCGCTCCGGCCTCAGTCCTCGATGTGGGACTGTTTGTGGTCCTCTGCGGCACCTCCGCTTTGGGGTGTGTTTTGCCGCTGGAGGGCGGATCTGGCAGGTGGATTGCTGCCGAACCTTCGTCCTCTGGGTACCCGTGAAGGGTTCGCCGGTGTTGTCTTGCCCGGAATGATCTCCGGCGACTGGGTAATCATGTCACATTCTCGGCTTGGCCAAGTATTTTGGCTATGTACTAACAAGTCCCCAAGTCCCCGGTCCGAGAGAACTCTTGGGTGGGGAGTTATTCTTGAGGTGCCGAGAATATGTTTTACCTGGTCGCTGGAGGCATGGTGTCGATTCCCCAAGTCCCCACACGAGGGTCGCGAGGTGACGGGGGAAGGTTCCGAGAATCTGAAGTGGACCATCTCGCGTTGGTAGCGTGAAGGTTCGCGCTAGTGGCGTAACCGTTCGTGTTGGTAGCGTAACGGTTCACGCTAGTGGCGTAACCGTTCGTGTTAGTGGCGTGACGGTTCGCGCTAGGGGCGTAACCGTTCGCGTTGGTGGCGTGACGGTTCGCGCTAGGGGTGTAACCGTTCGCGTTGGTGGCGTGACGGTTCGCGTTAGTGGCGTAATCGTTCGCGTTGGTGTTAGTGGCGTGACGGTTCACGCTAGTGGCGTAACCGTTCGTGTTAGTGGCGTGACGGTTCGCGCTAGTGGCGTAACCGTTCGCGTTGGTGGCGTGACGGTTCGCGCTAGGGGTGTAACCGTTCGCGTTGGTGGCGTGACGGTTCGCGTTAGTGGCGTAATCGTTCGCGTTGGTCGCGTGACGGTTCGCGCTAGGGGCGTAACCGTTCGCGTTGGTCGCGTGACGGTTCGCGCTAGGGGCGTAACCGTTCGCGTTGGTCGCGTGACGGTTCGCGCTAGTGGCGTAACCGTTCGCGTTAGTCGCGTGACGGTTCGCGCTAGGGGCGTAACCGTTCGCGTTGGTCGCGTGACGGTTCGCGCTAGTGGCGTAACCGTTCACGTTGGTCGCGTGACGGTTCGCGCTAGTGGCGTAACCGTTCGCGTTGGGGGCGTGACGGTTTGCGCTAGGGGCATAACCGTTCGCGTTGGCCGCGTGACGGTTCGCGCTAGTGGCATAACCGTTCGCGTTGGTGGCGCGACGGTTCGCGTTAGGGGCGTAACCGTTCGCAATGGTGGCGTGACGGTGCGCGCTAGTGGCGTAACCGTTCGCGATGGTGGCATGACGGTTCGCGCTAGTGGCGTAACCGTTCGCGTTGGCCGCGTGACGGTTCGCACTAGTGGCATAACCGTTCGTGTTGGTGGCGCGACGGTTCGCGCTAGGGGCGTAATGTTAAGTCCTCACGTCCCCACGCGAGGGTCGCGAGGTGACGGGGGAAGGTTCTGAGAATCCGAGGCGGACCATCTCGCCATGTCGCACGTGTGTCATAAATGGCGAGTTTATGAGGCACGTGGTCATTCACACCGAGTGTTAAGGTCGTAGCGGTTCGCGGTGGGGGCGTAACTGTTCGCTCTAGTGGCGTGACAGTTCACGTTTGTGCGTTTCGTCTTCGCCCCACGTGCGTAGTTAATGCGCGTGCGTGGGGGAGTGGGTGCGCCGTACATGCATTTATGACTATGGTCGACGTGGTTGTGCCCTAGCTGTATAAATAGACTTGGGAGGGGAGGGGTTATTCGCGATTTTCTGCAGAGGTTTTTGGGTTGTACTTTGGAATCAAAGCTGGGGAACGTCCAATTTCATCCTCGATCGATTGGGTGTGAGCGCTCAGCTGTTTGCAACCATCTTCACTGCCACTACGCATATCCCCCGTTTCAAGGTATGAAATCAAAGCTCGAGTATTGTTCTGTTGCTGGGTTTGTGTTTTTTTTATCTGGAACAGTGTAAGTGGCGTGGTTAGCCATGTTGAATATGTTTGAAATATATGAATTGCTTGGGAGTCCAGGTTGATGCTTGGCGTTATCTTTAGCCATAGTGTGTTTGTTTTGTCTTGTATGAATGCCTTTGTTCGTGATCCCGTGTTATCAGGACTCAGTTCAGCATGTTGGGATGATTAAGCAATTCATCTCATTTAGATTTGGCCGCTAGTGGGCAAGGTGTACATATTGTGGGAGCCGCTATTGGGCTAGAGTACACAAGTACCGGCTATGATGCCGGGTTTAATACTGATTAACTGGGGTAGAGGTAGAGGTGGCGAGCGTTCCAGGGGTGGTGTAGCACGCGACCGTCACAGCCTCTAAGATAGAATGTGGCAGATCCCGGAGCGTAAACTATCTCAAGTGGGCCTTCCCACTTTGCCTTGAGGCCGGTGGGGTGGGGGATGACCTCTTTCATGACCCAGTCGCCAACTTTCAGGGGTCGGGGTACGAATTTTTTGTTATAGTACTTGGCTATTCTTTGCTTATTGTTGATGGTCCTGAGGTGCGCCTTGTCCAAGCGTTCTTCCAGGAGGTCCATGTTAAGTCGTAACCCGATTGTATTTGTCTCAGAGTCGTAGGCTGTGACACGTTCACTCGGGACCTTCACTTCCACTGGTATCACTGCTTCGGTGCCATTAGCCAAGAGGTATGGGGATTCCCTTGTGGCTGTTGTGGGGGATGTGTGAAGTGTCCAGAGGACGTCTGGGAGCTTAGTTGCCCACAACCCTTTGGCCTCTTCCAGGCGTTTCTTCAAGTTTTGTTTGATGAGCTTGTTTGTGGCTTCCACTTGGCCATTGGTCTGGGGATGTGCCGGGGAGGCGTAAAAGATCGCAGTTCCATGGTCTGAGAGGAATTCCCGGAATGTGTCATTGTCAAACTGGGTGCCGTTGTCTGTAATGATGGTCTGGGGTACCTCGAATCGGCAGTACAAGTTGCGCCATAAGAAGTTTATCACTTTTTCAGTGGTGATTGTGGCAAGGGGCTTTGCTTCTATCCATTTTGTGTTGTAATCTACAATGACAATAACATACTTGAATTGTCCTGGGGCTGTGGGGAGTTGCCCGATGAAATCGAGCCCCCACTGGCTAAAAGGGACTGGTGAGATGATAACAGAGAGGGGCACCGGGGGATGATGTGCAAAATCTGCAAATTAATGGCATTGAAGGCATGCTTGGACAATTGCCTTGGCATCTTGCTCTAAGGTTGGCCAATAATACCCCGCGCGAAGCGTTTTGAACATGAGGTTCCGGACCCCTGCATGGTTCCCACAAATGCCACTGTGAAGCGACTTGAGCACCTTGTGTCCTTCTGCCGTGGGGAGGCATCTCAGTAAGGGACATGACTGGCCTCGGCGATACAGTTTTCCACCTTTGAGCAGGTAAAGTGAGGCTTTGCGGCGTAGCCGCTGTGCTTCATTCTTGTCTCGGGGTAGGGTGCCATCAGAAAGGAAAGTGACAAATGGGTTCATCCATGAGGGTTGGTCAATGGGCTCGAGGGTGAAGATTTCTGAATAAGCTTTTGAGATGCTAGGTTTATCCAGTGTCTCGATGTGCACATCAGGTGGCGTGGACTCGGGAGGAGTTGTGGCGAGTCTTGCGAGAGCATCGGCCTTGGAGTTTTTCGCTCGCGGGATTTAGGTGAGTGTGTATGAATTGAAGTGCTGTAGGAGGGCGCCTGCGAGACTTTTGTAGGATCCCAAGTTGTGCTGGTTGGTCTTGAAGTCCCCTGCCACTTGACTAACCACAAGCTGAGAATCACTGAAGATGTGGAGGTGTCGGGCGCCAAGTTCTCGACAGAGCTCAATGCCTGCTATGAGGGCTTCGTATTCAGCTATGTTGTTGGAGGCTTTGAATTCAAACCGGAGAGCATATTCATAGGAGTTGCCCTCTGGGTCTGTGATTATGATTCCTGCTCCGCTGAGTCTGTGATTAGAGGATCCGTCAACATGGAGTTCCCAGATGGTGTCCCAGGTGGGGGCGTCTAGGTGTGGATCGTTCTTGGCCAAGGGGATAAACTCAGCAATGAAATCTGCAGATGCCTGCCCTTTGATAGCCACTCTTAGCTTAAAGTACAAGTCAAACTCGCCCATTTCAATTGCCCATTTTACCATGCGGCCTGAGGTTTCCGGTTTCTGCAGTATTTGCCGTAAGGGGTGGTTGGTTAACACATGGATTGTGTGGGCTTGGAAATACTGCCGGAGTTTCCTGACGGCAGTAATGAGGGCGAGAGCGAGTTTCTCTATGTCTGGATAACGAGTCTCGGGATCTGTAAATCCTCTGCCACAGTAATAGACCGGGAGCTCGTTATCGTGCTCATGGCGTGTAAGGGCAGCACTGACGGCAGTGGCGGAAACAGCCAAATACAGGTAAAGCACCTCTCCCGGGGCTGGTTTCTATAGTAGAGGGACCTCAGCAAGGTAGGTTTTGATACTGTTGAAGGCGTCGTCGTGTTTCCGGCCCCATGTGATATCCTTTTTATGTTGTGTTTTGAGCAATTGGAAGAAGGGATTGCACTTGTCCGTGAGGCGAGAGATGAAGCGTGCCAGAGCTACCAAGCGTCCCGTGAGGCACTGGACCTCGTTGCGTGAGGCCGGGACGGTCGTGTTAAGTATGGCCTGTACATTTTCTGGGTTGGCCTCAATGCCTCTTTCACTGACCATGAAGCCTGGGAACTTGCCGCCACCGACGGCTAGGATACACTTCTGTGGGTTGAGGCGCATCCCGTGCACCAGGAGCTTAGTGAATACTTTGTTGAGGTTGGCAATGTGGTTGTCTTCTGTTTTGCTCTTGACCAACATGTCGTAAACATATACTTCCATGACGTCTCCAAGTTCAGCTTCAAACATGGCGTTTACCAGCCTTTGATAGGTTGCCCCTGCATTCTTGAGGCCGAAAGGCATGACCTCGTAACAATATAGTCTCTTGTCTGTGACAAAGGTAGTGTGAGTCTGATCCGCGGGGTGCATTTTGATCTGATTATAGCCCGAGTAAGCCTCGAGGAAGCTGAGTGTCTTGTAGCCAGCTGTGGAATCAACCAATTGGTCGATTCGTGGCAATGGAAAGCTGCCCATGGGGCATGCCTTGTTGAGGTTCGTGTAGTCCACACACATTCGCTACTTGAAGTTAGGCTTGGGGACCATGACGACATTGGAGACCCATGTTGGGTAAGAAACCTCACGTATGAACCTGATTTCTTTGAGCCGTTGGACCTCGGCTTGGATAGCTCGGTACTTGTCTGGGTGGAAAGCACGTCTCTTTTGTTTGACAAGGGGGTGGTCTGGAAGAATGTTGAGCTTGTGGGTGATGATGTCGGGGGAGATGCCTGGCATGTCGGCATAGGACCAAGCGAAGACGGACTGTTTTTCTTGGAGGAAGGTAATGAGCTGTTGGCGGAGTTCTGGGCTGAGGTTTGTGCCAATGCGAACTTTCCTTTCTGGGGCGGTAGGTGACAGGGATACCCATTCCGTGTCTTCCGCCGGATTAGGGTGTGGAGACCTCTTTCTGCTCCCCTCAAGGTCGTCTCGCGGGTCATCGATGGGTTCGGAAAGGCTGAGGGTCAGCATCTCATAGGCGCCCCGCCCCTGCTGAATGGCATTAAGATGGCAATGCTCGATGGCTGCCCGATCACCCTGAATTGTCAGAATACCGCCTGGGCTTGGGGTGGATACCTTCATGAGTAGCATGTGGCCGGCGATAAAACACTGCAGCCCCCAAAGAATGTCCCGGCCTAAGATGAGGTTATAGGACAAGGGACAATCGACTATCAGGAAGCGGGCTGTTATAGAAGAGCGGCAAGGGGCGGTTCCTACTGACCCGGTTAGGCGGTCTGAGCCTAGTGGCTGCACTATCTCGCCAGAGAAGCTGACAAGGGGATCATGGTTGTTGTACAATTTGGCTCGGTCCCGCCGGAGCCCTCTGTAACAGTTGGCAAACATGACACTGACGGCGGCCCCCGTGTCTACCAAGGCTCTATGGCACCTGTAATGATCCACATGCACATTTATTATGAATGGTTCACTGTGGTGGCAGTTGATTGTATCTTCCCCTTTGCGAAATGTCACTTGATCCCACGCTGATGGGTTGATCGTGACACCTCGCTGGATGTCAAAGACTTCCAAGGGGGTTGTGCATTGCCTTTTTGTAGAGGGCTGGCGAGGGGGGGAGCCGCGGGGCTCCGCCGTGCAGGGTTAGGATCTGGCCATGCACTTCAATGGCATTAGCTCCTGTTGCAGGAGTGCAATATTGGTGGAGTTGTCCCTTCCGGACCAGGTGTTCTATGGCGTTGCGGAGGCCATGGCCCTGCTTTGTTGTATGGCCATTATCGTCATGATAAGCACAGTATTTATTGTCTGTTGCCCGCCAGGGCTTTTTTGGATATCTGCTCTTAGGAGGTGGAGGAATGAGGTCTTTGTGCTTGGCCCATATGTCCGTGTATGTGGTGGTTAGAGCAACGTGGACCTCGTAATGATGTGGCGGGGAGGAACGGCCCTGGTGTTGCGGAGGGTTCCGGTCCTGTAATCGGTAAGGGTGATCGCGGTTCCGCTGTCCCCCGTGACGACGGTCGGAACCGCGTCCCTGGTCCCGGGAGGATCCATGTTGTCTTTTATCTAGCCCTCTGTCAAACTGTTCATACTTCTGCTGAGGTTGCTGCTTTGGGGGAGGAGTGGGGAGTGCTGATGTGGCTGGGGCAGAATGTCCAAAGGTGGCAAATTCAGCGCGCGCCCATCGGACAGCCAGGTCCAGCAACGCATCATAGGAGTCTTGAGGGTTCTTATTGATCTCCATTAAGAAATTGCCAGGTCCAGCAACGCATCATAGGCGGAAAGCTTGCTCGGCCACCTGAGGCTCCAAGTTGTGGCATCGCGCGGTGGTGGATTGCCACCTGGACAGTAACTCGTGGAGGCCTTCGTCGTTCCTCTGCTTGATGTGGAACAGGGCATCCACGCTGCGATAAATGCTGGCATGAAGTATAAAGCGGTTGAGGAAGCGTTCCGAGAGTTGTTCAAAGTTGTCGATGGAGTTGGGAGGTAGGTTGAGGAACCAGCTGAGTGCTTCGTCAGAGAAGGTCTCTTGGAAGGCGTGGCAGACCATGGCGTCTGTGTAGCGAGTAGAGCTACATAACGAGAGAAATGTCTCGAGATGGAGATGAGGGTCCCCAGTGACTTTATACTTGTCCACTTTGAAGGGCCTGGCCTCGGGGGGGGGGCGCTTCTCCACTTGTACCCGTGGCGTGAAGGGACTTGGGCGATGTCCATAGCCAGAGAATAAAGGTCGCGGGTTCCCGCGACTCTCGACCCCGTCAATCCGCGAGGCCAACTGAGTCACAGATTGGTTGAGTTGGAGCAATAGGCGGGTTTGCATGTCGAGAGGTGGGTTGGAGGTGTTGGCAGGGGTGGGAGTGGGGGCAGGGGTAGCAGATGGGTCCAGTTGAGATGGTTGAGGGGCTGGTAGTGGGAAAGATGGATTTGTAAGTGGGTGGGTGAAGTGGACAATCTGGTTAGGGTCTCCCGGGATCACGGAACTGCTTGGGTCTTGGTTAGGGAAAGATGTAGTGGCGGGTTTTGGGGTACTAGCGACCCGTGCCGCGCGGTCCAAGCTGTCATTGTACACGTTACGATTGTCTAACGTGGTGCGGAGCAAGAATTGTTCCTTCTCCAACTCGGCAATGCGTACCCGGTATGCTTCAGCCTCCGCCCTTTCTCTGGTTGCTTGCTCGCAAAACGCATGGAAGTCGCGCTTTAGAATTTCGAGGGCGGTGGCGGAGTCGGGATGGTTAACGGAGGCTGCATTGCTAGTTTGGGGAAAGGATGCATCTTCAGATTGGAAAAGTTCTTTCTCTATCTGAGTATCAGGGTCATTGGGGTCATCTGCAGTGTCCATTGTTTCGAGCTAGACAGTTGTTCCACAAAGTTGAGCTGAACGACTGTTAACCACAAGGTCGGAGGACCCCTCCTTCTAGCGCCAATTGTTTCTACCTGTCCCGAGATCAAGGAATGGGAGGTCGAATTCTTGTAACCGGGTCTTGTACCTGCACAGGTAGCGATGCGTCAGGAGTCGGGACTGGGGTACCAGTCTTCAACTCTCTGATGCTTAAGTTAGCACTTAGTTGCTACTTGCCGAGTACGAGAGTGATTAGATGGAGCTTTTTGGACTTACCTCTTATGGGAGTTTGTGCCTGTTTTATAGGCCAATGTTAGGCGCTTCGGCCTCAGTCCTCGATGTGGGACTGTTTGTGGTCCTCTGCGGCACCTCCGCTTTGGGGGGTGTTTTGCCGCTGGAGGGCGGATCTGGCAGGTGGATTGCTGCCGGACCTTCGCCCTCTAGGTACCCGTGAAGGGTTCGCCGGTGCTATCTTGCCCGGAATGATCTCCGGCGACCGAGTAATCATGTCACATTCTCGGCTTGGCTAAGTATTTTGGCTATGTACTAACACTAGCTTTAATAAATCACTAGCTGAGATATTTATCCAACTCAAAATGAGACAGTAGGTAAATATCCTACAACAATTCATGTCGTTTTTCAAGAATAATGTTTCTCCCCCGAATAACAAGAGGAGTGTCTCATTAAGGTGACAAACCAAAATAGATATGCAGCAAATGAACAATTTGCTTAGAGTAGTAGCGTTAGCTAGCGGTCATCAAGATTTGTTACTGATTCCAAGTAATACTTTATGTAAAATATGACGTAACTAGTCATGTCAAAATAAGGTATATTCTATGTAATGAACTTTTGGTTCATGACATTATATGTCTCACTTTTCTGTAGAATTTGACACGTAATAGACCGCATAGCGAGATACTGTGTGCTTTGGACCTCGCCTCACAATTTTGTTCTTGGGTTGCAACCCAAAATGCATCACAATATGAGGAGGTATGTTTGCAACATGTTAGACATATCTCCTGCCCTCTCTTGGGTGAGGTGGGATTTCACATCACAGTATGTGTCATATATTCTGGAGACATACTGGAGGCACTTAATATAAAGAGGGGATAATATGTGCTCTTCCGGAGCCATCATTCATATATGAAATTGAAGCTTCAGGCTCGATTTTATAATGTTAGAACTACAGGTTCTCAAAATGTTAACTTCAAGTTAACTGTTTCTCGAAACATCAGGCTCAAGTAACTCAAGTGAAACTTTTAATTCATTGATATTTTTTACTTAAAACTTTGAGTTTGAGTTTCTACTGTTAGAACCCAGGTAACTCTTATGAAATTTTGAAAAATATTTCACTCGAAATTTATATGTTCAAGATATAGGATCGTTAGCCCTTATGAGTAACAATAAAGTTTAGAAGTGGAAATTAATTAACAAACTCTAAAATGGTAAGGAACAAGTATAAATAAAATGTGAGAATGGAAACTTATAGTTCCATTGGTGAAGAAGTACAAGAACTTCTGGTCTAGTTACCTTCACGAATATGATAATCTTGTTTCTCTCATTTAATTTCACAATAACATTGTATCAAAAATAAATTGGAGCTTCATGCTCTCATATAATTAGGGATCACAAGAAAACCATATTGTATAGCTCTAAGGAGCTTCTGGTCCTTATTGATTACATAAGTTTTGAGAAACTTCATTTCAATAATTTGACAATATCACTTTCAAAGAACTTCAGGCCCTCATATAGTTTGATCAAGAAACTCCGGGTTTCGATCAATTTTAATTACAAAACCGAATAAGGTTAAGAAAAATAAAACATACTTGAATTCCATAATCTCATACCATAATATTGCTTCTTCAATATATGTGGGCCGAATTAGTCATATTCTCATGACCTGCACGATGAGTGTATTTGCAATGGGTACATGCAGAGCTTAAATAGCTAAGTGTTTCCTCCGATTCTCATACATATGGATAAGGACTATCTTTCAACAAGATGAGTAATCGGGAAAAAATTGTCGGTAGTCAGATTTCTGACAAAAACATCTTGCCAATAGTCAGATACTCTAGACAACATCACAAAAGATGCCCGGTAGAGGAAAGACAACAATATATGTGCCCTTTTCTATATGAACCTCTAATCTTCCACTAAAGTATAAAGGCGAGGAAGTCTCAGCCTACAAAGGACCAAGAAATATGGTCACGGGGGAACACCTCTTATGTCCTTCCTTTATGTCCACGGTGTTACCATGATACACTACATCTCCCCACTTATCATATTACCCGTGAGGAACTTCATGCCCTCTATAGTTGGATAAAGAGATTTTAGGTCTCGATTATCGAGTTCACTATAATTCATAAAACGAAGTATGTCGTGAAATGAATAGATTAAATTTAAATAATGAAATGGAAAAATACATACCTTAGTCCTTTTAATAAATCTGATATTATGGAAACAATAAGTTTCATGAAAGACCAATACCACAATAAATAGGCTGTAAAAAAACCAATTACTAGACCTGAATTGATAAAACAATAGAGGTTATCAATGGTCATAAAACTCCAAAACTACTACTTATTATGGAAACATCCATCCAGGCTATGTAATGAAACCAATAAAATGTAATTAATATACATACAATTCAAAACCTAAGAATGATGATGTTTTGGGCTGTTAATGGGCAAAACCGCAAAAAGAAACCGATGAATTTCCATGTTATTAATAGCTGAAATTTGGTAAATATAAATGCTCGTAAATGGTGCACATAATTGTGAACAGTGGCCTTTGATTGCCAAATTATGATCTGAAAAGTATTTGTGTGCACATATTGGGAAGTAAAGTAACCATATTCACTCGTATAATAACCTTAATTTAAGGCACTCATATCAATCACAATAACTCGGTGTCCAGAATACCATTATTATAGGCTTAATATTAATCGGTGTTAAGAAACCCCCATTGATCATGTCTTTAACATTTCAATTTAGCCACAAAAATATTGTCAACTTGGGTGAAGTGACATCCACTCATCGCTCATATTTCTCAAGAGACTGATTAATATGATTAATTTTGGTCTTATTGTCATTCATAGAGAAGGCTTTGTAAAGTGCCACTAAATGTTAGGGCATGCGTCAATGGGCCGAAAATGGTTAAGCCATAACTATAGCCATATCATGATCCATATTAGAAGGCGCAAATGCGTCCATTCATATCGTGCTCTTAGTAACCGATCAACCAATGCTTGCCAAAACTCAAGCGGATCTTTCACCATTAGATACATGTCTTTCAAACTCTTTTTCAAGACCACATCGATCATCATTGATCTAATTATGTTGTTTAGAACTTCATGTTAATATGAAAGAAATATCAATATCGAAACTTCAGGTTCGAATTTTGTGAACAATGGCACATATACATGCACCAAACTTCAGGTTTATGCAAACAATTAAACTTGCAATTCTAATGTAATATTTGAACTTTAGGTTCATAATCTCGAAAATTTCAGGTTCGAGTATTATTAGCAAAACTTCTGGCTCACTAATATAAGCAATTGTAAACATAGAATTGAACAATATAAACAAAGTATATATGTTGACAAGATATAATCAAAACAGAAGTGAACTTATAAATCGTAAGTATGAATAATAAACAACAAAAGTTGCATTAATATCTCATAGATCATCATGGAGTTTATAAAACGAATGAGCAAAAACGTGTTGATAACGTGTTATCAACTAAGAATGAGATAGAGAGAAAAGAGAAGAACAAAATGTATGAGGAGGAAAAAGTGTCACTTTCATTCTCATTAGGCTCTCTTATATAAGAGTATGATTTACATCGTAAGGACATAACTAATGAGTATTTACAAAGACATCCACATATATTATAATATTTACAACACTTTGGCTTTATTAATTTTATATCACCAAATACATAATTTTTTTTTTCAAATATCTCACCATAATAATAAGCATTCTGTAGCACTGAGACTTCGATGATGCTGGGAATGTGATTCAGATAACATGCACTTACTTGCTTTGATACTGGATTAGCGATCAGTCTTGTCTAGGAATAAGACCTTTTCCTGCCATTATTCTTCAGATAATCAACAAATGCACCAAGGTAGTGGTCATGCTGCAGCTTCTCATCTCCAAAAAAAAGTGCAGCTTTCCTTGCATTGATTCTCAGCTGCTCTCCTTCCTCTTCCACCATTGCCAGCCTCAGCGTTTTCGCTATGTCATCCCCAGTAAACAACCCATCTTCGTTGCGTTCCACTTCGGCAGCCAGACCCTTCTCCACCAGAAGCCTTGCATTCAGAGGCTGATCAATAATTAAGGGTAACACAACAAGGCAGTGCCCAAATTGCAGAGTTTCAATCACAGAACCCCATCCAGCGTGAAACAGAGAGCCCCCAACTGATGGATGCCCCAGAATTTCGATCTGCGGCACCCATCCCAAGCAAACAAGGCCTTGCTTTGATGTTCTGTCGATAAAACCTAGAGGTAGAGCCTCAGCATCAGTACTAGCCCAACTGGGTTTTCTGAGTGCCCAGAGAAATGGCAACTCTGAAAGCTCCAGACCATGAGCTATCTCATACACTTGCTCCTTGCTCAGCTTACACTCACTCCCAAACCCTACAAACACAACTGACCTGGGTTTCTGTTTATCAAGCCAATCAAATGTCACATCATTATTCCCCGAATCCCTTTTTGATTTCTTTGGAGGTAGCAGACCTGTGGGAATCACTGGTTTTCCGGTGAGTTTTGCATGCAACTCCAAGTACTCTCCTTCAATCTCATTGCAACTACGAACAGCTAGTACTTGACATCCTGCCACAATCTTGGCAAGCCTTGCAGCATCACATATCCCAGAACGATTCACAGTATAAACGCCTGCATGCCAACGGACTGCCTCAAATCCCTTGAGTGCTACCAAAGACGGAAAAGGAACCCACTCCGGTCGGGAGGTGAAGACTTCCGGTGACGGCGAAGCATGAAAGAGATATTCCGGTGAACCACAGAAGACGTTCTTGGCGGCAGAGAAAGGAGAGAAGTAGGCAAGAGGAACACCGTACTCTTTGGACACTTCAACCGCCCAGTGAGCAGCAAAGTCGGTGATGATCCAATCGGGCACTTGATCAGCAATGAACTGGTTAAAGGGTTGTTTTAGAAGATCAAATGCAATCTTCAAGTCGTCCATTTTCTCGAAAGGTATGTCCACCGTGGCCTCGGCGCCTTCGAGCCGATCAGCATCCAAAGTTGGCATAGGAAAAGGTACCATTGTTATGAGAGACTGTAACTCAGGTGGGATTTTGGGGAGCCTTTGGATGTTTTTGGGGGTAGATATGAAGGAGACATGAATATCGGCTTTTGCTAAGGCTTTGGAGAGTTCAACCAAAGGGATTATATGGCCAAAGGCAGACCATGGAAAAATCACAACATGGAGTTCTCTTGCCATTTTTGGAGGATTTTGGTGAATTGGGAGTTGTTAAGGTAGCTAGCTATAGTAAGCCTTGAACTATATAATTGAGTCAAAGAAGCGGTGAAGTTTTGGACCAGTGCAATTTATTGTCTGCACATATTGGTGGATGAAGAAGCCCTACCTGTCTACCTCAGCAGTGCGTGCTTGACCTGCTGGAGGAATTATTAGGTGCGTCGGGCACACCAGCTGTGGAGCTGATTTGGTGTCCCGGTTCCAGTAGCCGCGCGACACGTAGACATCTCTTAAATTGATAGGAATTGTTCTTGCTATTGACGGCTCTGTTACACTACCGTGAAGAACTGAAGAGTCAAACCTAAAAAACCACGTTCTAATCCCACTCTCAGCAGTCTCAAACCTCCCTAAACAAATTGAATGAACTCAGAAGCGGGAGAAGAAACGACTGGTGTGGAAGAAGAAACGAACTGGTGCGAGGGAGAGGTCTTCAGCAAATCAGATCTTCAATGGCAAACACGAGTAAGTTAATCTATCTCTCTATTTTACGCTGCCATCAATGAAAAATCATCCAATGAAACGTGACAACGATGTAGTGGATTTCGTTTTCATTTTTCTTGCAATCGACATAATCATATCAGGATTTAGGAAATATATATATTAACGTGTGCTATAGATACACACACATATATGAGTATTGAATCCATTTAAAGTTGTACTGATGTTCTGATCTTCTTTTCCATATAAGGTGTACTAATGTCCTTTTTCTTTCAATTTCTTGTAATTCAAGTCGTTTCGTTCATAGAACTTAGGGTGCTTGGCTTATATATGATTTATAAGGTAGTTCTGTTAGACGATTTTCTTTATTTAACAAAACTAGCTAGCATTGTGGTTCCAGAGGTCATTTAAGTATATGCCTTCATAAACTAAGCAATACTTCTGTAGATATCAAAAAGGAGTAGCCACTCAGAGCATTTGTCATTCCATTTAACAAATTCAATAGCAAATATACATAGTGAATATCATGTATTGCTGCATTTAGTAAATTGGTTATGAAGGCCAGGAAGCTATGTGTCTAACTAAACAAATTACTCATTGTGATATAGTTAAGCTAGTTGCCATGACTACAGTACTTGGTACTCTGATTCTAATTTACTTTTGATTTTGTTTTTTTTGTTATATCATTATAGTCATTGATGTGGAGAGTGACGATGAGGTTAATGGTTCTAATAACCAGAAAGAACCAATGATTGTGAATCGTCAAGAAAGTTCCAATGAAGATAATTTGTTTGGAAAGACGGTGTGTAGTGAAAATGAAGCTTATGAGTTGTACAACAGTTATGCTATAAGAAAAGGATTTAGTGTTCGAAAGGGAAAAAAGAGATATGCCAAAAACAATGTTCTTCGACAAATCAACTTCGTGTGTTCAAAAGAAGGTTTTCAAGAGGATGCTGATCCTTCGGAAACCAAAAAGGCTGTTAAGCTAGATACAAGAACAGGTTGCAAAGCCATGATCCGGTTTACACTAACAGATGACAAGTTCAAAGTTTCTCACTTTCATGCTGAGCACAATCACGATTTTGTTAAGCCAGAAGAGAGACCATATTTAAGATCAAATAAAAACTTGTCTGAAGCTCATAAAGGGTTAATCAAGACTATGCGTGATGCTCATATAGGGACCGGAAAGGCATACTCCTTTTTAGCAGAAGAAGCTGGCGGATCACAGAATGTTGGGTTTACAAAAAGAGATTGCCAAATTCTTCTTTTACTAGCATTCTTTTGAGTCAGGTAATAGTCGATCTCATACACTCAATCACACTTCCTTCTTCTTTTAGAGTTTAAATCAAAAGTTCCAATCATATATTATGATATGACAACATACATCTAGAAGCACATATGCCTCAAACCATCCATTTGGATCATATCCTCAACCAAGCCAGGTTTGGTAAATTTGATATTAATCTTTTTCCTGTCACATTTAGGCATTAGTTGATATATCTTTGACTAATGTATAATGTAGGATATGGATTCATTAACTGAAGAACAGCAACATGGTTCAAAACATAGGCCGTATTATTTACCGTAAGGTAGTGTCACTTTTCAAACAAAATATGACTACTATAGGTATTTTGGGAATGTCATGTTGTTTAACTTCATGTATATTTTTGGTGCAGGTGGGTGAATAGTGAAGACATGGAAGAGACCATAGATTGCAAGTTCTATGTACTTGAAGCAAATTGATATCAACTTCTGTTTTACACTTTTACTTATGGTTTATATTTCCAAATCGACCAATTCTCTTTTAGAGTTTATATTTCCATAATTATGAAGAACAATTGACCAATTTTCTTTTAGAGCAAATGACCCTGTAAGCAATTTATTTTTGGAGTGATTGCCAAATGGCCTTTTAGGAACATTCAGATTTGTAACTTAGTGATCTCATTGTGCACGTTTAAGGAACATTTCTGAATGACAAGTACAAAAAGGACATATACAAGGTATTTGATCAACTATACACATTAGCAACGAGCTTGCAACTCAGGTTTATTCTCTGTGACCAAGGCAAATGTAAACATGAATCCTGCCTAGTCACCTGGCCTGACTTGTCTGTGACATCCCACAGGCCTAGCTAGCAATGACAACCATTGATGGTCCAACTGCAATCATAAAAACCAACGAGAGCAATGTCTGGGGATGTTTGAGGTCTTGTCTCTTGGTGATGCGTTCAGAATACACCGCGAAGCAAAGCATATATCAATCAATAACAGTTTCAATTGTGTATCTATTAAACAGCCTTTCTGTAAGCGTTGCTTGAAATGACCGGCGCGGATAGATTTAATGAGAAAATTTGTTCACCTACAACAACATATAACCAATAAATGGATTCAAAAACTTATTTACCAATGCAGAATTGCAGATGGACTCAGAAACCTACGCCACTGGTTGTGCACTCACATTTTGGGGCACTCACATTGTACCTCTATCTCGTGCGTCACTCTGAGCATTACACTTGTCCTGACAGAGGACATACTGTATAGAAGCAGGTAGCTCACGTAATACATATCTACCGATGTTTGCTTTACCCACTTTCCAAATCATTTATCATATACGTTTGATGACGATGCCACACCATTGAGCATGGACTAGGTTCTCAATTAGCTAAATTTATTCAAAATAATCTTAGATATATTGCAGTAGAATAATCTGAAGTATAGAGTAGTGCTAAACAATTAAACAATGTGTCGAGTTAGTGTTAACTGTTAAGCTTAAGCATAGTGCGTCACAATGGTGCCGTTGAGGCTTTAATCATGTTCTTCATGATGTCGACCCAATCGGCCAATCCTAATTGTAAAGGGTAGTGCTTTGTACAGGGGAAACAAATGAAATCCTCTGTGCTATTATGTAACTGCATTTATCTCATAAACTTGTTCTTGACTCAACTTGTCCTCACTACCAAACCCTACAAACACAACTGACTTGGGTTTTTGCTTGTCAAGCCAATCAAACGTCACATTCCATTCAAACCCTTCATCACTTTGCACTTTTTTCAGGCTGATCAGGAGGAAGCAAACCTATGGGAATCACAGGCTTTCCTGTAATTTTCTTGTACACTTCTATGTACACTCTTCTTCAATCTCATTGCAGCTACCAATAGCTAAAACTTACTTGCTGAAACAATCTTGGCAAGCCTTGAAGCAATACTAAGTTACTAACCGCAGTACTATTTGCCCCAAAAAAAATAAAAATTGGGGCACTTGGATGGATTCACATTCCCCTAAACGCCACTAGTGAAGGAAAAGTAACCCACTCTGGTTGAGATTATTTCTCTTATAAGATAAATTATATGAATGAACAAGGAAAAGTAACTAATGATATGACAACGATATTTCGGGTTCTCTTATAAAAGATAGCAACTCTTGTGGGATATCTGAATGATCAAGTGAAAAGGTATAGGTAATTTTTTTTACCCCTGGACAAGTAATTGTCTGCACATAATGGATTGCAGTGTATGGGAACAAACTGGAATTCTTCAGGACATTTTCCAAAATTTTAAACTTAGTACCAGCTACCATATAGCAAAAATAAATGCCACCCAAGTTTTCTGTAACAAAAAGAGCGAGCATTAATTTCCACCAATGATCCAATTTAGCACCCCTTGCTAGTTGCTCAGACAAACAAAATCATGACAAACTGGTAAGTATGCACATTCACTAAAAACTGTTCTCTGTATGGTTAGCAGTCGGGAAATATACATTCAAAGAGACAGCGAAATGCAGAGTTCCAACTTGTAATTTGCGCGACTATGGAATGGTCATATCACTATATATAGGTGCTGCCCAGCTTGGCACCATGCCCCTTGATTATCTTGACTGACCGCAAAAGAATATCTTCTTCTATAGAGACCAACTCATCCTTGCTCTGCAATTACAAAATGATCATTAAAGCAAATTCTAAAGTAGTAGCTATAACAAGAATACTGGATGTACCAGGGACACAGGGATTACCATATGTGTGAGGTTACATCCAAGAGTCAATTCTCCAAATGTGCTCTCCAAACGAGAAAGGAAACAGTAAGGCACCTCCTTTCCCAGGAAAACCTTCGGGTGTGATCTCAGCATGTTTTTTATATCAACTGATATCTGGGGAACCTTATCCAACTCATCATTGATTTGCAGGGGAATTCTGGTGACCATGCCACGCCATTGAGCACGTGACTTGTTCACAATCACCTATAAATTTTACAGAAAATATTCTTAAATATATAGTAAGTAAAACATTATAAAGTATCAAGTACTTAAAACAATCAAGCCATTGTCTTAATAAAAAGCCATGCCCAGGTTCTACGTGTAGGATATAGCTAGGCGATTTAAGCATGGTTGATGGTTTTTTAGATATTAGGTGTCTTGGAGCACATTTGCAATTGTTGCTTACTAAAGCACGTGATGAGTATCAGAAGCCAGAAGGAACAAAAGAAAGAAGTGAAAAAGAGAAAAACACTTACTTGACTAGAAAATAGTGAATTGGGAACTATCACTGGAAACTTCTCGGCATTCAGTAAGGAAGTAGTTGTAAGTCCCATTTCCACCACTTGACCTTCTATGGTTCCAGCCTGCACAATATGCAAGACTTTTAACATTGTGAAGAAAATATGTATGATAACCAGCAAGTAGATTTTGATATATGACTTGACTAATAAATAAGACAATGATCATGCTTGACTAACAATTTCATGTCTTCTTAGGAAGTTATAAACACTGACGGTAATATTATTGGCTCAATAGAAATCTGACGTATATATTAGATCTTCATTTCTTGAATGGCTGACTATTAAGAAACAAGTGTAGATCTATTCAGTTTTAGGTTGAGATTATTGTATAACGTCACTAAATAAGGGTTGCCTGTAAGATGCACAATACTTTGATTGATCTATGAGGATAATTGTAGAACAGTCAACAAATAAAGAAAGTGAACTGTGGAACTCCACTTTGGGTGTTCAAGGATGGATGTAACTTGAGCAGACATCAAGATACAGTATAAAACCTTAATGTTTCTCTTATCTCACTGCGGTAGTGCAATAAAATAGATCACTCATGGCACATTCTCTTACTAGAGTCACAAGAAACCTATGCTTAAGAAACATTTTGCCAATCAAATAGAATGGATGGGACTACCTAAAATGCACCAACAAACACATTGCATGAATGCATAGAAACATACCTTTATTGTATCACCTAGTGAAAAGGGCTTCGTAAATTGCATGGATAAACCACTCAGCACATTACCAAGGACATCTCTGGCAGCAAAAGCAGTAGCAACTCCTGCGTAAAACAAGCAGAGCCGAAATGTCAGATCTTAATAAGATCAGGTTCTGGATATTATTTGACAGTATACATTGGATAAAAGATAAATCCCAAAAAACCAACCGAACAAAGAAATTTTAGGTGTAACATAATCAAGAGATAAAACCCTCAGGTGTAATTATAGAAATCAATAACAATCTTTACATATTGTAAAAATAAGCAATAGAATAAAAGTTAATTTGCAAACATTTCTAAGTCGTGAATAAAAAAGGTAGTGTGTGTAGCCATCCTTACCTCCTATGCCTCCAACAGTCATAATAGATTGCACAGCCACCCCACATGCCTCAGCTAAAGCCATTATCCCAATCATAAAAAGACCAACAGATGAAATTTTGTCTAGAGCTAACAACCTCTCCCGATCAAGACTGCTGGGCAGACTTTTATTTGCTAATGCACGAGTGAACACATTGGTCTTCCACCGATAGACAAACCAAACAAATGAAAGGATAACTGCACCTCTCCAAGCTGGTGCAAGATATTGAGCAGCTATAGCAGTTGGTGCAACCATTGTGCCACTGCAAATCAAAGGTCATAGCTGTTTAATGGAGTGAAAACAAAACAATGCATATATGTGAGCAAAAATAGGATTAAGGAAAACTGAGAACTTAGAACCACTAACATTTGTGAAAATGCCATAAAAGTAAAAAGGTATCTCACTGGATCCTCCAAAGCACCCCAAAAACTTTTCTCATATGGAACTTGCTCCTCAGATGGGCTTTGAGATAGTAAAGCATTGCGACCTTGATTGGCATACTTGTGAAACCTCCGGAAAAGCCTAGGCATCACAACCCAAGCAAATACAGTACCTGCCAAAGTAAAACCAACTGGAGCAACCGCATTTCTAAGATGTGGATATGTATCCAACAACTGCTGAACATATGGGGACATTTCACCAGATGCTTCCTTAACCTTTTGCCCAGTATAAGTCGCTGCGTCCGCTGCATTCTGCACGAATTCCTTAACCTTATCAACCAAATCACTTCCACCAACAGCGCTATTACCAACATCCACTTCACCGCCACTGGAAGCAGCCGGAACTCCAGGTTGCCCACCTTTATCAGCATTGCTACCGAAAAGTGATGAGTATGAACGGCAACCCAGAACTGGGCTTACCGAAACAGGAGCAAAAGCAAACCTACTATGTGAACTTGATAATGTCGATGAAAACGCTGAAATCGGTTTGGTTCTGTAACTTCGTGCATTGACAAGTGATCCAGAACCCACTGCTCCAAACTGAGTATTCGCAAAAGCTTTGCTAGACTGTGTTTCCTTAGTATGGTAACCACGATTCACAAAAGCATACGATGGTCTAACAAGAACTGGATCAGCATAGTTCACAAATTTCCCATAAGAACTATACGACTGACACGACATTGTGTTGGAAGACTTGCAAAGTGACTTCAATATCAAAAGCCTCCGTCCAGCCATGAGATAGATATAGTGTTCCTACAAGCTTAACAGGACCTGGGTAAAAACCAAAAACTTGTTCTTGCTCTTTTTAATCTGCAAATTTGCAATATAATTGTATATATGAATACAAATACCACAACCCAATATGTAGAGTGATCAATAGCACAAATCAGCTATAACAATGCAAACAATACATGCATACATAAACCCTAAACCCTGTTTGGATCAAGATACAAGCTTTCATTCAAATTCGTCTCAAAGATTCAAACCCATGACTACAATAAAGCATATACCTTCGGAAACTTAAGAAACAAAGCCAGAATTAACCTTCAAATTCGTAATTTAGTTTCTGGGTCTGGTTATTTTAGTTGAATTTTTTTACTGGGTGATCAAATTAGAGCGAATGGAGAGAGTGACTGACCTGGGGTGGCTGGTTGAGGAGGTCTGCATGGAGATTCAGAGAGACCCAGAAGTAGAAGAGCGAGGTTGGTTACTTTGCTTGCGGAAGAAGACAAAGCTGAGAGTCTTTGGGGATTCTGACTTCTCCTCCGCCTGGGTTGGGTCTGAAACAGACGCAATTTTTGGGTCCGTGATTATCAGGGCTTGCAATTTAGTATGATGATTGGACGGTGATTAGATGTGCTAAAAAGGGAGGGTCTATGTGGACCTTCTTACTTCTTAGTATGATCATCAAACTTCTCGACACGTCACTCATCGGGGTTCCGGTGATACCATCCGGTCAACTCAGGTGAAACGATCATTTACTTTCAAGCTACAATTCGATATTTGTTGTGCGAAAGTCATAATAAGGTTTAAAGTTTAATTATTTGACACTAATATCCGCTTAATTTCGTGAGTTTTATAATTTTAACAGCATATATCTATCGTATATATTTACATGTCACAACTCTACCCCCTCTTTCTCTCTTCCTCTATTTTTTTCCACTTAAATGGTTCGATGGTAAGTTCAAAAAATAAAATAAAAAACTAAACAAAAATAAGAAAGAAAAACCCTTGCAGTTGCTCCTAGTTTCTGCCATCAAAACTACACGCCCATGCTGCCCAGTCGGACAGCTCGCCTTCACGGCGGCGGCGTCGAACGAGCCGAATGGGACTTGTGAGTTCTACTATGCTCAAATTGGATTGGTTTCAATCTAGGAGAGGAGGCGCGCTTTGTCAGCCTGTGGTGGCTCTAAGGCCAGTGGTGGAACAACGGGGAAGATGCAGAAGAGAAGGCGGCGTTGTGGATCTTGTAACCCACAACTGGGCTTGGACTTCTTGTTTTGCCTTGTTGGGCTTGGAGTTAGGTTTGTTCCCTCACACTCTTGGGCTTACTAAAAGCTGGGTTAGTTGTTTAGGCCATAGATTATTTTTAAGTTGAGAAATTCGTCTGAATGACATACGAACTTTTGCTCCTTATAAATTTTGGTATATCAAGTTTTAAAAAATATCAGAACGATATCTCATGTATCCTTCCCGACTTAAGATTGGTATATATAGACATTAAGATGACTTATTTACTCTTAAGTTCTCTTTTTTCTTAGTTTTTTTTATTTGTTTTCATATTCCAAAAATATTAGAAGAGGTTTTGGAATTTAATGATTTGGGTTCAATCCTTGTTGTTTCCGCTGGCACTCAATGATCTTGTTGTTGCCGTTGACATTTAAGAATAATTGAGATGAAGAACTGATTATTAGCAAGGAGAAAATGACGATGAATTTTTTCTCTACGTTCTTAAAAATATAAAAAGCCAAAAAAAGAAAATTGGAGTATGAAGAAAAACTAAGAAAAAAAAAAGAGAATTTAAGGGTAAATTGGTCATCTTTTTTTTGGTCTGAGGGTAAATTAGTCATCTTAATGGTTATATATATCAATCTTAGGTCGGGATGGAAACATGAGATACCAATCTGATATTTGTAAAACTTGATATACCAAAGTTTATAAGGAGTAAAAGTTCGTATACCATTCAGACAAATTTCTCTTCTAACGAATTTCTCTTCTATGTTATTAGTTCTTGGCTACTGTCAATAATTGTCCTAGTGTTCTAAGATGCCAAACTCCTTTTATTAGGAACGACCTAATTAAGCACCTATGCACTCTAAGTATTAGGTACTTAGTTTTAGGCCTAATTTTTAAAAGGATTTCATAGTTTTAGGCTTATTCATTTTTCTGAATAGATGAGCCTAATAGAGGTGGGTTCGGTTTTGTTCGGTTTAGTTTTCACTTAAAACCGGAAACCAAACCGAATAAAAAATTCGGTTCGGTTCAGTTCAGTTTGGTATTTTTTGAGACCTTGAACCGGAAACCAAACCAAACCGTGGTTCGGTTCGGTTTCGGTTTTTCTTCTTTTTTAAAATTTGTATACTTTTGGCTTAGTAAAAAATTATCGTATTTTAGGTCCTTTTTTTTTCTTCCATTACTTGTTTTTATAAGCACATATAATATATCAATAAAAATTTTGGCAATGATTATTCAACAAACCAACAATTTATAAACCAAATAGATACTTTGAAAGTTTAATACTCAATAATTTTGAAAGTATTGGGAATTGACTACACTAGCACACCATGAAACCATAATTTTAAAACTTCTAAGTTCATCTTGAACACAAAATATAGATTTCATAGTTTAAACTCCATCCAAATAAATTCCGAATTTTAAAGTTTAAAAATCATAAATTTGAATAAAGAAGAGAAAAATAAATTAAATATTAGAGTTTATCATCTAAAACTCGCAAGAATAAGGTCTTCGATTTTAAAGGTAATATATCACTCTCTATAGTTCACATACACGACACCTAAAACATTTCTATATGTACATAAAACGAAAATAAAAAGAAAAATATTAGAAAAGATAAACATATAATTATATAGAACATAAAACCTAAAATCATATTGTTCAAATTAAATATTTAATACGAAAATAAAGACAAAAAACGACGTCGTTTTAGAGAGATTCGGTTCGGTTTTTCAAGGACCGAAACCAAAAACCAAACCAAACTAATTTGGTTCGGTTCAGTTTTTCTTAATTCGGTTTGGTTTTTTTCGGTTTGGTTTTTTCCGGTTTCGGTTTAGTTTTCGGCTCGTTTTTTTTTTTTTCGGTTTTCGGTTTCAAAATTCCACCCCTAGAGCCTAATGTACAAATGAGGTGGTGTCAAGTCCTCTAACTTGCCCTTAATGGTAAGGGAATATATGTAATCGTGTCGTCATGACATTTGAAATTAAAGTAATTATAATTATTATTCAAAAAAAAAAAGGTCAAAAAAGAGCATCAAGTCTCGTCACTAGAATGTTGCTGATGTAGAACATCTATGTCATGCGTTCAAACACTGGTTTTGTTTAATGTAATTGTTAATTATAAACATGACTAGTAGAAAAACGGTAATGTTTTAACTTTTAAGTCTTTAATATACAGTGATCAATCCAAAAAATAGACATAAAAAGAAAAGGCCAAAACTTATCCAAATTCCCCTTTTATAGGCAATTGGATTTGATAGTGTAAAATATCGGCAGCCACTTAATAATATATTTTCCTTTTTCAGTTACAATATGGCCAGCATATATGCAGAAAAATTATCACCTTTTCCATAAAAACAGAGAAGCTAGCCAGCTAGAAAACCATGACACTGATTAAGACCTATATAAATTAACAATTAATTAAAGTATATATAAAAGCACTGGAAGTTAAGTGGCCAGATTATTAGCGAGTCTTTGTGATTTCTTTCAACACTTGTTCTTCTGAGGGACTATCCAACTTTCTCAGCAAAACCTGTTAAGGCTTTCGGGGTCTCAAAACTATTCGACCTCTCGCTCATTTCTCTATACTCTTATCTTGGCAACCAGACAAAACTCCATGAAAGACAACCCAAAAGACCCAGCTGAAAGCCTCTACTCAACATGGACCTCCACAAAGGTTTTAATATGCTTCCTCCTCTTGATCTCTTTCAGCTACATCTCTTACTCTCTGAAACTTCTCCACCCGTATATATGTACCCAACAATCTCAATTCCCCCATTTACAATCCCACTCTTTCATACCCCAACCTAATACAATCCCACCAAGCGAAGAACCCAAGACAAACATCTCCCACATCGTTTTTGGCATTGCAGCCTCAGCCAATCTCTGGCCTCACAGAAAGAACTACATCAAGCTATGGTGGAGACCAGACCAAATGAGAGGCCATGTTTGGCTAGACCAACCCGTAAAAACAGAATCCGATGACACCCTTTTACCGCCGTTCAAAATCTCAGGTGACACTACCGGCTTCAAGTACACTAACCCAAAGCGTCGCCGCTCGGCTATAAGAATCTCCCGGATTGTTTCCGAGAGTTTCAGGCTGGGGATGGAGAATGTGAGGTGGTTTGTGTTGGGGGACGACGACACAGTTTTCGTGGCCGAGAATCTGGTCAGGGTTTTGCAGAAGTATGATCATAACCAGTTTTACTATATCGGAGGAACGTCGGAGAGTCACTTACAGAACATAAAGTTTTCGTATAATATGGCTTATGGTGGAGGTGGGATTGCTATAAGTTACCCTCTAGCAAAAACACTAGAGAAAATGCAGGACAGGTGTATTCAGAGGTACCCTGGTTTGTACGGCTCCGATGATCGACTTCAGGCTTGTATGGCTGAGATTGGTGTTCCTCTAACCAGAGAAAAAGGGTTTCACCAGGTTAGTCTCCATGTACCACCATGCATATTTGATCTGCTTAATCTACTCGATCAATAGCATTTTCTTAGTATAGCTTTACGAATTCACTTTTCTTTTTCTAAAGAAGATTTACAAATTCACTTAGAAATTCAGTTTCTTTTTTTCTTCCAATATTTCATTTTGGAGGTTAAATCTTCGTATCAGTTCAGTAAAAGGCAAAACAAAC
Organism: Fragaria iinumae; assembly: GCA_009720345.1. Lineage (NCBI taxonomy): Eukaryota > Viridiplantae > Streptophyta > Magnoliopsida > Rosales > Rosaceae > Fragaria > Fragaria iinumae. Next base: position 16,534,870 of record CM019123.1, on the reverse strand, counting down.
TCATAGATTACCTATACGAAAAATACCGGCCATTTATTATTTGATTTCGGTGTTAATTTCTATTTAGATCATCTTTCTAATGCACATACTTTCCTTACTTGCTAGAGTTCTTAAGCCTAGTTACTCAATTGTCAATAAACTTCACAACCGGTAGTGTTCTTCTTTAGTTCTTTTTGGTGAAAATAGTTGCATTTAATCTAAGAAAGAGATCATTTGTGGGATGATTATTAGTAGGATCTTATTAACATTTAGGAGATTCAAACAAACAAAAAAGCATTTAGGGAACAATAATACAGATCATAGTAAGTCGTATCTTAAAAAAATACCAAGTAAAATGACTTAAAACCACCACAAATTTTCTAATAGAATTAGTTAGATTTGGTGGTGGGGTGTTGGTGACCTAGTATATGCTTGATTACCACCGTCCAATCTTTGTATGATTGACTATGCTATATTTTTTTGTGTTGTCTTTATATGATTCCAACGAACACATTGACTCCTTAACCTAAGCCTTTGGATCGGAAAACTTCTAAGACGACAATCCAATTCCAATTGATTCTACGCTTTACTTTCAATCTCTCTCTCTCTGTTTTTTTAGGACATACTTTCAAAGTTTCAATCTCCTTGAATTTCATTTCATGTTCTTGTCAAGTTTCTCATGAAACCCATCACAATGCGTGGTGAAAGGAATCACATGAATTGACCATATTTAGTGCAGTGGAGTCATTGTCAATAGGGTGGGTGACACTCATTTTCGCTACTATAGTATTGGGAACCTTTAGTCTTTCTTTAGTGCTTATAGTTCTTCAAAAATTTCATTACGTTTTTTTTAGGGAATTTTTTTTAGTGCTTATAGTTAGGCGCATTGTTTAATTTTCTCAAGTCCATAACAATTCTCCTCTTCGATTGTGGAATTAATCAGTTTGATGTATTCGGGAGTTTGTTCGGCCTCCTAGCAGCTCATCCAGTCGCACCCCTAGTGTCACTACACCACCTAGATGTGGTTGAACCCATCTTCCCCAACATGGACAGGATCCATGCCCTCCAACGGCTCGAGCTCTCAATAAAGCTCGACTCGGCAGGGCTCGCGCAACAATCCATTTGCTACGACATCAACCGGTCCTGGACCGTATCTGTTTCATGGGGCTACGCAGTTCAAATATTTCGAGGTATTTCCTCGGCTCGAGAAATCGAACTGCCGCCCAGGACCTTCCTCAACTGGTACAAGAAAGCTGATCATACTTCCTACCCGTTCAATACGGCCCCCGTCAGTAGGCATGCATGTCAAGAACCGTTTGTGTATTACTTGTCTAATGCTATCTACAATACAAGTACAAATCAAACAACTACAGAGTATGTTCGACATCAAACACGAATGCCAGAATGCAATTGGAAGTTGGCAAATCCCTCTCGGATTCACAAAGTGCTCGTTCTTAAATCCTCCGACCCGCACTTATGGGACAAGGTATGAAATCGAAAGAGAAATACTTGCATAAATTATTATTGGCGTGTATATAAGTTCTTCATAATCGATCATTGTGTGGCTTGAGTCTGTTGGGTACTAACAGAGTTTTGGTTGCCATTGACAGTCGCCGAGGAGAAACTGTTGCAGGGTATCCCGACCAAATAGGAAGAAGAAAGGAACCATGCTCATTGAAGTAGGAGAATGCCATGAAGATGAAGTGGTCGAAGTGTCGTAAATTACCTACTTGCGAAACCCCCTTTCAGCTACAATTTGAAAGGAAAAACTAGCTATCTTTCACGGGTTTTTTTATTTTTTATTTTTTTTCACTTTTACTTGTCTGTTGAATGAAGGAATTTTGTTTTTTACCATACACCAATTATGCACAAATATGTGCTTAGACTTTATAGAATACAAGGGGAAGGAGTAGATGAACTTGGTATACCTTTATGTGATGAAAGTAAAAGTGCTTTCACATGTTCGATTAATCTCTTGAAATCAAAAACTTTAATAATTTGGATTTAGTAGACTTTTCTAAATTTTCATGCTAGTATATAGGTTAAGAATCTCCTCCTAACAAAATCTGTAACTATCTGCCCTATGCTAGAAATATACGTGGAAATGTTAAACGTCGATCAAGAACTTAGCTAACTAATGAAGTAGTAACATACTTTGAGGTTTTGAACGAAATAGATGTACTATTGTGAAGAACAATACTTGAAATCTTTCTGAAACAAAATCATATCATGAATGATTAGGAGTCTTTTAAACCTGAATCAACCTGAATAAATCAATTAACCAAGTATTGATCGAAAGGCGCCTACGGTGACCGTGGCAAGTTGGAATTTGATCACTAGCCTATAACGCTCACATAATTGGATCAAATTACAACAAAACGTTTTTTGCCGTGTAATCTTATACACATATGAGTCATAATCCCGTGAATCCAAACACAATTACTTTGACAGATTTATATCATACTGAATTTTAACTCAAGATCTATCTACTTGACTTACCATATGTACGTGTGCGTCCGGACTCTTTTTTCTTTACATACTTTTGCCAATATAAATCATAATCTTAACTGTTTAAAAGTTGAATTAGCCAAATAAAGATCAACTCGATCTGTAAAAAATCAATGAACAAATTTTCGTTTGGTCAGTCGAATGTATCAAACAAATAGACAATTCTTGTGAAAGGCATCAGTCTCATGATCAGCCGTTTATTTGTTTAATACATTCAACTGACCAAAGGAATTTTGTTTACATTGATTCTTTGAAGAGGTTATTGACTGATTTAACTTTTGAACGGTTAAAATTATAATTTACATTAACAAAATTATGTAAATAAGAGAGAGTACGGATGCACACGTACATACTATTCCGAACGCAAGTTATTTTCCTTATAAAAAAAAAAAAAACAAACAAACATAACTCGTAACAAACCTGAAAGGACCTATTTCCTTATTTTAAATCCTTACAAAATTAGTAAAACAAATTATTTTCTTAGAAATGTGAATAACAAGAACTGTTAATTGAATGGACTGCTCTCTATGTTATGCCACGTGGAGCACACGTGTGGGTCCTTTAAATTCTCTTTGCATGGAGACAATTTCGAAAATGGAAAAGAAAAGTCCGGATTTGAAAAAGCTTTATATTCCTAATATTCCTCGTCAAAAATCTCATTCAACCACATGGCAACCTATCTAAATCATGTAAATTACAACATTACCCTTGCATTAATTAAACTTAAAACAATTAACACACTCACTAGCCGACTCACACTCACACGCTTACAAAGCTCTCTCTAACTCTGTCGTGAATAGTAGGGGAGGCACTATCCTCACCCTCCACAAAACACGACGCTGTGTACAACACAAAATTTTACCCGATTGTTAACCCTAACAACAACATTAGCACACTTTTGATAAATTGTTGTTATTCTTGAGCTTTTACATTGATTATGGACATCAAGGATCTAGCCTTCACCGGCCTCCTCATCCTCCTCGGGCCGCCTTCTTCGTCGCTCCCATCCTCGTCGTCAAAGTCGTCTTCCATGTAGTCCAATTGACCCCCATTATCAACGTTGTGAGGTGAAGAAGGTTGGGGATCGGTGTTAACACTACTACTAGTAGCAGAAGCTGCTACATTTTCAGCTGCTGCCTCAACATTATTAGCCTCCTCGTTCTCTTCGTCCTCCTCCTCCTCCCCCACCTGGCCTTTCTTGCCTCTCTTTCGGCCCCATTTGGGGCCGAATCCCGAATAGTAGTAGAACTCATAAAGGTTCGCAGCGTTCGGCCCCTTCTTCACCGCCTTGGGCCGACCACGGCGGGTTCCGGCTAGCGTCTTGGCCTGGACCGCCGTGTCCTTTTTCGAACCCACGAAATTGGAGGGAAGAATATTGCCATTGCTATTAACGTTGTTGTTACCAGCGGACGATCTTCGGAGATGGTGATCACAAAATAAGAAACCTTCTTTCGCTTCCTTCTTGCATTGCCAGCTCCTGCCATCGGTCCTTTGACACCTGGCAAATACTTTGTCGACGTTATCGGACACATCGCCGGCCGCCACCTCTGCCTTGTCGATATCCATCGGCGACGCAACGCTGCGTTTTATATTAACCCACAACGTTTCAAGCGATACTCCACATTCGACCGCGATAATTCGAATAATATTACAAACGATAGCAAAATAATACGACGACAGAAACTGAAAACCCTAATACTTGACATACAGCAGTGAAATTGGAGAAGGAAATTCGAATCTGAAGAATAGAGAAGCTGGGTTACCTCTCGACAGCTGCAATAGAATCCCCCAAGCTCCCATTTCCGATAAAACCCTCCCCACCTTGGAACTACAACGAAACAAACAAAACAAAAAACCCAGCAAGCAAGCATCAGAAATGAGGCAGACCCATTAACCTAATCCACTACAGGGAGCTGAACACTCAATTGAATCCCTCAAATTTTAGGGTTTACGACGAACCCTAATGTCGAGAAATGAATAGAGGAAAAACCCTAGTGGCGGAAATGCAGACGGAGCAAATAAAATTCAAGAATAGATAGCAGCGGCCACCGCAGATCTGCTGAGAAATTAGAAATTCGAGGACAGAAGAAGAAGAAGGTGGGAGACTGACCTGGAGCGGCGACGACGACGAGTCGAGGTCGAAAGGGCATGAGCTGGAATCCCATGGGGACTGGTTCAGCTTGCAGATATGGGGCTGCAGATCCTCGGGAGCTACGTCGGGGAAGAACTGGAGCGGCGAGACCTTCAAGTTCTTGCGGATCCTGACCATGTCTAGCTTTGGATAATTAAATAGAATCGGATAGAATCGATTGAGTGAGATTGGGTCTGGAAAAGATAGGCGCAGAAATGGTGTGGTGAGATTCTGGGTTTTGTGGGGGGGTTTTCTGGCCGAGCTTGTCGTGGGTTTTGCTGTCTGGGAAAGGAGAGGGGGAGAGAGAGAAGAGAGGAGGGGGAGGTTGGGTTTGCAGATCTCGCAGAACTCGATAGATATATATTTTCAGCGTTTTTTTTTTTTTTTTTTTTTAAATTACTTTTCTGTTGCTTTCTCGGCCCTTCGTATGTGTTTTCGATTTGGGGTTATTTGGACGATTTTGTCCTCGGGGTTTTGGTTTATTCACGTGGGGTTTGGTGTCCGGAGAGATAGCTGCCTCAAATCATAGTTGTCCAAACCAAATAATGGTATTTAATGCGCGCACGCCCCCAGATTAAAAACGAAGCGAGAAGTAGTACAGTGACAAAAAGGTTAAGGCTAGTTCAGTCATTGCTGGTATTTTACAGAAAAAAAAAAATTCATTTTCATTATATCATCATCGTTAATAATGAGCTTAATTAGCATCGTTCTGTAAAAGCATGTACTTACTATTAAGATAAATTGTATGAATGAAATATTAGCTTCTATAGATCATGTATGTACTATCTTATGTAACCGTTTATAATGTTTATGAAAATTCAACATACAACTAACAACGTTTTTCAAACAAACACGAAAGATACGAAAAAAATGTAGTACAAAAGGATATGCGGTAAAAAAAAATAGAATATCAAATTCACGCAGTAAAATCTAATGACTTGTACTTCATTCTAGAACACTAATGTTCTTCTACCATTTATCATAGATCAATAGGTCTTCCACACTCTCGGTTTGACCGTTTGTATTTTTGAATCAAAACTTTACAAGAATTCATCAAAATAAAACTATTCTCTTTTAACACTATGACACGTACGCTAACAAAATTATAATATCTTTAGGGTTAAATTATTATATCGGAGGATACAATAATTACTATATCGGAGAATTATTTAAGAGGAACTTTGTTGATGACAATGCTAACGAGCATAAGCTAGGTTATGTAATAGTAATACGATAATTTGGACGTAAATCACAACCGGTTAAAAGTAAAAATGGGGTTGAGCTATGGTGAACTAGCAGTGGCGGGTAAAATTGAGGGAGGATAAAAATGGTGGGCTGCATGCCGTTAGAGCAAGTGGCAAACACACTTTTAACCCCACAGCAAACATGAAAAGTGTTACGATGAGTGTGCCCTCTCTGACCTTTAAGTCAGCAAATAGACGGTTGCGATGTGACCAGATTGATGACGTGGCAGAGCATCGATACCCGCATTTTCGTTTTCTAACAGTGCGGTAATTATAGGTAGGGTCAAAGTATCGTTGTTGTAAAATTAGTGGATAAGACGTCGCTGTCCATAAATCGCTTAGCAAGACGTACTAATTTTTTTTTTGGTCGAAAGCAAGACGTACTAATTTGTTTCGAGTTTTAACATGAACAAAACAAAAACTGCTACATCATATTTTGGAGATGTACCCTTTTTTTTTAAAAAAGAAAACTTGAGACCCTGCACTCTATTCGGGTGCTTCAGTTGAGATCTCATTATCATTAACTAGAATCATAGGGGGGACATATTGCCTTGACTCATAGAATTATTACACTTATCTTCAAAGAGAACATCTTAGATAATAACAGGACCTCTCCAACCCAAAACTCATCTAAATTACTCCAACTAACAAGGTGAGCTAATCTACGAAACACACTGCTTGCTTCTCTAAAAATGTGTCGAATGTTGAAAGATGTAAAAGAACTCGCGTACCTCCTACAATCCTCCATCATGCGACCAAATTCTGAGAGATCATCTCCTACCTCTGTAAGGGCATGCACAAGTGCAACGCAGTCGATCTCAACCTCAATCTCTTCCCACCCTTGGTGTATAGCTACTAGTAGTCCGGCGCGGAGGATTTCCACTTCGTCACACAAAGCTGACAACACATAAGGCAGTTGTCGAGCCAAGGCAGCTCTGCACTCACCATTCTCATCCCGGATCACCAAACCCACTCCACCATTACCGCTCTCACCATGGAAACTACCATCAATATTCACCTTGAGTCTTCCTCTATGTGGGCACTGCCATTTGGTTGGCACCCTTTTCTTCTTCTGTGAGACCCAAACATGGTACTTTTTTGTACTCCTCCAAATGAGTACACACCCATTTCGCTACATTGATAGGAACAAAGCATCCTCCTTTCCAAACTAGGTTATTCCTTTCTACCCAATAATTGGTAATTTGGTAAAGAACAGAAACTTGAAGATGGTGATTCATTAATTTATTTGTATCTTATTTACCTTTATAATACGCGACTTATGTTGTTGAATCATCTTGGCTCATAATAATGAGTAGAAGTGAAATTTACATAGTGATAGTGATAGTGATAGAGATAGATATATGTTTATATATAACTTCAACGATGTATGTACTTAGGTTGAGGTCAGTACTCGGTACGGTAAATTCATATAAAAACATATTACTCGTAGAAATGTACATTATTGTGATTATTGAAATACAAAAACAATAATGGGATAACTGCAAATCCAAATCCTAGCCTTTTGAGGAATATCCCTAGCTAATAACGACCATCTTCACCTTAATAAAGAGGATCGAATTCATTTAATTTTTTTAGTAAACTACACCAAATTACATATTAGTTACTAACCAAATTTTATTTTACAAATATATATTTAATCATTTACATATTATTTTACACATTTAAGGATAACAATTAACAGATTATGATAAATTGATGTTCACATGCTTTCTGTTACTACATATTTTACCAAACTATTTTTCACTACATATTCAATTCTCTGATGCTGGCGTGCTACTACTACCGTGAAAGGTGCTACTATCAAGTTGAAAGGTGTTATTGCCCACTGAAAAGTGCTACTGCCGGAATTATTGCAATTTTTCCTGCAATTCTCTGATAATGTTGGCGCGCTGCTATTGCCCGGCTACATATTCTACTACTACTGCCCACTGAATGCCTACTGTTATTGCCCACTGAATACCTACTGTTGATATGCTACTGCTGAATGTACAGTAGCAACACTTATTATATTGTTGGTTTGCTACTGCTGAATGTACAGTAGCAACACTCGTTATCACACCCCCATTCGATCCAATTTTGAACTTGGAGGAGATTAGTGCCTTTGGATTTGCAGGCTGATTTATATGCAAAACAATAAACTATTACATTTTCATGAATATTCAGATTAGTAACTGATAAACTCAAATTAATTACTCAAACACTTCAAATCCCCCAATCTCAAATCCCACAAATCTGATCCAAGCCAGATATACCAAAATTACCTTATATGCCATTGAATCGTGACCGACGAGGTGTTGTTGTCATTGTTTTGGACTCAGACCTTGAGGTGGCGGCGAAGGACGCCTTGTTTGGATCCGGGGGTCATCGAGAGACCTTTGTGCTGTCATCGAGCCGCGCCATCGTCGAGAGACCTCTATGCCATCGTCGAACCACGCCGTCGTCTTTAAGCCTTCGAGGATTAGATCGGTGGAGGACGGTCGGTGAGGCCGGGGCGTCGTCGAGAGACCGTCGTCAACGTCTTGAGAGAGAGAGAGATGAGAGAGGTGAGAGAATCAAATCAGGTTGGGGAGAAGACGAGGTGTAGTCTCATGGCAAAGTGTGTAATTTTGTGATAAATCTCAAGTTTTTGATCATTTCATGCTAAAATTTGGAGTCAACTCTGATATTAATTGGTGGTGGGTCTGGGCTTGTATCCTTTACTGTATAAAAATTATTAAAAGTAGATTTTTTCTGTTTGTAAATTTGGTCAGGTGGTACGCTAATGTTTTTCTAGTATTTATGGGGGACTTGGCTCATTCCTGTACATGTATCTGCACGACAATGAATCTAGAAAACTTTAGATGCAGTAAGATTATCAATTAAACCTTAAATTAGTTATAACGTTGTAAATTAAAGTGTTTTAGTTGTGTGGCTTGATATAAATCACAATGTTAGTAACATAAGCTCTACATTGTAAATCAGACATAACACCATCAAAGCTAGAGTATGAAATCACATGTTGACGTCAATGTGGTTAAGTAGAGACCATATTGATAGTTTTATGGTAAAACTGGTCATTTAACTTTCTAAGCTTCGTGACTTTCTCACGCCCTTCTTCACTTTCTTTGGTTTTATGCCTCATTTTTTTTTAATCAACATGTACCTCCCCAAATCAAGGTAACAATACGTTTCCTCGTACCTTGATCTATTTCTCCTTAGTCCTTATACATCTCTTACCTCCGTAACCTTGTACCCAACAATCTAAGAAATTGGAAAGGCGACTTAATTGGCAGTCTTGAATTTGGGTTTCTAATATCTAATAGGATTAAATTCAGTTTACCCCCCCCCTGAGGTTTGGGGTTAACATCATTTCAATCCATATATTCTCAATTTTGAAAATTTACCCCGTAAAGTTTCCAATTTTAATAAATCATGTCAAATTGCTGAAATTTCGTTGAATTTAGACGTTAATTTTAACTTCATAACTCACTTTAAGGGGTAAAATAGTCGTATAACAACATAAATCGCCTTTTAAGACCCTTTTTCTAAGATTTCATTCTAGCATTTAATGTAACAGTCCGGCCCAGTCCATTGAGATATTGTCCGCTTTGGGCCCAACGACCCTCATGGTTTTGCTTTTGAGGTTTCACCCCAAAACGCATCTCAATGTAAGGTGCTAGCTCTGCACATATAAGCATAGCAACTTGTCTCCCCCGGGCGATGTGGGACGAATGCACCTACTAGCTTGCTTGCCTAGTCAGGCCATCACAATCCACCCCCCTTTAGGGCCCGACGTCCGCGTTCAATCTGGACAGGCTTAGTTTATGCCGTCATCATGACGCTTCTGTGTAATTTTCCTTAACTCTTCAAAAAAAAAAACACACATAATCAACATACCCAGATCCACTAATTAACTTTCTACTAAAACCCAGTCATTATATAAAGGGAAAATTTTAAGAATGGTACATAGAAGTATTCACCACTGAGAATTAAGGTTTATATACTTCAAGAACTACAATATAAATACATGAATTATCTAACCCACCTCATTTTCAATACATCTGTTAACTTTCCCATTACGACCCATGACATTAGGATATAAGTGAAGGGTACAAATGTATTTTCACAAGTTATACAATGACGCTTAACACCATCTCTCCATCTGGGCTCTAAGCCATCTAATCTCAAACATAGCTATGGCCTCCTCCTCAGGTCAAAATTCAATATTGGAAAGCCGTTGCCTCTTAGTGGCTAAGGCGAAGCCTGGGACTTTGAAAACATTTCCTTCATCTTCTCCATCTATTTACTTAGCTGACAATCGTATATTGTAACCAAAGATCAGTTGGCGACCAATTGAGATAAAAGGTATGCCATCAATTGGAGTTATAACTAATTGAGGCATGCTCAATTACTGATGCTATCCATAATTTTGATGTGCACAATCAAATGAAATTTTTTTTTTTGAAGAACAATCAAATGAAATATTAACTCTTCCAAATCTCCACCAAATGTCAATTTCAATCATATAATCGTGTAGAAGTTGAGTAGCAGAGTTTGTTTCTTACCTTAAATCATCATCCACAGTGGACAACCCCAAAATACCCAATCAAGCCAAGATTTATCTTTTGAGAAAGGTTGCTAAAAAGAAAAGCTTATAAGAAACTGAACCCCCAAAATCAATGGATGCCAAATTGCCGAGACCACCACTGCTAAGCCCGTGGAGTAACAGAAGAAAGAAAAAGCTATAGACTCAAAGATGCCTCCAAGCTGAACAAGGCGGGGACTGTTCTTCCTGTTCCATGTTTGCTTGTTTGAATTCACTGATCTGTTGTTTTTCCAGCGAGCTGTATTATAAATTCGATCTCATCTCTCTAATGGGGTAACGACATCAACATCGATGGAGGTGAGGAGAGAGACTTGATGTTTTCGTTCTTATTACTGAAATGGCAGAATTGCCCTTACGAAACTAACCGAAAACAAGAAAATTAACAGAGTTGTTGATGATATGTATCAAAATTGTCTCGAGTTTACTAGTTCATGTTTAAATGGTAGTTTTAAAAGTTGAATAACTTAAATTCTCAGTGAACAATAGTTCATGTAATGTACTGTTGTTAAAATTTTTCCTTATATAAAAATCAAAAATCTATTCATGATGAAGTATAAACTGTAGAGACAAAGAGATATAGTAAGAGAATAGAGAATCATCATCTTATTCATTGATATGAGCCCTTTATGTAGGGAATTACAAAGTACCAATAAAGTAATGATAAAGAATACATAGTCTTATTCTAACTACATATCTTGATGGCATAAGGTCAAGACACACATATGAAATATCCTAAAACACTCCCCCTTGTGCTGCGCGCCAGTATGCCGGTGGTGCTGATATGTCGCCTCGTTAAAAACCTTGTCAAGGAACAAAAATCCTGTGAGAGAAAAACTAAACCTTAATCGTAGGAGAAAAAGAGTACAACGCATCCTTCACATTTGATAGTGACATGTATGTGCTAGACTCCCCTGAAGTTCGCACATCCCCTTGATCTTTACAACAATCATAGGGCTCTTCCTGATTCTTATTAATCACGGAAATTTCAATAACTTAACATGTCAATGCTCTTGAACATGTCTTCAAATGTGGCATTGGACAATGATTAACTAGATCATGCCGTATTGTCCTCAAACATGATATTTTACACTTAGATCTTGAGGAGAAGACCGCTTGTGAACTCAAAACATAAGTTCGTGTAGGAAATCAGATTTCCACGCAACATGACCTTCAGTTACTAAAACAGCCATAACTTCCTCTAGGAAATACGTATGAACAAACCGTAAATGGTTTTGGAAACTAGACTCATTTAGATTTCCAACCGTATATTACACACATTCTGGTTCATCAGGAGCTGTTCATAAAGTCCCGTCAAAGTTGACTGTTTTGCCAAAATCAGATTCTCGGACAGATTCGTCATACTTTACGAAAACGGTCATAACTCACTCAATATGATAGGTATGACCAAATGGTTGATGTCCCTGGAAAGTAGACACATAGACCTTTCCAATGGTACCAATTCCACCATTTTTCAGTGACTCCCAGTGAGTGAGATTTCCTCTAGGTCCCATGGAAGTTGATCTACGAAACTTGACAGATTTTGATTTCGCTTTTGATGTGTCTTTCTTATGTAAGGATAGAATAAGCCTCAACTTTTCATACTATTAAGTATTGAAAAATGAGTTACTACCATTACATTGGCATTGCATGGGCGCATTGTTACACTTAGCTTTACAACTTTTCATAGCGAATGAGATGTCAACTCTTTCTTATCGTGTCAAGTACATTGATGCGTCTTATTGTACTTAGATGAGAACTCCATCTCTTAACACATAGTTGTCATCTTGCTTTAGACAAAAAAACTGATCTCTCTTTATAGTAAAGTCTTTGACTAATCATGGGATACATGTAGGCCTCACTTTCGTTAAAGCATCTAAGCCGATTGATGGAAAATCATCATCAATACAGTCATCGAGTGCCTTTTCGTGACTGTGTTTTCCCAAGATCTTTTTTGATTCTAACTTTGGATGTTTGATACATATTGGCATCTCTTGATCCATCAAGAGTCCATGTAAATCCGGAATGAACACGCAAAGGCATAATGCACCATATCCCTTCCAAATCAAGTAGTTACTTAGTGTGCGTTTCAAACTTCCTTTTGCAAACGCGTGCTCTTGTGGTATGGAGCCACTTGATTTGGATGAATGAAGTATGTTTAAGACCTTCATATATATCTCTGATCCCATAGAGATGTTATTATGACCACATTCATAGGCTACATGTTCAGTTATTCGGAAACTACCAAACTGACAAAGTAGTAGAGTGCAATGACATCCATTACGAGAGCATATCTCATCGTAGTCGACCCCAATGCGTGTTAGTGAGAGACCTTGCGCCATAAGGTGAGTATAAACTCTTGTTGTCACTACGATATCTAACAAAGACATATTTGATAGGGTTTAGCTTGCGGTGTCGACATCACCTGCCCAAGGACCTATATCTTTGTTAATGCTGGATCGTATCTTTCCATTAGGCCAATCAACTAAGTTGATATCCATCAACGAAGGGTGGTTCGATAGTAGACTCATTATCTCACGTCTTCATGTACAGTAGTGTAATACTTGTAGAGATCTCTATATGTATTGGATTTGACATTGATGCGTCCCCCAACACGATAATCACAATTCAGACTTCATGAGACGGATTTGAGTATCACTGATCAATGGATCAGGTTGTGCCAAGCTCGCTTTCTTTCTAGTGCGAGAAAGTATCGAACCTAAGGGCCTCCCTCCTTTTGGGGAGTCAAACGGCCTTATGACACCAATTTTGCCACTATATGGCGTCACCATATCACCATCCATGGTGATGGCGTCAAGACCAACTCATTTTGGTCGCGCCATGTCCTCTTGATAGGACATTAATCCTTACAAATATATTTGCAGCATGTGATCTCGTCACTTTAACACTTTAAGCATTTGAGATCAAGATGAGACTTAGTGGGGACAAACCACGACAATTCACGTCATTCTACTTGAACACTTGTGTTCTTATCTCCCCCGAACGGCGGAAATATTGTCTCATCAAAGTGACAACCGCAATTTAGCTGTGAATGAGATCGCCTGACAAGGTTTCTACATAAGAGGATTATAGATGGAGGTTCATATCCAACCTAAACTTATTCATCTCAAATGACCTATCATTGTGCGTAGTGGCATTGCGATTTGACACCTAGAAATAATATCTAGCCGAGCTCAAAGATTGGAGATCCGTTTCAATCTTGTTTGAGCTCATTGCAATTTCGTGTCAATCCTGATACACAGTCACGAGTTGTAGTACAACAATATTCAATGATGGTGGGTCGTAGATGAATAGTAAAGTTGCATGCAAATATTGCATAGCCCGAAGACGCAATAGAAAGATTGGTGCGCATCAATAATATTCGAGCGACAAGCTAAAGTTGCTTAGTTGTAGCCTCGGTGAGACCGTATTGCGTGTGAACATAGGGTACAGGACACTTCAACTTATATCCCGATAAACTTCTTTAAAGAATGGGTAGTGAGCTTGTAGAAGTATAAGTAGCATAAGCAGTAGATAATAGTGTAACACGTGACCAGTGTGTTAACACTTCAATCAACACCATAAAACATACAAATGTGTCCGCAAGTTGGTTATATCTATCTACATATTTTGATGTAAGAATGAAATGTTCACTTTTGTGTCATTTAGCGTAGAAGATCTCACTCCTAATTTAGCTAAAAAAAATAGGCTTTTAAAACGAGCAATGAGCATTACAGGGGGCCAATGAGACATCGAGAGAAGGCCGGTGCACCTCAATTGCTTGAGGAATTGACCGGACGGCCTCCAGGAAGTTGCAGCTGTGTTCGGGTGACGTCAATGTCCCCAAGGTGCCGCCATTTACTGTCACGCCCCCAAATTCAAGGCCAATATTATACTGAAATATGACTTGTGAACTTGTGACGTGAGCCATAAAACAATAATAAAACTTGAAAGTAAGGGAATAGTTCTGAGTAAAACTTTCGACTGATATAACAAAGATTCTTTTACATCGATTGAGCTTAACAATAAATTTTGTAAACACAAATAAGGATTTATTGTGATAAAATAAAAGTAGAAATATAAAACGTTCTTTGTTAAATTTACGTCGGTTCACCCCGTCCCCAGTAATATACTCGTTACCTGAAAAACATGAATGTGTAGCATCATGAGTTACACTAACCCAATAAGTATAGACCACAGTCTTATATTAATATGTCTTACAAAATGATGCAAATTGAATAACGAAGTAAAAATGATAAGATAATCCATTATTAATGCACATTGGATATAATATACTTTGAATACCAATATCATATAGTACTTCACTAAATTATCAAATGCAATATCAATAGATGAAATCAAAAACGGTGTATGATCATCTTTTCACCTAGAATCATAACATATTAACAATATCGTAAACATATATTCAATCAAAATAATATACGAATATTTCTTTTCTCAGTGAATATTTCAGAGTAACTGGTAAAAAATCTAAAAATCCACGTGCTAGGTCCACAATACCAAAGCACGGGTAAGCCGCACCATACTAAAGCCACTTGCCAAAGCATGTATACTCAAGGTTTGACACTTCCATCCCAATGAGTATAATAGTGCACTATCTGAAGGGACTAGGGCTCACAACTAACTTCCACATAAAATATTTTACCAGTAATTCACTTGAGCACGGGCGTAGTACCATTCACCCGGCTCCATAACTTCTCAAACGGTCAAACTCACAAATACAATATTTATGAGTTATACATCGTAACATATGTATATGTACACAAATACATAAATACACATATATACAGACACTTAAGAATATTTCATAATGAATGCATATGTAACATAAACATGATACACAAGAAGGGAAAACTCATGTAGCAAACAATTAATAATTTAAGCTTGCAAGCAAATAATTGAATTCATAATAAAATCTAAGTAATTATAAAACACAAGCAATGAAAGAGTAATTTTCCAGACTTTAAATAAACCATATTATTGACTGAATAAACCATATTATTATTAATAGTAGTTTCAGTCCTTAAGTCCAATTTCATAGGAGTTAATCAACCATGTCCATAATTCTTCGATTAAAGTCATTAAGCTTCAAAAGGTGTGAAGTTGTCCATCTCAAGTCCGATTTAACAAAGTGAGTACATCACTGTGAAGGGTTTTTCACAAGGAATTCAGTGGTAAGGTTCATGTGAACAAGTCCATAGTGTTCAAGTCCAGAATTGATGATATTCCAAAGAAGTACATAAAGTGATTACTATTTAATTAACCTTAATTGCATAAATTATTACCTTCAGTAATTTTCGACTATTATTCTTGACATTCTCGAAATTTAAAGTTCAGGTTATAAGATTCGTTTTGATATAAAGATCATTGAAAACGGATAAGAAATGAGTGAGATATAATAATTTGAAGTTATAAACATCTTATGAGTTTTCCGGCAAGGTTCATGAGGGAAGATTAAGATATAAGATTAGTTATATATCAATATTATACAGTTGATTCAATAATACAAGGATAAAATCAGAATTTTATAATTTCCTGCGGCCGAAAAATGCATGAACTTGTCGGTTTCCGGAAAAAATACTTAGAAAATAGAAATCTTATTTTAGCTATAACGTCTTTGTTTCTTAACATTTTTGAGTGATTCAAAAGCCTAAACTGAAGAATTTTTCATGTAGATTAATGTAGTGTAACTTTAATAAGCTAAAACAGAAGTGACATGTACGAAAACTGGAATTATGCAGCAGCCACGTTTTTATACCATTTTATTCTTTGTACTTCAAGTTGATCAAAATCTAAGGCAAAAGACTATAAGAAAGTTTTCATATACTTACTTAAGAAGAAGTGAACTGAAGATTTAAGTCTTTGATTCAAGCTTGTATTTCTTTGAAAGAAAGGAACTTTTCAAGAACAAAGGGTAAGGACTTTGGGTTTGAGGTGCTTTTGGTGTGAGAGAGGGACTTAGTTGAATGTTGTTTCCAACTAATCTGATAAGTTTTTTTTTTTTTTTTTTTTTCACTTGACCTTGAAGCTTGAGAGAAATATGAGATAGATCATATGTTTATATAGGCTACAAAAGCATGCTTTGAATTTAATTTCCAACCCACCAATTTGACTTTCAAAGCCAAAACTAGAGTAGGGTAATTGTTCACTTGGAAAACATAATAGTGAGATGAATGAGAAAGAAAAATCAGTTATCTACCTATATTTAATTTAATTGCATTTTCATTGTGTTATACACACACACATGTTCATATGTATATGTTGACTCACAATAACAATTAAGACTTTCTTAGGTGTTTTCTTTCTCAGGATTCAAATGTGTTAGTAATATCAACTAGCACAAAATAATATGCATACCAAAGATAAGAAAAATAATAATCTCAAACTCACCAACGAATGTCGAGTGTAGAGAAAATTGAATACGGAAAAGGTGTTACCATAATTTGTTTGGTCATGATAAATATATTTTCGAAGTGTGATGACCTTTAATCATATATTTCTTAACAGTCGAGATCCTAATATAAATACAATATAGTTATCGTTGAAAACTCGGGTTATTACATTTACAATCATGGCGTCACCATCATGCTTCATGGAGAAGCTAAATCCCGAATGTCTTCGTTTTAAGCGGAAGAATGGATGTCCATGAGAATTTCTCAAAATTTGGATCATTATTTCTCTTCAAGGATGACCGATTTGGTCAAACCAAAGTCTATATGAGTCAGTGTTCCAAATATCATGTTTGGCGACAACATGTGATTCGATATTCGAATCATAGTGACACACAATCCACTAGATTGACTCATAAACTTCTCTAAGATGCATTTCAGTTCGCATTCATGAGAAGGTATACACAAAACAAACTCTTGTTCATTCTTACAATGTGTTTTCAAATGAAAACCATTAGCAGGAATGTCTTTAAAGCTCAACATGATTCGGTTGCCTCTCAATGCATAGAGGGCATCTGTAACATTGGTCATGGTGCCATGAGGCATCAAGATTTAAGCTAAACCGCGTCCCTGAATGACCGGTATGATTCAATCATTGTAGTCACAGAAGATTTACAAGGCACAAAATCCTTAGAATGTTGTGGGTAGTTCCACTATCTGCGAATCACTCAATGTCTTTATGAGATAGATCTACAAAATGGAGTAGAGATAGGAGAGTAAATAGTTCCACTTGAACCATTTAGAAGGATCGAAAGAAGCTACAAAAAGCTGCAATCCCGAGAGTGCATAAAAATTTCCACGCAGAATAACCTTTGCGTACTAAAACAGCCATAATTTCTTCGTTAAAATAGATATGAACGAACCGCGAAAAGTTCTGAAAACTAGACTCGTAAGTCTTTTCAATGATATAAAGCTCACTATCTGGTTCATCTGGATCTGTTCACAAAGCTCAAACGAAGTTGACTGTTCAGAAGGGACAGATTGCTGTTTTTCACAGATTTGACATTGACAAAGCTTTGAAGCTTGCAGATGGCGTGTGGGCATAAGCCGAAGCCAAAATGATGTGTATATGATCAAAATCAAGTCCTTTTGGTCGTTCCATGGTCGTAAACTCCATGACTAGTTAGCAAAAGCTCCCTGACATGAACATAAACTAACTCAGAGGACCTAGAGAATTCGATCATGATGATGATTGTCCGGTTTTGATAAGTCTTCAACGTCTTTTGCAAGACGGAAATTGGTTTAATAGTGTAGGGGGATCCAAAATTAAAAGCTTTCGGTAACTCCAAGTCAGTATGAGCAGACATTGTTTTGGCCACGATCCTCAGCGCGCGGAGCAGAGGTTTCTAGCGAACAAAGAGAAAGGGGGGAGTGTTGCGGGCGTGCCACCTCGCGGACGAGGAAATAATAGTAGGGGTGCGCTTAACTTCTTGATCAGGCGAATGGGGTTACAGGTGCCACTTCAGACGAGGATTTACGAGCACAAACGATCGATACTCACGGCGACGCGAGCAGAACAACTATAGGGAGTTCAAAGAGAAGCGGGGATGTAGAGTCCGGAGGGCTCTGAAGAGGGGAACCTAGGCTGCGGCGCTTAGGGTTAGGGTTTCGAGGAGCTCGAAGGGTAACTGTTTTCAGTTGTATTTGTGTTTTTGTGTATTGTTTGAGAGAGCCCTTCTGTTAGGGTTCGAGCCCCTTTATACAGTAGTTCGACTTGCGACAGAAGAAAAGTGATTAGAATCCAAGTCGGACTCTGAAACCCTATTCGCACAAGGATACTGCTCAGTCCATGCGAACCAACCAATTGGTGACACCTGCCCAGTTCGCACACTTCATTCCGCGCATAGGGCATTGCTTCCACGCTGCCAACTGTAGACTACTATGTGAACTGGAATTAGGAGTATCCTCATCTCGCGGGCTGCTACAGGATGCTATCTCGCGTGCTTCTGTAGCTCGCGTCCACTTCGCGGGCTATTGCAGCTCGCGAGCCTTAAAAAGGTTTTTTATATTTAATGGGCCACAAAGGTTGGCCCGAAGCATGTCAAAGACTTGTAAAAGTCTTCAACGTTTGTCGTGGTGCGCGCGGACTCCGCATGTCGCTTCCTCGCGAAGTCTTCTACGCGAGGCAGTTCGCCAGCTCGCCTCGCTTCGCCTACGCGGAGAGTCAAGCTCGCCTCGCTTCGCCTCGCTTACGCGGAGTACATTTCCGTCTCGCCTACGCGGAGTGTCGAATAGTAATTCCACGCAAAGTCATTCCGCGCGTGAGCTAAGTGTTCCACCCGAACTGCGTAGTTCGCCTATGTCCATTCCGCGAGTGAGCTAAGTGAAGTCCAGTTCGCATGCAGTTCGTTCCGCGTGAAGGCTAACTCGGCTCGCGTGATCTCACTGGCGGGCCGACATTTGTAAACTTAGAGAACTTTGGGCTCGCCGGTATGACATGGACCAAGAATGTAATTAATATTCACATAGACATTTACTGTCCAGTAAAATATTAATCTAGGCGTAAACAGACATGTCCATGGAGGGTCGGTAGTGCGAGGCACACTTGAAACCACTATCTTCTTAATTTCGGACAATTCTAAGACATCACACTGAGCTTGGATGAGCCTAGTTGAACAATTGATGATGAAAAATCCGCTATAGGGTAGAAGACTTAACTGGAAACACGTTGGTGATCATCTTTGAGGATGCAAGACCGTGCGTCATTTTCACTTGGAAGAGACCAAAACGGCACAATCTAACCATGTAGATTGTAAATATGTCATGCTTCTATGGATAATGTAAAAATGTACATATTGTTTGTAAATCAATACGAACCATAAGAGGAGAATAGTTTCATAACTTCGAAAAAATTCTCAAGACATTCATTATTGCTAATGTGAGTATATATCGAGGTCTCGAATAAACAAAGGACATCGATACGACGTCTTATTACATATAGCTTGGAAAGAAAATCAATGTCTAGCCAATGACGTCAAAGTCATGGGTGGCTAGAGCAGGATCTGAATCTTTGAAATCCGCGATCATGACGATTACATTCTTGTCCTCATATTGATTTTCCGTACCTTTTTGCATGTCTTGATTTGAGGATGAGCTCGACAACTCCTCAACCAATGATCTGGAGATCCACACGGTTGCATTGTTCAGAGCTAGCATGAGTAATTTTAACAGATTGGTGTCTAGACCAGGAGTGTCGCCAATGAGGCCGGCGACACCTCCCCCTCTTTTCTAGACATCAGCACGACGTTTTCTGCCATTGTCGTGACCCATATTGTTGTCACCACATTAGGGGACAATCCTAAATACGTTTATACTATTAGCGTATATACAATTCCTGTTTAAAATTGTATGATCCAAATCAAGTCTTGTTGGTAATTCCAAACCAACTTGGAGAGCGTAGAGAATTTGATGATGATCGAATCCGCTAAAGATTATGGATCATGATGCCACAAAAGATCATTGACAATATGTAGTCAATTAAAGTGGTAAGCAATCCACTTAACTAATAACTCAACAAGTAGAGTTATATGAACGTTTCAAGAAACGCTCCATGAGTGCATTCCATAGTACATTGTGGTCATTACTTTTTGCACAAATTGCCATTGAAGGCTTTTGTCGATGTGGTGCATCAAAGACTTTGATCGCATGAGATGTGAAATCTCGGCATCTAGGCTTGTTAGCCTGGGGGTCAAAACATGTGGTTTAATCCTTTCCAATGAAATGTTCCACATATACCAAGCGAAGATTCGCCTTAGGTATCGAGTACGTCAAAACTCAAATGAGTAGAATGTTACGTTGCTCTTGCATACAAAACCAAGATGTTATGAGACTCGATAGAGGTCACAAACGATGTTTTTAATGGTTTGTCCTTCGGATTGATCACACACAATCTGGAAAAGCCACGAATTGATCAAACACAATTCTGAAAAAGACCTCGAATTGATTAAACACAATTCGGAGAAAGGTCGGGGTTGATCACACACAACCCGAACAAGAAAACAAGAGTGATCAAACACACTCTTGACCCGCGAATAAAATTCTGGGATTTTTACCTGCACGCATAAAATCCCAAGTATAGAATGGAGATGGAGAAAGGAGGATAAAATGAGGAAAATATTTTATCCTCTCCGAGTTATTGAACTTGGAAAAGTTTAGGGTTCCAAAACATACCTTTCGAAACTTCAAACACTTAAAGAAGTCAAAAATTGTAGTCGGAGGAAACCAAGAATCGTCGGTGGGCGGCGGCGGGCGGCGGCCAAGAGATTGGCAGCCGGTAATGTCGGACAGCTGCGAGGAAAACGGGTGGCAACAGCGGTCAAACAAAGGAGCCGAAAAACACTTTTTAGGGTTTCGGAAAACAAATGATGAGCTATTAGTTCTAGGTTTAGAATAAAGTGCATGATAACGTGATAGAGTATAAACTATAGAGATAAAGAGATATAATAAGAGAATAGAGAATCATCATCTTATTCATTGATTGGAGCCTTTTATATAAGGAATTATAAATCACCAATATGATAATGATAAAAAATACATAGTCATATTCTAACTACATATGCTAATGACATAAAATCAAGACACACATATTGAATGTTCTAGAACAATTCCAAGCTTAACCAAATAATTGATCATAAAAAATTGAAAATGAATTATTATTTTTATCAAAATTGAAAATGGAAGTTGACAATACCCAGTTGTAGCACATCCACAAGGCCACAACTCCAGCCTATCACCGTCCACCGCGTGGGTCCCGCCAAATTCCCTCCCAACTCCTAAGTCTAACGCGGACTCGGACCTTCCCCACCATATTAAACCCGAAACCAACTCCCAGGTCGGATCTTCCCCGTTTCCGATGGCGCTTCACTCCCTCAACCTCACCCTCTTTCTCTCTCTACTTTCTCTCTCCACCCTCTCCCTCTCCCTCACTCCGTTCTCCCCCGTCGACAACCACCTCCTCGACTGCGGCTCCACCGTTGCCTCCACCCTCGACGACGGCCGCTGCTTCGTCCCAGACTCCTCCGCTTCACCCCTTTCAATTCCCCTCCGCAACCAAAACCCTAACCCTAACTCCCCCCAAATCTACCAAACCGCAAGAATTTTCCGGCGGCCGTCCAAGTACGAGTTCCAGATCCGCGACCCGGGGACCCACATGGTCCGCCTCCATTTCCAGAGCTTCAATTCCTGCAATCTCGATTGGAGCACTGCTCGATTTCACGTCCTGGTCAACGGCTTCATGGCTTTGAAAGTCAACAACTCTGTATTTGACGGCGTCTCAGGTGTTATGATTAAGGAGTATTTGATTTGGGTTAGTAATGAAAAGCTTGTGATTCGTTTTATTCCTTATGAAAAATCAAGCTTTGCGTTTGTGAATGCTATTGAGGTTGTTTCTACGCCTAAGGACCTTGTTGCTGACACTGCAATGTATGTGAGTGATGGGAAAATTTCAGGTTTTGATGGGTTGGCTAGGCAAGCGATTCAAGTTGTGCAAAGGGTTAATGTGGGAGGGGGCAAAGTGACGCCGTTTAATGATAGTTTGTGGAGGACTTGGAGTACTGATGAGGGGTTTTTCGATTCGGGTTTAGGGTCGGAGAGGGTGTATTTTGGGGGGAGGATTAAGTATCAGGCTGGAGGGGCTAGCCGGGAGGTTGGTCCGGATAATGTATATAATACAGCGAGGTTGATTCGCAGTAGGAATGATTCGGTTGCGAATGTGAATATGACATGGGTGTTTCCTGCTGTTGGGGGGTATAAGTATTTGGTGAGGTTGCATTTCTGTGATATTGCTAGTACTTCGCTTGGTTTGCTGTATTTCAATGTTTATGTGAATGGGAAGTTGGCGTATGAGGATTTGGATTTGTCCAAGGCTGCGAATTATCTGTTGGCTTCTCCGTTTTATGCGGATTTCGTGGTTGATGGGGATGATTCAGATTCTTTGAGTGTGAGTGTAGGGCCGTCGAAGGCCAGTGTGCCGTATGCTGTTGATGGTATATTGAATGGTGTTGAGATCATGAAGTTGAATAACTCGGTTGGAAGTCTTGATGGGGAGCATTGTGCAGAGTGGGTTTTGAGGAGTTGGCCAAGAGGGCATGTTAGTGTGTTGGTTCCTCTAGTTGCTGCTGCTTGTGTGCTGCTTAGCTTGTCTATGGTAACACGGAGGAGGATCATGAAGAAGAAGGAATCTGTGGCATGGACGAAGCTGCCTGTGGATGTTTCAGAAGTTAATGCTAAGCTTTGAAATACACATCAATCGGTTAAGTTGGAAAGCACTTGAAGATCGATGAAATAGCAGCTGTGGTGCTCTAAAGAGTGTAATCTTATTGCTTACCTTGTATAGTGATGCAGTAGTCTGAAGTTGTATAAGTATCTGGCAACATTTGGTGTAGTATCACACTTAATACTTAAATACACGCAGTAGTTTGGGCATGCTTGCTTTTCTTACTGCTTTAACCTTCAGATGTTTTGATCTGATGATTCTGATCTTTGCTTTCCTTAATTAGATAAATTGCTTCAATGTAATTCTTTCCTGTTAGTTTGCAGTTGAGACTTTCAGACAGAATCTGGTTCTCTATCTTCTCATTTGAGAAGTTATATTCAACTAGCCATTTACCAATGTCTAGTATATTACAGCGTACTTTAGCTTGAGAACAGAAGCAAGGGACTTCCCAACCTACTGTTGAGCGCCAATTTCAATCAAAGGTAGCTTAAATAGTGTTCTGTTGCAGCTTTTGTGTTAATTCGGCATCGCTATATTATATGTGGCGGCAATCATAGTCTTGGCCAGAGGCTACTGTGAATTAAGAGAAGTTGTTGAGGAACCAAGAATAGCCCCCTCATTCCAAAACAAAAGTTCTTTCAACTCTCTCCTTAGAACTAGCCAATTATTTGTTTGTATTGATGGGTGAAGCGGTGAAAATACAGAAAAGCAAAAATCAGGAATTGCAGCAGCTGCTAATTTCAACCTAATCGATCACAAACTCTTTAAAATTCTCTCACTTGAGGAAATAGATGAAAGTAGAAAACAAAAAACAAGAGAGGAATTTGCCACGTTGCTGGCATTCAATCATAAACCACAGTTCATTGATAGATATACGACATAGAAAGTAAAAACCATAACATATAAGTCAAGGAAAAAGATCAAAACCGTCTTTGGATTTTGTAGCTCGACAAGGTAAAAAGACGTGCTCCAGCTTCAACCGCACAGCAGCAGAGCTGATAAATCACCGCGAGGGATGAAAGCAGAGAGCCTCCTTTTGCGATTAGAAAGATGGAACGTCAGTCAAGTAGAAGAATACTCGGAAAGCGTCAATGCTTCTCCAAGATCGATCAGATGATTGATCTCGAGTAGTTTGACACAGGAAGAAGAGTACCGCATAGAATGTATCTAAACTTATTTAAAGGAGAAGCTCTTCGTCAATGTACACAATAGTAGTGCTTCAAGATCCTTTCTGACTAGAGTGAACTAGAATCATGTTGAGACTTGAGAGTTATAGTGAACCACTTTCAGTGATATAGTGGTCCAGTGTTCATGTTGGGAACTCCTAAACCAGCTTTCGAATCATGAAGCTGCGTTCGAAACACGAAGCTATTAAAAGTGGCTAGTCATTGTGTTGCACTGCATAGTTAGAGTATTTCATATATGCGTCAAGGAATCAGTTCCTGGGCCTAGTAAGCATACCCTAAAACTTTGAAAAAGAAAAGAGTTATGGTGAAAATAATGGTGAGAGTTAGTGATTTTATAGCCATGAGAGTTAGGAACATTTTGTGTTAGTGTAACTGTCTGAACTTCTTCCTTTTTTTTCTTCTTCCCGGAAACGGATAAGAAACCCAACCAAACTGGGAGACTTAGTCATACGCCCGATGTTATTATAAGGTAATTAAACGAGTACACATCAACTACAGTGATTCATCACATCACATCATCTATTCTTATGAAATATCTTTCCATTTAGTGTACCCTACGGAAACCCTAACGGTCTTCAAGTCATAAACCACTATGTGAGACATCTTTACTTCGGTATAACCCATTACTACATAAAAACTTTCAATGACACCAAAAAAACGTCATAAAATGGCTTCTATGACGTTAAAAATAGCTCGGTAACTTGAATATTTCACCGAAAAATGCTATGAACTCTAACATGAAAATAGAATTTGACCAACTTCAAAATTTTGAATGTTACAAAGAGCCATCATATATTCTCTTCATCCATGTCGATCGACTGAACATGGTTAATTGATCACCTGCTCCAGTACTGCTGCCAGTCCGTGCTACTAAGCTCTTCAACAAAGCAAAAGCATAGATAGGGCCATAGATTATTATAGGCATAATTGTCAATTTGCTACCCTAACTTTTACTTTGGTGTCAAATTGCTACCATAGCTTTGATTTCAGCCAGTTGGCTACCCTAGCTTTTCATAATTAACCAATTTGCTACCCTAACTATTAAATCTATCAATTTGCTACCCTAACTATTAAATCTGTCAATTTTCTAGCATTCCATCAAATTTGGCACTTTAGGCTTTCAAGATTAACCAATTTACTTATAAAAAATTTCAATATCGACCAACTTTAACCTTCGAATTTCAGAATTAATTCATGTTTGGGTGAAGAAATGAACAAAATAAAATGACAAAAATGTAGCAAGTTGGCTAATTTTGAAAACATAAGGTAGCAAATTAGCAGAAATAATTTATATTATTTAGATTTTAAATGATTTTGTTTGATTTTTTATAATCCGTGGATTCTTATAGATTTTGTGAATCCACAAATTGTTTTAACTCCATATGGATTTGAGTTCTGATGTATTTTTTTAGCTAGATTTGTTTGGATTTGACAAGTACATGGATTGTTTTTTTTTTTTTTAACAAGTGCAAGCCGTGTGGCAGGCTATTTAATTACTGCAGATACGATCGAATGAAAACTGCAACAAGAGAATTTACAAACCATAATCTATCATCCTTTTAATTTTCAAGTACCATCCCATGAAATATCATTAAGATATTATACACCAAATAATGGAGCATCAACTCTCTACAAGTATAGTCTGTAATTTTAACCAACACACTATAATATGAGCAGCAAGACTACACACATCAGATTTGCTACTCCTGGAAATAGTGTCAATCCCTTTGTAGTAGGACCATAGATAAAACTGAGCACATCGATGCTAGATGCATCCACATCTTCTTCCAATGAAGTATTTCAATTGGAGGCAAGCTAACCTCAATGCCCTCATCTTGGGGTCACCAGTCCTTACAGGAGTTACAGCAGCTGATGACAGTAATTGGTCTCATTAGTGTTGTTTGGCTTCAGCGGTGAGATTGTCGCTGCTGCTCCTGCTTCTTTAATGCCTGATGCCATGATCTTATGAGAAAAGTGGGACTTCAGGATGGGTCTGCATTGTCCTGTAGACTCTCACATCTACACCCAAAAAAACAATAAAAGAACAAATGTTTCAGTAGTTGAATATGTCAAAATTTGGAATCTAATTAACGCATATCCAAACGCAAATCTCATATATGTTCTTTGACCAACAACTCACCAACTACTAAAATAATACATAGTAACTCATGGACTGAAGTACACACTTATAATTTAACCTCCTAATGACTAACTAAATTCGACATAACACTATTAGTTTCTTTTTTATGATAATGGCTTGTGGATGGGTGGCACATAATCTGCCGCTTCTTTCTGACTTCCTTATGACATCTATCATTAACTCAAGGTACAAAAACAAGACTCAAAATGTTAGTGGTAAGCCAACAACTTATTGTCAAATGTGACCTACTAGACATTATTACAGGAGCAATAGCTTAGCCTTCTATTAGCTTTCTATTTAATTTCAAAATTTTCATTCTGTGAATCACAAAATCTTAGGATAACAAATGGTGGTGAGCCATTTTCTAAAACAAGCAATCTGATTTCACATAAGAACACATTACATGTAATGAATTGTAGTACTGCAACATTCCTATAAAGAAACAAGGAAATAGCTCAAATATGATAAATTGATAATAGGCTACAAACAATTTGATTGAGAAGTGATAGTAAGACAAGATGACGTATCAAATGCAATTTGGTGCTACTGACCCAACCAAGTCCTTGTTCACAATTTATTTGAGAAAATAAATAAAAATATTCAACACTCAGTAATTAGAGGTAGAGACATACTGAATGATCAATGTGCAAACTATCTAAACATGATTGGTACAAGTCTCTAACTTGAACCATGTCATTTTCCAAACCAATCTTAAATTTTAACCACCTATATATTTATAAGTTGTAACTACCCTCTACCCGCCTTTGAATTTCAAATGTTTGCAATGTTTTGTTTATTCTCTATTACCCTCTAAAGACAACAAGTAAAAATATTTTCTACTTTACTGTGTTTTCACTGACCAAGTGACCATAGTAGCTATTTGTACTCTGCCTAACTATACTACAGTTGTTTCTTGAACATTATTTTCAGAAGGCATAGATGTTCAAATGAAATAACCCTAAACTGAAATCTCAATGAATTGTGAATGTTTCACCGTTAAGCTCAAGGTGTTGAACCATAGATGTTCAAGTGAAAAAACCCTAAACTAACTCACTTTTGCATTTTGTAGCGTCTATCACCAGATACCCAACCAAATTAAACAAAGCAAAAATTCACACAAGGAGTGATCACCTTGCACCACCAATTGTAAAAGAAATAATGGAAATATAAATCGATGAACCAGAGAGAGAAAGAGATGAATACCTGGCCTTTGGATCCGTTGCTTTCGGGAACTACAACGACGTCAATCACCTGAAGCTCCTCTCTGAGCCGATCGAATTCTGGTCGAGTGCCGGCGGCGACATTTGACGACGACGGGTGCTTGAAGACATGGATATGTTCATACCACCAAGAACCCTAGAATCGTGAACAATCTCATGTCAAGAGACCTGATCTGTGATAGAGGTTGGTATTTATACCAAGCAACTCAAAATACTACAGAATCGACCATCTGGTAAAATCCTTTAAAATCATTAAACTTTTGAATACCACTAGATTTAAAAGGAGATTTTAAAATCTTAATCGAATACCTTGATATTTTAAAGGACTTTTAAGAATCATAATTGAATACCACCAGATTTTAAAGGAGTTTTGAAATACAAAACAATCTAATAGATTCTTAATTGAATACACCCCCTTAAGGTGAAAGGTAGGGTAACAATTTAGCTAAAAAGCCAAGAAACTAGCTGCAGGGCGATGCAATCACGACGGGGAGAACCGTTGATTGAATAGTAGGCCGACGTTGGTGTCGGAGATATTGGACGTCTAGCTACTTCAAAAATAACAAGAGAAAAGGAGAACTAGCTACTGGCCTTACTTGTTGCATAAGGTTATCTGTTAGAAAAAGCAACCCGTAATACTTTGGAGGTCAAATAAGTAGTGATGATACCGAGAGGTTATAAACCTAAATTTCAGGTTTAGAAAAGGATAGCTTAGTTATCAGTTCTTTCTGAATCATGTGCTTCATTGACATTTGCAAGGATAGCTTAGTTATCAGTTCTTTCAGTTCTTCCATCGGGTTGTAGATGTCCCATTTTTAGGTGTGTTAAATTGAGGTAGTTTGTTATATATGGATAAATTTGTTATATTTATGATTTACGCGTTTATAGTTTCTATCGGCTGTTAACATCATACGATTTATAATGCTTGATCGAAAGCCTTGAATATCACGGTTAGACATATACTGTTCAAGTGAATCCCTAGTTCGTTAAACATGAAATTGTCCTCGGATTTCTACAAGTCATGAGAATAAGTCTGACTTTTTCAATATCCCATTTCCAACATTTTTCATCAGTTCAGACGTGTGCTTGACAAGTCAGCCTCTAAAATGTGCAGCACACACATAAAACACGAGCCTTTGGCTAAAAACTTACATTGTCACGAGGCCAAAGGCACATTGGTTAAATTAGGCGCATGCTTACATTACCATAAACCATCATTTCAACCATTTAAATGTTAGCACATCATCGCACAAGATCAGGAGAGAAAAATTTAAACCCCTCTTTACATTGCAAATAAAATCTCTTCTCTATGAATCAATATTCTAAAAGGCGCGCTAGGCGGTAGGCGGGTGGTAACCCGCGGCCTAGAGACTGGACAGCCTAGGTGAGGATTAGGTGGGGACTAAGCGATTTGTATTTTTTAAGATTTATTAGTTAAAAACATATATTTTATGCAATTTAATACTTGAAAACGGTCAAATATGGATAAATTATTCAACATAAATCTAGTCATATCCATTTATAAAATAAATTATAGCTAAAATTTAGCATAACTTCCCGTAAAAATGAGCAACAACAATTACATGATCAAAAAAAAAAAGTGAGCAACAACAACAATAAACATATACACTTCCAATTCTAATTTTAAACACATCATTAACTCTTATACTCTCATTCTCCCCCACAATATAACAATCTCACCACAAAAAGAAAACAAAATTAGCCAGAGAGCTTAGCAGCCTAGGCGGGTAAGGCGGCCGTCTAATCGCCCACATCCTGACACAAAGGCCTGGAAGAAAAGCGAGGCGGCTTGTTGCAACCTAGAGCCTAGGTGGTCCTAGGCGGGACCTTTTAGAAGCTTGCTATTAATTAATGTTTCAATCCTCGGGTAGTCGATTATGGTGATCAAAACACAGTATGCTACTTCTACGTTATTTAATTGGGAAAATTTTAAGAACAATACATAACAAACGGTCCACTCTCAATTTTGGTGTTTCAAGTTTCAAAACAATCAAAATGGTACATTACGTTTAAAAGCCGACACACTTTTAGCACACGCCGTCAATAACACCGTTAACTCTATGTAATTTCTCATTTTTCAAAAGGTAGTTTCGGGTTTTCTCCGTTCTCTCTTTCTTTATAGTATGTTTTCTTTTTCTTTTTTTCTTCTATTTATATACTTTTTTAATCTTGTAAACTCAGACGTATATTCTCATAGACTTTGTTGTTTTCCCCTTACCTGGTTTCTTTGCTTACTATTCGTTGTATTTGTAGGTTACTAGGTTTGGTTTTAATGAATAGTAAACTACATATTAGTTACTAACCAAATTTCAATTTACAAATACATCTTTTATACATTATCTTAAACATTAAAAGGCAAAAATTAACAGATTAGGACAAACTAATGTCCACGTGTCATCTGTCACTATATATTTTATCAAAATACCCTTCACTAAGAATGTGCTAAGTGTCGATAGAAAAATGTACCTACTGCCGATAGAAAAGTGTGCTACTGCCGGTGTTATATTGCATTTTTTTTTTCCAGCGTTTCTCCAGAACCAAACAAAACCAAACAAAACTGCTACTGTCGATTAAAGAAACTTCTATTGTCAACTCAAAAGCAGCTACTCTCAACTCGAAAGCTCCTATTTCCCATACATAATTATACTAACCGAGCCACAATCCTAATAAATCACCGATGAGAATTCCTGCAAATTCAAAGCTTTTAGCAACAGAATCAATTTCCTCTTTAACAATCGTGGTTTAGAGTAATAAGAGATTTGTTCAAAATAGGAAAAAAAAAAACAAAAAACAAAACAAAATTGAAAAATATCACAAGCACAGTAGGTTTACCTTGTAAGCTTAAACCCTTAATTGAAGATGAGAGAATGAGATTGCCGTCGTAGTCTTCAAATCACAAACCAACTACCACTAATTAAAGCCAAAACAAATCCAAGCAAGTCGCTCCGAGCTTCATCTTTGCACAGTAGCAATCCCACCCCCACCGCTCCCAGCAAACCCAAACACAATTAATGGAATAATTGGTGACCATGCCGTTTCCCGGGAAGAGAACAACGACTCTGCGGCTCCCGCGGTGGCGATGTCTGCATGTCGTACGTGGGGCTTATGAGGGCATCGTCGCTCCTGACGAAGAGAGAGAAGGAGTGGCAGAGATTTATCGACGAGAGATCGAGATGAGTCGTCGTCGCCTCTATCCCAGGGATGGGAGCAACAACGACTTCGTTCATGTCGTCTTCGGAGATGAGATCCGAGAGTCGGAGTCGGAGTCGGAGGTCGGAGGCCATGGGTTCCGAGCGCCGTCGTCGAGACGGCTACTGTCGTTCTGGCGTTTAGAGAGAGAGATACATTATATGGCATTAACTGTAATTTTGTTGTGAAGTTGGGTATTTTAGACAATCGGATCAGCCTTAGTCCCATAGATTATGTACCTCGGCCTATTGTCCAAATTTGTATAAAAATTATCAGAAATGGGTTTTTTGTGCTTTTAAATTTGGTAGCGTGTTATAATGTAATTTTCTCTTTAATGAAATGCTCTTAAAAAAAAAAAAAAAAAAAAAAAAAAAAAGACTTTGCTGCAAGTCCCAATCCAAGTAAAATTAGGACATAACTTTCTCGCTCTAAGTTTCCTTACTCAATACCTATATATATACAGCCATTCTCAGCTGCGGACGTCCGTACCAATGGTTTTGGTGCGGATTTTCATTTTTACACCACTTTTTGATCGAATTTCCTCATCTCCACCGTCTAGTATCTAGATAATATTATGTAAATCATCTCTGCAAAATTTCAGCCAATTTGGTAATCGTTAAGGCCCTCAAAATGACGTCTTTCTGTTACAAACATGAACGGTTCATGTTTGACAGAATTCAGTCCGTCCATTGGTTTTTCGAGTTTGAGGGCCTTCACGATTACCAAATTGGCTGAAATTTTGCATAGATGATCTACACAATATTATCTAGATACTAGACGGTGGAGATGAGGAAATTCGATCGAAAAGTGGTGCAAAAATGAAAATCCGCACCAAAACCATTGGTGCGGATGTCTGCAGCTGAGAAAAATCATATATATATATTCAAACTCTTTCTTCCATAACTTACTAAATCAAATCATCTTCCAACTTCCCTACAATCCTACCTCGATCACCATTTTTGTGTATGTTGGGTTTGAACGGGGACGAAAAAGAGAGACAACATTACTTTTTCCTTTCTTATTTCCCTCTCCTTATTAATTATTAATTTAATTATTGATTTTAATAATTTATTATTGCTAAATTAAGGAGTGACTGATTTGCCCCTCAAAGTTTAACGGAAAACACGTTAGATAACGAAAAATGTAACGATATATACATATTTTCGGTTAAGATTACAAGTTCATGTATCGTTATGATTGTTTTGAAACTTGAAACACTAAAATTAAGAGTGAACCATTTGTCATGTACTGTTCTTAAAGTTTTCCCGATTTAATTTGTAATCTTGCTAAAGCAAGCATTCTACATATACTGCTTGTAAGTTGTAAGTTGTAACCATGGATAAGAGGATAGAGTTGTTTCAACTTTGTAACAGAGCGATGTTCACTAACGAAATTAACAATTCAAGTTTTAAGTCTTCAAGCAATTGCAATCAGCAAATGTTGCATGCCCCTTGCATATAATTGGTTGACTAGATTATAAAAATAGGGCCATGACAAGTCCCGCACAGTTTTGCCGTTTTGGGTTAAGCAGCCAAGGATGAACCATGCTTTTTTTTTTTTTTTTTTTTTTTTTTTTTCAATAACTACAAAAGCCTAGATTCTACAAGCATTAGTATACAATATATTCATTCCCTCCTATAAATACAATCCAATTCCACCATATTCTCCATAACGCATGCCTGCTTCTCAGTATATATCTTCAACTCAAACTGAGCTCCCTCAAACGCCCCGGCCTCTGAGATAAGAGAAAAACACAGAGAGACATGGATTCCGGTGTGGTGGTCAGTAGCTCATCACCTCCGTCCCATGAGGGAATCAGAAAGGTACGGGCGGCGATAAGGCTGTTGTTAGTGTTGGTGGTGTTTGGAGGGTGTGTTCTGCTCTATGTCATGATGCCCACAAACACATATAAGCAAATTTGGCAGCCTCGAATCCGAGCCAAGGCCAACTCAAGTACCTATTTTGGATCACAAGGTGTGTAAAACCTATTCTATCTGCATATATATGCTTTTGTTTCCTATAGCTAGAACAATCCTGAGAATTGTGTACGTTTGTTCCTGCAGGTGCAAGTCTTCTGGTATTCACATTTCCCATTATGTTCATTGCTTTAATGGGTTGTGTATATCTCCATTTGGGAAAGAAGATGAATGATTATACAATTTCTTGGTGAATACATATAAACTCTTCTACCTTTGGTTCGACCTAGTTTTTGCCTAATTAATAGTGATTTAAAGACTTAATTGTAACGTTTATTTTGTTTGAATAATTTCAGCAGTGATGGCAAAACGAAACGTTTAGCTGTATGGAAACAGCCGATGCTGGTGAAAGGTCCTCTTGGGATTGT
The DNA here is from genome assembly GCA_009720345.1 of Fragaria iinumae. Classification (NCBI taxonomy): domain Eukaryota; kingdom Viridiplantae; phylum Streptophyta; class Magnoliopsida; order Rosales; family Rosaceae; genus Fragaria; species Fragaria iinumae. The sequence continues at coordinate 16,501,620 of CM019123.1, read as the reverse complement.
TTCTGGGATAGAGCTTACCTTCTTCATCATGTTCATTGCACTCCTAATCTGGTCTTTCTCGACGTACTTGACTAACGGTTTTCATAAAATCACACCACAATCCGCGGCAAAGAGCCATGAAAAAGTGTAAGAGTCCATAACAAACTACAAAGTTGCTCCAGTGATGAGTCTAAATCTTCTATTGTGTTTATCTTCTAATATTGATATTGTGCTCAAAATGTTATTGGTTTTTATTAAAATATCCAGAATGCATAAATTTAAACCTTGAAATAACAACGTTTTTTAATCTAAAAGTAAAATTGACAACTTAATTTGGTTCAAAATTTCATGTTTGGTGGTGTGGTTTTGGCAGATGGGAAGTTAAATTGGAGAGTGCATCATTGAGGCTAGGGCTTGTGGGTAACATATGCCTTGCACTTCTCTTCTTTCCGGTCGCTCGTGGCTCTTCAATTTTGCCTCTATTTGGCCTCACCTCTGAAGCCAGCATCAAGTACCATATATGGTTAGGACATATAGTCATGGTGCTCTTCACAGCTCATGGAATTGGTTACATCATCTATTGGGCTGTTACAGATCAGATTTCTGAGGTAACTGATCAAGTAACTAATTTATTTTGAAATTTCATATATACCAATTAAAGAACTCATTCTATATACTCGTGCATATTGTTATTTTTGGATATGAGCTATTAAAAGTTATTGGAAGTTACGGTTCCATCTCACCCTAGAGGAAAATAATTTCTGAAACTAAAGTTGTCGATCACTTGACGAAACTGTATAGGTAGTTGTTATTTTTAGATTATGGGGTATTTGTTGCTTTTGGTTTCCGTCAATTTAAGTTGTCACTCGTCACCAAATTATATGGATTGCTTACTGTGAGGAAAAAACAAATTGTATATTGCTCTGGAAAAAAAGGAAGAAACATAATTGTTATATATATCAAATGCTATTCATAAGTCATAAGCTTGTTAAAAAAAGAACAAAAACCAAAACAAAATCCTTCAAACTAAAGAAGGGGGAAAAGCTTCATGAACTTCATGATATCTAAGAAAGTATCAAACATGATGACATGATCCACCGATTCACTGTACGATTCCATCATCTAGTGCTAGTATCGCCCACTGCTCAACTTCACAACTTGGGTGATTTCCCATTCCACTATGGCACGATGCATGGCACTCTCTCATTAGTAGACAGAAGAACATAATCACTAGTATTCCATCATCTAATGTGTTGCATGTTTGTTTCAATGCAGATGATAAAATGGGCAAAAAATGACGTATCAAACATAGCTGGAGAGCTAGCTTTGCTCTCTGGACTAGCAATGTGGGTGACTACAATCCCTCGCATTAGGCGCAAAATGTTTGAGCTCTTCTTCTACACACACTACCTTTACATCCTCTTCATGGTCTTCTTCATCTTTCATGTTGGCGTATCCTATGCTGGCATTATGCTCCCTGGCTTCTTCCTCTTCATGGTTGATCGTTACCTCCGATTCTTGCAATCCGGGAAAAGAGCACGTTTAGTCTCTGCCCGAGTCTTGCCGGGTGAATCTTTAGAACTCAACTTCGCCAAGAGTCCTGGTACGTACTTGTTAACGTCTTTTAAGTACTTTTTATGTTCTTATGAGAAAATAATTTTTGTAATTATGTCTATTAGAATTTAGAACTTAGAAGTGATAATGATTCATTCTGAGTACTTTATTTGGTTTCATCTGTTTTTCTATATTGGCAGCATTGAAATACTATCCAACAAGCGTCATGTTCATAAATGTGCCGAGTATTTCCAAGCTGCAATGGCATCCTTTCACTGTTACTTCAAACAGTAATTTAGAGACAGATAAGATCAGTGTGGTCATCAAGGGTGAAGGAAGTTGGACCAGGAAGCTATACCAAGTCCTTTCATCGCCTTCTACAAGTGATCGGATTGAGGCTGCTGTTGAAGGACCTTATGGACCTGCTGCAACTCATTTTCTAAGGTTGGCAAGATAACAGAACATATATAATGTTTGATTTATTTCATCAATATTACTGAGCTATATCTCAATTAGTATACTCAACTTCGAACAGTTGTGAGATTTCTAACACCGACTAGTAATATCATTTTGCAGGCATGACAGCTTAATGTTGGTCAGTGGAGGCAGTGGCATTACCCCTTTCATATCCATAATCCGGGAGCTAATTTTTATGTCCACAGCCTACCAATGCAAGCTTCCCAAAGTAACCTTAATCTGTGCATTCAAATACTCTTCGGACCTCACAATGCTAGACCTGATTCTACCAATGTCTAGCACCACACCATATGACATGTCCAATCTCCAGATACAAATTGAGGCATACGTGACAAGAGACACACAGCCGAAAGAAGACTCAATTAACCTAAGAGCCATATGGTTCAAAACCCTTGAAAATGATGAACCCGTTTCAGCCATTTTGGGTGCAAATCAATGGCTCTGGCTTGGCCTCATCATAGCATCATCCTTCATGATGTTCCTCATCTTAATTGGAATCATCACCCGATACTACATTTATCCGATCGATCATAATTCCAATAAGATTTTTTCATTTCCCTTAAGGGCTCTGTTAAATATGTTGGCTATATGTATTTCCATAGCTGCAACAGCTAGTGCAGTAGTGTTGTGGAACAAGAGGAGTGATGCCAAGGAGTTGAAGCAGGTTCAGCACATGGATGCCTCATCACCAAGCAGGGGTTCGGAGGTTTATAATGCAGAAAGAGAGTTGGAAAGCCTTCCTCAACAGTCTCTTCTCCAAGCAACAAATGTGCACTATGGTCAAAGACCAGACCTAAAGAGTAAGTCATCTAGTAACACAACTCTTTCTGAAAGCAAGCCTCGTTTGATGCATTTGTCATTGATTTTGGTTGTTTCAAGCTAAGAATTTTGTTTCATTTTCTTGCAGGGATTCTATTCGAGTGCAAAGGATCAAATATTGGGGTTCTAGCTAGTGGGCCGAAGAAAATGAGGCATGAGGTTGCAACCTTTTGTTCATCTGGTTTGGCAGAAAATATGCATTTTGAGTCCATCAGCTTTAGCTGGTGATCGACTCGTCTATGAATGAGTTTGTAGATGAATTTGTGATGTTTTTCTTTTGCACATGTTGTTCGTCTTTTCTTCTCGTTTAGGGGTGGTGTACTTAAACGACTGTGATCTCAATTGTATAACTGCTGTAGAACAATAAATCATAACTTTGTAAGTGGACATTTTCAGGTTCTTTTGAGTTTTAATTTCCCAGCTCCCTAACAAAATGCGGCACCGGGTTCGGATTGGATCAAAATTGATGAAAGTGCCTGTGTGTTTTTCATGTAACCAGAAGTTTTGAAAATTAGTATTGTGTCATAGAAAATAATCAAAATATCATGCAAATGAATCAGTCCCCAACTCTTGCATTCTTGCAAAGAGGATACAAGCTTATGTACTATGTAACTAGAGTTCATCTCTTAATCAAACTCAAGGCACATAACAACAAAATTATACAAGGATGGAACTACAAGATTGTTCCGGGATCAGGCAGTTCAGAGACATTATATTGATGGAGATCATGATGCCTATCGTGTGCAAGTTGCGGCAATGGTGCTTCGAGCTGAAGAACCTTCATCACTTGCCCTGCTTTAGGCCTCTCGTTGTTGCTTGGATAAACCCACAATTAGCAAGCACTTCATTTCACTTGGATCAAACTTCATATCCAATCTCTCATCAGCTACATCGAGAAGACTTCCTGCAAGGTACGATTGCCAAACCCACTCGGAAAGTGGTACGTGATACTCTCCATCTTGGTAAGTCTGCCTTCCACAAGCAATTTCCAAAGCAACAACTCCAAAACTGAACATGTCCGACTCCTTGCTTGCTCTCCCTTGAAAGGCATAGGCATATTCGGGGGGGCCATGTACCCCAAAGTCCTTGCCACCCCGGTTGTCCTAGTTCTCAAGTGAGGATCCAAGAGTTTAGCAATCCCAAAATCACCGAGCTTCGTGTTGAAATCGTTATCCAATAGCACATTTGCTGATTTAATATCCCTATCAAGGAAGCACTGCTCTGCATCTTCGTGTAGATAATGAAGGGCTGAGGCTAATCCCAAAGCTATCTTGTACCTGACATCCCATTGCAGTGTTGTTCTAGGAGAGCGTATTCGGAGCACCCGGGTGCGCCGCGCACCCGGAAATTTAACGGTGAGATCGCCGGTGAGATCACCGGGTGGGGCTGGCACGGGTGAGTGGACGGTGAGATCGGCCGGGTGCGCCGCCCTATAATTTTCGTTGTTCTAGAGCCAAATAGATGAGTATCAAGGCTGCTATTAGGCATGTAAGCATAAACAAGTAAGCACTCACCTTGCTCATGACACCATCCTATAAACATCACCTAGTTTTTATGTATCAAGCGGCTTATGATTTTCACTTCGTTGATGAAAACTTTCTCATAATGCTCAGAGTCGGCAAAGATTCTCTTCACAGCAACCGAGCAGCCTAGATCTTGTAGGACGCCTCTGTAAACTTGTCCTGACCCTCCATGGCCTAACCTTCTGTCATCTGCAAATCCCAAGGTAGCTGCAACTAGTTCTTGGGAAGGAAACCGTCTAGGAAAGGCTATTGTCTCTATATGCTTACTTACAGAGGGTACTGCAACATTGGAGTGAACATTTTTCTGTCCTGTGATCTTTGCTATGCGCTTCTTTACTGCTGACCAATATAAGGCCACACCGAGCATTAAAATGAAGAAAGTAACTGCAGCCATCGCCGCTATTAACAATATTGCACGCTTATTCCCTTTCGTGTAGATATAAAAAGGGTTTCCGAGTAAAATCCAGTAGAAGCTGAGAAACCAATCACAACCTTTTCAGGGAGATAATCTCATTAGTCGACTACGAAAGAAAGAGAATTATCATACCTCGTAGCTTCGTTGTTTTTCCAAAACACAGTCAGCGTGTAGTTGCTTGCATTGGAGAGCCTATTCAGCGCACCCAGATGCGCCGCGTACCCGGAAATTTAATGGTGAGATCGCCGGGTGGGGCCGGGTACGGTGAGTGGACGGTGAGATTGGCCGGGTGCGCTGTATAATTTCCATGGAATACTATTTATATTGATCCCAACATGAGATCCCGTAGGATCCCAAGTGTCTGACCAGGTATCAAATTCAATATGGACAACTCTGTTTTGGGATTTCTCTAACTGATTGGTGGAATTGAACAGTCCAAAACCAGCGGCTGAGTTAGGAGGGATGGGATAGCCAAAAGGTGCAATGAAAAAGGTAAATCCATCAGCGAAGAAATCATCGCCACCAGTGTTTATCATGAATGTGAAGTTGGTAGTGAAGTTTGACAGTGACCGTGCTGGAGTAGTAGAGTCCCAAAGCTGGAAAGGTTTTGAATAAGTACACCGCGCTACACGATAGTTATCATTTTGCGGGTTGAATTCAAAATTTCCAGACTTAATTATGGCACCGCCGTCGTAGAGTATGTTCTCTGTAGCAGAGGAGAAGTAAGGTATACTAAATGAAGTTGGATTAGCAAAGAGAGAAAGAAAGTTGATGAAAATGAAGAGACTAAAGGTTGCCTGCCTACAGCTGACACTAAGAGACATTGCGCATAGAAAATTCATCTGTAATAAGCAAAGAAGCTAAGAAGATTGCCTGTATATATAGGATCTGATCAGTTTTGAATTTTGAAGTAGGAAATCAAAAGAATAAGAAACTATTCTTGGAATAACCTACAAGCTAGCAAGAATGATGCATATATAGCGGGTAGCATAGATGGAAAACATTTCCCCAGTTGAATTAACAAGGAAATCACAAGAACTTTGTTGTGGATATGTCATATAGGGTATGGCAGTAGTAACTATTAGAATCTTGGACAGCCAATTTGGCTTCATTGCGTTTTTAAGGTTATGGATTTTCATCAATATATAATCCTCATAGCTACAGGAAAAGGAATCCAGAGATGAGGTCCAGAAGCGGCGACAGGAAGGGTGATTCCACGGTGGTGGCTGACCTCCCAATGCCAGCACAGTCTTGGGCCGGGTTCAATGCATGGACCCTCACATCTGGTACAATTGTTGGCCTATAATGGTCCTGGTGGTACTTGGGCCTTGGATTTTACTGTGGGTCCTGTTGGTTTTTCATTCTTTTTTGTATGTTTACGTTATTTAGTAAATTTCGTGTTTTACGAGCATTAAGTCCATATGTTAGTTGTACATGGTGAGTCGGGCTGTCTCTCTATGTGTGCACTTAAAGTGTCTTATCTATTTTAGGTAGGCGGTGAGTTTCTTAGTTTATCAATTGATCGCTTCCACGTATAATTGGGTAAAGCTAAGTGTTGTCGAATCAAATTTTCGGTAACAACATAGTTAGAAAGCTGAAATATTAAACGTTAGAATATGTAAACGTGTTACATATCTAATAATGTTTCTAGAATGTCACCGTTGTGAAAGCAAATAAAGTCCCTGATTCGCCATAAGTCAAGAATAAAGCCGCCATTTGATGTAACTATTTCTGCATTCATGGCTAAAGGGAATGGCCCAATCTCAATAAAGTCGTCATTTCCCCTAAATTTTAACTTTGGACACTCGTTTGAAGAAAATGTTTCCAATATGTAACTTCCTCACTTGAGTCTTTAGCGCAGTTGTCACTATTTCATTTATACAAATCAAAGGAAACATCGTACTCGAGGATTTAGTCCCTCGTTTTATTGGACATATCGGCCTTACTATCAAAGAAATTTAAGTTGTCATCATACCTCACCACCACATGAGATGAATGTTGAAGAATTTTGTGCCCCCTTGTCTTATAGACCGAGCAATATCGACATGTCTCACCGTCGACTCTAGTTGGTTTTCCTAAATTGTGAAAGTGACATTGACACCCTATGCATTCCACCATGTAGCGGTAGATTCATGCTCTCGACTAAGCTCGAGCGAATTACAGTCGAGGATAGGGTTTCCTCATTCCCTCTCATTAGTGACAGAGAAACGGATTCCATCGGGTATAGCTCTCGCCGTCTCATTTTAAGCAAAAACGTTCCCAATGATTTTCAAATTTCAAGGCAACATACAACAAAATTATGCAAGGACAGAGCTACAAGATTGTTCCTGGATCAGGCAGTACAGAGACAGTATATTGATGATGATCATGATGCCTATTGCATGCAAGTTGCGGCAATGGTGCTTCGAGCTGAAGAACCTTCATCACTTGCCCTGCTTTAGGTCTCTCCTTGTTGCTTGGATGAGTGCACCATAATCCCACAATTAGCAAGCACTTCATTTCACTTGGATCAAACTTCATACCCAATCTCTCATCAGCTACATCGAGAAGACTTTCTGCAAGGTACGATTGCCAAACCCACTCGGAAAGTGGTACGTGATACTCTCCATCTTGGTAAGTCTGCCTTCCACAAGCAATTTCCAAAGCCACAACTCCAAAACTGAACATGTCCGACTCCTTGCTTGCTCTCCCTTGAAAAGCATATTCCGGGGCCATATACCCGAAAGTCCCTGCCACCCCTGTTGTTCTAGTCCTCAAGTGAGGATCCATGAGTTTAGCAATCCCAAAATCACCGAGCTTAGTGTTGAAATCCTTGTCCAATAGTACATTTGCTGATTTAATATCCCTATGAAGTATACACTGCTCTGCATCTTCGTGTAGATAATGAAGGGCTGAGGCTAATCCCAAAGCTATATTGTACCTGATATCCCATTGCAGTGTTGTTCTGGGGCCAAACAGATGAGCATCAAGGCTGCTATTAGGCATGTAAGCATAAACAAGTAAGCACTCACCTTGCTCATGACACCATCCTATAAACATCACCAAGTTTTTATGTATCAAGCGGCTAATGATTTTCACTTCGTTGATGAAAACTTTCTCATAATGCTCAGAGTCGGCAAAGATTCTCTTCACAGCAACCGAGCAGCCTAGATCTTGTAGGACTCCTTTATAAACTTGTCCTGACCCTCCATGGCCTAGCCTTCTGTCATTGGCAAAGCCAAAGGTAGCCGCAACTAATTCTTTGTAAGAAAATCGTCTCGGAAAGGCTAGTGTCTCCAGATGCTTACTTACGGTGGGTACCACAACATTTTTCTGCCCCTTGATCTTTGCTATGCGCTTCTTTACCACTGACCAATATAAGGCCACACCAAGAATTAAAATGAACAAAGTCACTGTAGTCATCCCCGTTATCAAGTATATTGCACGCTTATTCCCTTTCCTGCTTCTATCATCAGAATCTAAATCTGAATCTAAATCTGAAGTGAACTCCCATGTTGATATAATAAGGTTTTCCGGGTATGTTCCGGTAGCAGCTGAGAAACCAATAGCAACTTTTTCGGGGAGAACATCTCGTAAGTCGATTTTGAAAGTAAGAGGATTTTCGTACCTCGTAGCTTCATTGTACTTCCAAAACACAGTCAGCATGTAGGTGCTCGCATTGTAAGTTACTTGTGCAGATATCACCTTTCTTGATTTGTTGACGTTAAAATCCCAACTAGCATTTACGACCGATGAAAGACTATTTATATTGATGCCAACATGAGGTCCCTTTGGATCCCAATCGTTTGAGTAGGTATCAAACTCAACCAGAACAACTCTGTTTTGGGACGTATCTAATTGATTGGTGATGTTGAACAGTCCTAGATCTCCACCGGCTGAGTTCGGCGGGATTGGATAGCCAAAAGGTGCAAGGAAAAAGGCAAATCCATCGGTGAAGTGTTCTTCGCCATTAATGTCCATCATGAATGTGAAGTTGGTAGTGAAGTTTGACAGAGTTGTAGAATCCCAAAGCTGGAAAGGTTCTGAATAAGTGCACCGCCCTACACGAAATATGTCAAATTGTGGGTTGAATTCAACATTTCCCGACTTCATCGTAGCATCGCCTTCGTAGAGTATGTTCTCTGTACCAGGGTAGAAGTGAGGTATACTAAATGAAGTTGTATGAGCAGAAAGAGTAAGAAATTTGATGAAAATGAAGAGACTGAAGATTGCCTGCTTACAGATGACTTTAGGAGACAATACGTATACAGAAAGCATCTGTAATAAGCAAAGAAGCTAGGAAGACTGCCTATATGTATATGAATATGATTTTGGTAAGTTTTGAAGCAGTCAATCAAACCAATAAGAATCTAATATGGGAATAACCTACTAGCTAGCTAGAATATATGATATCTGCACAAGTAGCCCTAATTGAATCAACTAGGAAATCACAAGAATTTTATGGATATGTCGTAGAGGGTGTGGCAGTAGTAACAATAAGAATCTTTGCCAACAAATTTGGCAATACTGCATCTTTAAGTGTATAAAATTTCATCAATATTTAATCATGTCAGCAACTATCTCTGTGTTGCGGAGATGAAAAAGGAATCAACAGACGACGAGATTGTTCAGCTTTTGTTTCTAGTTCGGGCCTGTTTTCATTTCCTTGCTGGTTTTCTTTGAATCTTTCATTACATAAACAACACTTGATCGAGATGAATGGGAAAATGCAGTTCCACTAGCGAAGGAAGTTAAATCAGGTTCAGTACATAGAAGCCTCATCACCAAGCAGGATTTTATTTGAGTGCAAAGGATCAAGTGTCGAGCTTATAACTAAAGGACACCGAGGAAAATTTAACATTATACTATTTTTCGTCGCACTGTTCTACTGTTCAAAAAACTGTTTATAAGCTACAGTGTGGGTCGGGCCTGCATTTCGTCGCTTTCTATATATTTTCTTGCCCTCTCTCGATGTCTCTCGAAGTCTCCAAACTTCCGCGAATCTCCATCTTAGTTGTTACTGAGCTGTTGAGATTACTTTTTCTTATCATTATCTCCCAACCACAATATAGATACTCAGTGCCACAGTTACACGAACTTCACCTTGTAGAATTTTAGCCAAAACCTGAGATGTATATGGATATATTCTATGTAGTGAAAGAAACTGCTCTCTTGAATAGATAAATTAAAATCTACTTTGAAATATGGAATGATGAATGCTCAGGTAAACTGCATATGGGAGAATGAAATAATAGAAAGCTAGAATTACATCTATTTTTGCTATCTTTCACTTGGTTATTTCTCATTGACTTGAAGGAATTGGTAAGTAAAGTTTTGACCTCTTGCCACCGATAAACTCAATATGTAACTTTTTACTAAAGTTTATCCAGTTCTAATTTAAGCATGCCCGTTTCAGTAACAAACAAAAAGAAAGCTCTAGATATTGAACTTTCATTTAGGTGATTTAGCTCTCCTTTTCTGCTGTGCATTTTCATTTATTTATTTAATATATACACTGATAACTGCAACTTCTTTCTAGAAATAAACAGATTTGTTGCCTTGGATTTTTTCTTTCCTGCCCCTCAACAAACCCTGTATTTACATTGCTAAAATCTCATTACTAATTGTACCTTGCCTCCTGTTTCAGATCACACTGGTTTTGTAGAGCTACGATAACAAGATTCATAACTGAACATGGGTGAGCATGACATGCAGCTGGCCATTACAGGTAACACATAAATTTTGTCTTTACTTCCTAAAACTTTAACATCTCTCAACTGAATACTTCATTGATATAGTAATTCTTGGTAATTTTAGTACTAAAATCAAAACTTAACTTTTAATTTTAGTACTGCTGCCTATTGTAAATGAGTGTGTGCTTACTCTTAATTGTAAATTTGAATTGGAGTGATTCGAAAGTCTGTATCATATATATATGAATACTTGTTCTTTTCGAACTGGGCTCCCCTCTTTTTTTTCCAAATTTAGACCTCCTCTTTTTCATCGATCTTTGTTGTTCTCTCCTCTTCTTCTTTCTTTTGTTTAATTCTTTTCTTGATCTTTTATTTTCTGGTGGCTTAAAGTGATCGTCTTTAGTATCTTTATTACCAGACCGATCTGATCGATTTGGGTGATTCGTTCTTCAGATGCATGCAGAGTATGGAAGCAATCAATGTTCGTTGGGTTCTTTCTCAGGCTGAGGGTATGTATTAATTTTGATGAATAGAATATATAATGCAGTTTTTCTATTTTTTTATCTTGATTATGTCTTACTTTTTGTCTTTATGCCCGTAAAATCAGTTACAATAGCGGGAACACTCTTCGTATAAAGTAGAAATGTATAGCAGCACAAATCATAATCCCTTCGAATTACCCTAAACCCAATGATATGCTAAAAACAACTGATTTTTATGAATCTGATTCATATTGTGTACCATTGCTGCACATGTATAAGATAGAGGTTCGTCTTGAGGACGAAGACCATTCAGCCTCGGCCATGCTCATAGGTGGACTAGCAAGTACACTTTGTTTGGATACATGTGAGCTGCGGGTTAACGAAAAATATCTGACAGTTGACCACCGCATACCCAATTTGGTGTTAAAGAAGATACAACGATATCATATATGGAAGATCAGATTTAGAAAAAGAGGACTTGATGATATAGGCTTCCTATCATAATTCTGAGACAGCTAGACATGAGATAATGCAAACAGAACACACCAAAGAAATAGTCTCAGCCAAAGAGAACTTTGCAGGATCCTAAGAGCACTCTGAGTCAAATTATGAAAGAAATATCCGGCAAGAAACTCAAGAGGTATCCATTTATATAGTATATGCGTATGATCTCCCTTATTTTATTTTCTTAAAAAAAATGCATATGTGTGTCTCAATAAGTTAAATCTTTTTCACATAGCTTTCTTGGGCAATGCTTAGTTTGAAACTATCTTGGGCAAGTTAAATACAATTATGTGCAGAGAAGTGAACTTTCCTTATGTGCAAAACATGTTTTTTCTAAATGCACTCTTTCTTTAAAAGACAAATCTTTCATTGGTATTACTTACATAGAACTACCTGCCATTTTCCTTGTTATATCTTCTTTCTTACATTAGATTAAACACTTTCACATTTTTCCGTCTATTTAACCTTCTTTGATTTTTCACTCTTTGGAATTTATTGTTCAATCAACAGAGATGAAAGAGGCAACAGTAAGCTGAAAACAAAGCAGAAGCAAATGACATATATTGCTCATGTTCTTTTACAAGGCAACTATCAATAATCCTACCTATCATTTTGTGTAAGTATTATCAACTGTGAACATCCATATTTACAACCTTTACTGTCATCAACTTATCAAAAAAAAAAAAAAAAAAAAACCTTTACTGTCATCAACCTTTACTGTCATCAAGCATCAGTTGGCATTAGCCAATATTTTGGTACAGAACATAGGTGATAATTATTTTATAGTTTAATCATCTATATATGGTGTACAGAAGATAGGTTGTGACAACTTTTTTGATACAATCATGATGTTCTATATGTTGTATATCAATTGTTTGTACATAAGTCATTCCCAATTATGCTATCATTTTCATTGCCTATATCTTGTGATCATAGTTGTCATTATTGACACTTAACTTAAAACATCAAAACAATAATTTTATTCAAGTAGTTTTTTTGCGTTCCGTTTGTCGGTGACTTAGTTTTATTCATTCAGCTTATTGCTATGCTTTACTGAATGAATTAGCTCATCGACACGACCTTACTCCTTGCATACAAAATTGTTAGTAACAACGGATCCCCCAGCAACGCGGGGTTGGTACGTATTTCTAGTATGACATGAGTTTGCAACCCTTCATTAATTTTTTATTATTTTTAGAAGAAAGGCCTGTTCAAAAAAACAAAACAAAAAAGAAACGAAACTTTTTTGTTTGGATTAATTTTAGTTTACCCATGAGGTTTAGGGTTAACATTATTTTACCCTCCATACTTTTAATTTTAAAAATTTACCTCTTAAAGTTTTCAACTTTCATAAATCATGTCAAATTACTGAAATTTCGTCTAATTCGGACGTTAATTTTGACTTCATAACTCACTAAAAGGATTAAAATAGTCTTATAACAATATAAATCGTCTTTTAGAACTTTTTTTTCTAAGATTTCATGCTATCATTTTATCTCAAAATTGGACGAAACTTTAGCAATTGTGTTTGATTTATGAAAATTTGAGACTTTAGAGGGTAAATTTTCAAAATTAAAAGTATGGAGAGTGAAACGATGTTAACCCCAAACCTCAGGAGGGTAAACTGAAATTAATCATTTTTCTTTTATTAATACTCGGACCTAAGTATATGAAGAAAGAACATTACAATCACCACAGGTGGTCGAGTTGGTAAGAACTTTTGTGTGGAACCCCTATATCCAAGTTCAAATTTTGTCGACACTAATTGGAGTGAAATCCTAATTTATTCTTGGTGACCAAGTAGGGTGGAAGCGTTATGACATGATCCCTCATTACGGATTAGTCTCTGGACTAAAAAAAACCTTTAAAAAATACCGTTGTTGATGCTCAAAAAAAAAAAAACATCACAAGAATTCAGTGTTTGAAATCAAGCCCTTATGAAGTAACAACCTCCCAAACTCTAAAGTTCACCTAAGAACGTATGTATTACCAGAACAGGATGACCGTAAAACGGAGTCGCTTACCTGTAGCTCAATCATACGTTAAAGGCTAAAAAATGAAAATCTGAAAACCTAAATTAACCACCGTATTGGATTCGACTGTCAATGTTACAAAGAACAATTATTGAAAAGTGCGACCGACAGTTGAATACAGACTGTCGCACTTATTGCCGAATTTCCTCTCGTACTTACGGTTGGTTGTCATCACGGTTGTATTCCCATAGTTCCCCCAAATTTTCGCACTTACTGACTTTTTCCTTATTGAAGTCTTTTTTACTTGTCGACAATCTTTTCTCCAAGTTGTGGACTATTTCCTCGTCGACTGTATACATTTCTTTTTTGTTTTTGTTGACATATGAATCAGTTCCTAACTCTTGCATTCTTGTAAATCAAGAAGATATAAGCTTCTGTACTAGCTATGTAACTAAAGTTCATCTCTTAAACTCTAGGCAATTTAACAACAAAATTATAAAAGGATGTAGCTACAAGATTGTTCCCGGATCAGGTAGTACAAAGTCATTATATTGATGATGATCATAATACCTATTGCGTGCAAGTTGCGGCAATGGTGCTTCGAGCTGAAAAATCTTCATCACTTGTCCTGCTTTTGGCCTGTCCTTGTTGCTTGGGTGAGTGCACCATAATCCCACAACTAGCGAGCACATCATTTCACTTGGATCAAACTCCATACCCAATCTCTCATCAGCTACATCGAGAAGACTTCCTGCGAGGTACGATTGCCAAACCCACTCAGAAAGTGGCACATGATATTCTCCATCTTGGTATGTCCGCCTTCCACAAGCAATTTCCAAAGCCACAACTCCAAAACTGAACATGTCCGACTCCTTGCTTGCTCTCCCTTGAAATGCATATTCTGGGGCCATGTGCCCAAAAGTCCCTGCTACCCCGGTTGTTCTAGTCCTCAAGTGAGGATCTAAGAGTTTAGCAATCCCAAAATCACCAAGCTTAGTGTTGAAATCGTTGTCCAATAATACATTTGCTGATTTAACATCCCTAGATCCTGTAGGACTCCTCTATAAACTTGTCCTGACCCTCCATGGCCTAGCCTTCTGTCATTTGCAAAGCCAAAGGTCGCCGCAACTAATTCTTTGTAAGAAAATCGTCTGGGAAAGGCTAGTGTCTCCAGATGCTTACTTACAGAGGGTACTACGACATTTTTATGTCCTTTGATCTTTGCTATGCGCTTCTTTACCGCTGACCAATATAAGGCCACACCAAGCATTAAAATGAAGAAAGTAACCGCAGTCATGGCCGCTATCCACAACATTGCACGGTTATACCTTTTCCTGCTTATATCATCAAAATCTAAATCTGAAGTGAACTCCCATGTTGATATAATAAGGTTTTCCGGTTATGATCCCGTAGCAGTTGAGAAACCAATCGCAACTTTTTCGGGGAGAACATCTCTCAAGTCGATTTTTAACGAAAGAGAATTATCATACTTCGTAGCTTCTTTGTATGTCCAAAACACAGTCAGCATGTAGGTGCTCGCATTGTAAGTCACTTGTGCAGATATCACCTTTCTTGATCTCGTGACGTTAAAATCCCAACCAGTACTGATGACCGATAAAATACTATTTGTATTGATCCCAACATGAGGTCCCCAAGGATCCCAATTGTTTGAGAAGGTATCGAACTCAACCAGGACAACTCTGTTTTGGTAGGCCTCGAATGATTGGTGCTGTTGAACAGTCCTAGATCACCACCGGCTGAGTTAGGCGGGATCGGAAAGCCAAAAGGTGCTAGGAAAAAGGCAAATCCATCAGCGAAGTTGTTTTGGCTATTAGTGTCTATCATGAATGTGAAGTTGGTAGTGAAGTTTGACAGTGAACGAGCTGGAGTGGTAGAATCCCAAAGGTGGAAAGGTTTTAAGCAAGTACACCGCCCTACACGATACATGTAGAATTGCGGGTTGAATTCAACCTTTCCTTTGTTAACCGTGACATCACCTTCATAGAGTATGTTCTCTGAATCGGAGTAGAAATAAGGTATACTAAATGAAGTTGGATTGGCAACGAGAGAAAGAAAGTTGATGAAAACGGAGAGACTCAGGGTTGCCTGCCTACAACTGACTTTAAGAGACATTGCGCATTATGAAAACAATTGTAATAAGCAGAGAAGCTAACAACACCGCATGTATATATAGGAATCTGTCTGTTTCGAAGCGTGCAATCAAAGGAATAAGAAATTATTCTAGGAATAACCTACTGGCTAGCAAGAATGATGCATATATAGCGGGTAGCATAGATGGAAAACATTTCCCCAGTTGAATTAACAAGGAAATCACAAGAATTTTGTTGTGGATATGTCATATAGGGTATGACAGTATTTACGATTAGAATTTTGGACAACCAATTTGGCATTATTTCCATTTCATAAGTTTCCGCAGAGGAAATCAAGGTTGCAGATTCCATCCCTGAAGTTGCCGACCTAATTGGCGTCTCACCTTCCAACCGGCCCAAACTATCTCTGAAGCCAGCTCCGCCTCATATCGGCCTAACGACTCAACTCCGACCGCATCCACTATCAACGACGTTGCCAACGCAATGGCAATGCTTATCAAGTCGACGTCAGCACACCATCACACCCAGCCGGTCCATGTCCCGAAAACCACAGTCCGGTCGTATCTTGTAAATGAACTCGATACTACCAGGAGGAGAGATTCGAGAATCCCTTTCTCTCTCGATCAGTCTTCTTGCTCTTCTAGCGACGACTCGATACTACCTGTGTGAGACGGAGCCGACAACCCTGTGGTGGTGGAACATCCATACACGGTTCGTAATTTATTCCCCCGGTGTTGAGTCTCCGAAAGATCTGGCGTGAAATCGAGTTGGAGAATCGTCGTTTATGGCTGAAGTTAGAGATGAAAAGGTAAACCCGACGTAACCTATGGTAATTAATTTTCAATTTCGGACAGTAAATCTGATCCTGAATTATGGGTGCTGTTGGGTTAATGCTGGTGTTGATTTTGATGTTGTTTTGTAATTGATGATTTTTGATTTTGCATATGAAATTCAACGACACCTCTGCCGGATCCTGGATTTTGTCATTACTCAGTTTAGGACATGATCCCTTGCCTCTTGCTTCTTGAATAGAAATACATAGATATTTTCTTTCAACCCCATATGCTGAAAAGCGCCATCGACAACGACGACAACACCACCACCTGCTTGTACTGAGATGAGAAAAACAAGAACACCCAAAAACACGGAGAGATGAACAAGATGGAGGAGCGCCATTATAGCAATATATCGATGTTTACGTTCAGCAAGCTCATTTTACTGAGGTGTATGGGGGCAAGAGTATTGTTCTTGTGTACCCAACAAATTACAATAATTGGAAAATGTGTTGTTCACATACTCAATGTCATTATCACTTTGAAGATATTTAACGGACCCATGAAAAATGTTTTGTATCATGGCAACTAGCTAGAGTTTGGAAATGAGTGAGAGCTTCATTTTTGCGACGCATAGGGTAGAGCCATGTGTAACGAGAAAACTCACCAGTAAAGAGTACATAATATTTGAAGCCACTAACATTTAAAGTAGGTGACATCCAGACATCACTGTGAATAATATGGAAAACTAGGCGAAAATGACCATTAACGAGATTTACCCATCGCATAATTATTACAAAACGAATTAATGGAAAGAGAAGAGCCCATAATGAATCCCAATCTAGCTAAAACGGAGGAGGAATGGTGGCCCAAACGGTTGTGCCAGAGAAAGGAGTGTATGGAAGTGAAGGCATAAGGAACCGAAGATTATCTTTACATGCGCCATGAAAGACTATAATAAACGCCCAGTATGTAAGCAATGGATATGATAAAAGTCATGTGCAAAAGAAAATAGACAAGCTAGATTATCTTTGGTAAAACGAGCAACAGAAAAAAGGCTTTTACGAATAGAGGGAATACTAAAGATATCACGGAAAGAGAAATCCGAATTGCCTAATGACAAGGAAAGGTTACCGATATGGGCGATTGGCATAGAATCGTCATTACCGATATAAACATTATGCCGACCACCATAAGCTTGAGGCTTGTTGAGCGGCAATGCAGTCATAGCACCATAGTCACGATACCGAGTTGGGTTACTTCAAAAATGAGCACCAACAAAAGACGCAACAGCAGAAGAAACCGAATACCGAAGAGGAAATTTTGACAATGCATGTTTATTGGAATGTCAATTTGGGCACTGTTGAGGGTCAGCTTAATTATCAAGGAATCATCACAAAATTAAACTGACCAGTCACTTTTATTTCTCAAGGAATTTTCAGTTTACTGGTAAGGATCTACTGAACACATTTCCTGAAATAAAATAATAAAAAATGAAACTGATCCGGTCAGTTTTATTTCTCAAGGAATAAAACAACGCATTTCCTGAAAGCAGACGAATAAAATAATAAAAAAATGAAACTTGATGAAGTATAAACAGTAGAGACAAAGAGATATTGTAAGAGAATAGAGAATCGTCATCTTATTCATCGATATGAGTCATTTATATAAGGAATTACAAATACGTAGTCCTATTCTAAATACATATCTTGATGTCATAAGGCCACACACACATATGGAATATCCTAGAATAAAACTGACCGGTCAGTTTTATTTCACAAGCAATTTTTTTCGGGATAATAACCGTTTGCACAAAAACAGGTAAATGAGAGCCAATTTCAATGAAAATCTTTTCCTTGTGTCCACTCCAATGATTCTCAATAAAATGACTTTTATATCCACACTCCACTTTTTCCTCCACTGTCCCTCCCGATCTGAAACACGTTCTCTCTCTCTCTCTCTCTCTCATCAACCTAGAGCTTATTCTCTTCACCTCGCCAACACCATCCTCGCCTCCACCGTGCCGCACCAGATCTCCTCCGCCTACGACGCCGTCTAGTCCTTCCTCCACCGCACCAGATCTTCTATCTGATTCCGGAACGACTCCAATCTGCGCCAAGCCGGCGACGACGAGATCGTGTAGATATTAGCGAGCTACAACTCGGCTGGAGTTCGATCCGGGCTGGATCGTGGCTGGGGAAGGACGCTGCTTGCCGGCGCTTGTTCTGCAGAGTGAGGTGCGCCGGGGTCGGTGGAGGAGGCCGGTGTGCTCACTGTCAGGGAAGGTGGGTGCCCAGAGAAGAAATGTGGGTGCCTAGAGCATGACCTCAAGTCAGTTAGAGGTTTTTTTTTTTGTCCTTACATTTGAATATTGGGGTCAGTAAGTGATTATTAAGGATTGATAAGTGATTATTGGGGTCAATAAGTTATTATTTGAGGTTTGTAACCTGATTATTGAAGGTCAGTAACTGATTATTGGGGGTTAGTAACTTCTTATTAGGGATCAGTAACCAAGTTATTGGGAGTCAGTGACTAAGTCACTAGTGACCGGAATCCGGCGACCAGAAAAAATCTAAGTTACTGGGAGTCAGTAACTGATTATTAGGGGTCCGTAACTGATTATTGGGGATCAATAACTGATTATTAGGGGTCAGTAACCAAGTTATTAAAAGTCAGTAACTGAGTTATTGGTGACCGGAATCCGGCGACCAGAAAAAATCTGAGTTACTGGGGGTCTGTAACTGAGTTACCGGTGATCGGAATCCGGCGACCAGAGAAAATATGAGTTATTACTGGGGGTCAATAACGGCGACCAAAGAAATTTCCGGCAACCGGCAACATATGACCGGAATCCAACAACCGGGAACCGGAGTCTGGCAGCGGGTGACCGTAGTTCAGTGAGGTTCCGGCCAAATATTCTCTCTCTTCCACTTTCTCTCTCTATACATGTTGAAGTGGTGAGGGTAAACTTGTCTTAAAAATATACAAAAATTATTTTTTTATTATGATATTAATAAAGATTTGTGAATTTGAGAATAAAAAATGTTACCTTATATTAAAATGGGCTCATGAAAAAGATTATCATTTTCAGCACCTTTCCTAAAAGCGTTCAGTGAATACAATTATAAAAAACTGAAACTGACCGGTCAGTTTTATTTCTCAAGGAATATTATTTATCAGCGTGTGATATAATTTCAACGGTGGAACAAGAAAATGATCGGCCTGTTTAATTTTCATAAGGAGTTATTACAAAATTAAACTGACATGTGTGCAATACTTGTCATGGAATTTTCAGTTTAATTATCACAAAATTAAGTTGAACGGTCATGTTTATTTCTTAAGATTGTTTATCAGTGTGTGAAATAATTTTGGTGAGTATGTGTTGTATGGAGATGATGAATTTTGGTCAATGCCAGATGAGGATGGCAATGGGCTCAACAGGTGGACCTGCGGAGGTGCTATAAGAGTAAGTTCTAGTTGGCTGGAGTCGCTTGTTGAATATACCTGCAAACCTTTATGGGGAAATTGTTTCGGTTAAATAAAACAGGACGAGACACATAGACACGACCAGATGAGCAATCAAGACACCGATAACCTTTTTGATGTGGACAATAACCAATGAAAACACATTCGACGCTACGACTTGATAATTTATTTGACACATGTACCAAGATGAGGAAAACAATAACACCCAAAAACACGGAGAGAGGAACAAGATGGAGGAGCGCCATAGGTGTAACTCGATTGAGTTGTGACTCAATTTACAATAGTAACTACAAAATAGGTTTTGAGAAGAAATTAAATCATAAAGACCACGGAAGCCAGAGATCATCCCATCAATATATAGGTAAGGACGGTAGCCTTCACCCGCCAAATCCTAATATATATATCAATAGATGCACCACATTCCAAATTGAATCAACAAGAATTCAAGTGATAAAATTAAAAAACCAATTGCCAAAACACATGAAGCATCACAGTTCCTTAGATAAAAAATAAATAAAAAAAAGCTTAAACCAGAGACCAAAAACATGCAAACAACGAAGTATCAACAACTATTATATTGGAGGAATGAGTCGATCACGCCTGGGAACGGAACTCCTAGCCACCACCAGCGAGCCATATCCTAAACCAACAGGAACAAAATCGACCCATAAATCCATCACTCGACTTTACGAGACAGCCAGAAAAGCATGCATTTGAACAGTTTTAAGAGGAGGGTAGTGAAAGCAGATTTAACCCCCGTCAACCGTTAGAGCCGACGTACAGCAAACACTGTATGAACTGCACACCTTCCCCAGCCAATTCCTGGACACATTAACAAATAGAGAATGAGGCAGGTTCCGAGAAAAAAAAATAATCATAATTCAATCTCTGCAACTAACAATTACAATACCATGTCTGCCATATAGAACCTCACCCAAGTCGTAAATCAGACAACAAAAACCAAAATTGATCTCCATTAGGATATAAAGTAAGACGGATTATTTCAACAAAGCAACTGGTTGACCGATGAAACCAGCTGGAAAACCCAACACCCTGCCACCCTGCGAACACCGCAGCCAAAATTCCAACATTCTCCTAATGAACACCAATAACAACTCAAGATAAACCAGAGCAGACATCGATCTAAAGAAACAATCAAAGGCGAAACGATAAATAGAAAAGGAGGAGAGATATGTTGATTGCCAAACCAAATAAACCCGAATGGCGTGACTCTACCCGGCCTGCATTTGCACCTAGCGATATACCAACCAAATCATAATGTTAAAAATCACAGTAAAGGTCTGGGAAAGAACAAAAAAACAGAATGGAATAACTCGAGTTCAGAAACCAAAACAGAGCCCAAGCACCACAGCTGCTTACATGTATATTGTCACGGGATGAGAACTTCGCTTCTCTTTCAACCGTGCGGCCTTAGAGTTGTTCACCTCCTCGAACCCTCTAAGTCAGCCTCTCCTCTACGCAGCGGAAACAAACGCAACACCAAAGAGCAAGAACGCTAGAAGTGTGCGAAGTATGCTAAGCTAGGCAAAGCTAAGCAAAGCAAACACTTAGGCAATGTGGGAGAAAAGAACTTGTATTAAGTATGAGAACTTTACAAGGCTTTCCTAGGATCTTCCCGGATGGTTTGGCCAAGTGCCTTCACCACCTATTTATAGCCTAGCACCTCCTCAATGGATGGCTAGGATTTATTCTATCCAATGGTTACAATTCTATCTTCTAGAATGTACACCAATTATCTACAAGAATGTATCCAAGCTTAGAGAATTCTAAAGGGTTCTAGAATTCTCTAAGTATGCCCACTCTAGAATTTTCCACCATGTTCCAAGTGCTTCCCCTTAGGCTTGGATTTTGCATGATGATTCTAGATTTTTCCACATATCTCCACCATGATCTTGAGTATTCATATGCTTCCCCTTAAGCTTGCATGATGGACTTGGACTTGTGTCATGGACCAACTTCACTCAAACTCGGTCCATGACAATATGTCCGCTTAGGTCACAATAAAAACCACTTTTTAATTAAACTTGTATATATCAAGCAATTTAAACTAGCTACAAAAAGTTGTATATATGATTATAATTTATATTTCCAAATACCTATATTTAAAGAGTGCACAATAGAACATATACAACATAACCAATTGCCTAACCTACCATAATACCGTATGTTTTGATGGTTAATTATTACACTTTTTCTAGCTTTTGTTACTTCTCCATAAACTTCTCCGGTCCTAATTGACTACCGACTATCTTGTTTTGATTTCAATTTATTCATGACCATTGATCTATGGCTCTATTCTTGTTGTCCATGGCCAAACGATAAGGCTAGTGACAATGATGAAGGAGCAGTTGGGGCCATGATTGTCTATACTACACCATGCAAATCCAAAACTAGGGTTTCCATCAAGTTCTCGAATGTCAATCATATTGCATTATGATCTAACAGGAGCAGCCACTGTTCTTGTTTCTGTTTCCAAATTGACACAGTCCCGACTCTTTGAGCCATATACATAGAACATGATCCTAAGCTAGCCAAGGCATATCAAATCATATCATGCAATGCGATTTATGGCTTGGCCATCATGCATTGTTGGTTGGCCAGGGGTCACACCACCGACGTTGTTATATAGATTGGTTTTTGTCGTCGGGTTGTTTCTTCACTTATACATGCTTTCTTTGTTCTTCCCAAATATCTTATCGATCATAAGCAGGGTGCTTCAGACTTTGGTCATTTCCTAATTGTGTTTAAACATTTGCCGTAATCATGACACCTGAAGATATCTTACCCAAACGTTGCATGCCACAATTTGGAGTTGAAAGTTTGTAACTCTCTAGAACTGATGATGATTTTAGAATTTAGGTTGCATAGTGAGTTTTTACTTGAAATGTGCTCATATGATGCCATGCACAGCTACTCTATTATGATGATTGAAACATATCTATGTGATCGACATGTAATTACTGTACAATAATGCACAAGATAATAAAATAAATTTCTCACAACTGGCACAACTAGGAAAAAAAAGAAGATACACTGAAAGCAAGTACTATAATCTTTTAATTTAGCTGATGCTTTCATTCACTTACCTTCACTAAACAAGTCCATTACTAATATTATAATCACTAATGCACCTTAAGCCTTGTTTTCTGATCAGATAATATAACATTTAAGTGGAGTGAGACCACACAAATAAGTTTAGAATATCTTCTCAACATATTCAATGACCGATAACATGAGTAAAGCACAGTATTAGTTGAATAAGACTGTTTATCTGTTAAACTGCGGCTTAATTAGAAATAGATTAAATGAACCTTCCTCATCAAGAATTCAAGACGGTTTGTTGTATGTGTCGCTGGCTAAGAAACGCAAGGTTGGGCGTGGGCAGGGTCATCTCAAAAGTTTCGAAGGCCCTGTGGATAGTGAAAACAAGGTATTTATGTTCCTCTCGGACTCCACCTGCTCCTCCTCAAAAGCCTCTAAGACATCTCTATCCTCATCAGGGTCAAAATCATCATCTATTGATGATGTGACCAAATCATTTGAGCCTCTCTAGGGCTTGCAAACTCGAAGGTTGTGGACATCTTAGACTGAATTTCATTAATTTCTGGACCTCAACGTCGTGCAACGCAGTCCTACCTTGCTAAGCCCTTCACCAGGGAGCAGAGGCGGATCTTGGAATTGAAACCATGTAGGACTTGACCTTTCACCATATAAAAAATTTAAAATTAAAAATAAAAAAACTTGACAGTACGAGAGAAATATTATAGATTAAAATAAGAGAAAATGATCCACCTAGACATCAGACATAATAAGCTAATGCAAGTTTACTCAAGGCCATCAAATAGTCAAATAGTCAATTAGGACATGACGAGGCCTCCACCCTATTTCCCCCACTTGGGCACTTCCTAGGTCCTTCCTAATAACACACGTGACACGCGCGCCACCTTCCTCCACACGTGCAAGCCCTTCACCCAATAAGGAGTACCCGCAGAGCTGAAACAGAAGCTTCCACTTGAGGCAGATTCTCATTTTTAGCAAACTCTCTCTCCCTATAAAAAGCTCCCACCTTTAACAAAACGAACCCATCTCTCTGTCTAGAAACCACACCACACCCTCACTTTCTCTCTCTTACCGATGGGATTCCCAGTGGGTTACGCAGAGGTCTTTTTCCCCAACCTCTTCCTCCACACCCTTTCTCTCTTGGGTTTCATCCGCAGCCTCATTTTCTCCCTCTTTCATTTCTTGGGTCTTTCCGATTTCCTCGACACCGACGCGGGCGTGTGGCCTGAGACCCGGACACATCTGCTGTCCGGGTGTCAGACGCCAGCGTCGGTGCTTCTGATGCGGGAATTCCTTCCCGTGATCAGGTTCGAGGAGATTGAGGGAGACACGCCGGAGAGCTGCGCCGTCTGCCTGTACGAGTTCGAGGGCAGCGAGGAGATCAGGTGCTTGCCGAATTGCAAGCACATTTTTCACCGGGCGTGTGTGGACCGTTGGATGGACCACGAGCAGAAGACGTGTCCGCTTTGCCGGACGGCGTTTGTGCCTGATGAGGCCAGCGAGGAGTTAAATAAACGGCTCTGGGCCGCCGCCGTTGCCGAGTCGGAGTCGGAGCTGGAGATGGAGCTCCACCGTGATTTTTACAGTGAGTACAGTTCGGTCTGATGAGGCTGCTGAAGATATTTAGAAACAATGTATATATACATGAGAAAATTGGTGTCTAGCAACAAAAACAAGAGAATTTTTTTGGATTATTTCTCTTTTGTTTTTGTATATTTTGATATTGAAATAGAAATACTACAGATTTTCACTCTTTGATCCCGATTTCATTTTTTCATCTGACATGTTTGTTCTGGGTTTACAATTTGGATTCAGAAGGGTTGCTATAGTTTGTTATTACTTATTGTTTGGGATTTTAAAGAAAGAATCAAACTATTTTCAATGGGTGGTGATTAAATTGAGGAGGTTGGTGTTGTTGCGCGGCTAGCTCATCGACCTATCTTTTTTTGGAACATTGGTTGGATACTGCCAGAGTCAGTCAAGTCAATGCTACTACACTTAATAATGACTTTGAATGTATTTTAATTACATCCAATCCCCTATATTTGCCAAATATTTATTGAATTTTTATGCTTTGGAATGAATTTTGTTCGGTAACATTATTATTTTGGAGTTTCCTTTTGAGTACCTTTATCTCGAAGATTTTTTTATGAGTTTTTTAGGTTTGTATTTCTATTATGAAGTTGGACATCATGATGAGTCATGATGGCACTAAATAATACTTGTACCTCTCTAGTTTTACTAATTAATCACAAGTTGAATGATTATTTGATATTGATGTAGTCGATATTGTTTTATCTATTGGATTTTGGATTTTTCATTATTTGATATTGATGTAGTCGATATTGTTTTATCTATTGGATTTTGGATTTTTCTTAACTTGCTTTGAAGGAATTTTCACATGTTCATTAACCTTGGATGTAGATAGTGACTTCTCTCTAAAGCAAATCCAAATTCATGCATTCTCCATATAGCTTCTATAAATAAATAACAAGTAAAAACACAATCTCTTGAAGTAAAATAAACAAATTGTTGTAAAGTGTATACAAAATTGATGCATTCACGGGGCTTTACCATGTCGCATTCGTTTTCGTTTTCGCCTTTGAAAACAATTGTTTCTCATAATAATCTATACTAAATTAAAGTCAAGTAATTCTTTTCACTCTTTGAAAACTTCATCAGGGCTCTGTGAACAGACTCATGTAGATGAATTTTCATTTACTCTTACTCTTGTTGAATCTGTAATCTGTGCTGTTTAAATGTAAGGCTCTGCATCACAGTTGCTTTAGAAACTCAAACACTGACTTGATGCTTTGCTTCACAATTCCAATTCCTAAAATAGGAAATGAAATCCATCCACCTGGCTTCCTCTGTATTGCCCCAGAGGGCGATATATATATTGACACTTTGCAACAACTCATAAATGGGGGATATTGTGTATAGTTGGGATGTCAATGCTCTGGCGCCATAGGCGACTAGCAACTGCATCCTTATTAGCTTATGCTAATGATTCTAAGTGCCAGTCTGGTGTAAGATTCCACATTATTAGTTCACACAATGCAAGTAAAACATATAAAGGCACCAGACAGAACTACTCATTCACTTTAGAAACCATATGCCAAACACCAAAATGCACAGAGAACTGCATGATTTGATTCACATAAATCGTGCAAATATATAAGACGAGCCGAAGTGATGATCCACATATAACAACATGTATCATGCTGATATGTGCTAAATATTAAACACTACCATGTAGATGTAAAACTAAAAACAGACAGGTGCTCAAGAAACTTTAATATTGATATAGATACCGATTGGATCATAGCATATCTCCAAATCTTGAAGACACTCGATAGCTATTGCAATATGACCTTCAATTGGAAAAGGCAGCATATGGCGTGCAGTTTGTACCAGGAAACAATACCTCTTTCAATTACTGTGAAACTCAACCAAATCTTGGTTCTAACTTCAAAATGCCAGACCAATTGGCGAATCAAATCTCTTGCAAAATCCTTCACTTTGACTAGGATGTATCTCAGTCTGCAACATATATACCTTCACTTGGGAGGATTGCTGCTAGGAGGCTCAGTTTCGGGGCGTTCTTCATGAGGAGCAAGAGGTGCACTTGGAGCTTCTGCGTGATAGCCAGGAGGAGGCGGAGGAGGTCGTGAAGGAGGATAAGGACCAGATTCTGGACCTGGAATAAAACCCGAGTCATAAGGACCTGAAGGTGGACCTGCAGGGTAAGCACCTGGTGGATGATACATATGAGGTGGATATTGTGGATGTTGGCCATGATAAGCAACAGGAGCGTATGGATCATGGCCGCCGTGGGGGTTCATAGGCTGTCCAAATGCCGGAGGATGCATATATGCTGGTGGCTGATGAGGATAAGCCATCGGTGGAGGTTGATATGCCATTAGTGGAGGAGATCCTTGAGGTGGATATCCCATTGGTGGAGATCCTTGGGAAGGAGCTGAGGCATCGACGCTGCGTGACATCTGCTGCGCTTGAGGAGCTGCCATTACTGGCTGTGGAGTAGTATCAAACTTGCCATCTCTTTTGTTCAGTTCAATGTTGTGCTGCGTCTGCATAATAACTCAAACAGATAGTTTTGATTGTTACAAAAGAAATTAGTAAGTAGTTCTTAAACCATGTGTATGAGGACCTATAAAACCAAACAAGTGATTTTAACATTTGCTTGATCATAATGTATTAACTGCATACCTGCATGCAAGCACAAACCCTGAAAAGAAAAGGTAGAAGAGAAAACAAACAGAAGATTTCAAAGAATCAATACAGTTATCATGATCTCATCACGAGAGTGAATGTGTGGAAATGGTGAGAAATGAAGAGCTTATATTACGAGCAATAAACCGATTCAGCGATACAGCTCAGACACTCAGCAATATCATTGATTTCACCACTTCCTGTTAGGCAAGCAAGGATGTTACAAATGCATGCTACTTGTTGGAGACAGACCATGCATCCCTATAAAAGATCGAAGGCCATGTTGAAGTGAGATATCTGAAATTGGAGGCAGAGAAAGAGCTGCAAACATAGAACATAGACACACACAGCGAGAGAGAGAGAGATAGAAGCTTACAATAATGCAGTTATCACATCCTGTTGTCTTTATATTGAACTCATCTTGAATTATGTAGCGAGTTGAGGAAACTGAAGGTCCAAAGCAACAGAAAACCTGAACAAAGCAAAGAACAAGTTCAAATATACAAGCATATATTTCAGGAACACATCATAATAGGGTGCAGAGGAGGGGAGGAGGGAGTGGGGGCTTAATACCTCACAGCAAAGACAACATGTAGGGCAGTGTCTCTCTCCACACCTTCCGCTGCATGGCATATATCCTCCACAACATCGATACCTATAATAAATAAGAATCCATAAGTAAATACTCAAGATTTCATCTCAATTACTGTTGTTAGATGAGAAACATATACAGCTAGAGATGCATGTTATAAGTTACCTTGACATATCATCGTAAAGAGCTCGTTTGCGAAGTTTGAAAGAAGCACAATATGGACTGTCATGTGATAGAGATAAGTTAGATTGCACAGCGCAAGGTACAAACCATGAGACTATCAGTTTCAGATAAATAGAAGCCCAAGCCAACAACCAAGTACTGCATCAGAAAATATCACAATGCATACCAGCAACACGCAAAACAACAATCTGCAAAACAACAGAACAAGGTTAGCACATATTAGATGCACTTGGAAAAATGATATATCATGAAAATCCATTCATCATACAAAAAGTAATGTCCAATGGACTTTAACATCCAGTTTTTGCATTCGTTTATAAATGCAACGATTCTTTTTCGTTTCAGTTTTCCGACTTGACTATTTTCTCATGAACAAACTAAACAACAATAAACCCTCCATTGGCTTATCCGTTATGTCTCTGCATGGAGTCATAGCAGAGTAGTTGCTCATATTTTCTCATCGTTTCTTGTCTCCCACGTCTTCTCATAAACCAAACAGTTAACACATACTAAATAGAGAATCAACAATTTAATCAGTCAGCCTAATTTGAGCGATGAATAGAAGATTAGTCTAAGCATCCTGCATTCCTTTCCTCTCAGATTCCTACATTCTTCTAATACATCAAGACCAAAAACACAATGATCTCAACCGAACCGCACCAAACAGTTGCATTGGAAACCAAACGGATAGACGTACTTACAGCCAGGGTCGACAGTCATGGTGCTCATCAAATCCTTGTGCCATAGATTCCGGTAGTCCTGGCGGACCTTCATTCTCTCCAAGTCCTTTAACCCCATTTTTGTTTCGATCCAGTTTCTAGCGAGGTTTTCAGGCACTTAGAGAATGTAAAGTTCGGAAAAACGTCAATTCGGCAAGATTGGGAAAATGGGGAAGGAAGAAGGTGGCGAAATTGATCGAAGTGCCTCGTTCAATATCGCGAAGTGTGGTATATGCATGTGTAACATATTATATAGTAGGGAGATGGTGACGTGGTAGTGAAGGAAAAGGGTGATGATATCAGGAAGAAGGGGGCATTTTTTATGTTCCACAGTCCGAATAAGTAGATGGCCTTAAGAATTTACCACGTAGAGTGATAATTGCGAACTTAGAAAACCAAATTACTATGGGATTATATCAGAGAATAAGGATTAAGATTGTTTGAAGATTTTGCAGTAAAAAGAAACGAGAAACACTTTGACAGTAAAATATTACCCTACGACTTTATTACAAACACTTGCTAGTTTCTATTTTTCAAAAACTAACTGTTTTAACCTCCCAACGGACCCTAAAAAACGTAATGCTCAAAAAGGCAACTACTGTTTAGTGATATCCGAATCATATATAGGGTGTTCTACATATGTTCATACAATTGAGTCGTCAAATGCCTTTATCACAATAATTGAACTAAAAATGTTAGAAAACAAGTATATCCTCACAAATTTTACAAATCAATTCAGCAAGCAATCTAACCACTGCAAGATAGTCTAGTGGTTCTTGCTTAGTTGAGTGTGCTCCCCAACCTAAGTTCGAATCACGACACTGTCAAAAGTGACCAAAAGAGGGGCTGCAATGCCTCGCTGGCTGTCCGGGCCCCCAACGGATTAGTCCTTAGGCCTATGAAGCCTTTAGGATACCGTGATCTTGAATAAAAAAAAAATTCAGCAAGCAATTTGTTTACTGACTCCATTTTAATAACAAAAGAACTTCATGTGTTTTAGCGGAAATGAATTTGTATCAACATTTTAAGTAATATCTTAAAAGCTTTTTACTAATAAGGTACAAAATAAAAGTATGGTCATAATTTCGGTTCAATAAAATACACGAAAAAATAAAATACACGAAAAAATAATGTACATTATTTAGTAATTTGGGTGAGAAATGACTTAACTGACATTGAGTTTGGAGGCTTCATCTAGTCATCTTCCCCATCTTTTATGTTAATTGTAGGTTTTGGACAACACTAGTGACTCAAAAGCTTTCTCTCCTCTGCATCCCACTTGTGGATAGTCGAAACCCCAAGGACAAAATCGTCCAAGGAAAATGAAAATTAAGAAGAGCTGAGCAAAAAAGGAAAAAAAGGAAAAAAAACTCGGTATGTATATCCCAGCTCTGTGAGATACTGAGATCTGTAGACCCAAGACCAACCTCCTTCTTTTCCCTGTCTGAAAACTCCACGAGAGAAACCGGGGCAGAAAATCCCAAAAGCAACACTCTCTAGGACTCTCAGTCTCAGATATATATACATATTGAGAGAGAGAATCCATCTCTAGATCTCTCTGTGTCTCTCATCTCGTTGTTATCTACCTGAAGCTATATCACTGAAGATGGTGAGAATTCGTAAGGGCCTTAAACACTCGCCTCTGATACACTGCTCCAACGTAGCTCCGGAGGACCTCCAGCCACATATCTGCCGCCTGAATCAGTCTGGGTGGGACGTCAATCCCCTTCCCGAGGTCATTCAATCTCTTTTACCTCGTTCTTTTCATTTTCAGTTTCTCTGTAGATCTGCGAAAATCCGGTTCGTTTTCGATTTCTCATTTTCCTCCACATGCATCTCCACCTCTAGGGTTTTATCTCTTCGTTCATTTCATGACTTTAGGGTTCTTCGAAAACCCTAAAATTTTACACCGTCAACGATGTGCGTTGATCACTCCTTCTGCTCAATTAGGTTATTCCTGGTTTTTCGTCATTTTTGATATATGTCTGTTGGTTTTTCTTTTTGATGTCGTGTAGTTCGAAGCTGCAGATGATTTGAACGTGAATAAGAGTGGGAGAAGGAGTGGTACTATTGGAGCTGCAAAGAGGTAACCCCAACTCTGTAGTATACATGATTTGATTCTAATTTATCCAATTTGACACTGCATCTAAGTGTTAGGGTTTTCGTTTTTTTTTATTGTCTCTTATTTTTTTCGTTTTTATTTACTGTTTAAAATTATCGAGTCCAATGTGTAGTGTCATTTGAAATAATATTGTTTTTAATAGAAAAAGCAGTGTTGTGTTGTCATCCGAGATGGATGTTGACAAAGTGATTATCGATGTCGAAAAGAGTTCGAAAGAGGTTGGTGAACGTAATGAAACTGAGTTTAAGAAGCAGAAGATATGTAAAAAGAACGATGGAAAAGGATGGAACTGTAAGAGGAAAGTGGAGGAAGGGTACTCATTTTGCGCACACCACCTGACTCTTATTAGGACTTACCATAATAATAGCAGTAACAATGCTACTAGCAATGCTCCCAAGTCCATGTCGTTGAAGAAGCCAAAGGTGGCTAGGGGAAAATCTCCAGAGGCTAAGGTGGAAAAGGGTTCGAATTTGTGCAAGTCTGGCGATTATGTATACTACCTGAATTCTAAGCTGGTGCGAAATATGGATAGAATAGTTATAGCCGAGGAAGAAACCACAACGAATTTTGCAGTTGAAAGTGATGCTATTACTTCCGCGGCTACTACCGTGACTCTAATAAGTGATCCTCCATCCGCAAAGGCCGATTATGAGAATCAACCTGGTAATGTGGAAGTTAATGAAGTAAAAGTTGATGGGAGCAACGTATGCGGCCGAAAGAGGAATAGAAAGATGAAGAACCCTAAGAGGGCTAGGATCTTCTCGACCATATTTCCTACTGAAACCGCCGAGGAAGAAACCACAACGAATGTTGCAGTTGAATGTGATGCTATTACTTCCTCAGCTACTACCGTGACTCTAAAATGTGATCCTCCACCCGCAAAGGCTGATTATGAGAATCAACGTGCTTATGTGGAAGTTAATGAAGTTAAAGCCGATGGGAGCAAGGTATGCGGTCGAAAGAGGAGTAGAAAGATGAAAAACCCAGTGAGGGCTAAGATCTTCTCGTCCATGTTTCCTACTGAAACCTGAATTGTCGAGAGAATCAATAACGGGGAAGCGTAGTTTTCGAATTTATTCACCATGTTTTTAATTTTTTTAGTACTTAATTCGTTATTTTATGTTGCACACAGTGTTGTATTGTGTTTTGTTTTGAGTGAGGGTAATGCCTTCTCCAAAACCATGACTAAATTAGGGCTTTCATATCTTAGCTTATGAGTCGGATGTGCTCGGTGCTAATGATATGTCAAACTATGCAAATGTATTAATAATGTGATTCAGAGTTTATTTTAATGGGGTATTTGATAATCCTTCACATGAGAAAGAAGAACAGGGACAAATGCATCTTGACTACATGTATTACATATAAAAAATTAAATTAATACAACTTAAAACTGTGCATTTTTCTTTAGCTATCAGATTCACATGTCCCTTGATCACAACCCCTTAGAAAATGACCCTTATTTCACATCCTATTCTTTGGCTACATGTAAACGGTAAGTTGTTGCGCCAACAATTCTGTGAGATTTAATTTCGAGGCTAGAGCAATTTACAATTTTCATACCCACTTTATTCACCAGCTAGAGTTCATAGTAGGGAGAGAATTTCACAATAAGAACAACCAATTAGTATACAAGTTGATATGAATTACTGGATATGGCAAGTTACAATGTAAATGTATTTAACAGAAAAATCTGTTTATAAAATTGAAAATATAAATATATGTAAAGTTTATATCAAATGATCATCTTAGTCTCGGTTCACAGCATCACTTCATACATACGGAAAAAAATTATTTGGAAAAACAGATATTTCCTATAAATTACGAGATTTCTTTTTAATAATTTGGGGCAATATAGAAAGTACAGATGAGACTATCGACCACCAACCCATAAAACATCAAACACTTGTTAGGGGATGCAAATTTGCTCCCCACCCATACTTCCCCATCCTCATCCCCACCTACCTGGTTGAACGGCACATGACCTATCTTTTAATCACACTAACTATAGTTAACAACATTCATTTATAACAACAAATTATATTATCTCCTAAATTTACACCTTTTTTTTAGAATCATTTCCTAAATGTACTCTAATCACTTTTTTTTTTCTTTTTCTAAACAATTTAACAAAGTCTAACAAATTTATTAGGACTCCTCCTAGTGTCGTTGTTATCGACTCATGTCACTGGGTTTCTTCCTTCTCCTTGTATCGCTTTCCAAATTTTTTTTTGGTGTTTGAATCCTACTCCTAATTTTTTGTTAGCATTAATGCTAGTGCCAAAAAAAAAAAATTAAGTGTTTGAATGCTACTCCAAATTCGGGTATGTATATGCAAGAACTTATTTATTTGAATCGATAATTCAATAGCAATCTATATATAGAGGAGATGACTACTTGTAGTTCAATCACTTTGTTTCAAGTGTGAGATTGTTCTATGATCTGAGAGAGTATTTTCAAATATGTCGACTTGGTAATTATTCTTTCAAAAAACACCCAGACGTTATATATTTTTGTTGATCGATCTTAAGGAGTCCTAAATTTGTTAGGCTTTGTTATTTTGTTTAGAAAAAGAAAAAAAAATAGTGATTTAAAGTAAAAGATAATATAATATATTGTTATACATAAATGTTGTTAACCATGGTTAGAGTAATTAAAAGATATGACATGTGGCATTCAACTAGGTGAGTGGGGCTGAGGGTGGAGAAGTATGGGTGGGGAGCAAATTTGCATCCGACAAGAAACAACTAAGGTTTGACAGGAATCGAAATTTCAGCTTTAAATTAGATGATTTTAGATCAGTGCATCTATACTCAGGCCCGGAACTGAATCGAACTTTTAACGTTAGGCCCTTGAATCGTAGTTTACATCTGAGTGTGGCTATTGGGACCTTCAAATTTGCTCAGTATACCTCTCATGCTCTTTACACCTCTTTTTTAATTTTAACTACAAATATTTACTCACTAGACCTCCTTTCAAATTTCTAAAATAACCTTAGGTATGTTATTCACATATATATTGATAATATACTCATTATAATTCTTATTTATTCTCTAGACCTCTCATTCTTTAATATTTTTTTTGTTTTTTCATGCTATTATCGAGACCTCTATTCCTTGATATTTTTTTTCGTTCAAACCTCTTTCACGATCTCAATTCCTTGATATTTTTTATTTCTCATAGAATGTCACCAAACCTCCATTATTTGATCAATTTGTAAGAAAGATTTTTAAATGACGACAAATTTTCTCTTAAAAATCAAATAACACAAAGTATTGGGTTTCAAAAACTTATATTTACCAGTTCAGTACCGTCTCTCATTACAAATGAGAGGTCGTGAGTTCGACTCACAGTAGACTCGTTGTAGCATCTTAGTTGTTTATCTGATAAAAAAATAAAATATATATTTAATTACCAACAAGAAAATATTCTAACATACATTAGCTCATTAGCTTTTCTTTTTCTATTTTAGTTCTGTTAAATAACGATCCAGGATAACAATTGTATACTATGTATGTTCTTTTTTTCCTTCTATTTTATGTACATCATAAAATTATTTTAATATTTATTTAATTTTGCATTATCGATTTGTTTATATACATATATATATATATATATATATATATATATATATATACATATTCACCTTGTATATATATGCTTTCGACATGTATGATAGTATAAAATTTTATGTCACACAGTCGATATTGATCATAGTTTTAGCTCTAATTAAATATATAATATGTAGTAAAATTTAAAAATAATAAAATAAGAAAATAAAAAAATATATAAGGAAAATAATAAAAAATACAATTAATTAATTATCGAATTGGAAAGTCTAAAGAGAATAAATATATTCTTTTTTGTATGATTATTGTTCTTAATAGTCATTATGTAAGAGGAGATAATTGTCATTTAATCATTCATAATAAATGGATGTCAAGTGAGTAAATTTGTAGGTCCTAATATCCGCACTCTTTGCATCTAGGTAATTTTTTAATAAATATTTTCAACTAAATCTATAAACTTAAAATTTACTATGAAACAACATTTCCAAAATATTTAGATTATGATTAACATTTTAGTAATTTTATTTACATTATAAAACCTATTTTGAGCTCCTACCTCTTCTTTTTTTCTTTTTAAAATTTACTTGAATTGGGTACAATTTTCAAGTAGGTTTTTCCTCTTTCAAAATCTTAAATCGTATAGACTTTTAACATTATTTTATTGTTTCTTTAACTCTCATAATAGTTATATTATATATGTACCTCTATATACGTATATATAATTATAACATACTTGTTTCGGCCCTACAGTCAGTACCCTTCTGTTTCTTTTGTTGCAGTTAAAAAAAAAAACTCTGACATAATGATTATTCCTTGCATTATTTAACTGCATTTGCTAACGGAGAGAGCTGTGATTTTTTTTCCTAAGCTCCTTAGACCTTTGGCCCTGAGTCGATAGTCTTTCTGGACTCCTATCAGGTCTGAGCCTGTCTGTACTGTATGTTATGTACCGTCAATTTAGATAATTTGATCACAATAGATGAAGAAACCTTATATAGGATCGTTTGCTATTAGACGAATCTTGTTAGATTCATATATATATATATATAGTGCTCAAAGAAGCTGGTTTATGGATCCAAAATAAAATATATTTTTAAATAAAATTTTGTTGAGAAACCGAGATGCATATATTGATATATATATATATATATATATATATATATATATATATATATTATCTCAATTAAGACACGGTTTTCACAGTCTTCTTTTTTTTTTTTTTGGCGTGAATATATGTCATATTACTTCTTCTTTTTTGGTTACAATATATGTCATATTACTTCACTGTGCTAATTAATAACTTTCTAACGATAAGTAGTTTAATTAATTGATTGTCATAGTACGTGTATCATTCATGCATGCCAATTATTTTGAGAACGTAGAAGTTACAACTCTCATATATATCACTCTTTATGGGATATCTTGTTTACGTTAACCTCATGGTGATGCTTCGGGAAGGTATAATCTCTAGACTCTAGAGAATCACTAATTTTGGTCGCATATATTGCAACTCCAAATTATGTCTTAATTAACACAATTAAATTGTTCGTACATTACATGCATCATGCATGTGTCCATTTCTCATCCCTAAATCGCTCCAAGGGAGGCAAAATTAACCTCCTAGCAACAGCATCACCGAGCGTCATAATTCTCTATCAAACCCAATGTCCCCACTTAAGCAAGCAAACTAAGCTCTCTAATCCCGAGCTAGTGCTCTGTAAACATGTTCTTGTTGAGAATTCACCAAATTGTTGTAAAACATAAAATACAAGAGATTGAGAGAGAAGAGGAACTGACACTTACAATGAGAATGAGGGAATACGTTGTCTCATATTGAGTAGGGAACCATCTCTTATATAGAGATGTAATCAGTATGTAAATTACATGAATATCCATAATAAGCTAATTACAAGAATGCTCGTTAAATAAACTATTTACAACACTCCCCCTTGGGTATTCTCTGTTATTAGCTTCCTCTGATATGTGCTCTAGTGTTGCCTCGTCAAAACCTTGTCAGGTAATAAAAACCCTATGAGACAAAAACAATCCTGGTCGAAGGAGAAACGAGTACAACGCACACGTAGCGATGGTAGTCAGAACCTTTGATTTCGGTGAAGCGGTTTAGTTTGGATCATAAGATGTGAGTTCATGGGAGATAGATGCATAATAACTGCTACACCAAAACCTTGCCCGGTAAACCCAGTGGGACAAACCCGTGGTCGAAGGGAAAAGATGAGCAATTGCATATATTTCAAATAAATGCATCTTCAAGATGAAGTATGAGTAGGGTGACCAATTTAATATGTCTCTCGTTAAAACCTTGCCAGGTAACAAAACCCAGTGGGACAAAATAACCTTGGATGAAGGACAAAAGAGTACACAATGGTCAAGAGTATGTTTCAGGATACTCCCCCTGAAAACTACACACTACGTAAAACTGCTACATTGATCATGTTTCTTCAATAACTTAATAGTCAACATGACTTAAAAAGGTTTTTGTTTCATATACCTCTAAGATTATTGTATTCCCTATAGTAAAGACATAACTAGTCGGGAATAAGCCTTGTGTCGGTTTACATAACTCATATCACCATATTTAACAAGGCAAACATCATTCCAAGGATCATAGGTGGTTGATCCATTTCATAATGCCTAAGGATATAATGAGCCATTTTCCGTCATACATTTAAAGTAACTGAAAATTGTCTTATGCCATTTACGGAGGTGGCGTGTTGGCGCAGAGCTATATCTAGCTAACAAATTCACATCGGGTGAGATGTCTGGTCTAGGGCATTTAGCCAAGTACAATAATGCTCCTATTGTACTTAGATATGAGTCTTCTGGTCTCAATATCTCTTCATTATCATCTACACGATGATACGGGTCTCACTAGACTTCAGACGATTATGAGTGAGCTTCAAGACTTTGTTTTATCCTCGTTAAAGCATCTTAACATCTTCTAGATGTAATTTGATTGATGGACCAAAATTCCATTTGCACTTTGTACGACTCCAGGTCGAGAAAATGATTTGGTCTCTGAATTTTTTTTATCTCAAACTCCGACTTCAGGCGTTTTGTGGTTTTCTTGATCTCTTCAAGAGTATCAATCAAATTCATGCTATTGACGTAGATCACCAAAAATTACAAACCCGAAGTTTGTTTTCTTAATAAACACGCATGGGCATTGTCCATTGTTCATATATCTCATCCCAAGCAAATATTCACTTAGACGGTTATACCAACTCCGTCTGGATTGTTTGAACCCCTAAAGTGAACTACTCTAGCAAATGGAGAGCATGTTCTGTGGTCTAGAACTATATGCACTGGGTAACAGAAGTCCTTCAGGAAACTTCATGTATATCTCTATATTCAGATCCCCATAGAGATAAGTTGTTACCACATTCATATGCTGCTAATTCAGTTATTCGGAAACTACCAAATTGATAAGGTAGTGGAACGTTAGGACGTCCATTACGGGAAAGTATGTCTCCTCGTAATCAATCACAAGGTGTTGAGAGAATCCTTGCACCACTAAACAAGACTTATATCACAATCTCGTTTTTCTCATTACGCTTCCTTACAAATACCCATCTAAACAATATAGGTTTAACATAGGTAGGTGTGGGAACAACAAGCCCATAACACCTTTCTCTTAGTTAAGGAATCTCCCCTGGATTGTTTCTTTCCTTTTTAACTAGTCGTCTCTTCGTTGAGATCTATCAACGAAGCAAGGTTCGACATCATCGCTTATTATAAATTCGGTGGCCACCACAAATACAAACATATCATCGATGAACTCTCATTCTGATTTAATATCTCACAAAATTTACCGAGATTTTCTATTCTCAGGAGTGGGTTTAAATGTTGGAGCATCCCCCAACTTCGTCTCTTCTAGGGCGAATCCATAATCCGGATTAATCTCGTGAGTTGAATTGGTTTGAGATTGCGATGGCAAGAAGATTCATTTGTGCCAAGTTTACCCTCTTCTAGGAATAAGAATCGTTTGAACCTAATGGTCTACCTCGCTTCTGGGCAGGGACATATGACTGGTTAGCCACCATGGCCGTACCTCGTCTAACTAGGACGATACATCCTATGGGGACGTTTATCCTTACAGGTTTGCAGCAGTTATATATGATCTCGTTACTTTAACTATATCTAATGAAGTGTCTGGCATATTAAGGGCTATACTACGTAGATCTAGAATTCTTTGCACTTCAACTGGAAGTAGAATTCTTCGCACTGCAATATCACATGTGCGGTTTGAGGATCAAGATGAGACATTCTACACGTCGTTCATCAGGAACGGTGACGTTCTTATCTCCCCCTAACGGCGGAAAGACTGTCTCATCAAAGTGACGACCGTAAATCTAGCGGTATAGAGATCGCCTGTCAAGGGCTCTAAGGAGCACATAATGGATAGGGTTCATAATCGACATATATGCCCATCCTTTGTTGAGGACCTGATTTTGTACGTTGTGGCGGCACAATTGGCATGGGAACTGCACACCCAAATTTGTGTAAGTGTGAAACACCAGGTTTGCACCCAGTCAGCAACTGTAACACAAAGTAAGGTGGGTAGCAGTGGGCCTCAACCGGACCGACATGGCTGCATGCAAGATTGCATAGCCCGATGCAAACACTAGAAGCTTGGTGCGCATTACCAAGGTTCTACCTGCGAGACCATCTTGGGTGTGAACATAGGAAACTATATGTTCAACAGATCCCAAGGGATATGCAATAATCATCAGAAGTCATCGATGTAAACTCTCTGGCATTATCAAGCCTTATAGGCTTTATAAGATAATCCGAGTGGTGTACCCTAAATTTCATGGGTGAGAGTTTAGCAAACGCAACATTTTTCTTGTGAACAGTGATGTGACATCTGATCACTTTTGTCGTAGCATCAACCAAAACCATTAATATTTAACTGGTCCGTATGGTGGTTGGATAAGTCCACGAATTTTTCCTTGCATTCTGTGCATAAAGAGATAGTGTACATTCTAGTTTTTGCATATAATGGTCTAGTATTCAACATCCTTAACGAGCAACTTGACATAATATGTCATTAAAGACAATACCCTTATTCTGAAGAGGATGCCCGTGTGATAATTGAGTTGAGGATACGGTGCATCAAATATTTTTCCCGGGTGCATCAAACACCAATACTATAGCTAGTATTCGCTCGAATCATTTAGCTTCTAGCTAATAAATTTTAATATCTTCAATATACACTTTGGCAACACATTCGAAGGTTATGCAAAGATATTACACCATTTTTGTAGTGGTTTCAATGTTTTAAGCATTGATTTCAATGAACTTACCTTTCGATAACGTTAGTTTGAAACGTAGAGGTATTTTTCCTCTTCAGCTAGACGAGAACGCTCAGTTCCTTAATATTGATAACACATAACAATTTTGATTTAGATTCTAAGGCATCAAGCCTTTTCATTTCAATATTCTCTTGCTTCATGCAAGGAAGATGTCTAGTTCAGATTGTTTCTTCTAGAGACTTCCAATTAACATGATATGAATAAAAGCTCTTGATTTTATCTTGTCTGGTGAATTTATGAATGAAACTTCAAGTTTCTTAAGGGGGTTATTATCGAAACTACAAGTTCGATTTATGCATGAACTACTGGTTCATTTCTGAACTACCGATTCATTAGGTACATGTATTTTCAAATAATAATCATGTAGTAATTGATGATATTAATTCTACGCTACTAATTTAGCATAGTGAATATGTCATGTAACTATGTGTAAATGTTTCTGGCAATTAACTACACATTAAATATGGTGAATATATTAACAATAACTATTATGAGAAAGTATTTGGAGTCTTATAGACATATATAATGACTAGGTACGAAAAACCAGTGTCATTAGATTATTTTCCTTTTGTAATTAAAGTGAAAGAAATAAACCTATATAATGATTCTGCTGGACCAAAGGAATTGACTGTAATTAAAGTGAAAGAAATAAACCTAGCCTCTACATACTTTACAAACCTACGGGGCACAATCTGAGTGGTATGTTGGGCTTCTAGGTCTAGTAGAGAGAGCGGGCCTACTGGGCTCATAATGGTCTACTAAGAAATACAATGTTATTAGTCAACCCTTTCGGTAACTCTAATTGTATACGACCAGGTAAGAGATGTTTACGCCTAGATTAATATTTTACTGGACAGTAAATGTCCATGTAAAGATTAATTACATTCTTGGTCCATGTCATACCGGCGAGCCCAAGTTCTTTAAGAATACAAATGTCGGCCCGCCAGGGAACCATGCGGACTGGACTTCGCGCAACTCGCGTGCGGAACGGATATAGGCGGACTACAAAGTTCGCATACAAACGACTTCGCGCGGAATGAACATAGGCAGACTACACACTTCGCGCGGACCACACAGTCCGCGCGCGGAATTACTATTTGCCAGTACGTGTAGGCGAGGCGAGATTGACACTCCGCGTAGGCGAGACGCAAATGTACTTCGCGTAAAAGTCCTAGGCGAGGCGGAATACATCAAGGCGAGCTGGCGAACTGGCTCGCGTAAGGGACTTCACAAGGAAGACACATGCGGAATCCGCGCGCACCACAATAATCGTTGAAGACTTTTACAAGTCTTTGACATGCCTCGGGCCAATCCTTGTGGCCCTTTTAATTTAAAAAGTCCTTCTAAAGCCCGCGAGCTAGAAAGGCCCACGAGTTGGAATCAGAAGCCTATGCGAAGTATGCGAACTGGACATATGTCACAAATAGATTGGTTTGCATGGAGTAAACCGTGTCCTTGTCGATTAGGGTTTCAGAGCCCTACTTGGATTCAAAGTTAACTCTCTTCTGTCGCAAGTCGACTACTATATAATCTCTCTTAAACAGACAATCAGAGGACACTCAAATCAATACAACAAAACCAATACAAACTGAAACCCAGTTGCCCTTCGAGCTCCTAGAAACCCTAACCCTAAGCGCCGCCGCCTAGGTTTTTCTCCAGAGCCCTCCGGACTCTACCCCGTTTTCTCTCTGAACTCCCTAATAGTTGCTCTGCTCGCACCGCCGTGAGTATCGATTGCTTGTGCTCATAAATCCTCCTCTGAGGTGGCACCTGAAACCCCCCTCGCCTGATCAAGAAGTCAAGCGCACCCCTACATCAACCATTTCCTCGTCCGCGAGGTGGCACGCCCGCAACACTCTCCCCTCTCTTTGTTCGCTAGTTACCTCTGCTCCGCGCGCTGAGGATCGTGGCCAAAACAAGACATAATGAGGTGGTAGAGCGAGGCTCACTTAAGTACACATCCTCAAAAGAACTTGCCTAGACATCGCATCTAATTGGGTGAGCTTAGTTTGAGAAGAGTTATAATCATTGTCATGCACTCAAGGCGACATATGACCAGTTTCTAGCTCAATTTCATATATATTCAGGCTTGATTTAAGCTTCTGACATAACATCATTAAAATTTACCAATATAACATAAACCAATGCAATATATGTTATTAAATCATAACAGACAAACTTAATGTGAAAATAATTATATGAAACCGAAATAAATTAAATTATAACGAAAACAATTTAATTCTCATCGACATAATGTATATGCAATAAAATTGGTATTTACTGAACCAATGAATGTCGATAACGTAGCGGTTACTTGCAAAACTAACTCATTTGCATCACCAATTACTTCTGGCATTAATGTGTCATTACATACTCATAATAATTATCGATATAAATGATAGCATAATTGAGAACTAATTAAATAAAACTGACGCGATTTGAATTTGGTATCCGACATTAAATATATGGAGTAAATTACTAAATAAATATTATTTATGCAGCGGTTAAGTACCAAATGCAATGAGTTCAAATCTCATTATTGCTTCTAGCATTACGCATAAGTATTAAATTAGATAAATGCTTCTGGCATAACGTTTATGTAATAATCATGTAATTAAAACCCAAAATTCATGCTTCTAGCATAATGGATTATAATGACATTATTGAAATTGGTGTAACCATAACGTTTCTATCATTAATTGTGCAATAATTTGGCCCATAATGCTTGTACCATAATGTATGGGTTATAACTTGGTAAATGCTTCTGGCATTAATTACATACACCCTTAAATGACATTGAATTTGACACAATTCAAATCAGTAACTGACAAAACGTAGATGTTAATTTATACGTAAATAACATCATCAGTGATATGCGTCATTATTCAAATGACGTCACATTTCTAAACGGATTTTATTCAAACTACATTAAGAGCAATATTAATTCATTTGTATTATTAAATGCTTCAGGCATAAATATTCCATATATGTAACATCTAGCATAAACGACCAAATTAATGGTTATGGGCGTTACTTCTGGAACGCATGCATATACTTGAATTTGACAGTGTTTACGCCTAAATTAATATTTTACTGGACAGTAAATGTCTACGTAAATATTAATTATTTCTTGGACCATGTCATACCGGCGAGATGGAGTTTCTCTAAGTTTACAAGTGATAGCCCGCCAGTGAGACCACGCGAGCCAAGTTAGACTTTGCGCGGAACGAATTGCATGCGAACTTGACTTCACTTAGCTCGCACGCGGAATGGACACAGGCGGACTACGCAATTCGCGTGGAACATTTAGCTCGCGCGCGGAATGCCTTCGCGCGGAATTACTATTTGCCAGTCCGCATAGGCGAGGCGAGATGAACTCTCCGCGTAGGCGAAGCGAGGCGAGCTGGCGAACTAGCTCGCGTAGAAGACTTCGCGAGGCAGCAAACATGCGGAGTCCGCGCGCACCACGACAAACGTTGAAGACTTTTACAAGTCTTTGACATGCTTCGGGCCAACCCTTGTGGCCCATTAAATATAAAAAACCCTTTTAAGGCTCGCGAGCTGCAATAGCCCGCGAAATGGACGCGAGCTACAGAAGCACGCGAGATACCACCCTGTAGCAGCCCGCGAGATGAGGATGCTCCTAATTCCAGTTCGCATAGGAGTCTACAGTTGGCAGCGCGGAAGCAATGCCCTATGCGGAATGGAGTGTGCGAACTGGGCAGGTGTCACAAGATGGTTGGTTCACATGGACTGAGCAGTACCCTTGTGCGAATAGGGTTTCATAGTCCGACTTGGATTCTAATCACTTTTCTTCTGTCGAACTACTATATAAAGGGGCTCGAACCCTAACAGAGAACTCTCTCTCAAAATCAATACAAACAACAAACACAATACAACTGAAACCCAGTTACCCTTCGAGCCTTCCTCGAAACCCTAACCCTAAGCGCCGCCGCCTAGGTTTCTTCTCCAGAGCTCTCCGGACTCTGCATCCCCGCTTCTCTTTGAACTCCCTGTAATTGCTCTGCTCGCGCCGCCGTGAGTATCGATTCGCTTGTGCTCATAAATCCTCCTCCGAGGTGGCACCTGTAACCCCCCTTTGCCTGATCAAGAAGTCAAGCGCACCTCTATCAACCTCTTTCCTCGTCCGCGAGGTGGCACGCCCGCAACACTCACCCCTTTCTCTTTGTTCGCTAGAAACCTCTGCTCCGCGCGCTGAGGATCGTGGCCAAAACAAATGGTGATCTTGAATTTGATACACGTACTTGTTGATCCATGCGCATTTTGGTTTGCACTACTAGACAGGTGGCTGTGGCTAATTACGAAGGCTACTGGTCGTTCAATGATTTTCAATGCCGATTTTTCTTTCCAAAA
This sequence comes from Fragaria iinumae, assembly GCA_009720345.1. Taxonomy (NCBI): domain Eukaryota; kingdom Viridiplantae; phylum Streptophyta; class Magnoliopsida; order Rosales; family Rosaceae; genus Fragaria; species Fragaria iinumae. The sequence continues at coordinate 16,457,646 of CM019123.1, read as the reverse complement.
TCGAAACATGAACAGAAATATATCAATAATATGAATTTGGCGGTTCATGCATCAAATGAAATTTTCTATATACTACACAAATTAATAAGCATATATATATACAAATTTCAAATGGATAAACGAAATATGGTTTATGCTTTATGGTGTAGCTTTTCATATAATCATGGCTTGAATAAATGAATTAGAATTAAGATTTGCAAAACTTTACTCAATACGGAGCGAGAAGAATCTTCATCTCAGTTGAAGTGCAAAGCTTGTCAGCCAATCCAATTGCTTCTTTATGATGATCTTGAACCAGGTTGAATGATCGTCCTTTGCTTGGTTGATCATCAATTTCAGAGTTTTTCGTGCAACAACAAATTAAACTCAACGTTAGAACTATTCGTGCTGATAACGTGTTGTAAAACATAAAATACAAGAGATTGAGAGACAAGAGGAACGACACTTAGAATGAGAATGAGGGAATATGTTGTCTCATATTGAGTAGGGAACCATCTCTTATATAGAGATGTAATCAGTATGTAAATTACATGAATATCCCTAATAAACTAATTACAAGAATGCCCATTAAATAAACTATTTACAACATAAATAAAATTTTAATTTCACAATTTTCGTATAATTTCAATAATTTCATATTGGTGTGTATGAGCAAATTTTAATGGAGAAAAAATTATTTAATGTAATCTGATTTGAGTGACACGTAATTGAAAAATCTAATATGCATTCAATCGAGTCCAAATTTTCAAAAAAAATAATGATTATGAACATATAGACTACCCGTTACATCAGATTCTGGTCAGATTTCACATATTAATGAGATTTATTGGAGTTTCATACTCGTAAGTGTCTGGATGGATACAGTGCACACCTAACAAGGGATGCAAATTTGCTCCCCACCCATATTTCCCCACCCTCATTCCCACCTACCTAGTTGAACACCACATGACCTATCTTTTAATCACACTAGCTAGAGTTAAAAACATTCATTTATAACAACAAATTATATTATCTCCTAAATTTACTCCTTTTTTTTTTGAGAATCATTTCCTAAATTTACTCTAATCACTTTTTTTTTCTTTTTCTAAACAATTTAACAAAGTCTAACTGTTGAAGGAATTTACATCCATATCTTTGATGATGTGTCTCGACCGAATCTTCTCATTATTAGACTAGAATATCTCTTAGATATCTATCCCTGATTTACAGGGATTCTCTATGTATTCTCATACTTTACAACACGTTATCAGACTTGATGCCCTAACCAAGAGATAATAGGCCAACCATCCCAAAAAACCCTAAAACCTTTGGAAACTCAAACTTACCTTAGATAATCTGCCCGTTTCGTTTTTCCCGATTTTCGGTCGGATTTTCCTCTTTCAACGGCCGGAATTTCATATCCACATAAAACCCTCGACGTCCCGGTTCCAACCCCACCGGTCTCACCCCGAGAACCGGCCGGAAGGTTCCTGAATCAGCCGTCGAAAGTTTCCAGACCGCTGCCGCCTCCAACCACTGGTTCACCGCCTTCCAGTGCTCCGATCAACCTGAATTAGTAGCTTCCTCTTCCAGTGGTTCTCCTCCTGTCAAAATTTCAGCTCCAAACTCGAAGCAGAAGTAGGTAAAAAGTTGTTTCTCCTCTCGGCAGTCTCTAGAAACTAAAGATCTCAAGATTGCTCGTCTTCCAAGGAAAACCAGAAAGGTTCCCAACTGTTTTGGTCACAATCCTCAGTTTGGGATTGAAAAGGTATTTAGTGGTACCAAAAGTAAACTAATGGTGCGGATGCGGGCGTGCCACCTCGCGGACAAGGAAAGTGATGTGGGATGCGTCGTTTCCTAACTTCTTGAACAAGCGGCGGGTTTCCAGTGCCACCTTGCGGATGAGGAATTACTAGCACAGGGCGATTCGATACTCACAGTGTCGCGAGCAGAGCAACCAAGGAGGGATCATGGGTGATCGGAGTAGAGTCCAAAAGGGCTCTAAGAAACCTAGGCGGCGGCGCGCTTAGGGTCAGGGTTTTTCGAGAGGCCCGAAAGTATCAACTAGGTTGAAAGTTTGTTTGTATTGTTGTTTGTGTTTTTTGAGAGAGAGCTTTCTGTAAGTCTTCGAGCCCCTTTATATAGTAGCTTGCCTTCGACTCGAAGAAAGATATTCCTAGTCCAATTCGGACTCTGAAACCGAATACCTCAAGGACACGACTTCATTCATTTATACCAATCATCTGCATGACACGTGTCCAGCCGCGTGGGTCACTGCCTCCGCGCTGCCCAACTGTAGAGTCCTATGCGGACTCAAATTAGGAAAGTCCTTATCCCGCGAGGTGTCATAGTCCTTGTGGAAACCTATCTCGCGCGGGCCGCGAACTCAAACCATCCTGCGAGCTCCTGAAGCTTGTTTCCATCTAGAGGGCCCTTGAAGCTCGCGAGCTTTAGAAAAGGCTTTTTTTATTAAAAGGGCCACAGGAGTTGGCCCAAAGCATGTCAAAGACTTGTAGGAGTCTTCAACGATAAATGTGGCGTAGGTGATCACGTGCATGTGGACTCCGCCTCTTGCTTCTTCGCGAAGTCTCCTACGCGGAGCCATCTCGCCTCGCCTTGATCAATAAATTAATTAATATTCACTTAGACATTTACTGTCCAGTAAAATATTAATTTGGGTGTAAACATTGCCCCCCAGCCTCGAAGTCATGAATGTCAAGAATGACTGAAGAGGTTTATGTTCATGCTGCTCCAAAGCCACTGGTATTGGCTCGGCTCATACATCAAATGACTAAATAACAAGCCTGTGAATAGGCTCTTAGCATTGAAAAATAACTGGCGCTTCGCTTGCTCTGCTCTTGAAGACATTGTACCAAGCATGCACCTCGAGTAGATAATGTCTTCAAAGAGATGTAGCTCGAGAAGATATAATTGAAAAGGAACCGTCTGACCTCGAAGGGATGTACCTTGAGTAGATGTTCGTTTTGAATGGATTCAAAAATTGCCCCTCGTTTGAGCTCTTGGCGACAGTGAACCATCTTTTTGACATTGGTCATGTACTTCGCTGCCCCCCCCCCCCTCCCGTGCGAACCAATGAGGGTCAAACGCAGTGCCACATGATTTGCCCAAGCGAAATTCCAAAAAGTAGGTCACATGGATTGGCCTAAATAAATGACCAAGAAACTTGAAGAAGACCTAAAGTCTGAAATATCTGGAACACATATCTACCCAATGTGCCTCCTAGTTTTGATGTTTGTTCGCCAATACTTGAGAAAAATGAAGGACATCACAACTTTAGTATGCCCCCCAGTAAGGGAGTTGTAATACCGTGCATCCTTGAGGGTAGCAAACACCGAAAAAAGGTCGTGGATCGGTCGTGAGTAGATCCCGGTGTATGAACAAAGGTACACAAAACTTGTACGGATGCCCCCCAGTTTTGAAAAACATGCTGAAAGGTCATGAAAACACATTGCAAATTTGCGCGTATCCTGACCTGTCTGCATTCAAACTGCCATAACTCTCTCCAGGAATGTCGGAATGACGAACCGTAGAGTCCTCTGAAAAATAGACATCCAGGGCTTTCTGTTAATATAAGGTGCGCCGACTAGTTCTTCCTGCATTATTCCAGTTGAGACCACGAAGTTGACTGTCCAGTAGTGTCTGCTGCAACTTTCAGCATTGCAAACTAGGTGTATTTCTTCTCGGACTTGACTTCGCGGGCAGCAATTCAAGGCATATGGAATGCCTGTTGTTGTCAAGCCTCTGGGATAGGCTCCTAAAGAAAGTTCAAGCCTTTCATAGGCAGAACGTTGTCTTGCATTTCAGCAAAACCAAGAATCTCTTTTTGTGTTTTCTTTTTTCGATGTAAGAAAGAAAGAAAAATGAAAGCAAACGGAAGTAAAAACTGAAGTAAAGCTAAGAGTAAAGAAAATGAGAGTATAGCATGGTTAGTTATCCTTTGTAAGGCCACGGGGGGGGGGGGCACCAATGCTTCACTCTAAGCCTCGACGTCATCATGTTTCCGACTTGAGACTCTCGCTGTTGAGAATTTCCAAGTGTTGAGCAGAACTGTTTCGCATCAACAACTTGAAAATTTGAGCAAGGCGGTTCATAGGGACTGCCCTGTTGCCCCCCAAGCATTTTTGTCAATTGACAAAGCATGATCTTTAACTACATACTTGCGGCTAAATATAATGTAAAGATCTGCCTTAGCACCGACTATCATGTCATAATGCATGGTCTTATCGGGAATGGCCACGCATTGGTCATGGAAGAGAACCACTTGCTGGTCTCTTTTCACCATATCAAGAGCTTTACTGGGATTGAACTCTTGTAGAATATGATTATGAGACAGACGCACCAACATATAGTCTTCATCATATTCATCATAAATTGGCTCTGTGTCAAAATCACATGCGGAATCAACAAAGGTCGGTGGCTCGACCTTCTTTTCAAGCATAGGCATACATGGGACATGTACGTACTTCGCACATAAACCAAAGTTCCGCCTAGGCCTCTGAACTTGCATATAAAAACTTCAACGGTATTGGATAATGCAGCCACGTAATGGCGTTGCAAGAATACATGTTGGTTGGTTGGCCATTGTTTTGGCCATACTTGAGGAAACATCCAGAAGTTAACTAACAAAGTAGGCTTTCACCTATTCCTTCACTAAGACGCCCAGCAGCTTCATGAACTTGCTTCTCTAGGTTAATTAAAGAATGAAGGCGAGCTACACCTTGCCCCCCATGCGCCTAACCCGTGTCCACATATACGTCTCGCATAGGAAAACTGGCTCCTTGGTCACCTATGTGAAATTGTTGTTCGCCCTCATCAATGTTTGAACCACTTTCTTCCCCTAAGATGGATTGTTTTGTTCTATCTTCAAGTTCTTTTTCCTGAGGAACACCGTCAAATTTCGAGAGAAGATTATTATCCATAATCTCGCCAGCCTCGACCTTAGGTTCTTCGTCATTGATTGACAAAGTAGTTTCTTCTTTGGACGTAGGTTCGTCCAAAGGAAAATCTTCGCCAGTAGATTGGCTGCTAGGCAGTTCAATCTTTTTGGCAAGGACATGTTCGTCAATTTTAGGCCTTACATTTAGGCATTGTAAAGCCTTTTCCAAGGCATCCCACCGCTGACGAGACTCCTCTAGAAAGGTCTTCCCTTCAGCTTTCTCCTTTTCTTTAGCAGCCTCTCTAGCAGCCCTTTCCTCATCGAATTGCTCGAGCAGGGCAGCCATTTGCTCGGCACATTTTCTTTAAACGACAGCTCTTCGTTCGAGATGTTTTCTATGGATGGCATCTAATCTTTCATTGCTGGCCACTAATTTTTCTTGCGAGTCCATTATCGCATCTTTGTTTCTGATCTTCGATCCCAAGAACCTGTTCCGTGGTGAGAGATCGGCAAGCTGCGCTATTATGGGGCTTATACCGTGGTGATCTGTGCTTGAGACAAGAAATCTGAGGTCTAATGAATCATGACTGATTGATTTACTTGCCGATTTTAACATAATCAAATCAATCAAATCTTAAGATTTAGATATGCCCAGATCGCTTTGGATTGAATCTCCTGTTTTGATCAGGATCCTTGGTAAGGGGCGAGCTATCTCGCGGATATGGAAGGTATCCCGTGAGGAAGCTTGATTTCCAAGCAAACGGCGATTTCTGGTCGCGATTCGCGAACGACTTATCTTGCATGCGAACTCTGTCGTCTAGCTCCTTCGTTAGATTTCCCTACGCGGGACCGTCTCGCCTCGCCTTAATGTTAATTCACGCGCGCGGAGCCATCTCGCCTTGCCTTTGTTTACTTCTACGCGAAGTCCATTTCACCTCGCGAAGTCTAGCTCACTTCGCGAAGTCTATTTTGCCTCGCGAAGTCAATTTCGCCTCGCGAAGTCAAGTTCACCTCGCGAAGTCTATTTCGCCTCGCGGAGTCAATTTCACCTCGCCAAGCCTAGCTCACCTCGCGAAGTCCATTTCGCCTCGCGGAGTCAATTTCACCTCGCGAAGTCAAGCTATCTAGCTCGCCTGACCGCTGGCGAACCATTACAAATTATTTTGGGGATGTCCGATTAATTTAATTTAATTGATTTATGATCATCAATTGACACTTGATAATTGATTTCAATCGGGATTTGAGGTTTTGTCGTCGGCCAACTATTCCCACGTTGCCATGTGTCATTTCTGACCGCTTTTCAATTTTGTTGACTCACGAGCCACGTATTTGCTTGAATTTTTCAACGACTATTATTATCGTTAAATTTTCTATGTCTACAAATGCCCCAACTTCAAGGTGCGTCGTAGCCATGCTGTCGTCATGTGCTAGAGGTGCGACTTGAAGTCTATGTTAATGGGTTTGATCCTTCGCCGGTAAGAGACAAGGTAGAAAGCTTGATGACTTGTGCTACTCAATACAATGCGGCAAGGCTTGTATGCACGCATAAAGCCACTCCAGGCACATGTGATCAACGGTTGCCTCATACGGAGGCTGAAATTGCAAAGTCAATCGAACTTCGACAAACTGATCTTGGTCAACGTCAAGTTGTGATTGAGTCATTGGAGAACTTGAAGGAGAAGCAGCGGAGGTTGGAGCAGGAAATAACCTCCCTAGATGCGAGCCTTCTACTTCACGACAAAAGGCTTGCCGATTTAGAGAAGCAGAAAATCCAAATCAAGGAGACTCCAGAGTTGACTGCTGAAGAACTTGAGGAAGCAAAGAGGTTCCGAGATGATTTTGAAAAGCAACGCAACAGCTTCAAAGGCCTATCTTGGACGTGAAGGACCCATCATTGTTTAGTAACTTATGTTTATTCTCTCTTTTTTTCGCACATGTAATAAGTCATTTTGACAATAAAAGTCATTATGCAATAAAAAAAGATTTTTTTTTTTTTTGATATGACTGAACTCAAGAATATAATTTTCAAGCTGTCTACGTATGCTTCCAAAGAAAGAATCAAGTCATCACGTAGTTCAAGGATGAGGATTTAGAACCCCTTTTTTTTTAGAGTACCTTGTGCAGTTTAGGCTCATGCAGGCTAAGAGTATTTTTGTCATTTGCAGTTTAAGCTCGTGCAGACAATGAGCATTTATTTGTCATTCGCAATTTATGCTCGTGCAGACAAGGAGCATTTTTTGTCATTCGCATTTTATGCTCGTGCGGACAAGGAGCATTGTGACTTTGGTGTGGTCTACATGAGGCTTGGCAGGTTGCATGCCCCCGGCAAAGACATCGATGATACTGCTTTAAGTTGTTCATAGATGAAGGTAGCATGATTTGACTGAGCTACGTTATCTTCAACGTCTAAACATATCTTTCCTTGTTGTGCGAGCTTCATGATGAGGTCTTTCAAAACGAAGCACTTCTCCACCGGGTGACCGATGATACGGTGGTACTTGCAGTATTTTGGATCATTGATGCGATGCATCTCGTCTGGACGCTTGCAGTCTGGCAATTTGATTACTTCTTTTTCAAGCAAGTTTTCCAACATCTCAGCAACATCGGAATTTGGAAAAGGGTAACTTTTAGCTTCCAAGTCTTTTAGAGTTTTCCTCCTTGCTTGATCTTGAGTTGACTGAAACTTCTTTTGATCATTTGATTTGACTCGTTTCATGACCCTTGCAGGAGCTATGCTGATTGCCAAAGACTCTTGATTCTCTGGTTCCATGATGTCACACTCTTTGGCCATGACTAGCCAAACTGAGTTCCATGTCATGAGCTCGAGTAGCAAGTTCTTCAAAGGTGCGAGGCTTTATCCCTTGAAGAATGTACAACAAATCCCAATGCATGCCTTGAATACACATTTCTACCGCAGACGTCTCCGACAAGCGGTCTTTAAAATCGAGACTGAGCGAGCGCCACCTGTTGATGAAGTCAACTGCTGGTTGGTCCCTCCATTGTTTTGTGTTGGTGAGTTCCATCATGCCACAGTTCGCCTTGTACTGTAGAAGTGGTTTAAGATTTCACGTTCCATTTGGTCCCAACTGTCGATGGACTTGGGCTCTAAGTCTGTGTACCACTCAAAGGCATTGCCTTTCAAAGAGTGAACGAATTGCTTGACAAGGTGGTCACCCTCCGTCCCGACGTTATTGCATGTTTCAATGAAGTGAGCAACATGTTGCTTTGGATTGCCCTTCCCTTGGAATTGCTGGAACTTTGGCGGCTGGTATCCCAATGGCATCCTTAGTCCATTGATTCTTTTGGTGTAGGGTTTGGAGTAGGTGAGAGAATCACGAGAAGGACCTCCATATTGAGCTCTAATGGAGTTGTGATGATGTCTTGCAATTGCTGAAAGGACATTGATCCAAGCGAGCCATCATCTTCCTTGTCATCGTTCTTGGAGTTCTCACCTACTTTGTCCTTCTTTTCTTCATCTTGACTTTCAAGCTTGCTATAAAGCTCGGCAATTTGCAAGTCCTTTTCTTCCACCGTTTTGGTGAGCTTCTGAACCGCTCCCATCAGATTGGCTATTTGCTCTTCAATGGTGGATGCGCCTATCACCATGACTTGCATAGGGATAGCTTGTGATGAATAGTCTGTTGGCATGCCATACATGTTGTTTTCATCACCATTTGGACTTCCATCGTATGAAGCCGTGCTTGATTCATCATCCGTGGCAGGTGAGAATGATCGCTCCCTTGATTTATTTGGAGTTTCCTTGTCTTCACTTCGCGAGGCAAGCTCGTCTTCACTTCGCGAGGCACGCTCGTCTTCACTTCGCGAGGCACGCTTGCTTTCACTTCGCGAGGCACGCTTGCCTTCACTCCGCGAGGCACGCTTGCCTTCACTCCGCGAGGCACGCTTGCCTTCACTCCGCGAGGCACGCTTGTCTTCACTTCGCGAGGCATGCTGGTCAGCAAGATTCGCCAGGGTGATGACTGGTTCGCGAGGCTTGGAAGACAAAGCCACGAACGTTGTGGGTTGATTCCTCACCATGCTACGGGTAACATGACCAGAGGGCTCGCTGCTTGACCTCGAGGTCGCTGGTTTAGATTTCTTCGTCGAGATGGCTTGAGTGCTCTTGGAGGCCATCGCTTCGAATGGATTTGAACTTTCTTTCGGAGAAGGAGATGAGAGGCAAAGTTGTCCCACTGGGCATGCCAATTTTGTAAACACGAAAATATCTGCAACAAATAACAGAACAACACGTGTACAAATAATTATTTAATCAATGCGAATGCGGGTTACAATCTTTGTGAACTCCTCTGATTCTATCTCCGACGTCGATTTGATCCAAGGGTGACGAGCACTTAATCTTGAATCGAAATGTTTTGATTTGGACTTCTTGTCGTGTTGACGATTTGTAGAAGTTGATTGACCAAGGGCCGTAGAGGCTTGTTCTTGATCGGACTTAGGCCACGAGCAGTGTCACGTGGTGGTTTGTTCTTTGTCTTGGAGTTGGTGAAGATGTCGGCTATTTGGCAGCTTGATGATTCTTCGGGATTTGATAACTTCTAGACTTGGGGTTGATGAATCGGCTATTTGGCAGCTTGATGATTCTTCAAGGGTTTGACAACTTCTGGACTTGAGGTTGATGAAGAATCGGTTATTTGGCAGCTTGATGATTCTTCAAGAGTTTGACAACTTCTGGACTTGAGGTTGATGAAGAATCGGCTATTTGGCAGCTTGATGATTCTTTGGGACTTGACAACTTCTAGACTTGAGGTTGATGAAGAATCGGCTATTTGACAGCTTGATGATTCTTCAAGGGTTTAGTGAAGAACTGGCTATTTGGGGAGCTTGATACTTCTTCAAGTATTTTGGGGAGGCTTCTGAGCTCTTGAGGGATTTTTCTCTCTCTCTCTCTCTCTAGTCCGCTTCTTTTGTTTATGCTCCTGGTCTGCTTCCTCCTTCGTCCCCCCCCCCTCTTCCTCTTGGTATGAGATAGGGTATTTATAGTGTTAACATGCCTTCGCTTTTGGCAAATAATGAAGATACTGAATCAATGATATTTCCTTAATCGAATCAATGAATCCTGACTGATTGATTTACTTGCCGATTTTAACATAATCAAATCAATCAAATCTTAAGATTTAGATATGCCCAGATCGCTTTAGATTGAATCTCCTGTTTTGATCAGGATCCTTGGTAAGGGGCGAGCTATCTCGCGGATATGGAAGGTATCCCGCGAGGAAGCTTGATTTCCAAGCAAACTGTGATTTCTGGTCGCAATTCGCGGACGACTTATCTTGCATGCGAACTCTGTCGTCTAGCTCCTTCGTCAGATTCCTCAACGCGGGACCGTCTCGCCTTGCCTTAATGTTAATTCACGCGCGCGGAACCATCTCGCCTTGCGAAGTCAAGCTATCTAGCTCGCCTGACCGCTGGCGAACCATTACAAATTATTTTGGGGATGTCCGATTAATTTAATTTAATTGATTTATGATCATCAATCGACACTTGATAATTGATTTCAATCGGGATTTGAGGTTTTGTCGTCGGCCAACTATTCCCACGTTGCCATATGTCATTTCTGACGGCTTTCCAATTTTGTTGACTCACGAGCCACGTATTTGCTTGGATTTTTCAACGACTATTATTATCGTTAAATTTTCTATGTCTACATGCGCAATAGGCACATAAACCGCGCAACCAAATATGAGTAAGTGTGAAATGTCAGGCTCGTATCTAGTTACCAACCGGTACGCACTAAATGGTTGGGTTGTTGTTATAAATGAATGTTGTTAACTATAGTTAGTATGATTAAGGTGGGGATGAGGGTGGGGAAGTATGGGTGGGGAACAAATTTGCATCCGTTTGTTGTCACAAGTTCTATATATTCATTAATTGTAGAGCTCATTTAATGACTAAACATGTCTTTAATACTAGTCTCCTATTTGTATCTAATACACTTCAATACATGTCTTTATTTATCGGCAATGCATATAGATATTTAGTTCCCTTCAATACCTCAATACATGAAAGTCATATTAAATAAGTTTTATAAGATGACATATTCAAGCAGATCGTAAATAGTGAAAGATCAATATTGCAAACTTTTCTTGCAACTCCAGATAAGGAGAATACACATTGTGATTTGATATTTGTAACTTCTTAGGTGCATATAAATACAGTTTAAATTAACAAAAACAACATGAACTCCTTCCCATAAAAAAAAAAAAAAAACAAAAACATGAACTCATACTGTGTTATGTCCATAACATGTAAATCATGGGTAAATATGTTACTTATGTTATGTGATTCCATATACATTCTATGACACAAAGAAAAGGAAAATCATGTCATATGAGTTTTGCGTGCTTAATTAGGCTTCAGAGTTCATATGATGCATCACTACTTCTTCGATGGCATAGCTAGAGTCGTATTGAGAAAGATAAACAACACTACGAATGATCATACATCATGAACTACAATCTTTATATGTCAAGCTGCTTGATCCAATATTTGGATGTGAAATTTTGTTTGAACCAATCAAAGTTACCAAAGAAATTAAACATACAATTAGTTAAACAATGACGGCAATAAGTTGAACAAAAGGGAAAAACGAGCGCATAATTAAAGTTGCTCCACACTACTTAGTGTTGTTGTTAACCACATAGGGATGAACCTAAGTGTTGTTCTACATATTTTTTTCTCGGCAAAAATCAAAGACGAGAGAGTACAGTAAAAGTAAAACTGTAAAAACGATGTTACACCACATATAGCTTCACGCTTTTGTCCCCTCTGGTCAGAAATAAGGCCTACATACGAATCAACCACAAAGCGACACGTAAGGATTGTGTGCTATCTATCGCCGTCCTAGTGGTCTTGTGTTGACTTGAGCTCAGAAGGTCATACCCAAACAGAGAGTCAGAGACTCATCGAAACCTGTTCACGTGGCTGGGTATGGGCCGTATGTATCGGCCACTTGCTCCGTGGAGCGTCGGGATCCATTGTAATTGGTCGGCACTCGGCAGCTTCCAACGGTAACTATGGGAGCTAGCCAGGTTTTTACTGCAATAAATTTCACCTATCCCGGCTGAACACTTACCAAGTTTCGATAAGTTTTTCACGGTAAAGTGAAAAACTCATTCTAATTAGAGACTTAAAAGAACGCATCATCACCAAAATACACAACATACATTTTTGAGACTGACGAAAATATCAAATGTAACTTTGTATTGCTAGTAAAGTTTGATGCATCAATACTCGTCATTATAAAACTTTAGGCTTTGTTCCAAACCAATGATCAATTAGTAACATTATTTGCTCCACTGCAGTCTTTATCTGCAAATTGAACCACTTGATTACTAACGAAATTCATCCACACATGCAACCTTAGCCGACGAAGTCTTCTCATTTTCTATGACATATATAGGTGCAGTAACAGTTCAACATGCCTAGTCTTTGGTGCATTTTCATGCATTTCTTCATCCGAAAACTCTTAGACGTTCTCACGATTCAATTACTGCCGGTATGTGTACAATCACATGTATCACCTTCTTTGCAAGAGAAAACATAGTTATGGAAAAAAGGGAGTAAGCTTCTCAAAATTAAAAGTTACTTTTGAATCATAGGTCTTCTCGATGTTACTTGTATGCGCAAATGTAAGTTCTAACTTCTAAGTCTAGCAACTTTGGAGTGCTAAAGATTTCGTAACATAGCAATATATAGATCCCTCTAATTTCCAAAAAATCTGGCTTAAATTGATTAGAAAAAAGCCAGCGCACTTCAACTATGGTTTGAATTGACCAATCCACCCTTCCCTTTCGTTACTCCTCTGCCAATCCATTTTCTCGTGGCGGCGTGCGCACATCAACACATGGATCATCTGCACTGTAATCACAACAAATCGTAAAGGGCATAATCGTCTACTCAAATGCTACAGAAAGAAAAATGGAAACCCTGATAGTATATATACATTTCGAGTTATGTGAGATCTGCAAACCCTCTCACCCACAAAACACCAAGCCCCCCACCTCCCTCTCCTTTCCCAGACCGCAAAACCCAAAGATAGAAACTCATAAGAAGAAAGCCAAACATACCACTTCCGATGTCTCCCACATACTAGTCGAACCAATCTCTGTGTGCATATCTCATGTCTATCTGAAACAATATTAGTTAATTATCGAAGCTATGGTGAGGATCCGCAAGAACTCGAAGCTCTCCCCTCTCCTCTTCTGCTCGCAACCTTCAGCTCTTGACGACCTGCAGCCGCGCGTGTGCAAGCTCAACCAGTCTCCTTGGGATGCGAATCATGTGATTGTTCCTTCACTCCTCGACTCCTCACACCCGGTCAGTCACTCTCTTTCATCTTCTTCGTTTTCAATTTCTGGGTAGATCTGCGAAAACCCGGTTCGAGCCTCCTATATCTTCCTCCACTTGCATTAGGGTTTTATCTATTTCTTCATTTGCCCACATTAGGGTTCACAGAAACCCTAAAATTAAGGGATTCAGTAGTGTATCGAGCTCCGGGAGCTCAATTAGGGTATTGGGTCGTATTCATTTCTGATTTTCACTGTTGGGTTTTTATGGGTTCTTCTAGTTTGAAGCTGAGGATGGCTTATACGTCAATGGGAGCTTGGGTTCTTCTATTGTAGCTGAGGAAAGGTAACCCAGCTTCTCTATTGCTCTATTACGTTCGATTTGTCCAATTTTGGTAATGTGCATGTAATTTAGGGTTTGAGTTGTGCTTTGGTGTCTATCATATTCTTCGACATTATCGGGGTGGGAGTGTGAGAGTGTTGCTTGAAATTTTGTGTTTGATACAAAACGCAGCGTTGCATCGCTGATGGATATCGATGACAAGCCAGACACGGCGGCGGTCCATGGCAGTGTGTCTACCGACGGCAATGGGTTTCGTCGGTGTCATCGGAACAACGGCAAGAGCTGGCAACGCAACACGGAAGCGAGAGAAGGCTTGACACATTGTGAGAACCACCGTAAACTCAAGAGCCGAAGGAATGTGAATTATTGTATCTACACAAATGAAAACAACAAGAGCAACACTACTAGCAATGGCACTGCGAACTCCTTGCCATCGAAGAAGGCCATCGTCGCGGCAAAGGCGCTTCCGGGGACCCGCCGGCCCAAGGTGGTTGCGAAAAAGGGGGAGGCGGCGTTGAAGAACCCGTATGAGTTCTACTACTATTCGGGGTTCAGCCCGCGGTGGGGGAGGAATAGAGGCATTGGCAAACACGAGATGGAGGCCAAAGTTGCTTCTGCTGAAAATGTTGGTGCTACTCCTACTACATCTTGTACCACTACTCAGATTAGCAATCCCGAATCACCTCCCTCGCACAAAATTGTTAATGGGGATCAATTGGATTATATCGAGGATGATTTCGATGATGAGTACGAGGATGGGGGCGGAGAATGTGGCCGGAAGCGGATGAGGAGGCATGTGAAGGCTAGATCTTTGAAGTCCCTAATGTAGTACTAGTAGCATTAGCTCAACTTTTGGATTATGATCTTTTCTATTCGGGGGGTTTAACCGTTTAAGGTTAACAAAATCGGGAACTTTTGTTGTGTACACAATTTTGTGTCTGTTACTCGTTGAAACACGACAGAATGTAGGGGTGATGTTGTAATTTTCAAAGACAACTGTGAGATTTAAGTCATTTGACTTGATTTCGTAAATAAACGTACACCAGTCCATTCAATTAAAAAGTTCAATTTTTTCAGGGTGTTAGAATGTACCTAGTAAATTTATAAGTAAACTCAGCAAATTATTTACACTCAGCAAAATTATAAAATCGTTAAGTACACCTAGCGACTTTCCAAAAATACCATCTTTTTGTTAAAAGTTAAACCCACCAAAACTAATCAATTTCCTTCCTTTTTCTCTTTTAACACCTCACCAAATCTGTCTCTTGTTTCCCTCGTTCATTTTTCTTCAGCCTTGTCTTCATCTGTTGCTCCTTCTTCCATCTTAATTTGTCTTCTTCTTTAGCGGTTCGTCATCACAACATCATAGTTTCTGTAGATGTTGCTCGGACTGTGATCGGTATCATAGGTAATTAGGTATGGTTAAGAGTAATTTGGTATGTATTACAATTGAAATTGATCTTATAAGATGATTAACAATTAAACCCACATCTGATAAAACCCAAAGCCCACTGA
The DNA here is from genome assembly GCA_009720345.1 of Fragaria iinumae. Classification (NCBI taxonomy): domain Eukaryota; kingdom Viridiplantae; phylum Streptophyta; class Magnoliopsida; order Rosales; family Rosaceae; genus Fragaria; species Fragaria iinumae. Next base: position 16,442,606 of record CM019123.1, on the reverse strand, counting down.
TACAATCTGCTTCGGGCTCACGCATCCCTCGCCGCTGGCGCGCCGAAACCCAGACCCTATCGAACTGGATGGTCAGCCAAGTCTAGAGCTCAAACCAGATGTTCTGGAAAAAAAAAACGAAAAAACCCGAAAGACAGAGAACTGGGAATTTAGATAGCAACATAATTGATGATGTGTTATATATAAATACACATTGTGTGTATACTTAATTTTGATTATGGGTTCTGGTTAAAGGTTTGCTCGGATCAACAACGTTTCCAAGTTGTACGACTGGGTACATTAGAAAATGCTGGGTTCAAGAGTGTCATGGTTTGTTTTGTTATTATTTTAATTATTATGACTGTTAATGTCATTTTACATGTGGATAAAAATGTCTTTGTCTATAAAGTTGTTTTGTTTGGTTTACATAGAAGTTTGCTAGGTGCATTTAGCAACACCCTTTTTTCATGACAAAAGACAAAATGTTCTTGTCTAAAGAAGAAACACTCGTATAGAATTTCATAGATTAGTTTCATTTTCTCATCACATAGAACATATATGATGAGGGTAAAAATTTAAATATTATTATAAGAATACATCAAACGGGATATATTAGTCTAGAACGATCAAAAGAACCATCGTCTACTTTCCTAATATAAAACTTGGTAAATTTGAACCTGAAATACTGTAACCCTTTCCATTCGTCTTAGGGTAGATGAACTTCAAGCAATATATATATATATATATATATATATATATATATATATATATATATATATATATATATATATTTAGAATTTGGTTTCTCTGCATGGATTCATGTTGCTTGGATTTGCTTGGATGACTTCTAACCATTGGATTGAGTACAATCTGGGACCACCATGTCATCCTTATGTCATTCTTACTCTATCTAATGGTTATAAGACATCCAAGCAAATTCAAGCAACTTTAATCCAAGCAGAGAATCCGGATCCATATTTTTATCTATTAACTTTCACCACCGTTCATGATTCGGTTCTTAATTTATAAAAATAAATGATTTATACAAATATGACTTGTATACATAGTTTCCTACAATATCTCAGTATTAACTCTATTGGATAACCATCAACCACTTCTCTCAACTCTATAACTTTCCATAAAAACCCAGAGAGAGAAAGTTTTTATGTTCTTAGATCAGTTAGATGGTATGGAAGCTAGTAGTTAACAAGTAAACAAAGATAGCATGCAACTTTGATTAAAAATTTCATGTGAAAGAGGAAAGCATAGAAGACATGCAGAATGCAGAATGCAGAATGCAGAATGCACGCCATCATCATGTGACCATTTTCATGAGTTTGCCACGGTTTCGTTCTGGATGATGGGCAAAAACCAAAAATAAAAGTAAAGATAAAAGTCATATAACCCACAGTGCCCACGACGACATGAATGTTAGGAAAGCTGTAAATTTCATTCATGAAAGCTGTTTGTAAGAAAAGAAAAGTGCACCAACTGTAACACCAAAAATATTAAGACAAAGACCAACTTATGTTATGTTTAAAACTTAAAAATGTAACGGATACTGAGAAATTATGGTGTTACAGTGTTACACTGTCAATCTTAGGAATCATCTGAACAATTTATCCAGGTCTAATGAGTGGGCGGTGTTTATGAGTTATACAGTTTCCTACTATATCTCACGCTTAGCAGAAATATTTTCAATACAACTCCTGCACATAAAGTTGATCCAAACAGTAAATTAAACAATTACTTGATAAGCAAAATTCATATAAACTGATTAGAACATTTGTTTTTCTGATTCGGCGGTAGTTTAGGCTATGCAACCCCTCAAGCCAATAAGGTATACTATCTATAATATTTGGGGGGCCGGGTATACCCTCTCAACCTGGGACAAAGGCGAATGACACATACCAACGTTTCTGATATACATTTGGACAATCTGGCCTGGATTTAAAGCAATGTAAATACTGTTGTGCATGCTATGAATGTGAAGAAGAAATATAATTTGTGCATCTCAATTTTAGATCATTAAATGGGTACTGATATTGAACTGATTTATATAGTTACTAAAATTGAACTGATCAATCACTGAAATGTAAATCATTACTGTTTGGATTAAACATATCAAATTAGACTACTTGTTTGACACTATGGCATAAAGGTTGCTACCTTATGGTCACCCAGCACATTAAAAATCATTGAGTAAAGGGAAACCAGTGTGTTATTCACTATTGGTAGTATCCAATATACTAGACTCAGATGATTATTGACTCACTACTCAATTTTACACCATCTATGTAGCATACTTCTAAAACCAATCATACTGGGTCAAACTTTGAAAACTGGATAGCTTAGTTTCCCTCAATAACTCAAACTGTAGCCGAACTATAGATTACAACTTTTCGTAGGATACATTCAAGTAATAAGTAATTGAAAGCTGCCATTAATTTTTAACCTTCTGAGTTTGCCAAAATAAAAGAGAGAATAATCACTTCAATGACTAGCTTCTAGGACTTCACTGACTTCAAGGGTCTCATAGCTTGTTGGAATTAAAACACAGTTCAAACAGAGATGGCATGACTTGGCAAACTTGTTCCGCAAATCAAGTAGACAAAGGTTAAATGTCACTTATATTATGTGATTACAGCCAATAAAGAGCTTTAGAAGACAATGCAATCTTATGTGCCGGTGGGTTACACACCATGGAAATGTTACCATATTGTACTAACTCAGAAGCTTGGATGAACATTTAGATTTATTCCCCAGAATATTGATAATGGTTTGGGCAGTTTTGGCTGTGCAATCACTCAAACAAAAGGTATATGTATGTATACCAATATCCACCATCACCAAAGTAGAATAAACAGGTAAACTGTAGCACAGAACTTGGGAAAATAGTTGATGGACCACCAAAGTCACTTCAGCACACTACAACAGAAAACAATAACTTAGTTTCTCTAAAAATTGAAGAAGGCTTAAAGACTTGATATTAGCAAATAAATTATCTTAATGGCATTTTTGTTCAATGGTATTTTGTTGAGGGGTCATCCTCTTATGAAGATTCTTTTAAAATTTTGTTTTAACTTTCTAGGTGTAGACTCAAACAGAAGGCAATACGACCACTAGAGTTAACATTAGCAGAGGATATGCAACAAAAAGCTGGATGTTAGTGCAGCAAACATATTCAACTTACTTGTACAGATAAGCCGCGATTCCTAGAATTAGACACAGGAGGATGATGTCGATGCAGAAGTTCCGGCTGGACCTCAGCTGAAACAGGGTCAGACCAAAGGTGTGACTGAGGTGAAACGAGGAGAGAGGCCTTGAATTGCACATATATTGAATTAGGAAAATGCACATAATGCATGGTTTACCTGGACTATGGTATCCTTGAGTTTCACATTAGTATTCTTAAGGTCAGCATTTGCCCGCTCAACCTGGAATGATTCGAAATGGAAATCAATCAACTGAGTAAAACAAAAAAGAAAATACATTAGCCAACAGAAGATAAATCAGAAGGCACAGGGGGATCATTACCTTATCATCTATTTCATCCATCAAAGGCACTTGCCTATCTATTTCCTGTACATAAATAGAATTTAAATACAATTTATGAGAGCATGGAAACCAAAGAAAGTGAATTGGATAATAGTTAAAACTTGGAAGTTAGAACAAACCTCATTCATGTCACCAGCCATGTGTTTCAATGTGTCCAACCCTTCTGCTATAACATCTAAACCTTGATCCTGTATGAAATCCAACATGTAACTCCCATGTAAGCTTTCAGAACAAGCTATGTGAAAGAAACTGACCAACAATTCCAAACTTGTAGAGCCTATTAGAGTTTTCCACCACGTAAAGCAATGAAATGAAACTTTACTGCAGGAGCTGAGCTCCTTAAGTTGAAGCATCTAATTCTAGCATATCCATTGGAATGAGGTTTTGATTTGCACTGATACTTGCCTGTTTTATTCTTCGCATTTCATATTCATTTCTAAAGCGATCCGACTCCTCAGTATGTTGGAAGCACTCACTATCAAATTTCCCATCTGGTGTAATTTCAGTAAAGACACAAAGCAAGTTAAAAGGACTTATTTAGGTCTCCATAGAAACCTTGATACCACAAGCTAGAAGATGTGAACACCTGAAGTTGTATCAATTTTTATTCCTGCATACGAGGAAGTTGGATCAGTCAAACCACCAGTTTGTTTAGCTCCACTAGTTGATCCATCTGGTATTGCTTCTATCCTCTCTTGTAGTACAGATACCAGATCGCTCCGAGCTTCAAGGTCTTCCCTAGAGAGACCTTTCACCTATGCAAGATCAATGACTGTATTTCTTAAAAGTTATTCCCATAACATGGGACAAAATAGTATCAAGCTACATATCAACAAACAAAGTAGTATCTATACATCAAACATGAAATGCATAATAAGTTTTTGTCTAGATTAATGTGTTAATTGAGGTAATAAGCCACAACTATGGTTCTTTGGATAGAAAAACTAAAACTATATCAAGTCAAACAAATCCACAACCTTGATTTACCGAAGTTACAAAGAACAAAACCTTTTTAGGAGCAAGTCTTCTCAATTTGGGTAGCTCCTGAAGCAAACGAGCCTTGGTTCGTCGAATTTCCGCATTCATAGCAACAGCAGAAGCCCTGCTCCTCTCAGTTGCCGCAGTCTCCGATTTCTACAGCATCATAAAAAATTCAAAAACCGTGACAAACTAAAAGCAAAAAGATTCAAACTTTGATGTTCTTATTACTACGAAAGTTTTTGTTAAGAACAGAACCTTAAACCTTCAACTAGGAAACCAAAGAGAGATGGGAGAGACCTGAAGAGCAGCTTCAAGGTCGGCCTCAACGACGCTGTAGAGACGAGCAAATGCATCGTCGCCGGAGATATTATTGAGTTCCTTTTGCTTATCGATGTCGTACTTGTCGTATTTCTTGCATATCGTATCGACCCTCGTGATCAAATCGATCACACTCATCTCTAAAAAGCTCTGTTTGTTTCGGCGACGTCTGACTTGGATGTCTCTGTGTATGTGTGAAGGTGTAACCGAGGCTGCTTTGACCGTTTTGGCTTCAGAAACTCAGAAAGAGAAAGAAGAAGAAAAAACGGACAAGAGAATCTGATTCTTATTCCGAAGGGTACGGCGGAGATTCTAACGTTGGTTTGTTCTGTCCGGCCTCTGACAGTCTGACAAGTGTACTTCTCCTTGTGTGATGCCCACTGTAACTCTTTGTCCCACAATGATTTTGCATTCCTAGTCTGCTAGCCATCGACAGTGTATTTTTTTGTTAGAATTTATATGATGGGAAACTTCTTGGTTATAACTTCTTCTAGAGATTACAATTGGGGTAAAAAAAAAAAAAGAATGTTAGCGACTAATTTCAGGTATGTAAGCATGTATACATGTTTAGCCCAGTACTATTTCGTTTAGACGTATAGTATTACAAGTCTAGACACCAATGTAGAATAATGAGTTGAAGGTAAGACATACTAAATTCATAGATTGAAATTTCTTTAACCTATTGAAAGGTAGAGCATAAGAGAGCTAAGACGAAGAAAAGGAGCATAGCGAGCATTGAGAACTGAATTGAAAAGAATGAAGAAGAGGAGCTGAATTGAAAAGAATGAAGAAAATCTATAAAAGTTCAGCTAATTGCAAGATATAAACAGAGAATCGAAAATAGTACATATAGTCTGCCCATACCTGAACTGATTTTCCAGATTTTCAAGTATATATGTAAAAGACGGAAAAGTTAAAGAGTCCGAGTGTTTGTCTCCTTTTTCAGCTGTAGGATTTTAATAGTTACAATAAAGTAAAAACAAGGGAGGAAACAATTTGGGTCGTCGGATATTTGTTTATACACAGTGTTACTATATAATCAAAAGAGATTAGGTAGGTTAGGCAATTTTACGTCTTAAACAAGAGGATCATTCTCCGATACAAATTTGCTTCCCATCTTATTTCTCCACTTTCATCCACACCCACCTATATGCATGACACATGTCTCATTTTCTTTAATTCATCGTTAACCATGGTTAACAATATAAATCTAAAATTATTTATTTAATTTAAATTTGTAAGATTAGGTATTGGGTTTTAAGGTGTAGGGTTTAAGATTTTAAGGTTTGAGGTTTGGGGTTTAAGGTTCAGGGTTTTAAGGTTTCGGGTTTCGGGTTTGAGGTTTAAGCCTTATTCTTTTATCATGATTATACATAGTTAAGTAAAACTCTAAAATCCTAAACCCCAAACCCCAAATCTTAAAAGTCTAAAGCCTAAAGCTTAAACCCTAAATACTCAATTTCTCAAATTTAAATTAAATAAATAATTTATATTGTTAACCATGGTTAGTTGAGTTAAAGAAAATGAACATGTGTCATACTAGGATGGATGGGGATAAAGACGGGGAAGCAAGGACGAGGAGTAAATTTGTTTCCGATCCTTCTCCCAAGATCAATTCCCTTTAAAGAAAGACATTCCATTATTAAAGAAAGACGTCCTTTTCTGGGTGATTAAAGAAAATATATCATATTCTTTGTTTTTCCACAACTCTAAAAACTATGATAAACTGATCTTGAGCATCAAAAAAGCTGAAAAGGAAAAAGAAAAAGGAAAAACAGTGTTACAGTATACGACCAGACAAGTCAAAGCCATACGCTTGTCGAAACCAGAATCAGAAACCCAAACACTGAAAGTCTGAAACGTATGATTTAAATACTCTTTTATAAGTCTCTGAATAAAACAATAAAACCCAATTTGCTCTCTCCTGCTTATTCGTTTTTCTCCTGTCAGTTGTCCCAGGAATCAGAACCACCCCCATGGCTTCAAATTCGATTCCTTCCTCCTTTCTCGGTCTTTTGCTGCTTTTTCTATCCTTATTCAGGCACTGTTGTTATTCCTTAGATGAACTGGGTCCTTACACCAACACCTTCACAGTCTCCATCTTCAGTTACCCACCTACACTTCTCAGGAACTCTAATTTTCGCTATATTAGAGGTGCATGGCTTGTTTCTCGATCACCCTTTTGTGGATTTGATTCATGGGGCCTTGCCCAAATTATTGACTTTTCTTTTGCAAGTGCATTGATCTTTTGGTTGTTCAAACGCTTTGTTTCTAGATGTTGGTATGTTTGGTTTGACATTCTTGACCATTGGAGATTGAGTAGTGTGTGAATGGTGTTGGTCATATTTATAATGAAACTCAGGGGACTGAATTGAAGGATAACTGATTAGTGCTTGTGAATTCAGTTGCATATATGTGTGTTTATTTGTGTTTGTGAATAGTCATTGATGTATCAGATTCTTGTGTTTCAGGAGAAAAAGGCATCTGTCTTTGAAGTTCTGTTTTCTTTGTGAGAAACTATTGTCATTGTATTCAATTAGAAAGTTTAGAACTTGTAGCCACTAAATTGGCATTATAATCATCTAGAATTACTTCATATGTGATCATGTTATAGAACAAGTCTGAAACATATGACATTCCATTCCTTGACTCCGGCTTGGTTGAGTTGCAGCTAACATGATTCAGCATTTGCTTTTTCATCACGTTAAAAGTGCTCAAATATTCGGTTTCTTACATTCTTATGTAATTGCTGTTACTCTTGATAATCATAAGTTGCTGTTTCTTATATTCCTATGAATCAGCATTGCTTTTTCCGATTCTGTGTCTTGACTTGGGCTTGGTTACAATGAACATGATTTCAGCGTTTCTTTTTTCATCATGTTAGAAGTGATTGCATCTCTCAAATATTGTGTTTCTTGTATTCTTATGTTAGTTCTGTTGCTCTCGTCAATCAATTGTAACCAGAACTTCACACAGCATTATGAGTAGATAATTTTCCTGTTTTGACATTTAAATCATACAAACAGTTTATGCTGTTACTGATGTCATTTTGCCCCATTACATAAATGTGAATTTTCCCTTACATTGTGGTTCTTTAGCTACTGACAGTAGCAAAGTATGCATTCACTACCATAAGAAAATGATATTAATTTTCCCATGTCAGTTATCAAAATTTTATGAATCTGTTGAACTGTTCTGAATCAAGTGGAAATTTTAGTTTACATTCAAAATGTATTATCTTACTGGTTTTGGTTTTTTTCTTCTAGTTGAGCTGCCACCATGGTTCTCTTCAATGTCTATAGCAATGAACTCAAACGTAGACCGAGTAAGTACATATATTGGGGTTTATATCTCCCATCCTTCATCTTTCGATTCAAAGTGTATTTCTGTTGCTCTTCATTCTTTATTATATAGGGCTGAAATCCTGAAGGTGCACTTATCTTACAGCTGATTCTTGAATGAAAGTTTGATTTTTGGATTGAGTTGTTATTCTTTTGTTTACCACAAACTGCTTTTCATATTCTTTTCATGTTTTTTTTTTGTTCAATTGTATAAGTCAAAGAAAAAAGCTATCATCTAGGAATCTTGGATCCTTGGTCATTATCCAGAATTGGCCCTCAAATTCCATCAAAAACACTAAATAGCACATTAAATTACTTTGCATCCTTGCTCATAGTTCATTCTGTTTTCAGGGTCATGTAAACATAGAAAAGGTTCCGAAAAGTACAATGCCATTGATTTGCTTCAGAGATGGTAGCCTTCCACTGCCCGATGCCAATACCTTTCTAACAGATTCAGGCCATCCAGGTACATAGTTTTGCCTTTCTGCTCTTTCGCGTTCTATTCGTGCTGTGATATTGCATTTATGATCCGCATGCATATAAAAGCTATTCCACAACCAATAGGCATTGCCAAAGGTTGTGCTTGGCAACATCTCTGTGCTGACATTATTTAAATACTATTACTTAATGTGCCTTGTCAGAAGGTCTTTGGATACTATACTGTCTGTACACAACATTTTTTGTAATAGTTGATTAGTTTCGTAGTTTTGTAGACATGTTTTCTATATGCAGAGATTTTCTGTATTTATGATATTTTGCTATTCTTATTTTGTCTCCACTCACAATTTCAATTGAATCATGGTCGGAAAGAGTATTGAATAGATTTTCTGCTGTGGCAGTTTTAGTTCCTCTTTACGATGGTTCACTTGAGGCAATACAAACTCTTCAGATTGCAGAGCAATGCTATCCTATGCAAAAGAATTTCACAGTGAAGTTGACAAATGAGCAGGTACCATCAAATCTCTTATAATATTTGTTTATTTTTTGTCGTAGGTGTTAATTTTGCGAACAAAACAATTCAGGCGTTCTTTCATAATTCTCTTTTTCTTTTTGGAAAATTTATTTTCTGAATCTTATGGAACTGTTGTATAGATTTCTCCAGGAGTCTGGTATTTGGGTCTTTTCAATGGTATTGGACCTGCGAGGACGCAATCAAAAATGGTACAATTTAATATCCTTATTAATATTTTTTCACTTCTACTGCAAAATTCATTCTTCTTTTGGTCATAAACTGTGTCTTTTGGTGTTGTGTTAATCCTGGATCCACAACAAGTTATGATAGTAACTTTTGAAAATCATGAAACAGTTTAGTCTGGTTATCTGATGCTTATTTTGTTGATTTATTTATTTATTAATTTATTTGCAAATGTAGTTATGCTGTTCACCTTACTCATGGTTCTGTAATTAATGCAATAATCTATGAATATTTTCTTTCTTACAACACTGACAAGGTTCCTACATTAACTTTCCAGATCAACCGTAAATCAGAATATACCTTCAGTGCCAACATCACTGTTGAAGGATGTACAACTCAAACCATGTGGGGCCAGTATTGCAACCAGACAATTTATCCTCTTTCTTGTTCTCTATCTGGCAGATACAATGGTGCAGAAAATTCTTCAGAGGCTAATTCGTACAACCGTACGATGGATTATGGTATTTCTTGCAAAAATGACTTGGAAACTTCTTGTCAAGGAGATTGGGAACCAAAGTTTTACTCTTTGGATGTGGTGGGAATATCACAAGAGTTAAACATTGCGGCAGTGGATGTTTGGTTAAATGAAACATCGTCAAATAACACTAGGAATGGTAGTGATATTAATTTAATGTGTTTTGCACGTCATGGTGCACTACCTTCAGAATCTCTGCATGATTATTCCAGTAATATAAACAAAAATACAATGGTCATTAACTTTCCAAAGGTTGGCCGCTGGTATATTACTATTTTACCTGTCAACTTCACAAAAGTACTTGGGGGGAGTTTAGATACTTCCATTGGAGTTTGCTACTCCATGGAAGCGAAACTGCTTGAATGTCCGCTGGGGAAGGCTGGTGCCAATTGTACATGGGAAACATACACCCTTCAGGTGGGCTTCCTGATACATGTTTCTTCTGCTTCTATAATTCTGAAAGTCTTAAGATACTTGGTATTGGTTATTGTTTCAATTTCTACATTAATATTGGTAGCTTTTACACATTGGTGATGAGGAAAGAATTGAAAAGATGATTAGGTTAAAAAAAAAAAAAGTATGCAAATCACCACTTAGTTTTTACGTGTATACTGGCCATGCACATGGAAGTATAGCGAGATTAGGTTAAATTGACCATTTATGTTGTCTTAATCACTTCACTTTAACTGCTTTAAAATTCTTTTTGCAGGTATCTTATCTTTATGTTGATGCTTCAAGAAACTTATTCTCAGGATAATTTATTGACAATCTGAGAATCATTGTCTGCAGACGGTTCTGAGGAGAGGTTCACTTTTCTTTGAGTCATACTATTTACCTGACAGTGGAGAAGTATCTTCTGATTCAGCCAATTTCCCTATTGATTCGCTTGTAACCAACACTTCGATTGGTGAAAAACCAGATAATACATGGACTTATTTTGTTCTTGACGTTCCTCGAGGTGCAGCTGGAGGAAATATGCACATTCGATTAACATCAGATGCAAAGATTAATTTTGAAGTATATACTAGATTTGGTGGATTACCATCTCTAACCAGCTGGGACTACTATTATGCTAACATGACAAGCAATAGTGTCGGCTCCATGTTTTTCAACTTATACAACTCAAGTGAAGACAAGGTTGATTTTTACATTTTGTATGTCAGAGAAGGAACTTGGGGTTTTGGACTAAGACATCTAGATGCCACCAGTATTGCTTCCAAAGTTCAAACTACCATGTCTCTTTCCCTTGAAAGATGCCCGAGAAGATGCTCCTCACATGGAAAATGCCTAGAGGTCTTAGATGCTAGTGGATTAACATCATACAGGTTTATGCTCAACTCTCCCCTTACTAAGTTTCCTCATTTACCTAGTTTTGATTTTTTGTTTTTATATAGTGAACTTGAAATAGTAAAGACAGCAAGAGACGTAAGCAATCCAAAAGAAAAAGAAAAACAAAACTGAACTAGAAGCATATCTGACACCTTAATATATATTGTTTCCAGTCATTATGTTTTATTTAATTCGGTACTTCTAATAATTTTTTCAGCTACTGCTCATGTGACCGAGACCACGGAGGCTTTGATTGTAGCATTGAAATTGTATCTCGTCATGGTATGTATTCTTTTTCAGTTATATGAAATATTGTCTTCGCTGTTGGTTTTTCTTAATCTTATTATGATCTGTTTTCAGTGAGGGATCCATCTATTATAGGACTGGCGATATGAACTTTCAACCAGGAAGAAATGTTACAGCCTTTAAAAGCTTTGCAAAACTTCTGTCTTCTAGCTTGGAGAAAAGCAACTTAGATGATTCCTTCAATGGGACATTGCCAAAAACTTATACCACCTAAGTTTAACTGAAAAAAAAAATATATATATATATTATGGAGAATAACATACTTTGTTAAGTACTTTATGTAGTCTGTTGGTTATGCGTCCCTGAAGCAGATGTAGATAGTTTGTCTGATGTTGTAGGATTTAAATGGCCATATTTGTGTTATAAAAAGAACTGTAAGCTTTGCCACAGTGACTGCTGTAATCCCTCTTATGGATGACAACTTTTCACTAAATTGTTATTCATGTTGGTAACTAGTTTCACGGCTCAGTAGCATGCTCTACAGTGGCTCTTTTGTCTGATTCTCTGTCTGAAACTTGACATAGGGCACATATGGCAATCAATTCTGCTTGTCGCGTCAAATGCTGCAGCTGCACTTCCTGCTTTTTATTCCCTTAAACAAAAGGTATTATTTTTGCTTATAACTTGTCTTCGCCTTGATTCACATATCTCAAGACTTATAGAAAGAGAGAATTAATATATTATGGAAATAATGAATAATAACCCCTTCACAACAATACTACTGTCTTCCATTGGATAGAACAGATGTCCTGATACTGGCTGGGCTCAATTCCAAATATTTTGTGCTCTTCATTATATCCCCTAAGTGTATTTTATATTGTATTTTAGCTTTGATGATACTAGAGTAGATTTCTTGTATTTGTGCTATCTATGTCTTTCGGCATTTGTTAATATGGATATTGAACCTTAACTCTGTTGTCTTTTCAACTGGAATCTTTTTTCTTTTACAAGGAAAATGATGCTTATTTCTGTACATTTGTTGAAGAAAATGATTTTTATGTACAGGCATTGGCAGAATGGGTGATATTTACATCTAGTGGAATTGCAAGTGGAATTTATCATGCCTGTGATGTGGGAGCATGGTGTCTTCTGGATTTTAATTCTTTACAGGTACACAGTACACGCATGCACAGCTCTCAAATACACTCTAATTAGCACTTTAGTAGTTTAGAGCTTTTACTATTTCCTATCTGAAAATGTCTCAGTTCATGGACTTCTGGCTGTCTTTCATGGCCGTAGTGAGTACATTTGTGTACCTAGCTACAATGGATGAAGCTCATAAGAGACCAGTACTCACAGCTGTATCAATTTTTACTGCTCTTATGGCAGTCACTAAGGCCACAAGGTACATTGAATTGATAGGACATAGATTGAGTTCATTTTAAATCTGAGCCAAAAAAAGAAGAAAAAAAAAATTAGTATATTGTCAAGCATCTGACTAGACTCTTTGCAGGACGTCCAATATTGTGATTGTAATGTCAGTTGGCATTTCGGCTCTTGTTCTTGGATGGCTGATAGAATTAACTACCAAGTATAGGTTATTTCCCTCTACAGTTGGATTCTCCTTAAACATAATTGAGAGGTGCGTTTCTTAACAATATCAATCATCACGACTGCTGAGTAACTTTATTAAGTTTGTAACTCTGTATGCAATCAATACATATAAAAAAAATAAATAAATAACTCTTTGTTGATTGGTATGATGAATGCTTGAATTATGTTTAGATTAATTTGATGCCTACATTGAATATTAACTTGATATATTTTTTTATCGACCACTGGCGTTTCAGTTTTGAACTCCCATCTCAGAGATTAGCTACTTCTGCAATTAGATCTGATAGACCTTGAGCATAATAAAACTTGTTAGGCCCGTATATCAATGTTATGGGTGTGATTGATCACTTTTTATTATATTGGAGAAACCCTTGGAAGGTAAAATGTTATCTTGATATACTCAAGTATAATGATAACTTCAGCGGTGACTTCTGTGTATGAGCTATATCTCTGCTTTATCCATTGCATTTCCTTTTGTTCTAATAACCAAGGGATTATGCAGGTTCCAAGGTGTTAGAGGATGGCTAAAAAATCTGATCAAGACAATTTTCAGAAGATTTCGATGGGGCTTTGTGCTAGTAGGCTTTATTACATTAGCCATGGCAGCAATTAGCTGGACACTGGAGAGTACTGAAACCTACTGGATATGGCACAGGTGAATAATATCGTGAAAATTATCCATGACCTTCTTGCTATTGCTCTCTCTATGTCATGATTGATTGATTGATTGTTGCCTTAAATAATTTGCAGCCTTTGGCATGTCACCATCTATACGTCTTCCTTCTTCTTCCTTTGCTCAAAATCAAATACTGAGAGTACCGCAAGTACTGTAGATACTGTTATTGTTGATGCTGAGAGTCAGAGACCCCCAAATGGAGCCTATGAGTTGACCAGGCAGGATTCATTGCCAAGAAGTTGATAAATAGCGCAAGCAAGAATTTTGCTGAGTTAAAGGGTGGTAGAAAAAAGAAATGATATTTGTAGAGGCCAAAGAGAATGATAATTGTCTGACTGCATCTTAGAAGCAGTTCCATAAACTGAATTGAGTTAAATTATGTCCTTGCATTAGCCATAGCCTAGAGTGCTATTTTCTTTTCTTTTTTGAAGGGTAGATTTTTTCAGGATATAGATTTTGGGTTTGTATGGATATGCCAATGTATAGACTATTCATGAAGGCCTCTGGTGAAGATTACAAGTTTATGAAATTAAAGACAAAGATCATTGCAGGTGGTCATCCAACTGTAAATGATATATCGCCAGTTAGCAACCATTCAGTTGATAATGAAGCACTGCAGTTTTGCCTTCGTTCAATCTCTGTTGTTGTTTAATTGTTCAAACTTCAAACTGCAAACTCTTTTGAGTTTTGATTGCCCAGAGAAGTACGGAGAAAATCAGGATAACAACACAAAATTCCCAGAAAAATAGAAAATATCACACTTTGGCAGATTCAATAATATAATGTTAAAGACAAACATAAAGTACAAAGTGTTCTTTGCGCTATAATGGCTCAGATGCAATTTCCTTTTGTTCTTTACATATCCTCCAAGAACAGTAAACAAAAATTCAAGAAACTAAAATACAGTACACTCAAAATATGCATAGTTTAATATCAATTTATACACCACTCAAACCTAAAGAACAAATTTAATTTGGATGAAATAACAAGCTGATTGTATCCTTTAAAAAGAAATGGCTCCAGATCATTGTATAAAGAAATTAACTTGCTTTCTACTGAGGCTTACTCACATATTCACTGTATGGTTCTTTCTTGAAACAAAACTTGCTTGCTGTTCAATCTCTCATACACATATAAACCATCCATTCATTGTGAGCCTTCACTTGAAGGCTCTAATGATTTTGTCACCCTTCTCTTGTTGAAGTGCTCCTCTGCGAACGGGTGGAAGATGAGTGAAAATCTGGAGCTAACATCTCTTTATAGTCCTTGCGGATGCTCCAGAGGATCTCCGCGCACCTCTTCATGCTAGGCCGGTGCTGTCTACGTTGAGCCAAGCATTGCAAGGATAGTTCAAGAATCTTTTCAATGGCTAAATTGTTGGCTTCATTCTTTTCCAGCATGGGATCCAAAATTAGAAGAGCGTCTCCATCACTAAACTTCTTCATAGCCTGCAAAACCAACCCAAGCCACAATTTACTTTCCCATCTAGTAGTGCCTAAGCAATACTGTACCGAAAATTTTGACATAGAAAATACAAGTAGAGTGGACTAGAAATCAGAAGAGATGAGAAATTCGCACCCATTTTGCAGTTATCCGTTCCTTGAGTTCCCGTTTTGGTTCAATCGGACGCCTGCCTGTAATAAGTTCAACTAGTAACACACCAAATGAGTATACATCACTCTTATCTGTAAGTTGATAGGTTCTGAGGTACTCAGGGTCCAAGTAGCCAGCGGTTCCTTTAACTTGAGTAGACACATGAGTAGCATCTGAATCACTATCAGCAGCAAGCCTAGCAAAACCAAAGTCAGCTACTTTTGCTCTTAAGTTCTCTGTTAGGAGAATGTTGGAAGATTTTATGTCCCTATGGATTATCGGATGATCTGCCAAGTGAAGCGAATCATAATCCAATCAGTTCCTTAACACAGATTCCATATACAAATCTTTCAGATAGAGAACTTTTAGTTTCTAATTACCTGTGTACATATGAAGATAGGTGACAGCATGAGCCACATCGATTGCAATGTCAAGCCGCGCCGTAAGGTCAAGAATGTCGCCTTGCATACCTGCATTGTGCATTTCTATGAAAATCAGACACTTCACACAAGAAAAATTCAGAAACCAAAAGCGTGAAAAACCCAGTTATAGAACTCACAATCCAAATGTTGTCTAAGGGTTCCATTAGGAACATACTCCACAACCACAACTTTCTCATCTTCATACTCCACATACCCATAAAACTTGACCAGGTTCAAATGCTCCACCTGCGACAGCATTTGAATCTCGCTCTGGAACTCCACACCCAAATGCTTGTCATACACACTCTGCATTACTCAAATTCACAATGTACTTGATCAAAACCCAAATCGGAAACATTTACGCACCCAAGAAATCAAAATGTTGTAAACCAAAAATTGCGTCCCAACCTTTTTGGCACGCTTAATAGCAACTGATGTCCCGTCTTCAAGCCTCCCCTTGTACACCGTCCCAAAGCCGCCTTGTCCGATCTTGACCGAGGGAGAGAAGTTCTTAGTGGCCCTATAGATTTCATCCATGGTGAACTTCACATTCCCAGCCTGTCTCTCATGTCTCGAGTTATTCGTACTAGAGTAAACTCCCCGGCTCGAACCAGAGGCGCGTGTCCTCTCACTCCCGGCTCCGGAGTTATCCGAAAACACTAACAAAATAAACAGAATACAACAAAACTAATCATTCGATCATCTCAGTCATCTCAGATCTCATTATATATAAACAACGAGGCGTTGTTACCGGAGGGAGGTCTGAACTCCTCGGAGGAGTCGGCAAAGCTGGCGGAGCTTCTGGTGTCGGGAGGAGTGAAGCAGCCGACGAAGACTCCGACGACGGAGCGAGCGGCGACGGCGACTGCACTGGACTTGCGTGCAGTGGATGAGGCGTTAGAGTAAGATGAGGGGGCAGGTGATGCGTAGGGGAGGCGGTCAGGGGTGGTCCCAGCATAGGAGCTGGTGTTGCGGCCGCGTCCGTACGACGGAGTTCGTCTCATTTAAGTTGGGAGAGAGAGAGAGAGAGAGAGAGAAATGGCGGGTAGTTGTGGGGAGAGAGAGGAAGAGAGAAGAAGAAGACTTTGATATTTCGAAAAGTCTTCCCAACCAGAGGAAGCCAACTAGGACCATAGGACGATTAATATTTCTTTGTTTGGTTTGCTTTTTGGGATAAAAACGATTAGTGGACCTTTTTTGTATTTTTTTTTTCTTTCTTTCTGTGAACTTTTTGGTAGATTTCTCATTTCTATTTGGATGGGTTGTCCACACTCCACGTATTAGTTATAGTTACGGAAGTAAAATCCATACTCCTCAAATTGTAATTTATATTCTTACTTTTTATTTTTAGTCATCATTTGCATAAAAAGACAAAAGTTAAGTCACTAAGTACAAAATTAAAATTACTAAAAATAAAAAGTAAGAGTGTGGATTACAATCCCATTAGTTATGTTATTTTGATCAATGTGGGTAAATTCATTTATTATTGAACGAACGTAGAAAAGAAAAATCTTTAGCAAACATGTTTCTCTATACTTAATTTGAAAATTTTAATTATGGTGTATAAGATAGAGAATCTATTGAAGACAAAAACAGCAACCTAACATTCAATCTTATTATTCAAATCAAGCGTATATCATTCACTAAACTTACAAAATTGAGTTTTACACAACTTTAATCATGAATTAAAACCTATAATACTTAAAATTTGAGAGTAACCATGGAAATTCGAACGTGATCTGGTGATTTTTCAGATTAAATGCTATTGTTTAGGGAGGTGTAAATAGTCATTGGTGTGTATAAAGAACAGACTGAGTACGGAAGTATTGGTTTGAATATTAAGGGTAGCTTAATATTAAAATGTCCTATGTAAATCTTGGGTTCTAGCCTTTTAGGCATATATAATGCAAATACACTCTTGATTAGAACAGCATTTGTTAATAATTTCTTAACAACCTGGAAAATTGACTAATACCTTTTTTTTAGACAGACAATTTCTATTGTTCTACAAACACGAAGAGTAAAAGGTAACTGTTTACACCAGAAAATATGAATGCAAATTATTATTGATACGACTCATGTCACAACAATAAGAAAATATCAGAGATAAACAAATAAATGCGACTCAACATTGGAACAAATTGAATAATATAGACCCTGAATTGGAGTAAGAGGGACTTTGATAGGTCCTAGAGCAACAAATTGATAGTTAATAAATTCATCTGATGCAGATAGAAAACCAGTAAATTACTCCAGGGTTTATCTGAAATTTGAAAAAACAGACCCAATACTTTGATTACAAGTTAATCAACTATATCTTAGGGAGGAAATTGTCAGAATCCTAATCAGTGATTGTTAACTACAAGTGGCTCTGGAAATTGACAGGATTCTGCAGTTTGTTGAATATTGCCACAAGTTGAAGGAACCCTTCCAATCTAACAACTCTTTTATGAGAAAGACAGCTCAAAAACTGATGAATTATTTGCTTGGTGGTAAAATTTACCGCCAGCTTCTACAATACAGCAAAGAAAAAGATATGCATTGGTTAAACTTTCAATGATAAGGTAAATCAGGCATTGTCATGGTCCACCCATCCCAATTGTAGGTCATATCAAATGATGAAAAGCATCTCTTTACCTCATTGGATTTACATGTTTGGCGATGGAATAAGCTGGAGTGGCAAGAACTTGATTTTCCGAATTGGCCTTAACCTTGGTCTCTTGGCTCTTGCAGTCTAACATCCAGCTGAAACAAGACGGCAACTGTTAGATCAAAATCTTGAAAAAATCTGCAATGTCAAATGACGATAGAATGATCAAGTTCAGATGAAACATTGGCTTTCTACATGGTAAACGTGGGGGAAATTATTAAGAATCGCACATATTAATGATATATTCTACACGGTAAGCATGTAAGACTCTAATGAGACATAAAGACTTTAAGTAAATGTGTAAGGCTGCAGATCCTTACATCTCATGAAGATATGAGAGCAGATCATTACATCACAAGCAAGTCACTGAGTAATTAGAGTGCTCATTTTCAAAGCGTAGCTCCAGATCAGTCAGGCAAACTACAAGCAGATTCATCGTCAACTGAATCCAACATGATCACTGATCCTAGATATAATTCTTCTCCTTCATCAGTCATCACCCTGAGCAACATCCCTAGCATAATATACATCTGTGACGCTTGTGGTTGGACTCAGCACCGGACACAAACATATGAATATTACCACCTAGTCGCCTACCTCCAGCCAGCTACAACCTGGAGCTTTCTGATCACAATTGTACCTTATCATTTGGCGTACTCTTGCAACATTAGCCCAATGACCTTCAGTAGAATAGATGTTCGACATGAGAGTATAATTCACAGGTTTGTTTGGTTCTAATGCAAAAAGCTTTTCTGCAGCCCATTTCGCTAATCCTACATTTCCATTGACTTTACACGCCCCTATAAATGCTCCAAATGTATTTGGATCAGCTTTGATTGGCATCGAGGTCAAAACAATGAAAGCCTCATCCAAAAGACCAGCTCGCCCAAGAAGGTCAATGAGACAGGTATAATGCTCGGAATCTGGAAAAACTTGATTGTCATCAGTCATTAATTTAAAGTAATGAAGGCCTTTCTTTACTAACCCTCCATGACTGCATGCAGAAAGAACCCCAAGAAAGGCAATTCCGTCAGGTCTTATGCCATAAGTTAACATATTGTCGAAAATCTGAGTAGCTTCTTTGGCAAGACCATGGAATGCATAGGCACATATAACTGAAGTCCATGTAACTAGGTCAGGTTCAGTAACCAAGTCAAAACATTTAGATGCAGAAGCAATACTACCACATTTGGAGTACGCATTTATTAGAGCATTAGCAATCGATGAAAATGAATGGAACCCCAATTTAATCATGTAAGCATGAACTTGCATAAGTTCATTAGCAGATGGTACATTACCACATGAACTAACAATGCTTGCCAGAGTAAACTCATCAGGATAAAAACGTTCTCGAAACATTTCCCGCAGAACTTTTATAGCTTCACTCCCTTGCCCATGCTGTCCATATCCCACAATTATACTGTTCCATGAAACAACATTCCTGATGGGCATTGCATTAAAAGCCTTGCGAGCATCACCTATATTACCAGTCTTTGCATACATGTCAACAAGCGCACTGGAAACCTGAACATCAAAATCAAACGACTGTCTAACAACACTGCCATGAATCTGCACTCCAAGTTCACAAGACCCCCATGTACTACTTGCACTGAGTATGCTGCTAAACGTAAACTCATCCCCCTTAACACTCTCCAACCTCATCACATTGAAGACCCCAAAGGCCCTTTCTGCCAAATAATTTGAAGCATAGCAATTCACCATAACATTCCACAAAACCTGATCCTTGTACAACACACAATCAAAAGCACACCTTGCATCTTCAACTAAACCAAACTTCGCATACAGACCAACAATTCCGCTCCCCACAAAGCAACTCAAACCAAATCCTAATTTCACCGCAAAACAATGCAATTGTCTACCAATTTCTACATCCTTCGACTCCACGCAACCGCGGAACAGACCATTAAATGTTATATCATCCGGACCGGCTCTCTCCACCAACATTCTCCTAAAATAACAAAAACCCAGATACAAATTCGACTCATGATTAATGCTACAGTTGACAAACCCAGTAATCAACGCATTCCAAGCCACCACATTTCTTACACGCATTTCATCAAACACCTTCTGTGCATGATTTAAATCCTTGCATTTGACGTAAACGGTGAGAATTTGGATTTGCAAGGACTGTATATTATACATTCCCAACTTTACGACGTGCCCATGTAGTTGCTTTCCCGCGCGAAAGAAACCCAGTTTGGCCGAGAGTTTGAGGGCACTGGAGCATAAGGAATAGGCCACGTGAGACATTGAAGCGGGTCATTTGGGACCCAGATTATGGAGACTCGACTTAGAAGGAAGCACTATAATATTCGCCTTATCCTCGATATTTACTTGAAATTTCGGTTTTTTAAAGTACTGTATTAATTTTCATTTTGATATTTTACATTAGGTCTATTTTTAGTTGAATATACGATTTTTATATAAAATTTTAATTAAATTTTTATCGATATTTGATATTTTATCAATGTATTCATAAAAATTTCTTTTTTTTAAACGACTGATATTTCCACGATCGTTGATATTTTAGTCTTTGCTTAGAGATGATGATGATGATTATGAGTTGTGTAGAACATGGGCTAATTGGCCTATAGCCCAAGAGAATGTCGGGCAGAAAAATTGCTAGGAAAAATATTAAGATTTTTTCCACTAACAGTATGGTACCCGAACTTACAAAGTTATCAAAATGATACCTAAATTCAATATTTAGTATCTACATAGTACACACGGCCGATTTTTCGTCATGTCAACTTTAACATTGACCATATATGACGTATGTATGTTAAAATAATGAGGGCAAAAAAGACTTTTGACTCTGACAAACCTTAAAATGAATATATTGAAAATTAAAATAATATTCACCAAAAAAAAATTGTATAAAACACTCTCTCTCTCTCTCTCTCTCTCTCTCTCTCTCTCTCTCTCTCTCTCTCTCTCTCTCTCTCTCTCTCTCTCTCGTACAACCAACTTCCAAACAAACAACAAGAAAATAAAATCTTTGAAATCCTAGCAATCGTTTAAGCCTGTTATAATTCCAAGGCTAATGCTACATCAGCAACAACAAACCTAAAATGATCTTTGACAAAATAACTGATGTAATTTTTCCTTAGTAAAATACAAGTATCAATATTTGATTGGAATGTAAGACCACATCATAATGCCACGTGGTCCTCCCGTAACGCTGAAAAATTTCTCGATTTGAACTTGGCACACTAGCAGAAAGAGCGTTGGTAGAAGAATATATAGCATGTTAATCAGTCAAGAATCTCTGGAGACAGATTTTATTCCAGTTCCAGTAATATACTTAGTGTTAATTGTGGCTTACAGGACTTAATTATGCTTCATGCTGGTTGATTAATGGATTGCAAGGGAAGGGAATCTCCTTCAAAAATCGATCCATATATATGGTTTCACGAAACAAGCAAACTTGTATTACAGTGGCTCGACTTGTAAAAATTTGAAATACCATTTTCATATTTCATACTACTGTTCCCGTGGGTTTTCTCAAATTTTACTTCTTGGTTCACAAAGACACACAAACACATAACCTAATAAACAAGTTATACGGTTTTAGTAGGCACGTGACGATTTGAGGTCATAGATATAGCGGAATAAAAATTTCACCGTTCCAGTTATACGGTTTTAGTTATGATAATTAAATAGGTTTACTGAAAAAAAAAGTCCACCAAGTTTCAGATTTGTTACGCCCTATCGGATTGGTCAACCTTGATTCAACCTCATTTTTATACGTAAAACGTGATTGACCGACATCGTGCGAGATCCTATTTTTATCTGTTTTTGAACCTAAAACTTGTATATATGTGATTTTGGAACCCATGAAAAATTTTGTTAAATTGACCATCTGGTGGTTAGGCTCCGCTTAGGAGCGTGTAAGCATAATTAGGGTTGGCCGCTTCTAACGAGGACCAAACATTACCGGAATTATGTGATTTTTCAACCATAGCCGTATTTCATCATACCGATCATCTCCTATTTCACAAGATTTTTCAAAATTCTGTTTTCTCTGTATAGTTGGTTCATAAATATGTACACTTGCATATAACCTACTAAACAAGTTATACCACATTAATAGCCACGTTGTGATTCCAACGGCTAAATTTCACAAAATGAAAATTCGACCGTCTGATGTGATCAGTATAATGAAATACGGTTATGATAGAAAATTCAAATTAATTCGGTAATGTCCAGGGCTCCATCAATGTGGTCAACCATAATCCAACGTCACTTATCACACGAAAAACGCTCGTACCTACGCCTATATGATCTTGTTTGGTTGATTTTTCCACACAAAACTCTCACACAGATGAGATGTAACCACCCATGTAAAATTTTGGGGACGTTCACCTCCCGACGATAGGGTTCCTCATAAGGAAGCATAAGCCTAAATATAGTTGACCGCTTTTAACGGGGACTAAACGTTACCGTAATTATGTGATTTTTCAACCATAGATGTATTTCACCATACCGATCATCTCTTATTTCACAAGATTTTTCAAAATTTTGCTTCCTCTGTATAGTTAGTTCACAAAGATGTACACTTGCATATAACCTACTAAACAAGTTATACTACATTAGTAGCCACGTTGTGATTCCAATAGCTAAATTTCACAAAATGAAAATTCGACCGTCTGATGTGATTGGTATAGTGAAATACGGTTATGATAGAAAATTCAAATGAATTCGGTAATGTTCGGGGCTCCATCAATGTGATCAACTCTAATCCAACGTCATTTATCACACGGAAATGCTCATACATACGCCTATATGACCTTGTTTGGTTGATTCTTCCACACACAAAACTCTCACACATATGAGATGTAACCACCCATGTAAAACTTTTGGGACGTTCACCTCCGACAATAGGGTCCCCATAAGGAAACATAAGTGTAAATATGGTTGACCGTTTCTAACGGGGACCAAACATTACCGGAATTATGTGATTTTTCAACCATAACCGTATTTCACCATACCGATCATCTCATATTTCACAAGATTTTTCAAAATTTTGTTTCCTTTGTATTATTGGTTCACAAAGTTGTACACTTGCATATAACCTACTAAACAAGTTATACCGCTTTAGTTTGCACGTGGCGAACATATGTTATAAATATGTGAAATTAAAAATCCCACCGTTCGATGTGGTCATGATAATTAAATAGGTCTACTGAAAAAAATCCACTCCCTTTCTTATTCGTTATGCCCCCCATCAAATCGGTTAACCTTAATTCAATCTCGTTTTTTACACGAAACACGGTTAATCGACATTGTGCGAAACATTATTTTTCCCCGTTTTCAAACTGAAGACTCGTATATATGAGATTTAAGAACCCATGAAATTTTTTTGTTAAATTGACCCACCGGTGGTTAGGCTCTCCTTAGGAGCGCCTTAACGTAATTAAGGTTGACCGCATTTATTGGAGCCCAAATGTTACCAGAAGTTTGTGATTTTTCAACCATAGTCGTATTTCATTATTTCGACCACATCCTATTTCATAAGATTTTTGAAAATTTTGGTTCTACTGAATAATTAGTTCACAATGATGTATACTTGCATATAACCTGCTAAACAACTACCGTTTTAGTATGTACGTGTTAATCTGAAGTTATAAATATATGAAAATAAAAAGTACACCGTCCGATATAATCATGTTAATTAAATAAGTCAGTAACTTAATAAGGGATGTACAACAACTTGTTTTTTTTTTTAATTTTTTTTTTTTATGTTTAATTATTTCTCTTGTATATGACTGAAAAGTAGATTCCAAAACCAAAACATAACTGCACATAATTCACCACAATACAAAGATCACCAATACTTTTTTACCTTTACATAGGAAAGGTCAAATTCAACAAGAGCAGGGAAAAGTTTATGTATGATAGAGGATATGGCTTTTCCTGTGGCTTTTAACCAAATTGCATTACACTAAAACTATGAAGTGGGAACTGAGCATCAAATTGTCTGTTCCAGACATCAACTGATCAAAGGGATGTAAATGGTGATTTGTTGATGTTGTTGTTAGAGTGATTTAGATTTAAGACTTAACTGGTGATTTGAAGATCAATCATACGATGATGCAGCCTTTCTCTAATTAAAACTTAGGCCTCTGTATTCATGTCATTCCACCTTCAAAATATCCGACACTATTATACAAATAGCCAGGAGGAGCAAATCTGATCCAACACAGCAGTTAAATTCTTTCTCATTTATCTGACTGAATAACCTCCAAACCATCAATTAAACAATACTACTCCAGTACTCCCTGCAGTACATGAATCACCACAATACAAGGCTCACCAGTTTCCGTGCCAAAATGTCTTCTACTTCTTAGCCGTGGTCAACTTAGAAAAAGAAATGAAAGTCGCAAGAAAGCAAATGAAAATCCATGATCGAACACCCTTCACCGTGGCAGAGGAGGAAGTAGAAGATATTGCTGTTATATTACTACTGTTGCTCCCTGCAGTCATACTGACAGACGACAATCAAGTACTATCAATAGGAAAAGAAACTTTGTGGAATTGATCATGAACGCATTACCAAGAGGGAAAATTATACAGCGCACCCGGGTGTGTCTCACCGTTCATTCATTGTGCCCGGCCCCATCCGGCGATCTCACCGGCGATCTCACCGTTAAATTTCCGGGTGCGCTGAATAGGCTCTCTACTAAGAGGTAAACAGCTGAAAGGAAATTTACAGACAAGAAAATGCAATCAGTAAAACATTATACACAACATCCCTAGAGGCATAAAATACCGAGACACGACAATCAAATACTATCAATAGGAAAAGAGACTTTGTACAATTAATCATGATTGCATTACTAAGAGGTTAGCCGAAAGGAAATTTACAGACAAGAAAATGCAAAGTAACTGCATCTATTGATTCACTGCCGAAAGAAAATTTACAGACAAGAAAATGCAAAGTAACTCTCACCAACACATGCAAAGTAACTGCATCTATTGATTCACTATGAGAGGGTATTATTTATATAATTGAGTGATGCACATTAAGCATAACAAAAGATTAATCATCAACAAACAAAACCACAAGTTTCCAACCGCCTGGAGCAAATAAGAGCAACCGCTTATACCAAATTGGTACTAAGATTTTCCACTAGAATTTCAGTACCAAGCATAAAATATTAAACATCAGACTCAATGATCATCATCAAACTATTTACTAATCGAGTCATGCACATCAAGCATCACAAACGATGAATCATCAACAAAAAAAACCCTTAAGTTTCCAGCTGCCTGGAGCAAATAAGACCGATCTACTTTCGCAACTTCTTATACCATTTTGGTACTAAGATTTTCCACTAGAATTAAACATCAGACTCAATGATCATCATCAAACACGCTCCCAATCAGTGACCGTAATTATATTTATCACATCACAATCGTGCAAATCAAATCACAGTATCTATACACAATTTCAATTATAGTTTCATACTAATAACAAACTAACATTGTACGAATCAGGTACGACGATGGTAAATGAGGGCAGATGCTTCACAAAATGCTTCAGTATAACTAAGGTACCTAACATTAGATAAATGGAAACAGAACTGGGCATGAAAGTTTTAAGTCTCTTATGCTTATCACAGGACACAAATTGCTACACAATTATAATTCTTTTTTGGTGCAACTATGGAACAGATATCATGATGGAGCAGCCATATCAGTTGCATCTAACTATCATATACAACTCAGAAAAATGTTTGAAAGATTTATGATGAAATTTCCATTTTGTTCAATGGACTTCATGTTAGTAGATATTAGCTTTATTTCAATGCAAACATGTTTGCAACATATCCACTTTCATGTAATTATCCCGCCTCGCAAAGCTTCTTCAACACACCTTTCATTAATGAAGTTAATTACCGAGGAGTCATGCACATCACGCGCTAAATGGGATACAGAAGACCGCTGCTTGACACGTGCTCCAGACAGCCGCAGTACTCAAGGTACACACCCAAAACAAGTAGAAAACAGAAAGTCTACGTCGGGGCTTGGTGTTATAGCACTAGCAGGTGAGCCTAGTAGAGTAAGCTAATAAATATTACATATTCATAGACGGGTCATGTATTATCCAAAATTGATAATATGGTCTAATATGCCTAATTATATTCTATATACATTAAAGTCGAAAATGATTTTGTTTATTTTTCTTTCCTGTTTCCTTAAACCAAATTAAAATTAAAAGAGTTTTCCTTATTTTTCTATAGAGAATATGTTAATTTTTTTACCAAATATGTCAAAATACACTGAATGACATTTTGATAAAAGACATGGTAGATAAGATTCGATGTTTATGCGTCTAAACCTGTCACCATACTATCTGTGTTCATTTAGTTCGTAATTAACCAAGAAAACAATGCTTACTCATCCTTTGTATATGATTCCGATCATGAAAAAGTTTTCAAATTAATAGATTACTAAAGTTCTGTTCAATGTACTCATACACAACCAACATTTTACTAAAATAAGTTTTCTCTCTCTAAACCCTAGCCCCTGAGGCTCTACAATCCAACTGTGGTGGCCGAAAATGGTTTCCGTTTTAAGCCATGTTGTCATGGTCTCACAATGTTGTTCTAATGCGACAACCTTTTGTTTGGATGGACAAAGCATTTTGCCTTAAAACTGTCATCACTCGAGGACTTGAGAAGGAAAAGGAATTTGATCGAAAGCCAAGTACTTGTGGAACTAAGGGGCTAGGTGGGTGCAAGAATTTCACTCCACTCCATCTGATTTGATCTTGGCTTAAAGCAATTCCATGTTGGATATGTGAGGGTGTCTCAGGTTCTTAGGGTGTCTAGCTCTCCAATTGTTGAACTTTGACGACGACAGAGGGCTGCGCGACTAAACAGAAAGGGATTTCGCATTGTTGATTATAATAAGAACCGGATGTGATGAGATGGGACTTGCATGTGACGAACAGATCATGGCTTGAGCAAGGCTTTTATGCCTCCTACTTTCCCTTTCGCGGATGGTTTGCTTTGTTGATGGCATTGAAACCGATATGGTGCAGCGTTTTCGTAAGGCAGTTGTCAGCCCTAATCGAGGGCCTAGAATTCGTCGTCGGCACCGACAAGACTTGGAAGAAGAAAATGAAATATGAACAACCACACTAATTTTAACATATGGAATTTCATACCAGCTCTTGAGAAGCAGAGTGGGAGGGTCCCTGACCCAGATAGGTTTCTTTCTTGCAAGTTGACTCAAAATATGTCTATGGTTTAGTAGGAACCCATATTTGGCCGCAACAAAGCGGGGTCGAACTTTCCTCGACGGCCGGGTTATCCCCCCAAAACTTTATCAACCGGTGTGATTTCAGTCGCCCTTTTTTGGGCTTCATACGACCGATCATAACCGGCCGGATTGGGTTGAACATGATCCTGCAAGATCCGAAACCTTAAAGGTCTCACTGCCATGGTGTTGCTTGGTGGTCGCTGGAAAAAGCCAACGTTGGAGAGCTAAGATTGGAGGAGTGGGGAAGGATCTTCCCCTTGAAATGGAGAGACTGGCATTGGTCGCCATATTTGGAGACCCGAGCGGTGGCCATTAGGGTTTTTACCATCTTGATACTTCTTGAGTCACACTCTTCCCTTTTTATTTTGTGGCTCACTCATTTATCCATCCTTTTATTTATAAAATCTAGAAAATAGCTGCCGTACACATTATTAATCCAAAACACATAAATTTTCTGTAGTAAAAATGATGTTTTACATCAGTTTGGACCTAATTTCAGTCCACAAATTTGTTCATCACTATTATTCAACACTTTATTCATTCATCCATCAGTCCGGAGTACCACTTTTATTCAACTAAGCTACATCTGATGCCGATATTTATATCTGTGTAGGAGGAGCGGCAGGTAAGCCTGGGCAGTAACACTTGTGCATCAAACATTTCCATGGTCGACATTTAACTGAAGGATATAGGCTCGCACAATCACTATCTTTGTAACACGTAGGAAGAGGTCCTGGACCTACGGGGCCCCTCGCCTCAACAGCTAACTGCATACCTGTCGCAAAAAGAGTTTCAAGTTTTAAGGTCCAGAATATAGTTTAAGACCACAAATACACCAAAACTCATGCTATAGACAAAGACAAGATATTTGATAAATTAATCGGTAGAAGAAATTTATAATATATATATATACACACACATACAGATTTTCACATGTGTGGATGTCTGTATTTATTTTTACGGTGCGGATTTCCACTTTACACTCATTTTTCAATTGAATTTTTACATTTTTACCGTCTAGTCTTTAGATACTAATGTATAGATCATCTCTGCAAAATTTCAGCCAATTTGGTTATCATTAAGACACTCAAACTCAATTAAAACAATGGATGAACATAATTCTGTCGAACTTGAACCATTCATGTTTATAATAGAAAAACGCAGTTTTGAGTGTCTTATTGATAACCAAATTGGCTGAAATTTTGTAGAGATGATCTGTACATTAGTATCTAAATAGTAGACGGTGGAGATGTGAAAATTCGATTGAAAAGTGAGTATAAAGTGGAAATCCGCACCATAAGAATAAATACAGACGTCCGCAGGACAAGAGAATACTGAAATATGAATTCTAAACTAGCACCTCGGCTGTATGTTCGGCAAACAGAATATAATATTCATCGAAATGATAAGAGTTATACTCTTGTAGTAGCCTAGCTCTCAAATATAAGCAATTTTGATCTAAATAAGACTTTGTCCTTCTTAAAAACTAATTTATAGTGTATACTAGTTGTACATACCAAGTGCAATGACGAAGAGTAGAAACACAAAAGCAATGCTTGCAGAGAATTTGCCCATGGCTAGTCGAAAACTCGGAATTGTAAGATAAGGGGAATGTATAATGCTGCTTAGTTGTTTGGGGCTCAGTGTTTATTGTTTAGCACTACTATATGGTCTATTTTATAGCACTAGCAGGTGAACCTATATGGTAAACTAATAAATATTAAATATTCATAGACGGGTGATGTATGATCCATAACATTCATATGATCTAGTCAAACCAATATTGATAATATGTCCAATTTTATTCCATATACATAAGAAGCTAAAATGATTTTGTTTATTTTCTTTCTTGTTTCCTTAAACCAAATTAAAAAACCATTTAGAGGCAAGATGCCGCAGTGACAACACTGCTTATAATCTGGTCGAGATGGTTTGGCCGAACTGGCTGGTTGGATGATGGTTGTTGGCTTGATGGCGGTGGCGCTGATGGCGTTATGCATGAAATCATGACGATGATAGGTCTAATCTATGTACAGTTGTGGTCTATGATAAAAAAAACTTCTTATCTACCCTCGTCGGTAGAGGAAAGGGTACATAATGACCTTATCTGGCTTAAGTTTAAATATCAATATAATATTCATTCAAAAGACCAAATTAAAATATATTAAAAGAGTTTCCTTATTTTTCTAAATATGTTAATTTTATACTAAATATGTCAAAATACACTGAATGACATTATGATAAAAGATATAGTAGATAAGATTCGATGTATACACGTCTTTACTTGTCATCATACTGGCTATGTTTATTTAGTTTGTAATTAACCGAGAAAATAATGCTTAATCATCCTTGTATATAATTCCAATCATGAAAAAGTTTTCAGACAGATTAATTTTGTTCAATGTACTCCTACACATCCAACATTTTACTAAAATGTGATTCCAATCAAGAAAAGGTTTTCAAATAGATTAATAAGGTTTATGTTCAATGTACTCGTACACAACCAACATTTTACTAAAATGAGTTTTTTCTCTCTAAACCCTAGTCCCCGAGGCTCTGCAATCCAACTGTGGTGGCCAAAACAGGTTTCCGTTTTAAGCCATGTCGTCATGGTCTCACAATGATGTTCTACTGGGGCGACCTTTTGTTTGGACAAAGCATTTTGCCTTAAAATTGTCATCACTCGAGGACTTGAGAAGGAAAATGAATTTGATCGAAAGCCAAGTACATGCGGAACCGCGGGGCTAGGTGGGTGCGAGAATTAACTCGACTCCATCTGATTTAATCTTTGCTTCGAGCAATTCCATGTTGGGTAGGTGAGGGTGCCTCAAGTCCTTGAGGTGTCTAGCTCTCCAATTGCAGAACTTTGACGGCGACAGAGGGCTGCGCGCTTAAACAGAACACGATACTGACTATGAAGAACCGGATGGAGTGAGATGGGACTTGCATGCGACGATCAGATCATGACTTGGGCAAGGGTTCTACGCCTCCTACTTTCCCTCTAGGGGATAGTTTGCTTTGTTGTTAGCATCGAAACTGATATGGTGCAGCTTTTTCTTAAGGCAGCTGTGAGCCTTAGAAATTTTACGAAGCTTAAGTGGAGTCACCGGAGGAAAGTAACTCAGCTCATAAGTTTAAAAAGGAAATGCTCAGGAATTATATATTTCAAGTAGTTTCCTAAGAGACCCCAGGCATAGGTTAAAAGAGACCACATATGTAACATCTAACCCATTGGATCTCAAAGATCTTGCCTTCCAGAAACGTAGCCAGAAGCCACCGAAACCTCTAAACATTGAAACCACCGCGTCGCCACCACTCTCGACGGCCACTAGAAAAGGTCCACTGTCCTCGTCACACCACTTTGAAGCAACCCTAAACTCACTAATACGTAACAAACAAAGCCAACCCAGATGGGGAAACCCGATTCAGGCAGACCAACACCGCCACGTACTCGTCGTAACTGTGCACCGCTGCTCCAACGCACCTCTAATCTCACACCGCCACTCCTCCTCGATGAGTTGATATCAATGACGGAGCAGCAAAACGACGACGCCATTAGTTCTCAACCCGCCATTCGAAAACAACATGATTCTCTCCTTTCACCACCACCAACCTAGAAAGCCCAAACGCCAACCGACCATTAGCGTATCTAGTTCGAAGATAACGTCATCAATCGGGTTGTAGACAGGGACAAGAAAACTTTTTCAAAACCCCTTAACTCTTAAAAGATTCTGTCACATCCCGACTCTGAAATTTTTACCTTAATCAAACGTATGGTGTTAATAAGAGTTTTTACCGTCTTCGTTAATGAATTTATAGTTTCAAAAGACTCTAGAGATGTTTTGTTGGACGATTATTTTGAGAAATTTTTACGTAGGAGGATTTATTGAAAACGGTAAAAAGAGTAAATTTTAGTTAGTAAAAAAAGGTAATTTTTTATTGTGTTATGTTTTTGGGGTGTTTTTAGAGTTGAGTTTTAAAGTGTTGGATCGGGTATTATTGGAGACAAAAAACCCAAAGCTTTTCTTCTCTCTCTCTTCTCTTCCCCGACTCTCTCTCCCTGACGGATTTTATTCACCGTCGTCCGACGTCGTCCGGCCGAACTGGGCCCCCGCACCGGTCCCAATCGGTCGGCCATCATCTCCTCTCCCTTCCTGGACCGGTGGACGCCTCCCTAGCACCGCCGTGAGAGAGAAATCCCGCTCGAAAGCCCTGACTGCACAGTGGTGTTCCGTTGTCGGAACTTCCTCCTCCAGCCACCAATCCGAGCACTCCTTATATGGTTTTGAAGGTCTTCAACCCAGTATCCTTGCCCTAAAAGGAATCAATCCATTTCGCTTCAGGTGAGGAGAATCAGTGAGTTGAAATTCTAGGGCTCCATTTTCTATTTTGGTTCAATTACCCTATCTAGGCTTGAAATTAGTGTTTGTGCTAGTTAGAGAAGTTGTTGTGCGTGTTGAGAGGAATGTTGTGTTAAATTTTGGTAGACATTGGAGGTCGCCGTAGTATGCTGCCGTCGGCGCCGCCTCTTTTAGGTAGTTTTGCAGGGTTTTTAATTTGTTATGTTGAGAGAATTCTAATGATGTGAAATTTGGAATTTTTGAAGGAGTTTTGAATAGGTTTGGGAATTTTTAAAGATTGGTGAGCTTGAAGGTTAATTGGGTAGAAATCTGACCGTTAGATTAGTATTGTTAAAACTATAGAGGGATATTTTAAGGTTGCCCGTGTTTGTGGGGAAGTTCGGGCCGTATCGAATTAAGAATTGCGAAGTTGGACAAGGATGAGCATGTATAAGGTTCACTTTTAATTTTGCCTATTTGTATATAAGTATTGAATTTTAGTTGGGGATTTAATCATATATTTGAAATAGGATGTGAGGAGGCTCGAGCAGAAGAGACATTGGATCGACGTCAGGCTTAGGCCTAAATTTTTGAGTGGACGTTTGTTTTAAATCAAATGCATATGATGCTTTCATATTTAATGATTGAGTTCAATTTATTGAATCTTAATTTGTGGAATAATTTCCTTTTATGATTGATTTCTGCGAAGTATTTTCGGAAGTGTTTGTTCATATTTTATTTGTTAACTTCACTATTTGGAAAGTTACCGAAAATGAGATTTTCGGTAGAGTCATATATTTATTTCTCTCTTTTATAATTGACAATTTTCATTATTTTGAAGAGTTACCGAAAATGAGATTTTTGGTGGATATTTATTTGGATATTTATGAGGATAGTATGTATATAAATGCTAGCTAGCCATACATGTTTTTCCGCCATAATGAGGTGAAATTCCATTATGGTGTGACGTGAGCGTGAGACGCAAGCGTCGTAGCCCTATATGAAAGTAGTAATTCATATATGCACGTATATATATACCGTCTTTTCTGCCATAATGACATAGAGTTTGAAATTCTATTATGGTGTGACGTGAGCGTGAGACGCAAGCGTTGTAGCCTTATATAAATTTCTATTTTTCATATATTTTTCAT
Source organism: Fragaria iinumae (assembly GCA_009720345.1). NCBI lineage: Eukaryota > Viridiplantae > Streptophyta > Magnoliopsida > Rosales > Rosaceae > Fragaria > Fragaria iinumae. The sequence goes on along the minus strand of CM019123.1, from coordinate 16,409,447 downwards.
AAGAATTTATACAAGGAGTATGACGGGTGTAAATACATACGTATATACTATAGCCCGAGAGACTTTATTTTATAAAGTTTTGCAGACTAGCCGGGGCTAGTCATGTATTTGCCAGTTTATGTGTTAAAAGCTTTTGAGCTTGTCGCATGCAACATATCTTTTCTAAAGAGATTAAATCGGGAAAGGATAAATAATTTTTATTTGTTTATTTTTATTAAATTTATTTTTGTCCATTCACTCTAACGTTTTCGAATGTTTTCCCCTGGGCCCTTCAGTTTTAAATGTCCAGTTTGCAGTTTAGTATAATTAAAGTCGGGCGTACATGGAGTCGAGACATAGTCTATCATACAACTTCCGTTTATATATATATATCTTCTCTTCACTGTTAGAATTGCTTTGAACCTATGAATTGTTGGTTATGAGATTTTTGTTAGAATAGTAAATATTAATTGGGAGATGTTGTGATTTGTGGGGAGCACGAAGGCTCCAGGAGTTTATAAGATTGGAGTTTGAACTTTTAGAAGTGTTTGCAGGTGTTTTATTTAAGAAGGTTTGTCCATTTTCAAGGGAGGTTATGCCGAGTTTTCGGTAAATTTTCCTTGGAAGTGGACCCCGCATGATTTATTTCGGATTTCAGGGTGAAATTCGGGGTGAGTCCTGACAACCCTAGATTTTACAGAGCGAAGAGGCCCATTTAGATACAAGTCATTAGATTTATAAATGTTCAATGGTTCAGAATTATCCAGGGACCAAGATTTCAAAATCCACCGGGCTGGGTTTTCATTTGTAAATGAAAATTATTCAAAAATGAATGAAAGTTCCCAAAAAATTTCACCTTCAAAAATTTTCGTATTCATATGAAAGAAGTTGATATCTGTAAGCTCTAATACGGTAGACTTAACTTGTTTTCTGAATGCTATTGATTTCATATGTGCTCTTTGTGGTACTGTAATTGAAGATATTAATCATTTGTTTAGATCTTTTCATTTTTTCATATTCGGTTGGACTTCTGCTAGCAACTTGCCTTCCCCTTCCAACTTTCCTAATGTGGAGGTTTGGCTTGAAAATATCATGATAATGAGTCTGGCTTTGTGTTTGAAGATTGTGTTCTAGTGTGCTGGTAGATTTAGAAGCTCGAAACAACACAATCTTCTGATTTGCTCAGTCAACTCTCACCTCAGTTGTTATGTTGCGGCCTTTATCTATGTTTCCTACCACAAAATTAATGGTCCTTATGTGGCTCCTACTTCAAAAGCTGCTGACTTTATTTGGATCCCTCATGCTCCAAATTAGGTGAAGCTTAACTTTGATTGCTTTGTCATTTCCACCTTTAGTGCTACTATCTTTATTAGAGACTCTTTGGGGGTTCGCTTAGTTGCTGGTGCACGTCGTCTTAATACTATTAGTGTACTGATTGCTGAAATGTTGTGCCCTTAAGGATGGTCTCGTTGGTGCTAAAAAGTTTAACTTCAAGTCTATTGTGGTCGAAGGAGATTCCTTCTTAACGATCAATTGTGTCAATGATACATGTGAAATACCTTGATGTCTCAAATCTCATATTCGAGATGTACTTCATGTTGCTAGTGAGTTTGATAATATCAGCTTAGTTTAGGCTTTCCGAGAAGCCAACTTCTTGGTGGATGGTCTTGCAAATTTCGGGTATGGTTTCCACTCTCAAGCTGCGCAGATTTTACATTTTGGGTTAGCCGGATTAGCAACCAGATATAACAGAAAAAATCATCTAAACTAGTGTTTGGTTGGTTAGATAACCTTAAGATAAAAAATTTAAATCTTTTCAATTTAGGATATCAAACTCCTCTTAGAAAATGTCGGATGATCCTTGTATCTCAACATCGTGGCTCTCCCATACATGCTGTCATTCTAGTTCGGATCTGCTTCGTTGAATCGATTGGTATTTTTGTGTAGATCTAGCCCCTGGAGGGCGGCGAGCTCGAGAGGCGAGGTGTAGCCGAAAAAACCCTCGATCAAGCTGACGTCAAGCTGTCATGGAGAAGCCCTCCCACTCGCACTTTGGTCAGAGGACAAACTTGTGAGTGGACCATCGGAAGGCAACAGCCTCAGAGGCACAGTTGTCGCAAAGTCAAGGCCAATGTTAGTGATGGAAGCGACGCCGAGCTGAGAGAGGGCTTAGAATTTGTCGTCAGTGCCGACAAGGCTTAGAAGAAGAAAATGAAATAAGAAGAACCACGCTAATCGTAGTAGATCGAATTTCATGCCAACTCTTGGGATGCAGAATGGGGGACATCCATATGATTGTAGTGGAAGAAGATGTAGAATGAAAGAATATGTATCTTGTACTCATCCATTTCACCTCTTACCCTCTTATACCAAACATGCATATGGAAATTAAGAATCAAACAAAACCAATCTTATGAATTTTACATCCGTTTGGACCTAAAATTAGTCCACATTATTAAGCTACACTTTTATTCAACTCTTTATTCTTTCATCCATCAGTCGGGTGTACACTTTTATTCAACTGAGCTACATTCGAAACCCATATTTATATCTCTGTAGGAGGAGCGGCATGTAAACCTGGGCAGTAACACTTGCCCGTCAAACATTTCCATGATGGACTACATTTAACTGAAGGATATAGACTCGCACAATCACTATCTTTGGAACAAGTAGGATTAGGTGGTGAACCTATGGAGCCTCTCGCCTCAACAGCTAACTGCATACCTGCGCAAAAAGAGTTCCAAGTTTTAAGGTCCAGAATATAGTTTAAGAACACTGATATCATGCTAGTATAGACAAAGACGATCTTTGATAAATTTATTGGTAGAAGAAATTAAGAATATATATATAGGCTTTAAAAACAATCCGGAGCAAGAGAATACTGAAATATGAAATCTACGTTGTTGTAAACTAGCACTTGGGCTATATTCATAATTATATTCATCGAAATGATAAGGGTTATGTTCTTGTAATAGCCTAACCCTTGAACATAAGCAATTTTGGTCTAAATGAGACTCTGTACTTTAAAAGCTAACTTATAGCATACTAATTGCACTTACCAAGTGCAATGACGAAGAGTAGAACCACAAAAGCAATACTTGCAGAGAATTTGCCCATGGCTAGTCGAAAACTTGGAATTGTATAAGATAACGGGAATGCTTCTTAGTTTGGTTGGGGCTTAGTGTTTACTGCTTAGCTCTAGTATATGGACTGTTTTATAGCACTAGCAGGTGAACCTATTAGAGTAAACTAATAAATATTACATGTTCATAGACGGGTGATGTATGGTTCAAAATGTATAAGACCTCAAGTCAAACCAATATTGATAATATGGTCTAATATGCATGATTATATTCTATATACATTAAAATTGAAATTTTGTTTCTGTTTCTTTACTCTTTCCTTGAACAAATTAAAATATATAATAAGAGTTTTACTTACTTTTTTAAGAGAAAATGATAATTTGATACTAAATATGTCAAAATACACTAAATCACATTCTCATAAATGACACGGTAGATAATATTCGATGTATAAATGTCTTTAATAGCCATCATACTATGTTCATTTAGTTCGTAATTAACCAAGAAAAATTAATTATGCTTGATCATCCTTGTATATGATTCCAATCATGGAAAAAATTCCATATAGATTAATAAAATTATGTTCAATGTACTCAAACACAACCAACATTTTACTAAAATGAGTTTTCTCGCTTTATACCCTAGCCCCCGAGGCTCTGCAATCCAGCTGTGGTGGCTGAAAATGGTTTTCGTCCATGTTCTCATGGCCTTATAACGTTGTTATAATGCGGCAACCTTTCGTTTGGATCAGACGAAGCATTTTGCCTGAAACTGTCATCACTTAAGGACTTGAGAATGAGAAGGAATTTCATCGGAAACCATATATGTGGAACTCCCGGGCTAGGTGGGTGCGAGAATGGGCTCGACTCGTATGAGTGGGCCTTGGCTTAAGGCAATTCCATGTTGGGTAAGTGAAAGTGCCTCATGTCCTTGGGGTGTTAGGCTCTCCAATGGCTGAATTTTGACAACGACAGAGGGCTGCGCGGTTGAACAGAAATCGATTTCACAGTTTCTATTAAAAGAAGAATCGGATGGTGTGAGATGGGATTTGAATGAGATGATCAGATCGTGGCATGAGCAAGGCTACCCCCGGTGTCGAAAGAGATAGGGAGCAGCGTTTTGCTAAGGGAGCTGTGAACCCTAGAAGATCTACCGAGCTTAAGTGGAGTTATCAAAAGAAAGTAACTTCACTCAAAAATTTTAAAAGGAAATGCTCCGGAACTATTTGTGAGAGGTTTTCAAAAGAGACCACATACCCAACATCCAACCTATTGGACCTCAAGGATCATGCCTTCCAAGAACGCATCCTAGAAGCCACTACGATCTCTAAATGTTGGAACCACCGCGCCGTCACCAATCTCGAAAACCACTAGAAAAGGTTCATTGTCTTTGTCACACCACGCCGAAGAAAACACCTTCCTACAAAAATATATGCACCATACGTAACAAAGAAAGCCAACCTAGATCAAGAAACCCGATTCTGGAAAACCAACACCACCATGTAGTCGTCGCCGCTCCGCACCTCCAATTCCACATCGCCACTCCTCCTTGATGAGTTGACATCAATGACAGAGCAACATCACGACGACGCTATTGTTGAGATATAAATTTCACATCGGGAAATTGAGACATTGCCTGTGGTTTATAAGGGTTTGAGTCACTCCATCCCAAGGTGTTAAAAATTGATACTTTCGCCGATATTTTAACGAAAATATCGTTTTTTTAGACCACCGAAACTATCTCAGCCTCCCACATTTTCTCGTGAGAAATTATCGAAATTTCCCAAAATATCACAATATTTTTGGAAAATGACGAAATATTTCATAAAGATTCCAGAATTATATTTAAAGAAAACCTTGTTTGTGACAGGTTTCGAACCTGAAACCTTCCAAAAGAAAGACACGTGCCCTTACCAACTCCACTGGATTAGGTTTTGTTTATGTCATGCTACTTTTAGTATTAGAATTACTTTTTTTTTTTGTTTTTTTACAATTTATCTTCACATTTTCCTTTTCTATTTTATTTGTTTCAATCTTTTTTATTTTAAATTCAATATATCGTTTATTGTAGTTAATCAGATTAGTAAAGTATCAAGATTAGAGAATTCTCATCTTATTTAAAATACAAATACATATAATGCCAATAAAACAAAATTTCAAAAAGCACATGTAACCTAATCTATACAACTATTTACACACACACACACTAATTCACCTTATATAGTACTAATGTATTATGTAATATACTTGCTTATAGAATAAATAATTGATCAAATAAACATACCATACAGTTTTACATGTGAGTATGTTTTTATGCAAATTCCAATAGTTTCCGTCGAATTTTCATCCATATCGATACTTTCCGAAATTTCCTTCAAAATTTTCATTTTTCAGATGGTCGATATATCCATAATAACCGATATTTTAGTCATTGCTTCATCCATCACCAATTAGTTTTGGATGTGAACATCAGACTACTTTATCAGCTTTTAGTTTCTCAGGTCGCCGTAGGGAGGTCTTGGACGCCTTATAATTAAAAGGGAAGGAGCTTGACAGGATCATATCTCTCTCTAGTATTGTCATTTTCTTGTTACTTAGTTTTCTTAGGATAAGACAATTTTATTTAGAATTGTGGGTCGGTGCCCTTACCAATGACATTTGTGAGTTTTTTGAAGAACGAAATATTGTGATTTTTACCTTTATTATGTATGTTTACATCTCCACACTTATTAATGAACTAACACCCTACAATAATTTAAAAAAAATCTCAATATTAATTTATGCGCTTCACACTTACCAATTTGCTCTGGGCCTAATCTGTCTTGGGTCTCGGTTTTCAATCTAGGTCCAAGATGGTTTAATTTTTCTAGTTTTAATTATTGTTATGTTTTATTATTAGGATTAATTTCAGTTTACACCTCTGAGATTTAAGGTTAACATCATTTCACTCCTCATACTTTTAATTTTAAAAAATTACCCCATAAAGTTTTCAATTTTCATAAATCATACCCAATTGTTGAAATTCCGTCTATTTCAGACGTTAATTTTGACTTCATAACTCACTAAAAGGGCTAAAATAGTTTTTATAACAACATAAATCGCTTTTTAGGACATTTTTTTTCTAAGATTTCATGCTATCATTTAACTTCCAAATTGGACGGAATTTTAGCAATTGTGTATGATTTATGAAAATTTAAGACTTTAGGGGGTAAATTTTCAAAATTAAAAGTATGGGAAGTGAAACAATGTTAATCCCAAACCTCTGGGGGATCAACTGAAATTAATCCTTATTATTATTATTAGTTTTACTAATAACTAGCTATCTTTTATGGGTAGAACTTAAGGGACTTGGTCCCAGTCTATGCTCTTTTTGTTATAGGTAGGCGGCAATCTGTTAAATGGTTGTTGCCGCATAGTGACAGGCAGTGGTGGATCCATGACGAAAATCTCATATGGGCTAAATGCAACGCACAAAAAATTTTAATCAGCAGTGCAATAAATTTTGGTTCATTAAAAAAGAACACATATACATAAGGGGGCGTAGTAAGTTTTACCCTCAAACGCATTTACATAAACAAAAATTAAACACAATACAATACAAGAAACACAATTAAAAACTAACTAAACTGTACTTTACGAGGCCCCAAAGCTTCAAAATCTTTAATCACCATCTCACTGTCAACCGCTTCAACAAATTCTTTTTCAATATGAAGCACCATGCAATCATCAAGAAACTCATCCTCTATCTTGTTTCTAAGTTTGTTTTTGATGATGTTCATGGATGAAAAAGCTCTCTTAGTGGTTTCAGTAGAAACATGAAGAGTCAACACCAAACAAATCAACCTATAGATCATAGGATAGAAGTCTAATTTTCTTCTTTGAACAAGTTGCCGACACAGATCAGATGTAGAATTTAAGGTGTAGAATGCTAAATCCTGAGTCGTATCTTTCTTATAATATGCACACTCTAATTCCAAAGAAAGAAAGTCATCTGGCACAAAATCTTGAGGATAAAAGCTCTTTGCAAGAAGGAGTACCTTTTGAGTTTCAAACATGCTGAACATATCATGAGGATCCAAAGTTGAAGTGAGCTTCAGTAGTTCGCAAGATCTATCATTGAACCTCTTATTTAGCTCACTTAATTGAAAGTCAAGTACAACATTGAATACCTCTACACAGAAGTGGTGCTCATGTGTGATGAAATTCTTTTGTTGACTCGGACGACTCGTACCATCCAACCAACGAGTACTCATATTAGGCATAGCTGTCACATCCCAGGACCCGCTCCGCCGTAACACGATATTGTCCGCTTTGGGCCCACCGGCCCTCACGGTTTTGTTTCCGGCAGCTCAGGAGCAGCTTCCCAGTAGGTCACCCATCCTGGGATTCCTCTAGCATCAACATGCTTAACCTCGGAGTACCCATCCCCTCCGAAGCCGCTGAGCCACCAAAAGGCCTCGTGTTAGATTGGAGGTGGGCATGTACATATACAGCATATAACCCCTCTCCGTTTGGCCGATGTGGGATATTACAATCCACCCCCCTTGGGAGCCCGACGCCCTCGTCGGCACACTCGCACCACACGGCAGAGTGACTCTGATACCATTTGTCACATCCCAGGACCCGCTCTGCCGTAACACGATATTGTCCGCTTTGGGCCCACCGGCCCTCACGGTTTTGTTTCCGGCAGCTCAGGAGCAGCTTCCTAGTAGGTCACCCATCTTGGGATTGCTCTAGCATCAACATGCTTAACCTCGGAGTACCCATCCCCTCCGAAGCCGCTGAGCCACCAAAAGGCCTCGTGTTAGATTGGAGGTGGGCATGTACATATATAGCATATAACCCCTCTCCGTTTGGCCGATGTGGGATATTACAATAGCAATATCATGTGTCTCACAGAAAGATGCAAGAACCATAACAAAATCATCCCAACCATCATCTCTTATGTCTTGAAGAAGTTCTTTTGTACGTTCAACAAACTTCATTACTTCTCCAATGTCAATGGTTTTCTGTTGTACTACTTGACAAAGAACTTCTGTGACTTTCATGACTCTATGCATCAAAATCAGACAAAACACAAACTCAAACGATCTCATAGCTCTGAGAATACCACTAGCTTCTCCCTGAACAGGTAAGGTTGTAGTGTTCATCATATGATGCAGAGTTGCCACGGTTGAACCAAATAATTCAATCATACTCCTAATAAAACGAAAATGAGAGCTCCAACGAGTAGTAGAAAGTCGTTGCAAAGTGCAAGTTTGGTTAGAGCCCGTACCTGATTGAAGATTGTGATTTAGCAAAGTGCAAGTATAACCAAGAATATGATATCTATTGATGCAAATAAAATACAAATTTGATTAGCGTTATACATACTTGAAGATTGCCATGAGCTATCAAATCTTGGATTTCATCTTCTCTAGCAGCTTTTAGGGCACCCTTACGCTTAGCAGATGAATCTACAAAATTCACAACAAGTAATAGAGTAGAAAAGAAGCGATATGTATCATGAACACCTTTAGCCCCACCATTTAGAGCTACCTGCAAACGGTGAGCAAAACAATGAACATAGTACGCATAGGGACAATCTTCAAGAAACAATTCCTGTAAGTCATTCCAAATACCACTCATGTTACTAGCTCAGTCATATCCTTGACCACACATATTTTCCACTCATAGATTGAACATACCGAGAACTTTGACTATCTCAAATTTAAGAGTTAATGAGGTTGTGTTGGGAACACTCATTATCTTAATTCTTAAATAACCGTTCTCGGATGAAGCCATGACGATCAATAAACCTCAAAACAATAGACATTTGCTCCTTGCCAGCTACATGCATCAACTGCTTCATCAACAAGAATGCAAAACTTTGCATCACCAACTTCTTCAGGAATCATTTGCCTCACTCTATTACCAAGAATATTTAAGAGTTGCTTTTGAATAGATGGAGAGATGTACTTGGCATTTCCAGGAGCATTCTGCAATATAACCCTATCATCATCACTAGCCATTCTTTCATAAGACTTTCTAACTTGCCTAAAATTTCTAGCATTAAGAGAGCTTTCAGATTCATCATGGCCCCTAAAAGCTTGTCCTTGGTTTGCTAGAAGTCTCACACCCTCTATTGCAACCTTCAATCTAAATCAATTATGCTCCACCTCTTTTGCTATTCTTTTCACAAAAACTCTTTCAATTTGTGTAACCAAATTTCTCAAGAGGTGTCATTTCTTCATGGCTTTATGATGTGGACTCCCTATAGACCCCATATGTACTGTAAGCACACTCTTTTGATTCCAGTTTCTCAACCCATCTACAGTAAAAGTAGGATGAAGAGGGTTTTCTTTATCAAAAAGAAAACAAGGGAAACAATATATCTTGTCTTGATCCTCCGAGTACTCAAGCCATGAATGACCTTCAAACCAATCAAAGTTAAACTTACGATTTTGTGCCCTATGAAGTCAAAGAGGATAATGTTTCAGCTTAGGTTGACATGAACCCAATGCAATATAAGCTTTTCGAACGGCTTCGCGTTGATTCGCATGATACTTCCATAAAGGACACCGTTTGCCCGGATCACATTCAATGACATTGACATTGCCATGTGGATCAAACTCATTCCTCTGAGACCCAAATAAATGAGACTCTGAAGAAGGTTCTTTAGTTACTTCAATGGTAATTGGAGTGCCTACAGAGGCTTGTGAACTTGAATATGTTGATGGTTGAACTTTACTAAACCATGTGTTCATATCTTTTTATCTAGGCCTTTTGACACGATTAATGTAGTTCCAATTAAAATTTCTAACAATTCAATTGAATAAGCATACTAGCAGCCTAGTTCATTCAATTGACTTCAAATTCTATTTTTTTTTCGATTTCATACTTCAAATTCAAATTCTATACCTAGAACAATGAGAACACAAATACGAAATAACACAAAGTGACAAAACTAATCGGGTAAGAATTAAGAAACTAAGAAATAAGAATACACACCTGGTCTCAGTGGTTTGGCCGTCTGGGGAAGTGAACGGGGAGACGGGACAGTAACGGCGAGCAGCAAGCAGGCGACAGGCGACATCCGACGAGTAGACGACGGCGATGGGTGAGGAGACGAGCCGACGATGGAGAGCAGCCGAGCAGGCGACCACGTCACGGCAAGGAGACAAGCTACGGCGAGCAGACTGCAGACAAGCGATAGGGGTTTGAGGTGAGGTGTTTCGACATTGGATCTGAGGACTGACCTAGGCTCGTATGGCTGGAGGCTGGAGCGACGTCGTATACTCGTATGGCTATTTTTATATTTTTTTATATTGGGTCTGGTGGAATTTTGGGCCCAAGGATCTCACCTAGGCTCCAGCCTAGGCAAGCCTTGGGCTAGATCCCCACTGGTGAGATTTTTTTTTGACAGCAACATAGTAGGAAAACTGTATTATTAGATATTAGGATGTGTAATCGCGTTACATATCTAACGATTTTTCCATTATGTCACCGTTGTGACAAAACAATTAAATCGTCATTTGTGTAATACTTTTTGCTAGTTGGTGTTTGTTAGGATACATGTATTTTATAGAGTTTCTGATAGGAGCATAAATATGTGACGATATGATGGTTAATTTCCCTCTTTACTTTGTTAGTTTATCATATTTTCCATTTGATTTAGTTATTTTTATGTTTATTAGGTGTTCTGGAGCAAAGAAAGAAATATGAAACAAAAGAGGAGAAATCTTGAAGGAAAAGGAATTCATGTCGTTGAAGGAAAGAATTATGAAGATCTGCCAGAAATTATCATCTAATTTCGATAGAGGATTTTGATCCGCTCACAACGATCCAGACGATGAATTATATATCAATAGAAAGCTACAAGAGTATAGTTTCTAGAACTTTTTACGGATCTTCAATACCTATTTTGGAGAAGAAGTTATGATCATTTTAGTGGCCGATGACCAGTCTGCCCGAATTTCTGATTTGGACCGAAACTTCAATTTCAAGACCCAATCCAAATTAGTAAGCCCATGGACGGAAATTGAGGGTTCTCTAACCCTAATATCATCTGATACACAAGAGGAGGAGGGCGGCAAAAGAAGTCGGGAAGAAAAAGAATGCAAGAATCAGACGGAACAAGATCGAGCTCTTCTCAGGGATTTTCCAATCTTGGTTATTGTTGTCTTCCTCTTCCATGAACTCATTTGTGTTTTCAATTTTCATTATATGCAACTAAATTCATAGTAGCTAAGGGCTGTTGAAGCCCCCATACATGATTCATAACATGCTTTGATTTTCAATTTGTTTTTCCAATTAATGACGTTGAGGTTTTGTTTACCGATTGTTCATCGATGAATTCTTTGTGTGTGTGCTTTGGAGGCCTACTTATTTTACATGATAGGGTTCTAATACTTTGATTATTTGATGTCTGGGTCAATATCGGATCCCTCAAATTGTCTAGAGAAGTGATCGGTAGTTTTCACTAGCGAGTAGACGAAACCCTAAGTTTAGCAAGGCGCTAAGTTTATTGTGATGCCCAGTGATTGCTCAAACTCTTTTCATGCTTATTGATCTCTGCTTGTTTAACCTAATAAACGTACCTTTAGGTTACAATGTTTGAGAATAGTTTAGGTGTAGAGCACTTCCTGCCTAACGTACAAAGTAAGAAAGAGTAATAGATTGTGCTCAAGCGTACCGAGTCAATCTGAGGATCTTCAATTGAGTTAGTTGGTCATAAATTAGACAAAGTATGTTGTGTGTGATTGTCGGGGGTGGATACTTTCTCCCCAGCTAGTCTCATCATCTTGATTCTCAATTAATTTGAAATCAGTTTTCAGTTTTCTAATCTTCTGTCCGTCATCTTCCCGTATTTTATTTCTCCACCAAATCAACTCCAAATCATCTCAAATTTTGTGTGCTAGACGCTCTGTGTGTCTAGTACACTTTTGCAAATTTTAGTATTTTTCTAAGTAATCTAGGTTAGGTTTTTCTTTTATTTTTCGACTTCTGTTCAATAGGAGTTGCAGTCACGTTTTGTAACTTTTGTTGAAGCTTTTAGTTAACTTAATCCTCTGTGGGAGACCCTTATTTCTCTATATTACAATCGACAAATTTACAGAAGAATAAGGAAAATAAATAGCTTTTAATTTAGCTATCAGTTTCTCGATATTATTTCGGGACTTTGTAATCAGAGATTGAAGCTTAATGTCCACTCTTATATTTAACAGTTTCATACTGATAACAAGAGCACCAGCCCTTAATTCAAAAAAATAAAAAAAAATAAAAAAAAATAAAAAATAAAAAATTGTGTGAATTTTCTAATTTGGTTTTACTCGAGTTACTCTTTAATTCTCACTCCCACCTTTCACACTTTTTTATCCCACTTCCCACATTTTAAGTTTTTTTATTTCTTGTTTCTTATATTTGTAATTACCAATTTATCCTTTATATGGTAGATTCTAAACTTAAGTTTCAATCGTCAAAGATAGATGTTACATGTAATTTCAAAGATCGTATTCATAGATGATATTATGGTATACTCGAAAAGTGAGAAGGAGCATGCCAAACATCTAAGATTGATTTTGCGGACTTTGAGAAATGCTCAGTTGTTTGCCAAGTTCAGCAAGTGTGAATTTTGGCTGGATAAAGTGGGATTCTTGGGTCATGTAGTTTCAGCGGAAGGTGTTAGTGTGGATCCCCAGAAAGTGGAAGCAGTGTCCAGTTGGAAAAGACCCGCATCTGTGACGGAGATTCGTAGTTTCTTGGGGTTAGCAGGTTATTATCGGCGATTTGTGCAAGACTTTTCAAAGATTGCAGCTCCACTAACAAGGTTGACCAGGAAGGGAGTCAAGTTTGAATGGTCAGATCAGTGTGAGCAAAGTTTTCAAGAATTGAAGGATCGCTTGACTAGTGCTCCTGTTTTGGCGCTTCCGGATGATAGTGGGGAGTACGTAGTTTACTGTGATGCATCTAGACGAGGTCTAGGCGGGGTATTGATGCAGCATGACCGAGTGATTGCCTACGCTTCTAGGCAATTGAAGCAGCATGAAGTGAATTATCCCACCCATGATTTAGAGCTTGCAGCAGTAGTTTTTACTCTCAAATTGTGGAGACACTATCTTTATGGAGCCAAGTGTCAGATTTTTACCGATCACAAGAGTCTTCGGTATGTGTTCACTCAAAGGGAGTTGAATATGAGACAGAGAAGGTGGATGGAGTTTATCTGTGACTACGACTGCACTATTGAGTATCATCCTGGAAAAGCTAATGTGGTAGCTGATGCTCTTAGTCGAAATCCCACCATATCTTTATCTCACCTCAGGATGGTTAGAGTTCCACTTCTTTGTGAGTTGCGAGCTACAGGAGTGGATTTGACGGTGGATGAAGTAGGTGCCTTGGTAGCCAGTTTTCATGTGAGGCCAGTGTTGGTGGATAAAGTGCGTGAGGCGCAGTATAGTGATCCTTCCATAGTTCAGTTGATGGAAAGAGCAGCGAATGGAACAGCCGTGGATTTTTCGGTAAGAAGAGATGGAACCTTGTTGTTCAAAAATAGGCTTTGTGTTCCGAAGAGGAATGAAGAGTTAAAGAAAGAGATTTTGGAGGAAGCTCATAGTTCTGCATATGCCGCTCATCCGGGTAGTACGAAAATGTATCGAACCTTGAAGGATTATTATTGGTGGCCCAACATGAAAAGGGAAATTGCGGCTTTTGTGAGTAGATGTCTGATTTGCCAGCAGGTGAAGGCTGAAAGGCAGAAACCTTCAGGATTGTTTGAGCCGTTGCCGATTCCAGTGTGGAAGTGGGACCACATCACCATGGATTTTGTTTTCAGTTTACCTCGTACCCGTGAAGGGCATGACGAAGTTTGGGTGATTGTGGATAGACTCACTAAATCTGCACATTTCTTGCCGGTGGGAAAGAAATATACACTGGATAGATTGGCGGAGCTTTATGTGAATGAGATCGTGAGACTTCATGGCGTACCTGAATCCATAGTGTCAGATCGGGATCCTAGATTTGTTTCGAAATTCTGGGGAGCTCTTCAGGCAGCATTAGGTACCCGACTACACTTCAGCACTGCTTTTCTTCCTCAGACTGATGGACAATCAGAGAGGACTATCCAGACTTTGGAGGATATGTTGAGATCATGTGCCTTGCAGTTCAGAGGGAGTTGGGATAAGAACCTATCTTTGATGGAATTTGCTTACAACAACAGTTTCCATTCGAGTATTGGCATGGCACCGTTTGAGGCACTGTATGGGAAACAGTGCCGTACACCTTTATGTTGGAATGAAGTCGGAGAAAGAGAGCTTTGTGGTCCTGAGATTATCCATGAGACAAATGAGAAGATCAAGGTGGTTAGAGATAGACTCAAGGCCGCTCAAAGCAGGCAAAAGAGTTATGCAGATGTCCGCAGGAAGGACCTTGAGTTTCAAGTGGGTGATTGGGTGTTCCTGAAACTATCTCCATGGAAAGGGGTAGTACGTTTCGGTAAGCGTGGGAAGCTTAGTCCGAGGTATATCGGGCCTTATGAGATAATAGAGCGAGTTGGCTCTCTGGCCTATCGGTTGGTGTTGCCTCCGGAGTTGTCTAAGATACATAATGTGTTTCATGTATCCATGCTTCGCAAGTATATTGCCGATCCTTCTCATGTGCTTGAAGAGCAGCCGATTAGTTTGCAGAAGGATTTGTCCTATGAAGAGGAGCCGGTTCAGATTCTTGACCGAAAGGAGCAAGTGCTTAGGAAGAAGACAATCCCGCTCGTCAAAGTGCTTTGGAGAAGCCATCAAGTAGAGGAAGCTACTTGGGAATCGGAGGAGCAAATGAGACAACAGTATCCCTATCTCTTTGAGTAGTGTGTTTGTAAATTTCGAGGACGAAATTTTTATAAGGAGGGGAGAATTGTCACGCCCCGACTCTTAAATTTTACCTTAATTACTAGCATTGTGGTAATAAGAATTTTACCGTCTTCGTCATTAAATTTATAGTCCTAAAGTCCCTAGAGGTGTATTGAGGGACGAATATTTCGAAAGAATTATTCGAAGGAAGAAAATGTGACGACGGTAAAAATGGTAAATTTTAGCTAGTAAAAGGTAATTTTTATTGGGGTATTATTTTTGGGGTGTTGAATTTTGGATTGGATTTAAAGTGGGTTGGACCGGTTGGGCCAAGCCCATTTCTTTTCTCCCTTTCCTTCCGCTCTTCCGCTCCCGCACCCGTACCCGAGTTCCTCCTCCCTGCCGATTTTCCGACCGCCCGTTCGCCGCCGTCCGGCCGCGCCAGACCGCCGCACCGGTCCCAAATGATCGGTCTCCAACCCAGCTACATTTCTAGACCGGTGGCAGCCTCCCTAGCGCCGCCGTGAAGGAGGAATCGACGCCGAAAGCTCCGACTGCCGGAAACTTCTTTTCGCCGGAACTCCTTCCTCCGGCCGCCATATCCGGCGAGCCTTGGCTCAAAAGGAAGCCCTCCTCCCGTGCTTCAATCCCTCCAAAGGGCTCCTTCCATCTCGAGCTAGGTAAGGAGAAATCGGTATTTGAAATTCTAGGGCTTTTATTGTGTTTGTGTTCGATTGATGTGTTTAGGCTTAGAATTGGAGTTTGTGGTAGTTAGGAATGTTGTAGAGGAGGTTGAGAGGAAGGTGCTGTCAAATTTTGGTGGCATTTGCAGGTCGCCGGAGCTGGTCGCCGGCCGCCGCCGCCGGCGCCGCCGCCGAGAAAATGTTTTTGGTGGAGAAAATTTTGAGGAGTTTATTGGAATGAGTTTTAGAATTTTTGGAGGAGTTTTGGATAGGTTTTGGAATATTTTAAGTTTGGTATTTTTGGCGGATTAATAAGTTAAAATCCGGCCATTGGATTATTTTGGATGATTAGAACGTTGGAAGGTGATTTTGAAGATGTCGGTAATTTACGGAGATTTGTGGTTGGCAGTGAAGTTAGGTTTTAGGACGATAGGCATGGTTGAGCGCGGGAAGCTCATATTTAATTATGCCTATTTTCTTTGAACGTTGGGATTTTATTTGAGGAATTATTTATGTATTGGAACAGGACACGAGGAGGCTCGAGCAGAGGAGACCTCCGGCCGACGTCAGGCTTAGGCCTAAGTTGTGAGTGGACTTTGTTTTTAAATAATGTTTTATTGTTGAATATTGTCCTTTGTTGGGTTTTATCCTAAGTTGAGGATTTCAGTGATTTTACTCACTTTATTTAACGTTTGTGAATATAGTATGTATATGAGAGAAAGCTAGCTAGCAATACGTACTCCCCTCATAATGAGGAAAAATGTCATTATGAGATGACGTGAGCGTTAGACGCCAGCGTCTAGCCCTGTACGACATTCTACTTTCCGAGTTCATTCTATGTTTTTAGATTCATTCATAGAATTCGTACAGGGAGTATACACGTATAAATACCACCCGGTCCCACCCCCATATTGAGGATAAATGCCACTATGGGGTGACGTGCGCGTTAGACGCGAGCGTCCTAGCCTGGTATGACTATCTACCTTCAAGCTTATTCATAGATAGCATACATGGAGTAGACGGGTGTGAATACATACTGATATAAATATATAATTTAGCCTGAGAGGCTGTATTGTTTAATATTTGGGGACTAGCCAGAACTAGTCGAGTCCTTGAAAGTGTTTCTTGGGGAAAATATTTGTTGTTGTCCAGATTATTTTTGTTCACTCACCCTGACGTGATTAAATATTTTTCCCCTGGGCTTTTCCTTTGTTTTAATCGCCCAGTCTGCAGAGTTCGAGTGGGGTCTAGGAGGAGGCGCCGAGGCATAGTCACCCACATTTCCACTACTGTTCGCCAGTAGGTCATCTGTTTAAACCCATTAGGTTTTTCTTCAGCTTCCGTTGTCTTTCCTGTAGTAGCTCTGAATATTTCGGAAAAATAATTTGTGTATTATTTTATTCAGTTATTTGGATTAAAGTGAAGTTTAATATTTTGGGTTAAGAGGGTGTTCTATATTTTTCCGGGTTAGGGTTGTCCATTTTCAAGGGAGGTTTGCTGAGTCCTTCGGTAAATTTTCCTTGAAGGTGGTCCCCGCAGGACTTACCTCGGGTTTCAGGGTAAAATTCGGGGTGGGTCTTGACAATATACATACAAGAGACTGAAGAGAGGGTGCTCAGAAACATTTAGATAACAACGATTTGTTTTTTTAATAGAGAAAATGACATCTCACTACCATAAATAGTTGCAAAACACAGAAAAACCACATTTCAACAGATTTAAACAAATAAGGACATAATCTCAGGCCCACAGTGCATAGTACCATGCCCTGTCAGCAATTTTTTACGTAAAATACCCAAAAAACCATTCTTTTATGAAATATCTACAAAACTGCCACTGCCTCAAAATACCACTTTTTTACTATTTTCAGATCTGGGAAACACACCGATTCCTCTCTCTCTCTCTCTCTCTCTCTCTCTCTCTCTCTCTCTCTCTCTCTCTCTCTCTCTCTCTCTCTCCTCCTCCTCTTCCCCCTCCTCCTCCTCCTCTTCTTCTTCTTCTTCTTCTTCTTCTTCGCCGGTCACCGGTCCGACCAAATTGTTAGGAGGCGAGGAAGGGAGGAGAAGCAGAATAATGAAAGGATGAAAGTTGACTAAGGCTTCACCGAATCTAACAAGATCTGATTTGATTATTCTTTGATCTCTACAACTTGGTTTACTCAAAGAGTCTTTGAAATTAAAACCCATATCTTTTGAATTTGACAGCAAAAAGTGATCATTCGTAGCTAATCCGTGCTCATGTTTCGTGCTGCTACTGCATTCTGCTGTGTGCTGCTACTGCTGTGTGTTGTTGCTGCTACTGTGTGCTGCTGATGCGTGTGATATTGGTGTGTGTTGTTGTGTGCTGCTACTGCGTGTGTTGTTGTTGTTGTGTGTTGTTGTGTGCTTCTACTGCGTGCTATTGTGTTCTGCTACTGCGTGTGTTGATGTTGTGTGTTGTTGTGTGTTGTTGTATGCTACTATTGCGTGCTGTTGTGTGCTGCTACTGCTACTGCTACTGCTGTGTGCTACTGTGTGTTGTGCTGCTACTGTTGTGTGCTATTGTGTGTTGTGCTGTTACTGATGTGTGCTACTGCGTGCTGCTGTGTGCTGCTGCTGCTACTGCGTGTTGTTGTGTGCTGCTGCGTGTGATATTGGTGTGTTGTTGTGTACTGCTACTGCGTGTGTTGTTGTTGTGTGTTGTTGTGTGCTTCTACTGCATGCTATTGTGTTCTGCTATTGCGTGTGTTGATGTTGTGTGTTGTTGTATGTTGCTACTGCGTGTTGTTGTGTGCTGCTACTGCGTGTTGTTGTGTGCTGCTACTGCGTGTTGTTGTGTGCTGCTACTACGTGCTGTTGTGTGCTGCTACTGCGTGTGTTGTTGTTGTGTGCTGTCACTGCATGTTGTTGTTGATGTTGTTGATTCATGTTGTTGCTACTGCATGTGCTGTTGTTGTGTGCTGCCACTACATGTTGTTGTTGATATGTGTTGCTACTGTGTGTGATATTGTTGTTGTTATGTGCTTCTACTACATGTTGTTGTGTGTGCTGCTACTGCGTGTAGCAGAAGTGGAGGATAATGCAATAGCAGAAGTGGAGGATAAGACAGAAGCAGAGTTAACCTTAATTGTCTGGTCTTCATTGATACGTGTTGTTGTTGTTGTGTGTTGCTACTGTGTTGTTGTTGTGTTAACCTCTGCTACTACTTCTACTGGAATTAACTGCTACTACTACTGAGATGTTAACCCATGCTACTACTTCTACTGAAATTAACTGCTACTACACTAAATTATTGAAAATCTGCTATTGTATTCCATCTACTGAAAAATCTCAAAATGAGAGACTTTTCTCTTCTAAAAGTATATTTAATTAGTGTAGGGTTAGTTTGGTAAATTAAATCATGACACATGGCATGTAAAGAAAAGATTGTCTTTATTTTTTAACAACAACATAAGTGAATTTATTTGTGTTTCAAATCCTTTTAAAGGATGTATATGTGATTTGCTATTTTTAATAAAGATTTATTAATAAAGATATTGTCCTTCTTGTCAATAAGACGATTGCAATGGGTTTGTGAGTAATTGCAACCTGTATGAATGATGCATGCGCATGCTGACTGTGCTTGGCTTTCCGTCTAACACGTATCGACGCCCAGTCATCCTTTCAGCTTTTTGTCTGCATCCTTCAACCTCAGCGACGCATTTGTAAAATTGCAAAAGAAATGATTAATCTAGTTGCTAATTCCAGACTAAAACAATATCTAATCAAACTTAAATACAATAGACGTGTACACTAACACCATGACGCATCAGCATCAGTCGACGTGAGGAAGGATATATGAGTGGAGAGCATACTGTGCCAAAGCAAAAGAAAACCGAAAGGGTGAAAGGAAGCCAAACCCACAAAACCCAGAAACCATTTGATGGTTTTCTTTCACTGACTGGAATTCTATACAGGGTTATCTATCTTTGAACAGGTAAAGCTTAGGCTTTTTGTCTTGCCAACTTTTAGTTTTGATTAGTTGAGGTGGGTTCTTAGCTTCTTTAGCTTCTTTAAGTTTTTGGGTGGAGTTTGTATCTGGGTTTTGATTGAAATTTGTGGGTTAGAATCAAGTTGCAGTTTTTATTCAGTTGTGTTTTTCTTGTTTGTTAGTTTCTGTTTTGGTTCTTTGAGGTGGGTGGAGGGTAGGTTTGTTTTTGGTGGTGTTCTTGTTTATTTATCTCTTGATAATAAGTGATATCTTTGTCAAGCTACTTATTAGTTTATTTTCTGGAATTTAAAATTTGGGCTTGTTTATTTTCTATTGCAATTCAGCCAATGAATTCCAGAGGTCCTATACCTTCCTTTCATGTTAAGTTCAATTAGTAACATAATATGATATTGGAATATGCTGCATACTTTTTGCTGAGTAAAACTTCATATCAATTGTCAGTCATGGATTGATTTGCTATTGTACACAGCATGTGGTTTGTAGAGTGATAGTATCATCTATTTAGTTTCTCTTTCTGCTAATTAGCACCAGAGGTATGTATCTCTCTGTTCTGTGGCACCAGGCTCTGGTAATTATGCACCAGTCTCATTGTTCTGCAATAAACATTCGATCTTTAAGCTTGTTGTACACAGCATGTGGTTTGATTGATATATACAGTCTAAACATTCGATCTTTATATATCATATCACTTGTTGTTTGATTGCATATACAGTCTAAAATTCAAAGATTAGAAATTTAGGATCCATGAAACTAGATATTTTAGAGAATTTGTTAGACTAATTACCACTACGAGTTCAGTATTTAGTCTGTTTTACCCTTTTACTCACTAAATTTATTATCCATCTTATTTTGTAACATATGATCTCCTTAAATCAAAGGAGCATATTAAGTATTTAAAGTTATACCAATATTCTTCAACATCTTTGCCAACTAACAGGAAGCTATGCACCATTCTTTGCTGGTTTTTGGTGAATAACAGTATAACAGCAGGGAATGGGAGGTTGCTGCTGTTCTTCCAGAAAAGCTCATCTCAATGGAGCACCTGTGTATTTCTATGTATGTATATCTTCCTTTTTACTCCATCATCTCTTTGTCTCGTTTTATACTTCTCTTAATGGGAAACAGTTTTATTGTATAATACTGGGAGAGACTTTCTGCTAGTTTCTTCTTTTGAAATAACAGTTATTCTATTTGCACATTAACTTATCATCTGATATTGAATACAAACTCCAATCTTCAGTGCTCACCAGCTTTGGAAGAGGAAGAATCCTTAACATCCCGTGATGTTGCAGCCTCTGCAATAACTGCAGGAATCCTAGTTAATCTGGGTCTGGAAACATCAACACCGGACACTTACAGATCCCCTCCTACACCCCTGCCATATGATATGGTCTTTGGATGTCCACAATCAACAGATTCTGATTCTGTCAGAGACACAAATAGTTGTAGTAGTTTTAAAACTTCTACTTGTGGAGATCCTGAGGAATCAGACTGCAAAATTCTTGAAAATTCTTTACCAGTCTCACCAAAGAAGCTAAAACTTTCAGCCTCGAATGAAGCTAATGTTTTTGCAGGAGAAGATGAGGATGATTGTCCAATTTGTCTTGAAGGTGATAAGAATGGAATTAGTTTTATTATTTTATTTCCAGTATGATTCTCTAGGAATCAAACTTGGTAATTAAAGAAACGATAAACTTCTGCATTGATATTATAACTGCAGTCATAACTAATCATTCAAGTTTGTGTATTTAAATGCAGAGTATAAAAGAGAGAATCCAGAATTCACCACAAAGTGCGGACACCACTATCACCTCTCCTGCATTCTTGAGTGGATGGAAAGAAGTGACGCCTGTCCTATATGTGATCAGGTTTGCCATTTGCAACAAGTAATATATGCAGTTTTTTTTTTGTGAATGTATCATCATTGTTTTATACCATGAGTGCATTTTTCTAGATGTCTTTAGTGTTCATCTGCATTCATCTCCCGTGCTCGAGAGGAAGTTGTTTTACCAAAAAAACAGAAGGAAAAAAGAGGTTGAGAAAACAGTAAAAGTAAATGCAGCACCTTTGTATTTTGGTGGAATGACTGTGGAAAGGTCATAACTTTCTTTGTGAGGCTATCTAATGGGTGACTGGATGGAACCTATGTGCTGTTTATGATGAAATATTTTACTGGGTTTGTCTATATGATTCTAAAGCCATCTATAAAACAAAATACTCCACTCTGGTTTGTTGCTTAAGATATTATCTACTTGATGATGTTACAGGAACTGTTATTGGACGATACCTATAGTTTGTAGCTCCTTACTGCTCCTGTGTTTGAGATCAATGATGCAAGTTCAGTTGACCGTAGGTGCATAGTAGAGTAACTGGTTTGCAGATTCATTCTGACGTGGTCATGCTCACCTTGAAGGTTGAACTGAATCTAAAGTTAGCTGTTGTAATGGATTAGTTCTTGGTAAAGCGTCCTCCTTTCTTTAGAGATTGACTCGTAGTTCTCAGACAGGGCTGTGCATTGTGAGTGGAGCAATCAAGAAGTTAACTCCAATGCCATGGAAAGCAGAGAACCAAATGAGTTAATGCCAGTGCTACCGTCAATGTTAGTTTGCTACATCTCTTCTGTACATATCTAGTTTGTTGTAACAATATGCTTTTGATATTCGTTATACGCCACATAAATTGATTTGTGCCCTGCCTGCAGTTGATTTGTACATAACATCTTTCCCGATTGATTTCATTGATTTCATTGGGCAACGCTAGTCACTCTTGTATGGCTTGTCAATCACATTTCATTGATAGTAGTCATTATATTATTGAATCCATTGATTTTCATGTAAAATCAATGAAAAATGAAAGTTGGAGTATGTTACACACTTACACATCTCCCCTCTTAGTTGTCTTTATGAACTTCATATTTGTTAAATGCTGCTTAGTTCAATTTCCAAGATGCTAAAACACTTGTGTATAGTACTGGATTTGATTACAGGTATGGCTTATATAATTAGCACTCTCCTTACAAGAATGCACAGGTTCAGACTCTTGTTTTCCCTAAAGGAAACGAGTGCAGTCCTTGTTGGGTTTGGCAAGATCTCTCCACCAAATTTGATGTTCTTAGGATCAGAGTCAATCTGGATTCCAATTTTCAAGCTGGATCTAGAAACCTTAAACACCGAGACACCCTTCTCATAAAAATAGAAGTTATACTAGTTAATTATCATTGTCCCCTATATAGTATCCTAAATAGTAGGTACTCGAGGATAATGCCTCGCTAATTTATTCACCGAACATGACCAATTAAGACGTAATTCATCGACATTATATCAATGTATCGATATATCAAGTAAACTAGTTCGATTAGTGATGCATACTGGTTTCTAAGACAGCTGCGCTCTTGTATCGAACTAAAACTAGTCGATGGAAGAAACAAAACCTTGAAAATGCAAGATCTTTCGGAGCTAAAGAGTAAAGAAGCCTTGGAAAAAGCCAAAAAGGTGAAAGGAAGGGAGAGGCTTAGAAAGATTAAAACTATTTTGGCATGCGCAGCACATGAGGAAGAGGACAGCAGAGGAAGAGAAGATTTGTCAATGACAACCAGATATATTGTCGCTGCTTTTTTGTCTTCGGCTTACCCACATAACTTTTTAACAATCGTCGAGATTGGAAATAGAAACTTTTGGAATTTTATATTTGTTTAGTTGTTTCCCCATACTTGAAAAAAATATCCTTTCCCTGTTTTTGCTCCTTTCTTTTTATAATTCTTTTGTTGAAAAGTGATGACTCTCGTGACTCTGGCCTTGGAGCACTTGTCCGAGACCACAGCACTTGAGAGTTGTTTCTTTGACCATAATAGCCTCCATCACCATCTTCTTTTTCTTGCCAGTTTTGAATCATTTTGAATCCAAATTTTTTTGAAATTGATCCATCTTTATTTAATGATGATTTTGTAGAAATGAAATTACTTTTTTTTGTTGGGTGGTGCTGTTAACGGGAAAATGTCCATTTGCACAAAAAAATAAAAGTCAAACCTCGTTCCAATGACAATAAGACTTTTGATTCTAATTAAATGAGGAATTAACTTATTTGTGTCCAAATACACATATTTTATTAAATTCATAATAAAATAATATTTTTAAGACACCTTTACCCCTTGTATCTTATGCACATTTAGCGAGAAAAAATGAAAGAGAGAGGACTTTGCCGGAGCCTTACCGGACTCTGGTCACCAGTCGCCGGAATCCGGTCGCCAAAATATTACTGACCCTTAATAAACTTGTTATCCACCCCAATAACATATTACTGACCCCCAGTAAACTTGTTATCTACCCCAATAACATATTACTGACCCCAGTAAACTTCTTATCCACCGCAATAACATATTACTGATCCCCAGTAAACTTTATTACCTCTTAAAAACTTGTCTGTGTTAGGTTCCCACGACAGAACCCGACCGAAATCTCCAGTAGATGGTCACTGGCATCGGTGATGGATGTCGCCGACGAGAGAGAGAGAGAGAGAGAGAGAGAGAGAGAGAGAGAGAGAGAGAGAGAGAGAGAGAGAGAGGCGTTGGTGGGCGGAGGTGAGGCATTGGCGCGTGGCGGAGATCGGGAAGACGTTGGCTAGCTTTGGAGATCGGAGATCAGAGGTGTTAGCGTTGGCTAAGATCGGCGTGCGTAGCGGAGATCAGAGGCAGCCGTAGTGTGTGGCGGAGCTCGACTCACCGTCGTCGTCATCAACTTCAGATCTGCGGCGTAGGGTTTAGGATCTGCGTCATCGACTTCATATCTGCCGGTGAGGAGGAGGCCGAGGCAGTAGGCGGAGGCGAGGAAGAGGCCGTGGCAGTAGGCGGAGGCGAGGACGAGGTTGTCGGAGTTGGTGGAGGCGAGGTGAGGTCGCCGGCGATGGATTTTTGAGTGAGAGTTAGAGAGAGAGAGAGACCAGAGAGAAGAGAAAGAGAAATAGCATATCGTCAGTGAATGAGAGGTGGAGGGAGATCTGTGAGATAGTCAGGTTATGGTTAAATAAGTAATTTTGGTAAGATTAATTGAAATGGGCAATGAATAAAGTTTTTCATTGAAATGGGCAACAATGCCCAATAATTAGTACCAAATGGACATTATTCGTAATTAATACATCGTTTTTTACTATTAACACATCTCTTATATGGTGAGAACCAATCATCAATCAAATTCAAGTGGCATGTTTGTAAATAAAATAAAAATATGTGGAAAAGAAAAATAGATGTAGTATGTTAATAGCAAAAATGAGTGTGTTAATAGCAATAGACTTTTTTTTTCATTATAATTTCAATGAACTGTAGAAGTTTTACGTGAATGCTAAAGTGCGACAAAGAGAAAACCGCAAGAGATTATATGATAATCTCTTAATAAATGAGTTATTCAGTTTTGTCGTAATATTCATGTTAAAATGAATGAATAAAGTTTCCTCAGAACATAACACGTTTCATTTTCGTATCTACAATAAACAAGATTTGAACTACATTAGAAATTCCTGACGACATCGTAAGCAAGATTGGATTCAGTTCCTTCTGTAATAAAATAAAAAAGATTATGTAAGATCACAACCATAATGAACAAATAGTTGCATGATACTCACAACTCAAATGATTATTCCATTTTGTTCCAAAATCTAAACTACAATCCCCCCTCATAATGAAGCTATCAATCCATCCTCACCCCACCAATCCAAAGCAACAACATCATCATCAATCATCATAAACATCAATCATTCTTTTGCCATTTTCAACACTCCAATATCTTTCCGTATGTAGCAGCACACACTCTGATTCCCCTCCCAACAAGCCCATTTCCGTAATTCCACCACCTCTCCTGAGAACTTTTACGGTCTTCAAACCAGAGATATGAACTCTCTTTCATTCCTGTCCGTGAATGGCAGATTCCTATGAAACTCCTCCTCTCTTCCTCTCTCCATAGCTTCTCCCATGGTCCCCTTCTCTCTTCTCCTCCCCATTCTCCAAACCCTAATCCTCATCTCCACAAACTCCTACCCCATTCCCAAAACTCCACCCCAAACTAACCCAACCCAGTTTCCAAACTCAAATGGGTCTTCTTCAAAACTCTCAAGCCTTCTCTGGAAAACAAACACTGTTCTAGTTCACGGCAACTCCACCATTTACAGCCGGAACAACACCTTCCAGCTCAGCTTTTACTACTCTAATGGCGGCGCATACTTGGCGATAATGTACTCCTCGATTCAGGTCCCCACCGTCGTCTGGGTCGCCAACCGCGACCGCGCCGTCAACAACATCACTTCCGCAACTCTCGAAATCACCGCCACCGGGATACTCGCCGTGAAAGACTCCGACAACTCCACCGTGTGGGCCAGCCACAACAGCGTCCCCGGCGCGCAAGTGGTGCTGTTGGAGAGCGGGAATCTGGTGCTGCTAACCCACTCCGGGAAACTCGCGTGGCAGAGCTTCGACCACCCGACTGACACGTGGCTCCCCGGGATGAATCTGACGGCGGACCGCGGCCTGACCAGCTGGCGGACCGCGGAGGACCCGTCGCCGGGTTTGTATTCTCTGCGGTTGCGTCCACTGGACTACGGTGAGTTCGAGCTTGTGTTTAACGGGAGCGTTGAGTATTGGAGCACCGGGATGTGGAACGGTCAGGCTTTCGCGAATGTGCCGGAGATGGCGGTTCCGTATATTTATACGTTTCATTTCATGGACGCCTACAAGCCGACGGCGTCGTTTTGGTTCACGGAGCGGGCGTTGGATGGCGGGCCGGACCCGCCGCTGACCCGGTTCCAGATAGACCATTCGGGTCAGCTGCGGCAGTACACTTGGGGTTTAAGCGAGGCTTGGGACAGGTTTTGGTCCCGGCCTGAGGACAAGTGCAGTGTGGTGGGTTTGTGTGGCAAGTTTGGGGTTTGCGACAGTGAGGCTTCTACACCGTGTGAGTGTCCGCCGGGGTTTAAGCCGGTGGATGAGTCTAGCTGGGAATCCGGGGAATATTCAGGTGGGTGTGAGATGTTTAGTGACGTGGGGTGTGAGGGGAGGGAGGATGGTTTCGTGGAGGTTGGGGTTGAGAGCTTTGCGGGGAGTTGGCATAATGGTTCGATTAGTGGGAGGGATGGTTGTGAGAGGGTGTGCTTGCAGGTTTGTTCTTGTATTGGGTTTCAGTACAATGAAAGGTCTGGTTTGTGTAAGCATTATTTCGGGCTTCTGTCGAATTTGAGGAATGTGAGCTCTGATGGTAATAGCAGTATGGATAGTGGTAGTGTTTTGAATTTGAAGGTGAGGAAAGGTGTGATTTTGAAGAGAAAAAAGGGGAAGGAGATGAATTATACTGTTTTTAGTGCTAGCATTGTTGGGTCGATTGCGGTTTTGGGTTTTGTCTTGGCGGTTGTGTTGATTAGTAGGAGAACATTGAAGAGGAATGGAGGAGCAGATGAAGGTGTTTTGCTGCCAGTGTTGAATTTGAAGGTGTTTTCCTATAAAGAGCTTCACACTGCAACCCGCGGTTTTAAAGAGAAACTCGGGCATGGTGGCTTTGGAGCGGTTTTCCTAGGGGAGCTGTCAGACCTTACCCTTGTTGCAGTGAAACGCTTGGAGAGGCCAGGCAGCGGAGAGCAACAATTCCGAGCAGAAGTTTGCACCATCGGCAACATTCAGCATGTCAATCTTGTGAGACTTAGAGGCTTCTGCTCAGAAGATTCTCATAGACTTCTGGTGTATGATTATATGCCAAATGGTCCTCTAAGTGTGTATCTACGTCGAGATGGTCCAAATTTGAGCTGGGATGTTAGGTTTCGGCTAGCAGTTGGTACGGCTAGAGGCATTGCTTATTTACATGAGGGGTGTAGAGATTCCATAATCCATTGTGATATCAAGCCAGAAAACATTTTGCTTGATAGTGATTACACGGCAAAAGTGTCAGATTTTGGGTTGGCGAAGCTAATTCATAGAGACTTTAGTGGAGCATTAGCCGCTGATGGTCACCACGGCTATACCTATGGCTATGTGGCGCCAGAGTGCAGACCTGGTGATCCAATCACCACGAAAGCCGATGTGTACAGCTATGGGAAGACATTGTTAGAACTACTTGGAGGCCATAGAATGTGGGAGACACCCCCATCTGTAGGCGGCAGAGAGGGTGGGAACGAAATAACAGATTCTTGGTGCTTTCCTTCGTGGGCGGCACAGCAGATAATTGATGGCAATGTTGTGGCAGTAATTGATGATAGACTTGGTAGCAAGTACAACCTTAAGGAGGCAGAGCGTGTTGCATTGGTGGCGGTGTGGTGCATACAGGATGACGAAGCAACAAGGCCTACAATGGGGATGGTAGTGACAATGTTGGAAGGGGTTGTGGAAATGACTGTTCCTCCAGCACCAAAATTGTTACAAGCACTGGTTTCAGGTGAGTCATTCTGTGGGGTGAATTCCGATTCTGGACACAGTGCATCTCTTGCCAGTGACGACTTCTCTGGTTGTAATACAAGATTATCTAGCTGCGGTTCAGAATCGTCACTGGGTAATGTCTCTTCCCTAGTGAATGAAAATGCGCATGAAAATCAAAGAACTTCAGTGAGCTTTACTGTTATTAGTGACCATAGCTAAGAGCATTACATGCCAGTCTGCCCTTCTTCACACTAAATTTCTTTCCGTGTAAAAAAATTTAGAAAGAGATCTTTTGTAGAGTACAAGTATAATTAATGATGTATAAAGTATTTTTCCCAGTGGGAAAAGTTTTGCCTCTTTGAAATTTAGATCTTTACATGATTTGAAATCCCAGTAATATTCTTTCTTTCCAGCTTTCCCTTGGTTCCTTTCCATCGTTGTAGGGTTTTGAGTCACATTCTCATGATCATATATTTGACATTCCCTCTAGGTCGGTAGATGATATTCCCCATTATTTTCCTTTGCCTTCTCCTTTTCCAAATGATCATGCCTTTTTGTAATCTTTTGTCGTCCACTCTGTAATTGGTCATAGGATTCTCTTGCAGTCACTTTGAAGATGCAAAAGAAAAGAAAGAGAAAGTTTGCGAAAACAAAATGAAAATTATGAGCATTTTTCTGCAATTTCGTATTCTATGGTTCATTTTGTACATATTTGGCTAATTCAAGAATTGACATAACCAACACAATACATAAGGAAAAATATTTGAAGAGTTTCAGAGCACCGACATGCACTTGTACCTATAGGAATTGACGGCCAGATAATACGAATTTTTGATAATGAAAAAATTAATTAACTACAAATATAGGTGGTTAAAAGAAGTTTCCGAAGACTGAGAATTTAAACACCTCATTTTTCCTGTACTAAAAAAAAACACCTCATTTTTCCACATTCTATTCCGCCATGAATTGTGCCCATTACTTCTTTACGACCAAATGTGGATCAGTATCAAAGGTACTACGTGTACAATTCTTCAAGGAAGTAACTGAAAACTGAACTTTGTTCTCTTCCAAACTGACTTGGTCATCATTTTATGTCAGATTGATTCCTTTTTATGGTCTGCCTGAATTATAGCTTGCACCAAACAGTCTGCAAAACCAGAAAACCATTTTCAGTCTGCAAAGCCAGAAAATTAATTTCAGTGAAGAATTAAATAAAACAAATAAAAACTTTCCTCAGCTTTCTTCATTCTGAAGCTTCAGAAGGATTCACCTAAAAGATCAAAAATTTGCGAAAATAGGTACCCTGGTAGGACATGAAGCACTTAAGGCGGAGGAGGGTGGTAGTAGACTATCCTCTCCTAGGTCTTCACCGAGGCATCGGCATAGCCCGAAACAAAGAGTGATGGATGCAGTTTCATCTGTGGAAACTGCAGATCTCCACCCTGCTCCTACTGCATTTATTGGATCAAGTGATGGAGATTATCCGGTGATAAAATCCTTTGATGATGCCAAGACCATATGCTTTTTGGAGTCTCAAAAGCTTTGGGGCATTGCTGGTCCTATTGCCTTTAACATTTTGTGTAACTATGGTGTTAACTCCTTCACAAACATCTTTGTTGGGCATATTGGAGATTTGGAGCTCTCTGCTGTTGCAATTTCACTGTCTGTCATTGAAAATTTCTCTTTTGGATTTCTGGTAATTGATTGCTATTTTATCCCTACTCATCATAGTTATTTTTTCCATTTTGTTTGTTGTTGTTGGCAAAGCTACTCATCATGTTTCTAATATACTGTCATTTCATATATACAAGTCTTTGATTTAACTTATTGCTAGAACTTTGTCATTAAATTTCTCTTCGATTGTTTGCATGGTTACTCATCAATAACCACTAATCTCCAAAAAGTTAACGTATTGTATTTAGTCTAGATAGAAACTTACAAAACAGATACGAAGATGTTCTGGTGGTTTTAAACCTCATGCAACCTATGCTATATATGCTACCATTTTAGAAAATTGTTGGACAGTAACAGTTTAAGCTGTTAGAAAATGAGACAATAATTTGATCAAATGCTACAAAACTGGGGTTTCTAAATGCATCTATTGTAAACTAGAG
Organism: Fragaria iinumae; assembly: GCA_009720345.1. Classification (NCBI taxonomy): domain Eukaryota; kingdom Viridiplantae; phylum Streptophyta; class Magnoliopsida; order Rosales; family Rosaceae; genus Fragaria; species Fragaria iinumae. Next base: position 16,379,421 of record CM019123.1, on the reverse strand, counting down.
TTTGACCAATGGTTAAAGCTACTAAGCAATTAGTGTTGTATGAAATTGCAGCTTGGGATGGCAAGTGCACTTGAAACACTATGTGGGCAGGCATTTGGTGCTGGGCAAGTAGAAATGCTAGGAGTTTACATGCAACGGTCATGGATAATTCTGATTATCACATGCATTGGTTTACTACCACTTTATGTGTTCGCGACGCCAATCCTAAAACTCCTTGGCCAAGAAGCTGACATAGCCAACCTTGCTGGGAAATTCTCTATCCAAATCATCCCTCAAATGTTTTCACTAGCCATCAACTTTCCAACTCAAAAGTTCTTGCAAGCACAGAGCAAGGTTTCGGTTCTGGCATGGATTGGTTTTGCAACTTTTATCATACACATAGGAATCCTCTATGTCTTTATCACATTGTTAGGGTGGGGAACGAGTGGTGCTGCTGCAGCATTTAATCTCACGGCGTGGGGAATGTCATTGGCTCAAGTCTATTATATAGTTCATTGGTGCACAGATGGTTGGAAGGGATTGTCATGGTTAGCCTTCAAGGAACTATGGTCCTTTGCAAAACTCTCCCTCGCTTCAGCTGTAATGCTTTGCCTAGAGATTTGGTACTTCATGACCATAATTGTAATGACTGGACACCTTGATAATCCTGTTATTGCAGTTGGCTCCCTTTCAATATGGTAAGTTTATTCCTCAGCTCAATTTGTCTCTTTCTCTAGTGTTATTTTTAGTTACTATTGCTCACCATATATACACAATCTTAGTCTGCATTGCTTCCATCAAACGTTAATATTCTCTTACAAGATATCTGAAATGTTAATCATAGTCTAACAACATATGCACTATATTGAGGACACTTCCACCTTTAGTACTATACTATAGTACAAACTTTCAGTATGAGTTGTGTGTTCCTGTTTCAGCATGAATCTGAATGGTTGGGAAGGCATGTTGTTTATTGGGATCAATGCAGCAATAAGGTATGAAATGTTCATTTGGCTACTAATTATTATTTTCTTATTATCAGCTCCTTGGTGAACAAGATATTCAATTTAAGTCATTTGCAGCGTTCGAGTCTCTAATGAGCTTGGATCAGCACATCCTAGAGCTGCAAAGTACTCCGTCATCGTCACGATTATGGAGTCTCTCATCATTGGAATCATTTGCGGGGGCATTATCTTGGCGGCCAAAGACAAATTTGCCATCATCTTTACTGAGAGCAAAGAGATGCAACATGCAGTTTCTCATTTAGCTTTCCTTCTCAGTATTACAATGATACTCAATAGTGTTCAGCCGGTTATTTCAGGTAAAATACATACTTAGAAAAAAAAAAAATTATGAGTTAGGATTGTTGATTGACTAAATTCTTGTTCTGATGTGTGGTTTATAACTTTATATCGACATTCTGAAAACATAACATATGGCATGGATATCATCCCTTGAAGAACTTGAAGTAACAACACAATGGCTTGCAGGTGTTGCTGTTGGAGGAGGGTGGCAAGCTTTGGTGGCTTACATAAACTTGTTTTGTTATTACATTGTTGGTCTCCCTCTTGGGTTTCTACTTGGTTACAGAACACATATGAGAGTGAAGGTAAATAACTATCATTTGTCATTGTTTATCACCAACCAGTCTGTTTAACTGTTTCATTACTGTACGTGATGACAAACCAAACAGTTAATAGTTATTAAGTTGACCGAGCTAATCATAATTCTAGGCGCCTTATGGAGTTTTTGACCTAAGCTAACAAACACCACTAATATTGTAGGGAATTTGGATCGGTATGATATTTGGGACATCCTTGCAAACACTGATCCTCTTGTACATTGTTTACAAAACCAACTGGAACAAAGAGGTAAGTTCTAGTGTGTATATACCGCCTTGATTTTTCGAAATAAAATAGATGTGGCCGTTCTAACATATGAAACTGCAGGTAGAACAAGCCTCGGAAAGAATGAGGCAGTGGACTGGAAAAGAACTAACAATAGTTGATCACAAAAAAAGGGGTGATCAAGAAGGTGGTGGACCTCTAATATTGTAGAAGAACCAACTTTTCTCTGGCTGTAAATTCTTTCCATTTCTCATTTTCAGGACTAAGAGTTTGCTGCTGTAGGTCTCTAATTTCATTCATAAAATTGTACTGCCACAGATAGTCTCTAGCTAGCATTCTATTGTTTTAATTTGCTGTTTTAGATTAATTAGAAAGAACAACATCATATGTCTAATTTAATTTAAAAATACATGGCTTAGAAACAAACAAAACAAAACCGTCTTAGAGCATTTGTGATAAAGTAGTCTGGGGTTCACATCCAAAACCAATTGACAATGGATGGAATGGCCCAAACTCTTATTAACCCACAGGCAAGGTTCCATATTCCCGATGTGGGATTGATATCTCAACACGCCTCCGCACGTGTGGCGAATTTTCAAGCCTAACACGTGGACAGCATTTTGGGTGACGTGGAGTACGTGTGGCCTTTAAGCTTCACACGTGGACGTGGGTAACCCGCTCTGATACCATGATAAAGTAGTCTGAGGTTCACATCCAAAACCAATTAGTAATAGATGGAGTGGCCCAAACCCATATTAACTCACGGCAATGTTTCATATTCCCGATGTGGGATTGATATCTCAACAATTTGTAGCCATATTTTAGTCAAAGTAGCTCAAAAATCATTTTAGCTAGCCGGTTAGTGTTTGTTCACTGTACTATATTCTTCCATTTTAATGTACATAAAATATAAAAAAAAACTCTGTTTGAATAACAAAAATCATAATGACTCACAAGAAGTTCTTACTTAGTTAAGAAAAGTCAGAGATGCGATTCAATGTGACATCAATTTCAAGAGGAAACAAATAACAATCGAGTCATTCTTCATGAAGTATTCACATATGAATCATAAATACTGTATCTAAAAGAATTGTTAATTTATTTACTACATGATATATATATATATATATTTTTTTTTTTTGATGTAAAAGTCATACAGCAAATTCATTGATACTCAAGCTAGAATGACATGGCGAAAAATATTATTTAAGCAAAGTTTGTTTACGCCTAAATTAATATTTTACTGGACAATAAATGTCTATGTAAATATTAATTATTTCTTGGTCCATGTCATACCGGCAAGCCCAAGTTTCTTTAAGTTTACAAGTGATGGCCTGCCAGTAAGACCACGCGAGCTGAGAACAGAGTTCGCGTGCGAACTGGACTTCGCCCAGCTCGCGCGCGGAATGAACATAGGCGGACTACACAGTTCGCGTGAAACACTTAGCTCGCGCGCGGAATAGACCACGCGAGCTAACTTCAGAGTTCGCGTACAAACGACTTCGCATGGACTACACAGTTCGCGCGGGGGATGACTTCGCACGCGGAATTACTATTTGACACTTCGCGTAGGCGAGATTGACACTCCGCGTAGGCGAGGCGAGGCGAGCTGGCGAACTGGCTCGCGTAGGAGACTTCGCGAGGAAGCAACATGCGGAGTCCGCGCGCACCACAATAAACGTTGAAGACTTTTACAAGTCTTTGATATGTTTCGGGTCAATCCCTGTGGCCCATTTAATATAAAAAGCCATTTTGAGGCTCGCGAGCTGCAATAGCCCGCGAAATGGAAGCGAGCTTCAGGAGCACGCGAGATAGCATCCTGTGACAGCCCGCTGGATGAGGATATTCCTAAATCCAGTTTGCATAGGAGTCTACAGTTGGCAGCGCGGAAGCAATGCCCTATGCGGAATGAAGTGTGCGAACTGGACATGTGTCACAAGATGGTTGGTTCGCGTGGACGGAACAGTGCCCTTGTGCTATTAGGGTTTCAGAGTTCGACTTGGATTCAAATTACTTTTCTTTTGCCGCAAGTCGAACTAATATATAAAGGGGCTCGAACCCTACCAGAAAAGACTCTCAAACAAACACAAAAAACACAATATAAACTGAAACCCAGTTATCTTTCGAGCTACTCGAAAACCCTAACCCTAAGCGCCGCCGCCTAGGTTTTTCTTCAGAGCCCTCCGGACTCTACCCCGATTCCTTTCTTACCTCCCTATTGTTGCTCTGCTCGCGTCCTTCCGTGAGTATCGATCGTCTTGTGCTCGTAAATTCCTCATCTGAGGTGGCACCTGGAAACCCCTTCCGCCTGATCAAGAAGTCAAGCGCACACAATCACCCTTTCCTCGTCCGCGAGGTGGCACGCCCGCAGCAACCCTCTTCTCTTTGCTCGCTATTTACCTCTGCTTCGCGTGCTGAGGATCGTGGCCAAAACAAAGTTATTAATTGATCGAGTATTAAATTATATATATGCGTTCTATATATTTTACAAGGTTGATTGCAAAGTATAGGTGTACATGTGATAAAATAAATAGATAATATCCATTTAGTACAATTTTTTGCACCTCACTTCCCATCCAACAAATATTGGATTACATTGATAAGATCAGCATATGGCGCGGCACGAGAACAAAGGTCTGGCTAACCCATCAGATTTATGATCTAGTGAAACAGGCTTTTTTGCCTCTGGAGTTTGAATTCAGATCGATCGAGACTACTACTATGTTGACTTTCAGGTACAGGAAAACTTTTGGCTTTTGCAAAGTGTGTGGCCTCCTAGTATACCCGATCTCAGGTTACGAATGTCCGCCTGACCTTTCTGGTAAGCAAATGATCAATCTTAAGGTGGCAGTAGGCGGATTTGGTGGCGGAGGGTATGTTCCCTTAAACCTTAATCCTAGCTCTGCGTCTTTTCTTATTCTTAACCCTAACCCTAGTTTTGGTTTAGGGTTTGGTTCCGGTGGAGAAGTTTTGATTCCTGGAAAACTTTGTTCTTGGGTGAGTCTTTTGGTGAGGATAGTAGTGGTGGTGTTGGTCCTGGTGAAGCTACTGAAGATGTTTAGCTGATGGTGAAGGATTCAGATCCTCTTGGTTCTCTATCTAGATCACCACCCTCTGCGTAGGGTGGCTCCGAGTGACTTTGAATAAGTTAGCTTGCTAACAAGTCTTGATTATTGGTTACAATATTGAGCTTAATCTTAGGGCTTTTAGCATAGGAATTGTTTAGGTTTTCTTAAGCAGTTTTGCATGGTTCATTTCTTCTGTAGCCCTCACGGGCGGATCATGTTCATGTTATTCTTCAACATAAGGTTTGACGTCCCTTTCTCAACCAAAAATAAATAAAGAAATAAACAAACAAATACTCAAAGAGATTGTTTATTTCAATATATAACATAATTTGTGCTCATTCCTTCAACTATTCTTATCTAGTCTTAACAAACAAAATTATATTAAGACTAGTTTGCCCTCACCCTTTAAACATGTGTGTGTCTATATATATATATATATATATATATATATATATATATATATAACATGTGTGTGTCTATATATATATATATATATATATAGAATAAAAGAGAGAAAAGACTTGGTCGGAACCTCACCGGACTCTGGTCACCGATCACCGAAGTTCGGTTGCAGGAATTTGATCACTAGAATTTTTCTTGGATTTTGACCGGAATCTCGCCGGACTTGTTGGAATGTCAATGGACCTCGCTAGAACCATATCGTACCCTTGCCCGAAGTTTTATTGAGGGCAATAATCTGGTTATGTATATTATTAGGAAGAAAATAAATGGTTTATTGATGGGTAATAAACCTTTTATATAATGAGGGGCAGTAATGTTGAAAAACGACCTCCAATCCCTAATAAAGCAGTTTCGCTCTGACTTGGAGCCACAACCCGATCCATCCCTCCCGGCCTGCTGTGACCTCTTCCTGAATCACTACAAATCCCTCTGTCTAGTTGAGACTCGCTTCCCTATCTCGCTGGACAAAGACCACATCAAATCGGCCACCTTCGTCTAGCACGACACCTTCAAGAACAAGCAGAAAGTCTCCCAACAGAACATCCACCTCGAGAAGGAAGCATGCTCTTCAATCTCGGCGTCGTGTACAGCTAGAGACATAGAGATAGAGAGAGAGAGAGAGAGAGAGAGAGAGAGTAGTTATAAAAAAGAAAAGAAAAGAGACTTAATTGGAACAACCATCAACAAAACTAAATCCGTACAGATGTAGTGTGAATCTATATGAAAGAAAACTAACTTGACTTTATCTAACTACCTCTATATTGTGCTAGACTGTATTTGTCAAGACCCACCCCGAATTTCACCCTGAAACCTGAAGTAAGTCCTGCAGGGACCACCTCCAAGGAAAATTTACCGAAGAACTCGGCAAACCTCCCTTGAAAATGGACAACTCTAACCCGGAAAAAAAGTATAGAACACCCTCTTAACCAAAATATCAATCTTCAACTCAATCCAAATAACTGAATAAAATAATACATAATTATTTTTCCGAAAGTATTCAGAGCTACTACAAGAAAGACAACGGAAGCTGATAAAATCCTAGTGGGTTAAACAGATAACCTACTGGCGAACAGTAACGGAAAGATGTGTGACTATGCTTCGTCGCCTTCTTCTAGACCCCACCCGAACTCTGCAGACTGGGCATTTAAAAACGAAGGAAAGGCCCAGGGGAAAATATTTAATTACGTTAGAGTGAGTGGACAAAAATAATTTTGACAAACAATAATATTTCCCCAAGAAAACTTTAAAGGAAAGCGCTATGCAAGCGACAGCTTAAAAGCTTAACTCAAAAATTCTTGACTGGTGTCTAGCCTCGCTAGACTCCTAAACTTCAGAAAATGGTCTCTCAGGCTAGAATTATAAATATATCAGTATGTATATACACTCGTCATACTCCTTGTATGATTTCTTTGAAGAGATATAAGAAAAACAGAAATTCATACAAGGCTACTACGCTCGCGTCTAACGCTCACGTCACTCTATAATAACATTTTCTCTCATTATGGGGGAAACGCACGAGTGGATATATATATATATATATATATACGTGCTGACTCCTTGTACGAATTCTATGAATGAATACGAAAAATAGAAAGTCGTACAAGGCTACGACGCTGGCGTCTAACGCTTACGTCACTCCATAATGACATTTTACCTCATTATGAGGGGAAATCACGTATAGCTAGCTAGCGTTTACTTATATATATACTATTCTCATAAACGTCAATAAATGAGTATAAACACCGAAATTCTCAATTTCCGGTTAAATTACAACAAAAGAAATTATTCAACAATAAAACATTTCAAGCACATTATTTAAAACAAAGGTCCACTCACAAATTAGGCCTAAGCCTGATGTTGGTCGGAGGTTTCTTCCGCTCGGGCCTCCTCACGTCCTGTTCCAAAACATAAATAAATCCTTAAATAAAACACCGACGCTTAAAGAAAATAGGCATAATTAAATATGAGCTTCTCGCGCTCAACCATGCCTATCGCCCTAAATCTTAACTTCACTACCAACCGTAAAGCTCCACAATTTTTCCGACATCCTCAAAAGCACCTTCCACCTTCCTAACCATAAATAATCCAATGGCCGGATTTTTAACTTATTAATCCGCCAAAAATACCAAACTTTAACAATTTCCAAACCTATCCAAAACTTCTCCAAAAATTCTAAAACTCATTCCATTAAACTCCTCATAAAAATTCCTACTAAAAACATTTTTTCAGTGGCGGCTGGCGGCCAGCTCCGGCGACCTCCAATGCCCACTAAAATTTGGCAGCACCTTCCTCTCAACCTCCTCTACAACATTCCTAACTAGCACAAACTCCAATTCTAAGTCTAACCATGTCAATCGAACGAAAACAACAATAAAAGCCCTAGAATTTTCTTTACTGATTTCTCCTTACCTAGCTCAAGAGGGAGCGAATCCTTTGGAGGGATTGGAGCACGGGAGGAGGGCTTCCTTTTGAGCCAAGGGGCTCCGGCTATGGCGGCCGGAGGAGGGAGTTCCGGCGAGAAAACCACTCCGGCAGTCGGGGCTTTCGGGCGGCTTCTCTCTCACACGGCGGCACTAGGGCGGCTCCCACCGGTCTATAATGGAAGCTGGGTTGGAGACCGATCGATTGGGACCGGCGCGGCGGTCTGTGGTGGCCGGACGGCGGTGGACGGGCGGCCGAAAGTTTCCGGCAGGGAGAGGCTCGGGGAGAGAGAATCGGGAGGAAGAGAGAGAAGAGAAAGAGAAATGAGTTGGGCTCGGCCCAGCCGGTCCAACTTCACCAAATACCCATTCCAAAAATTCAACACCCCCAAAATAATACCCCAATAAAAATTACCTTTTACTAGCTAAAATTTACAATTTTTACCGTCGTCACATTTTCTCCTTCGAATTTATCGTCCCCCACAACCACGTTGGGGACCAATTAAATTATACACTTAATGACGAAGACGGTAAAACTCTTATTACCACAATGCTAGTAATCAAGGTAAAATTTAAGAGTCGGGGCGTGACAGTATTGAACTAGTCTACTTGATGTATTAGAATAATAATGCATCGTAGACGAATCCTTGTGAAATTTGTCATTCTTTTCATTTTCAAGTGTCAATGGATAAGAAAGTTCTTCACCAATCAAATTTCTTAATTTTTAAATTTTATACCCAAACTGCCCTTGCTGATTTACAGCCAACAGTTGAAATATCAAACATACTCATCTCACTCCCCCTTTACAGTCATATGATTGGTGAGTCATACATGACACATGAACCTGACTCCTATCGGCGGGTCCCTTTCCTTTAGATTCAATGAATTTGACCCACACATCCTCTAACCCAACCATCCCAACTCTAACTCAAACACAAGGTTAAGTAACCAAGGCTAATTGATGATGACAGCTATAAGTAGTGGAATTTTGGCCCTCCTCCTCTCAAAACCCTATTAAAATTTCTACTCCTCCCCATCATCATCATCATAGACTCTTCCCTTTCTCACACCCCCTTGGAAATACAACAATTTTCAAGAGGTGGTTTTTGGGTACACAAATTACAAACATAAAAGAAACAAGGACAGAGAGAGAGAGAAAAGAGAGAGAAGGAAGAGGCCAAAAGCCCAAAGGGTGTGAAAGCTTTCAACACCCACCACCAAAAACACTCCTACTGGTACGTTTTCTTCTTCCTATTTCTCAAGGACAAATAAATCAAATATAGTCTAGATTGGGCAGAACCCCTAAATCGTAGTTTCTTTGTGGGTCTCCTCTGATTCTTCTGTTCAAATATTTCTGCCGTCTCTTTCTCACTATCACCCTCAATCAATGACCGCCTGCAAATAAAAAGGACGGGCCTGCAAAAAAAATCAAAACCCAAAATCAAATTTTCATGGGGGGCACAAATACAAAACCCTAGAATATATAAGATCCATTTCCCGCCAAAAGTCCCAACCTTTTTACACGCCCAGATCCTTAATCGCTAACCCTTTTCGTTTTTGCGTCCCCTAAACCCTTTTTCACATTTTGATTTGTGGTTCTTGAATTTGGGATTTTTTGGAGTATGAGAAAAACTGCCCAGATTAAGAAAGTGAGGGAATTTTGGTTTTTCTAGGGTTTGAAATTGAAATCCATGGCAGGGTGGTCGATGCTAGCTGATGGGTCGGTGTTAGATTGCGGGAAGAAGGAAGAGCCGGACTGCTTTTCGGAATCAAAACGCTGCGTTTCGGGGTTGCCGGATAAGCTCCGGAGCTGGTTTGATCAGTTTCTTGGGGTTCTCTTGAGAGAAATATGTGCAAAAGACTCGGCCCGGCCGCTGCCTCCGATGCTTGGAAATGGGCAGAGGGTGGATTTGTTTAAGCTGTTTTGGGCTGTGAGGAAGAAGGGTGGGTTTGATTGTGTTTCGGATAACGGGGTTTGGGATTTGGTTGCTGGGGAGTGTGGGTTGGGTTCGAGTTTAGGTGGGGCTGTGAAGTTGGTTTATAGTAAGTATTTGTATTTGCTTGATAGGCTTTTGGAGAATAGGGATTTGGAGTGGAGTTTGGGGAGTAGTGGCAGTGATTTGAAGAAGCAGTTGACGGATTTGCAGGATGAGTTTAAAGGGATGTTCCCTGAAGTTGGTGATCGAAAGGTGAATAAGGCGGGGTATTTGAAAGAGGAAATGTCGCCTAAGAGTTTGAATGACAGTAATGAGGAGGCTGGTGCGGGAGGAAAGGGTAGTAGGAATAAGAAACGTGTTGGTAATGTGGGGTTGGATTGGGATTCAGGGACTGTGGAGGATGCTGGGAAGTTGAATAACAATGAGGAGGTCGAATCCGGTGGAGGGAAGAAAGTTGATGACGACGATGATTATGTAGATGTAATGATTGTGAATCCAGCCACAATGGAAGTGAGTTCCTGTCATAAAAGGAAGCGAGAGTCCTTTTGCGGCATGCTGAATTGGCTTAGAATGATTGCAGCAGATCCTTGTGATCCTTCGGTTGGTTCCTTGCCGGAAAGGTCAAAGTGGAAGTCCTTTGGGAATAAGGAGAACTGGAAGCAGGTTTTGGGTGCTCGAGAGGCCATATATCAGAAGAAGAATGCTGATTCAGTTGCAGAACAATTTAACGGGCAGGTACTTTTATGTTTTTCTTGTGTGCTATAATTAATGAGTTGCATGGCAAATATATCTAAGCTGACGTGACGTAGTTTTGTGACCTCTATCAGGTTTGTACCGTATTTCTAAATGTGGGTGGAATTGTTTCTGCTTAATTTAGTCTTGTTTTATTGATCTCCTTATGCTGCCGGATATCGCTTTTTGCTCTTGTTTTACTGATTTCCTTATGAAAGCGTTATTTAATGTTCATAGATGGAGTGTAACAATCAGTTTAGTTATTTCTGCTGTTGTACTCTTTGTAACTCACGAATTGGACGCAGAGACTTAAGTTTCGGTATATGTGGAATATTTTAGGTGCAGAAGCATTAGCTTCTTTCAAATGTGACATTAGGTGATTAACCTCTACATAGAACATTATTGGCATACCTGTCCTATGTTGTGCATCTCAACCTATATTCCATTTTTCTATGTGGTTTCTATTGTTAGATGTTGTTCGAAACTGATAAAAAATGCAACTATTGTTATGTGCTCACTTTGTTTTTAATATTAATATCATGTTCCAATTTGCAGAATAATCTGAGGATGCATCCAAGCATGTATGATGATCATCTTGGCACCGCTTACAATCTTAGAGAGAGGCAGAGATTGGAGAAGCAGCAAAGGACAATGTCTGAATCAGGAGCCTGCTTATATTCATCCCCGGGCAGTGATATGTCCAAAAGCAGTCCTGGCATGGAGGACCATATTGAAGTTCGTGTTGGGTCAAAATTTCAAGCTCATGTACCAGAATGGACTGGTGAGTTAGAAGAAAGTGACGGGAAGTGGTTGGGGACCCGGGTTTGGCCAATAGAAAAACCAGAGCAACTATATCTAATTGAAAGGGATCCAATTGGAAAGGGAAGGCAAGAATCTTGTGGCTGCCAAATGCCAGGTTCTATAGAATGTGTTAGATTTCACACAGCCGAGAAAAGGTTAAGAGTTAAGCGTGAACTGGGATCAGCTTTCTACCATTGGAAGTTCAATGAGATGGGTGAGGAAGTTGGGCTCCCTTGGACAGCTGAAGAAGAAAATAAGTTCAAGGCCATAATAAAGGCAAATCCTCCATCTCTTGGGAATACCTTCTGGGATGATATAATTGAGTCATTTCCTAAGAAGAGCTGGAGAGAATTGGTAAGCTTCTACTTCAACGTCTATCACTTGCAGCGTAGAGGATATCAAAACAGGTTCACTCCAAACAACATTAATAGCGATGATGAAGATTTAGAATCAGGAACAGCTACTAATGGTTTTGAACATGAAGAACCCAATTCTTCAAAGTCAATTTTGAAATCCCCGCACAAGCCACATGGGAAATACAGATAACCATATGAAATCTACTACAGCTGAATCATCTTGGTCCTTGAAATTTTGGGTGGTAAAGATTTTGCCATGATTACAAGTGACGTCGAACAGATCTATGGAAAAGCTCGGGAGGAAGCAGCTTTGGCTATTCACAGATCCTCCATCTCCAAGTCTGGTTTTGTGATCCTTTTTACTTTGAGACATGTTTCCTATTCTTGACTGTCGATGCCAAATACAAGTACTTTTAATTTGGAAGTTTCTTTTAGGTTTCTTACAGCTAGAGGCGACTGAAAGAAGAAGCCTTGGGAATTATAGGGGAAAGGTATGTCATTAGATGTAGATCAGAAATAGTGGATTCTGGAAGTCAGATTGTGGTCTCCAGAACCTGTAATTGCAATTATGATGAATTCTGAAATTGGTAAAGTAATGGCTTTTTACTGCAGCCACATCTGTTTTGGTTTCTTTATCTGCTGATTCCTATCTTGCTCAGTTTGTTTGCATATATGTACATGCATCCTTTTCCTTTCTTGTGCACACACTTGAATCGAATAATATTCAATGTGACTTTCCAAACCCTTCTGAGCAGCTTCATGTTCGCTTTCAGGGAAAGCAATCAGAAAGATGCAAGAAGGGTATCTTGGCACCTGGTTTAGGGTTGAGAGAAAAAGAAGGATCATATAGATGTCAATTGATTAGGAGTCTAGGAGCACCTTTAGGGGTTGTTTTTAGTAACACAGATTTGATTTGTTATCATTAGTCAGAATTTTTATGTGGGGCTGATTTGAATGTGGCATCTGGTCATTCTCCTAGAGGAAGAATTGTCTTTGCAGGTGTGATAGGTTTTGCAGTAGCTGTAGGATTTGGTTTTAGGTTATCAGAGAGAGCCACTACAGGATAAACATACAGTTCAGTGTTTCTAACAAAAAGAGACATATTCACAGGCTATAGTGCATGTCTCAGCTGTTTCCTGATAGTGAAGAGTCTTTGCCATTGGTTTTCTTCTTTTCTTAATTTTTTCCCAGAATTGTCTTAATTGTACTGAATTACTGATAGCTCACACAATCTACACATAGATAAAGACATCAGATGCACAGGTTGGTGTCTTTGTCTGAAATCGCCTTATTAGCGCCAGATGTTTGCATCGTGTCATTGCTGTTCAATTGTTGGGCAGCTGTTCAATTGTTGTTCAGGATATCAAGCTCCTCAATAAACTGTTGAACAAACTCTGATAGGTGATAGAGGGTGCATTTTGGTATTAGGATCGTAATACAGTAGCTCATGCTGTAAGGTCGCTTATCCATCATCAATTCTCTTGGCAGTGGTTTAGTGTACTCAGTTTCATTGTAGACCTCCTTAAGTTTAAGTTGTGGCCTCGGAAGTCTTGGTTTGAGCTGTGTTACTAACAAGCAAGGATCTGTGACTTCTCTTGTATGAAATTGCAAGTGTTTTCTTGTTCTTTTGGGTCACAACCTTTGAGCCTGACCTGACTTCTAAAAACAAAGGCCAAAACGCTAACAAATATTTTGCACGTAGTAAACATTATTGTTGTCTTCTAAGGAGTCTCTGGGACCTCATTTCTTCTGATAGATATAGGATTCTCGCACAGTTGAGACTTGACGTGAATTGCGTTTGGTACACAGTTGTGAAAACTCTGTTCATTTCTATTCTAACATGTGTGAAATGCATCATAATATTGATCAGCAGAACCTTGGTTTTTCTCAACTGTGACTTGTAGAAACTGTTGCCTTGGTTTTTCTAAAACGATGCAAACTTCAATTAAGAAGACAGAAATATCAAGTTAAGCATTTGAAACAAGAGTCCCCACGCAACGTTGTGTAACCACCTCAATTTTAATATATGTTGGCATAAGATAGATAACAAATGCAATCCATTCAATGACTTATAAGATTAGACACCTCTAGTGTCCCACTAGCACAATCAATATTATAAAAATTTTCAAACAATTTAGCTGTTGCCCTTAATTAACAGATGTAGAGTTGGGAAATCTACGTCACCATAACCCATCATCAATTCACCTTTCTACTCAAATAAATTTAGGGTTTAGGGTTTAGGGTTTCGACTTTTTTTATTTGAATCGATATATACAAATAAAAACTGACAAATAATATATTAAAATTTTAAATTGAGTCATCATTTACATATCGATAAGAGATTCTCAAAATGAATTCTGAGATCCCCGAGACTCGAGCTTTCTAAGATAGCAAATCTTTGGCTATGGAATGCATGCTTTTTTCGCATATATATATATATATAGCTTTGAAGTGTATGAATGCACCTCATTATTGGTTGGAAGGCAAGGAAATAAAGAAAAAGGATGACTCTTTTGGACAACTTCCTCCCCTAAAGTCGTTTTCAATCTTGGAGATTCGTCTCTATACGCTTTTAAGGGCACTTTCTGATCTGGAAGCGACTTCAAAGAAGCTCAATCATTTTCTTGTTTGTGTGGATTAACAATTGGGATCCCTTAACAATTTAACCATTCCAATTAAGTAATTCGCTTCCACCTTGATTACCACTTTTAGACGCAAACAACTTGTTTGAAACAATGGTTGAGCTTGAAGAGCATGGTTTTAGGGTCATTAACTATGGCCTGTGTATGAGTTTCATTCATGTGACAATAACTTGTTGCACTTGTTTTTCCTAATCTAGATGTTAAGTTAGCTTGTTTGGTATGCAAACTTCATATGCAAACATGCAATATATGATGACCTACATGGTGGCATAATTTAGTGCATTTTTTTTTGTTGACGTTAATGAAAACATAATTTGACCTGAACATTACCAAGCTAATACAAATTCATGAGAAAATAGATATTTTGTTTCTTGCTAAGAAGATTCAATTGTCGCTCGTTCTGTTCGTTTACAAAACTATTGGCAAGTTAATAAGTTGCATGTCAAATTGAACACGGAAGTATGTTAAAATAGCAAAATAGGTGTTAATGATAGGTGTTTTTCTTTTGAGAAAAAATAATGATAGGTGTTGACAAAATGACGAAAGTTGAATCTTTAATCTAACTTGATTCTAACTCAATTCTCGGTATTCACTCATTATTTAGGCTTACCTACAAAATTTTCACAAAAGAGGGAATTAGTTATAGTACATGAAGGCCAAATGGTTAAAAATTACACAGGGTTAAAAGAAAAATGTCCCAAGCAATATACCAAAGGCATGATCCATCATTCGTTTGACAAAGAGTGTGAAAATCCATCTTTTGAGGTAAAGAAATCGGATCCCGTGAGTCAGAAATGTGCTTAACCCACTTGCCAAGCTATGCCTTCAAGACTTTAACATTATTTGTTACAGACCCTACAAGATCATGCTGCCTTTAAAATCATATCTAAGGGGAGTGGCGACGGTGGCATCATTATGTTGCAAGAAATTGTCATCCTATCTAAAGTTCTAAACCACACTTGTCATTTGTTTCCGATTTAAAAGAATCACAAACTCTAGAGCTTTTGAACAAGGGATGATGCGGCTGTTCTCAAGTCTAAATTAATGAAGGCATAATTGTCAATTTGCTACTCTAACATTCATGTTGGTGTCAATTTGCTACCCTAACTTTCATTTCAGTCAATTTGCTACCTTAGTTTTTCATAATTAGCCAATTTGCTACCCTAACTATTAAATATGCCAATTCTCTACCATTCCATCAAATTTGCTACTTTAGGCTTTCAAGATTAACCAATTTACTTATCAAAATTTCAATATCGACCAACTTTAACCTTCGATTTTCAGAATTAATTCATGTTTGGATGAAGAAATGAACAAAATAAATTGACAAAAAGGTAGCAAGTTGACTAATTTTGAAAACATAAGGTAGCAAATTGACAGAAATAATAGTTAGGGTAGCAAATTAGCTAATTATGAAAAGTTAGGGTAGCAAATTGGCTGAAATGAAAGTTAGGGTAGCAAATTGACACTAAGGTGAAAGGTAGGGTAGCAATTTGGCTAAAAAGCCATTAATGAAACGGAATACATGAGAAGGAACGTGAAACATGTATTCTAGATAACAAACCATTTGAAGTGAGTGTTTAATACCAAGAGTCTAAACTACTAACACGTATTCTAACAAATATCGACTAACGAAGAGTATCAATCTAGTTAATATATTACATAAGTTTAATTAGTTAAGAAGTTATTCCGGCCCTAATTCAATACAAACGAAATATCAATGTTCAGTTAACTCGATTTTCATAGTAAACCACAATGGATTGATCCACTATTGATGTATCGATATAACATTGTCAAATGACATAATGACACGTATATATAGGAGATGTTTCTCGGCCATTTTAGACTGCTAAAATGTGATGCGTTTGACATTACCTCCATTTAGAGTTACCTCGTATGAAAATTTGATATTGCTATCATTTTTGGTGTGTATAATTTGTTGGGTGATTGGCATGGAATCACAATTCACAAGGGATGAGGATCATGAGGTAAGAAGGAATCTTTGATGAGAGAGCAAGCTATGTATAAGAGTATTAAATTTCCATGTCGGTCCTACTGGAATTGTTATTTTTGGCAAGGTCCTGCTAGAAATTTCAGATTTTCTTTTTCTTTATTTCTTTGTTTTTACATTTAATACTTTTGTTATCTCCTAGTTTCCCTTTTTGTTGTCTGAACCGTCTGCAGTTTGCAAGACTCTTTCTTTCAACTCATTGAAAAGAAGGAAGAACAAAAGAAGCAGGCTTTGCACAGTTGAAATCAACCATGTCTTCCCCAAGCAAACGCAGAGAGATGGACTTGATGAAACTGTGAATATTTCTCTGATCAATAAGTCTATCCCAGAATTAGTTTGCAGTTGTTAATCATTTTGTCTGAACTTTGCTTCTGCTTTGTATTTTTACTGATTAGGATGATGAGTGATTACAAGGTGGACATGATCAATGATGGAATGCATGAGTTCTATGTGGATTTCCATGGACCCAGTGAGAGTATACCTTCAGAACCCATATCTTTGTTTTCTCATTTTCAGTGCTGAAACATGATGTTTCTTTTTTTCTTGAGTTGGTTTCTGTTGGGGATCTTTGCCAGTTTTATCTCTTTCTTGATTTAGCAAGATTTGCAATTCCTAGATTTATCACCTATGACATAATTTTCCCATTAAAAGATATGGTTTAATAAATTCTTACTGTATGTTTTGGAATGCTTTTAGTAGTTCTTTCTATTTTTGTCAACTTCTGTGTTCCAATTACTACTTTTGATTGCAAATCTTGAAGAAAAATTATAGATTTCTCTTGGTTTTTGTTGTAAGTTTGTGTTGGTACCATCCTAAGAAATGTTTCTTTGTTCATTGTTCTTATGGGATTGCATATGGAAACTAATCAAGTCTTCGATGATTGTTTTTCTGGACATGTAATTCCTTTTCCTCTATATCATGGATCTGGCAGGTCCTTATCAGGGAGGTGTGTGGAGGATAAGAGTTGAACTACCAGATGCTTATCCCTATAAATCTCCCTCAATAGGTTTTATCAATAAGATCTACCACCCAAATGTTGATGAGATGTGAGTAATAACTACAACTGTCAATAAACCCTGTTATTCTACCTTGTGTAGTGTGCTCCATTCATCAACTCCAAAGAAGAATAGTTAATTGTGATGATGGAATTTAATTTCAGGTCAGGTTCGGTTTGTTTAGATGTTATCAATCAAACGTGGAGCCCCATGTTTGGTAAGCACATTTAGTAAGCCTTCTTTTTAATGTGGAATCCAGTTTTCTTTCCAGATTTAGGTTAATATTGTTGGTCTGACATTCACATACTTGTGTTTCCAGATTTGGTAAATGTATTTGAAGTGTTCCTACCACAGCTTCTGCTGTATCCCAACCCATCAGACCCTTTAAATGGAGAGGCTGCAGCTTTAATGATGCGTGACCGAGCTTCTTATGAACAAAGAGTAAAAGGTATTAATTCTAGTTCTGGTTTCCTAGTCATGCATAATTCATTCTGTGATAGTTTCAGATTGTCACTCATCTCACTATTTTTCACTTCTTAGTATTGAGCACCAACTTCATTGATTCATGTTAAGATTGGTGCTAACTGGGGCATCAGTTATTTAAACATGATCTTTTCAACTAGTGTAAAACTGTCTATTTTGTCAGACTCCTGAGATGTCACTAAATGTTGTATGCATGCGACACAGTTTTTGTCCCAGGGATGAGATGAAAACTTTTACCAACTTTTAAATCTAAGTATGTCTATCTATAAACCAAGTGTCATTAAGCTTCATAATAATCACTGTGCTTAGAGTTGTAATTTAGTTATAGCGAAAGAACTATAAACAGATACATGACCCATCTTGAAGTATGCATACTACATGGCTTGCCGTTAAACTTCAGCTTGCTGCCTGCAAATATTGTGATGTTGTGTGAAAGCAATAATGTTACTCTGCATACAACTAGAAAGATGCTCAGAAAACTGTTGATATTTCAATAATTGAGTAAAGGGACAGATCTTGTTCTGTTTGCATTGTCAACATGAAACCCTTGTCTGTAATACCCCTGATTGAAAATGAGGAACAATGGTCCAAATCCAAAATATCTCTCGAGGCTTCCTTTTTTTTTTTTTCTTTTTTTTTGTAGAAATCTCTTGGGGCCTCATATATGGCAATCTGAGAGTTGAGACATGAGAAGTTGAGATACACTTTTTCTGTTACTTTGTTAAGGTTGAGATTTTTCTTCTCAAAACAGAATTGGAAAATATAGTGATCTAAAGTCATCACTGACATTCAGACGTAGTATGGTGATTTTTCCAAAATTCTCACAGACCTGCGTGCACAATAGATGTTGTCATTTTAACTGCTATAAATACTGGAGTTCCTAGTCAGGGGGTTGCATCTAAAGAGCATTGTGATTAATTCACTTCCATGATGAAATTCAATATTAAACCCTTTGTTTCATTTTCTTGGTACTGTTCTTTGCGAAGGCAGTAATATTGTTTATTTTACTGGTTTAAGGTGGAAATGGTAGGATCATGAAAAGTAATTCAACTTGGTTTGATTATGTTATAAGCATTTTGCCTAGTAGTTTGGGTGCAATATTTTATTTAGCGGAACTAAAAAGCTTACAAAAAGTGCAATTCAGGTTCCTCATTATAGAAATCTAGGCCTACAAGGTCATTGAGTTACAGTTACTGGTGTCCTCATGCGCTCAGAGATGATGATATTTTGCTTTGTATTGTTGTTCATATGACACAGAATACTGTCTGAAGTATGCCAAGCCTGAAGATATAGGAGCTGTCCCAGAAGACAAATCAAGTGATGAAGAACTGAGTGAAAATGAATCTGATTCCTGTGATGACCAAGTGGCCGGTCAAGCAGATCCATAGCCATAAGGATTTCACCTGTTCTCATGTTCTGTCTAAACTGATTGTGTCATCTTTTACTCTGTACATGATGTAGCCTTTTCTTAATTCATCCCCAACTCCAAAGAAGACTCTGGATATTGGGAAGGGAAAGAATTTCCCCCAGTCTGTATTCGTTTCTGTTGTCACTGTAAATAAATGTACACTATTGGTTTCCATTCTGCACTGTTAGTGTGACTTTCTCTATATACTATTCATATATGCATTTAACATTGATAATCTAAACACATACACCAATATATTCTGCCTTCAAATGTGAAGTCTCAAGTAAGTTCACTGATTATATTGTAGCATGTAATGACAGAGCACGGGCTAGAAGATTTTTCTCTTTCATTTTCTTTATATGGGGTATCTTGCCGACAGATAATTCGGTGCCAAAGTATGCATTTGCTTACTTCACCAAGGTGAATCCCTTTGTCCACCGAACTTTCTATATCATGTATTCTGAAATGGATGCTGCAACCTCAATCACTCTTATGAAAAGGATCTCACAAAAGTCTGATTACAAACAAAATTACATGAAGACACTACAGTCCTCAAGAACCGTAACAATTCACAAAACCCAGTTCTTCCTAAACATAGCGTATGGCTATATTTATGTCTACATTAAGTAGAGAATAAGCACTAAACGAAGGTAAGTTAAAGGAACTGATTCTCTCTTGTTTGGAAAATAAATTTCAAGAGGAAACTTCCTTGGATCATTGTTGATATAAACGCTGCCAAAAGTTAACCAAAGCCATTGAATTCTCCAAGTGAGGGGAACGAGAAACGAGCAATCATGTAAGAGAATGAATAGCATTAGAACACCAATATCTACAACACTGGTATGAAGCGAATTTATACTATACAAAGGTCTCCTCTATTGTATAGAGGGCAAGACCTGTGAGGCACAGATAATAGTAGCTACCAATTTCATAGGAAAAGCTGGTTGTAAATGAAGAGACCTACACTGTATGAACAGTATGGCTAATTGCACTTATGCCACTAAAACTATGAACAGAAATAAAAAGAAAAGTGACAACATCTCCCAAACACATCAAATCATAAATGGCTTGGCCTTCTCTTTCCAGAGTCCGTCCTTAACCTCTTTACCGGATTTGCCCAGCCAACTGATCCCGCACCCCTGTTTGCAGGCTGAGCAGGCTGAGCAGGCTGAGAAGGCTGGTTGGCCCACCCTTGTGAATGTGATGCCTGTTGGGTTGATCTCGTCTCCCTTGAGACTGAATTTGGCCCGGGACTTCTAATACCGCGACCCATGCTAGGGGGCGAAACAGGGCCAGCTGGTCCGTTCCTAGTTTTTACCCCCGTCTTTTCCCTGTCTTTTCTCTTCTTCTTGCAAATAACCAGATCTCCTGGATGAGCAAGCAATGGAGAATCATCTGGCTGATAGTGCTCCCGACTACTACCACTTCCGCTTCCAAGTCTTGATTCCTTCTGGGGCATATGGCTTCTTACCCTTGTTTCTTCACTACCGATAATAGGTCCCCGTTGTAGCTTCTGTTGAGGGCTGGGGTCAGGTTCCACCTCATTTATCAATTTGTGTCTTTTGGTTTGTCCAACACCTGGTCTTGGGGATAGAGCATTGGTGGCCACAACCGGGCTACTAAAAGAAAGAGCACTTCTGGCTTCTCGAAAGTCGGTGTCAGCAAAGGCAATTTTCAAGATATCAAAGAAAAGATCATGGACTTTCCTGGCTTCAGTTCGTACCTGTGCGTTATAGTTACACAAAGGTTCTCAGGTCATTATATTCAACGATAGGCGCCCTCAGCACACGAGGGCATCTACTAAAAGTACATTGAAATTGAAAAAGATATGCATACGAACTTTAACCAAAGTTACTGGCATATATTACCCATAGATTTTACGTCATATTAAACAAATTCCATTTATTTTCGGAGTGATGTGGGTCGATACAATTGACTAAAATATATTCACATAGCTTTTCCCAAAGAAACATGCCAGATTAATAATATTGACGGTAAGTGATGCAAGAATGAATTTTGCATGATTATGCGATCTGCTATGAATAAAGAGGATGCAAACGCAATTAATTGCATAACTAAACAGTGAGCCACCTTACCTCATGTGAGAACCCATAATATTGCATTGAACTTTTCAACATAGACTGGACATCAAAAACAAGCTCCATCACTCCACTATATTCTAACCGTTCTATGCGCTGATCAATTTTTCGTAAATCAATGATGTTATTTGCCAATCCACTTGTGTACCCAGAATTTTCGATCCGCTTCCACAAATCTGTGAGTAAAGGTACTATTTGAGGACCTTCCTTATCTATTCTCCTCTGGAGCTTGCTAATTACATTCTTGCACTGCATACATAAAGAACCAATAGATTAGTTCATAGAAGAATTGATACTTGAAGAAAATCCATGAAAGCAGGATACAAAGACATAAATATAATAATAAAATAAAATAAAGAGAGAAGGTCCAAGCATGTCTCATATCAGGATAGTCAATTTTACACAAGGACGTCGAACTTTGGTACATCATCTTGAAATATAAATATAAACATGATGATTCCATAAGAAATAAAAACGCAGAAATATTGAATAATTGTGTGCATGTATGCAGTGATTAGCAGCAGAAGAGGACATCATTTGATTAATCAGTGACTTCAGAAACGACACAGCAAATTACAGAAAAATTAACAGTACATACCCTTCTCTGTATGATGTCCGGCATTTTTGTTACATAACCGGAAGTCCCACTTGTATTCGCAACTTTCCCTTCCCAATTTTCTCTGTAGTGATCAGCATCTGCAGGATCAGACATGTTATTCAATCTGCCAGATTTGGCTGAAGGGTGCAATTTTGATGCACTAGCAGCTCTCCTTGTGGGCAAATTTCGCCGTTTTGAGGATGAATCACTTTGGTCATGCTTCAAAGCACTGGATTCCCCATATGTTTTCATTTCAGGATCAGCCTTTGTATGTGGTTGAGATTTATGGTCCACTTGGAAAGGTAACAAAGATGAATCTCCACGTTGGACAGATTGTGTCTCACTACCAGACTTCTCTTCGGGCCTTTCTATGGTATGACGGGGGCGAACCCTAAGACTACGCTTCCTCTTGATCTTGGGTTGCAAAACCTGTTCATCTTCACCTTCTTCACGGTCATGATTCCAACTTCCAGAATGTTGGTGGTCCATGTGAGAATCTCCAGATACAACAATTTCCCCTTCCTCTACTTCATCAGGCTGTCAAAGCATCAAGAGATCAAAAATGAATAGATAGCACAGGGAAATAAATACAATTACCAAAACATCAATACAGAGAGATAAGATACTTACCAGCCTCTTTGAAATAGATCCTGACCTACCATCTAAGGCAGACAGGGAACCGAACTTCTGAGAGGAAACAGGAGAAACTGGCTGCATCAATCTCCGACTGTCTGACGACGAACCTGAGGAACCAGCTTCTTCGACTATGAGATCATTTCCAACTCTTTCTGAAGCCGGCGGATAATCATACCCACCATCACATTCAGGACCATCTTCTTCCACTTGTTCCTTATCTTCAACTGGAGTTGCCTCAACAGCACCACTATATTCATCATCTTCTAATTCTCCTACTTCTCCTTCCTCTTCATGCATAGGATATCCATTTCGCTCATCAGAACTTGCTTCCGAGTATTCTCCAGTTTCCTCATCTACTTCCTTATAGCTGAGACGCTTTTTCTTGGGACGGCCCCTCTTTCTTTCAGTTTCAGATCCCACTTCACTCGACTCCACACCAATATTTCCACCCAACAAAGTGTTCTTAGATGGTCGTTTCGATAAACTAGCAATCACAGTATTTACTTCTCTTGTACTAGTACGAAGCCATTTTGGAACCTGATCATACCTCGTCATCTCCTCAATCCAGTCATATTCTTCGTCCATTTGATCAAACAATTCAACTTCTTCTTCACTTCTTGCAATCATGCGATTTACCTCCTGCAATGAGGGAACATCATGGAGAGTTTCTTGATACCTCTCGTCGTCATGCAGTAAAGTTTCCAGAGTCATCCGTCGCTCTTCATGAGTAGTTCTCTGGTCAAAACGCCCAGCATTGATAACCTCATCAGCCATGTCTATCTTGTATTGTTGAATATTATTTCTTATGAGGCTCTCAATTGATCCCATATATCGATCCTTACCAGCAAGGTCATCCTCTGAATCAACAGTGCCTCCAGTTCTTAGTTCATCCTCTTTCTGATGGCTAGGGATTTTGTCAACAACTGCTTCCATATAAATGACTTTTACTTCTCTCTTCTGTCCAATACGATGGGCTCTAGCAACTGCCTGTTCTTCATTTTTAGGGTTTGGATCAGGATCATATATGACAACTGTATCTGCAGACTGGAGATTAAGACCCCGACCAGCTGCACGAATACTAAGCAAGAAGATGAAGCAGTCCGAACCAGGGCTGTTAAAATCCACTATAGCTGACTCACGATCTTCTAAACTAGTTGTTCCATCAATTCTTCTGTATACAAGTCGCCTCCACTGCAAGTACTCCTCCAATATATCAAGGAGTTTTGTCATGGTACTGAAAAGAAGTACTCGATGCCCTGTTCTCTGAAGTTTAATTAGGATCCTATCCAAGATCCACAATTTCCCACATGATCTTATGAGAAAATCCTTCGAAAAATCATTGAAGTATGGGTAATTAAGCAGAGGATGATTGCAAGTTTTCCGAAGCTCCATACACCTATTATTTAAGGTCTTATACACCTTGGGCTGATAAAGTGGATTCTTTTGGACCCTTAGCTTCTCGTCTTCAGGATCAACTCGAATGGTGCCTGTTGATTTTATCCAATCATATACAGCACTTTGAATGGCTGACATTCTACACCTTAAAACTATGGAGATCTGCAATCAATCATAGGTGTTAGAAATCACTCAGAATAAAGGAAATCATACCCGAGAATAATTACTAAAGCATACCTTAGGTGGAAGTGCGCCTTCAACATCTTCAACACGCCGCCTAAGCATAAATGGCTCTAATATTTGATGGAGTCGATGAATAATGATGACCTTTTTTTCAGTCTCAAGCCAATCATCCTCTGCGTCTGGTGTAGGAGCCTCCCTTTGAAACGGTTTAGCAAACCAGTCATGAAATGCTTTGCGATTATCAAATACTTCTGGAAGAAGCAGATTTAAAAGTGACCAGAGTTCCTTCAAATCATTCTGCAATTGCAAAGTACTCCAATTCAGCTTAGTTTAAAAATCTAATATAAAGATATTCACAGATGACCGGGAGAAAATAATGATCAGGCAGCTTATATAATCTTATTCTAACTTCCGAAAAAAGGGAGGAAACTCATACATACTTCAACTTTTCCTGTGTTTCATAATAAAAATAAATAAACTTCACTAATACGACTGATTGAACAAACAGGCACATCTAATCACCACCAAGTTATGATTGATCAATCATAAGCAACTAAGCCACTCCAATCCTAAATATGAGTAAACCCCATTAATCCCAACCTACATCTACGGGATTACAAGCAAATAATATGATCAAAAGGTCTAACGATCCTACTTTGTTGGCTGACTAAACAAAGCTTGAAAAGCGATTAATTTTAAGTCTTCCAAATAGAGAGAATATAATTGCACCCATAACTTTGTACCATGTGTCAAATGGTGTCAAAACAAACCTGCAATGGTGTTCCAGTCAAAAGCAAGCGCCGTTGGCAACGATACCTATCAAGATCACGTGCTAGAACCGATTCCCTGTCTTTCATCCTTTGTGCTTCATCAATTATTATATATTTCCAATCAATTTTTGATAGTTTGGAGCGATCATACATGATGAACTCATAAGTTGTCACAAGGACATTAAACTTCAAGGCGCAAACCTCCTGTATAGCAAATATGAGAAATAAAGTTAGCCCTTGTAAAGAACCCAAAGATTTAAGTAGACAAGCAAATGCAAAATCTTACTTGAGAAAACAATTTTGATCGTTGATCCTTGCTCCCAACATAATAAATACAGGAGACAGAGGGAAGCCAAGCATGCAACTCACTCTGCAAGAGCACCTCAGTTAGGCATGTCAATAAGGCTTGAATAAGGCCCACGTATCAGAGAATATACTAACCTTCCAATTTACCAAAACAGCGTTTGGAACAATTATGAGATGTGGTCCATAATTCCCTTTGAACTCCATCAAATATGCAATCAATGCCATTACCTGCATGGGAAAAATGATGGGCCATTCAGGTAAACACAGAGACACATACCCTCATATTAAATGACACATCCAAATCCTATATTAACCCGCAAATTAGTTCACAGATCACAATTAAAATACAAGATATAGCTTTTCGTGTCTGTAGAGTGTCGCGGAACAAAAAGGTATTTCACCTGTACAGTTTTCCCAAGACCCATTTCATCTGCCAATATTCCATTTAATTTGTTGTTATACAGAGAAAGCATCCACTGGAGCCCAACCTGCAGAATCAAACAAATTATAGTTTAAAAAGAAAAAAGAAAAAAAAAAAAGAAGAGCAAACTGCAAAAGAATTAACAGTGGATAAAAATTTACAATCCAAAATAGTAACAGTTTTGATTAAGAAACCTACGAGTTGATAGTCTCTTAAGGTTCCAGTCCGTAACATTGATGGTTGTCTTATGACTCTTTCATTCACAGCATGTGCAAGACTATAATACCTGTAAAATCCGGGGAAAATGAGAAATAAATTATTGATAGTAATGGACATATCAATAAATTACAACTATACACAAGCAGTCTGATTAAACATAAGCAAGGAGTTCCGCAAAGCAAATCTACTTACTTGTTCACAGATGAACTATCTCTAGGTGCATTCATTTCTATAAACCGATTTCTAATCAATACTTCCTCTCCAGCACAAGCAGCTGCCACCCTAACTTCTTCCTCGGACAGACCCTGTTTGAAAACAGAAATTGCAACTCAATTGAGTAACAAGGAAAAGAAGAAAAAAAAGAAAAAAGAAGAGGGTGCATCTTGCATAACAAGATAATGTA
This sequence comes from Fragaria iinumae, assembly GCA_009720345.1. Classification (NCBI taxonomy): domain Eukaryota; kingdom Viridiplantae; phylum Streptophyta; class Magnoliopsida; order Rosales; family Rosaceae; genus Fragaria; species Fragaria iinumae. The sequence continues at coordinate 16,353,250 of CM019123.1, read as the reverse complement.
AATTTCGTACCCAGATGTGGAAGAGATTTGTTCAAGAAAATATGAGAAGGACAGCCCAACATAAAAAAAATAAAGAAGGCTGTGCTATGTGAGAGAGCAAAGCATACCTGCAAACGTGCAGCAGCTGCAGCAGCATTTGCTGCCTCTTCCACTTCCTGCTGATTTTTAGCAGCTGTTATTTTACTCCCAAGCTTATGGAGATATTCCTCTGTCTGACTAAGGAATGATGAAAGAACAGCATATCTCTCAGCTGCATCCCCTGTAATACTAGTCTGCTGTTCCAGCAACATTTCCCTGTACCTTTCAACATCATTATTCTTCAATGCTTCCATTCTTCTGCTTCTATCATCATCCTTTCTTTTTGAAAACTCCCTCAACATTTTCTCATGATATTTGGCAACTCCCCTGTTGCGTGCAGTTCGTGCATCACGAATGGACCAGTGAGCTTCAAGAAGCCTCTTACGCCACTGAAAAATAGATTTAAGTTGCTTCTCTCTCATAGCTTTCTGAGAGGCCTGCACTTGCCTAGCTAGCTCCATACGCTGCCGCTCACAAAGACGAACAAACTTCCGGTAAGGCCTGTCAGGCATTGCCATTATCTCTTGCTGTTGTTGATCAATTTCATCTCTTAAGCGTGCCTGAAAATCCACAAGACGGAGTTTTTTTTCTTCAATTTGCAACCGCAAGACGAGATCTGGCCTAATCCTTTTCCTCTCCAAGTTTACCGCTAATAGACCACCAATCTTCTTTATATTTTCTGTCCGCTTCTTGTTAAGGACTTCTGCACCTTCCTCAAAAAGAAGGTCTTTGACATCATATGCCAATGTTAGATTATTATTATTACTGTTGTTGCTGTTGTTGTTTACCATCATTGCTGAACCAAAGGAGTCATGTTTCCTAGTGAAAAAGGGGAAATCAAAAAGCGGTCCATGATACTTTCTGACAGAACCCGCATCTTTTGGCTGGGGTGCAGACGTTGCTTGTGCAGGCTTTTTAAGTTGCATGGCATCAGATACAGCAACTTGTGGTGCAATAGACTTTCCCCTATCTACAGAAAAGTCACTTTTGACAGAATCTTTTTGACTACTTCGTTCAACTTCATGATCCGACTTAACTGAAGCTACAGTAGAATGTTCTTTTACCAAAGACACAACAGGAGTAGGTTCCTTCACCACAGCAGGCATTCCATGCACATGAACTGTTGATACACTTGCTTTCTCATCTCCTGTAAGAGCTTCCTCCTTTGAAATGTTCTGTCCATTCACTGATGCAACAGCCTGTGAATGTGAATCTTTTTCATGGGACTCCACAGCATGTTCTTCTACAATTTTCCCAGAAGATTTCTCCTGAATACTTCCTCCAGGAAGACTTTGTTGCTGTAGCTGTTGCTCTAGAGGTGGGGGAGCGATAGCCCGAAGAAGTTCTTGAGGGAGTGTACCTTCACCTTTCTATCAAGCAAGCAATAGGAAATGAGAGTAAGCATCATGCTCCATTATCAAACACTTCTACAAAAAATTCATATAAAATATCTGTAGGCCTAATAGATAAGTAAAAGGCAATAAAATAAATAAGGGAAACAGAGATGTGTGTACCTTGATTCGCCTAAATGCTAGTATTTGGGCTTTGAGAACATGCAGCTGCTGTTTGGTGAATCCAGGGCGTTGTTGTGGCACCTGAGGAGCTGGTCCACCTTGTGACTGAGCACTGCCCGAACCCCCATCAATAGGAACCACAGCTTGTGGAGAAGAACGATTCAACTGCCTGGGGTATTGCATCTGTGATGATTCTGGATGGTTAGGTACAGTTTTTACTTGCACAGATTGATCGGGACCTTGGCTTGTGTTTGTAGATGGGTGTGTGGGATGGGTAGGAGCCATTCCATTTCCAAAAGGAACAGACTGCCTAGGAGGGATCTGGTTTTCTCTGCCATGAACAGAAAACTGCTGCATAGGGATGTTGTTACTATTGTTAAACATCACACTATTTGAACCTGAGCCAAAAGGGCTGGGTGAAACTGGCTGCCTTGCTTTTGCAGATCCTGACTGCCCAGATACATCACTCGATGAATTAGCACGAGGAGAACTTTCATTTGCAACTTGAGGAGAAGTAACCTGCTGCTTTGATACTGGAGCAGAAGATGATTGTGCACCCATGTTGCTCTCATTTGCCTTTTGTTGAGCAGCCATTCTAGACTGCACAATTGGAATTAGCTGTGCCATCACGTTGGGTTGTGAAAGATCAATATTGTGCTCAAGTGCAATTGCTTGCAACTGAGCAGCCAATGTCATCTGGTTGTTTTGCATATTTTGCATGCTTTGCTGTGGAGCCATCATTGGCCTCATGAGATTTCCAGGCATGAATTGCCCTCCGGTTGCTGGCTGGGCTGAAGGCTTAGATTCACTCCTTTGGTCCGAAGCTGGTGGCTGTCCTTGGTCCATCTGCTTTTCTCCACGAGAAAAATGCTCCAATGAGTTCTTTGATGACAAGTTTTTTGAAGATGATGCTTGTGCCTGGTTAGCTGCCTGCATAGAATTGAATTCCTGCATCTTCAAATTTCCTGACCGCATGTCTTGATCCTTTCCAGATGGAGGCCCCAACATCCCCATTTTATTTTGCTGCTGTGACTGCATTGCCAAACCAGACTTCTGCTGTGCAGCCTGAAAAGCATACTGAAGATAAGCTTGATGGACTGGATTTAGCACTTGCTGGTCAACACCTTGACTCCTATTCTGGCCCTCCTGTGAGCCATGCTGTTGAGCCATATCCATGAACTTCCTAGGTTGTTGAGGCATTTGAGAAGATCCAGGAGCTGAAACAAAATTGTTCCCACCCATAGCTCCTTGAAAAGCAGCAGCTTGATATGCTAGAAGAGCTTCATTCCCTTCAGGCTTTCTTAAGAATTGCTGTTGCAATTGCTGCATGAACAATAAAAAACTAACTTGCATTATATATCAATCAAAAATATCCCACATTAACATTTGCATAACAATTTCAAGCAACAAAAGTATCCAAGATATCAATATGATCACATTGAAACAAGGACTAAACCAAATTCACAGAACCTGATGACAATGCGATTGCCATTGTAATCCTATTAATGCACCAAGAAAATCACGTGAACACTAGAAAATCACACACCATTATCTCTACCAGATCATACTCATCCATAACTCTAAAATTGGAAAAAACAGATAAGAAATGCAAATGGCTGCCTGTAACTGAAAATCACATATCAAGAGTGGATTCAGACAGTAACAATAAACAAATCCACAACCAAATGACGCGGCGGGTCCGCCACATTGTTGTCATTAACCTCTCAAGCATTTAACGCAGCAAGATCAGATGTCCAGGTCTTAGTAAAGAAGCTAAAATTTCCAAATCCTACATTTCACTTCCCATTAACACACGCCTACTTTGACTCCCCTCGAATCCCTCAAAGCCTTTACTCAACAACCCAAATAACTAACAACTAAAACCCACATTTCTCACTCCAATTAGGAAACCCCAAATCCAAACAATCACAAAAATCAACACAGACCCATTTCCATTCTCACCCCAAATCCCAAAACCCACATTCCAATTCCCCCAAATTCCCAAAAAAAAAAAATCCAAAACTCCTCACCTGTCTTTGCTGCTGCTGCTGCACCGAATCAAACCCCAAGTGCGGCGTCGACACCGCCGAAGACGACGACGACGGCGACGCAGCCGACGACGTCGACGTAGCCCTTCCCGTCCGTCCGGGCCCACCTCCGCCACCGGATTGCATAACCCCCCAAACAAATCCACCCCCGAATTCCCCAAAATCCAAATCTCCCAACAACCCAAAAAACCCAAAACCAAAAAATAAAGGCTCAAATCCCTCCAAGAAATTAAAACCCTAACTGGGCCCTCAGATTCAAAAACCCCCCGGCACCAATAAAAAGCGCGTGACTTTCGCCGGGTGGGGGCTACACCGAGCCGACCCGATTCGGATCCGAGAGTGAATTAGAGAGCGAACCGAAGTTGACGGAGAATCGGCGACTCCAGAGCTCACTCTCTCTTCTGGGTCTAATTTTTTTTTCCACGATCCGCCAAAAAAAATCAATTTTTTTTAATGGGGAAAATTTGTTTTTGTTTTTGGAGTTTTGGGGGATTTAAAATTTTTTACTCTCTTGAGAGAATGGGAAGGAAGCAGAGAAAGCTTTATACGGCTCTCTCTGTGTTCTAACTGCGAGAGAGAGAGAGAGAGAGAGAGAGAGAGAGAAGGGTTGGGGGTCAGGTTGACTAACGTCTTGAGCTGTAGATATTTGCGGGGGAGGGGTACACTTGGGAATTTGACCCAGAAGGGTAGTGTATTTACGGGATTACCTTGTTTGGAACTATTTATTACCAGATGATTTTTTTCCATTTTTCTTTGAGAATGTTACCCTCTAGTTATGGTGAAATTTAAGAGAGGACATAGAAATTATAAAGGTGGTGCTAGCTTGTGAATTGAGAATTATTATGTTGAATTTGTGATGATGGATAGGCGTGTGTTATGATTTGGATTTGGTTTTGGTTTTGGTTTGAGATTTAGTTTGTGAGTTTTCGGACCTCGTATTCAGATTACATGTGAGATTTGTATCTCTGTATTGTTTTGTTTTTACCTATTTTGTGGAAAATTACATGCTAAAACGGGTGAGTAAAGTAATTACGAGTTTCAAAACATTAATTCTTAGGAAGCAACAAATTTCGTGTTTTTTACTTCTTTGCATGTAACCGTTTTTGGACTGATTAATCGTGTAAGTAACACGTGTGCGTCTCTTTACTGGATGTACAACCGCACATTATGATTTCTTATTTATTGTCATATGACGTGTTCATATTAGGTTTTATCATACCTATACCACAAACTAGTTATAAGTTATGGTAATTTTTGTGATGATAGTTGTGTGTTATGATTTTGATCTGGTATGTTTGGTATTTAATTTGTGCATTTTGGGACCTCATCCAGGTCACATGTGATATTTATATCTCTGTATTATCTTGTTTTTACCTATTTTGTGAAAAATTATGAACATGTTAAAATAGGTGACTAAAGTAATTAATTGGTTTGAGACGTTGATCCTTAAGATTTTTTACATGTCACCGTTTTTAGACTGATTAAGCGTGCAAGTGACGCGTGGACAACTAGAAGTATAACCGTACTACAATTTTTGTTATTGTCATATGACCCATTTATAGGTTAATACATGTTTTCTAAATTAACAAAATAGAACTCAGATTAACAACGCATTTATACTAATTCTGATGCAAGTGACCTAGCAGCCGCTCTGCTAGGGTTTATCGTCGCCGTCTCGGCTTCGACAAAATCTTCTCAAAATGCCTAGCGCTCTGCTAGGGGTTAGACATCGCCTTCTATGGCCGCTCTATTCCTTCCTCCATCAACCATGGTGTACCTCGACACCGTTCTCGGCGTCGTTACCTGTGTGGATGGTCTCTGCCGTGCCTCCCTATCTATCACGAACACCTCTGGTTCGTGGTGGATGGGGTGAACAAGCAGGTGTGCAATTTGGTGGTGGTGGTCCGAGTGAGATCGTTGATTGCCTTCGACCAGATCAAGCGCACCTCAAAGCAATTTTGTTGAAGAGATCTGGCCCTATGGTCATAAGACAAGTGATGGCTGTTGAGAGAAGCGTTGATCGGCGACCGGAGATGCTGGGTTTTGTTAAGAATCGTGGTAGGCCTTCGTTGATCCTCTTTAGGTCTCCTCTTTGTGTTAATGGGACATACGATGGCGGTGTGGTTGGTATAGAGAGATCAGAGACCGCTAGGAAGCCTTCAGGTCTGGAGACACAGAGGTTAGGGTCGAAGGGGGGAGATCGAGCTTGTGGTGTGGGTTTCAAGATTCTGGCGTTCCTTGGCAATGGTGGCTTGGTCGGTGTCGGCAGCGTGGTCGGTGTCTGCGGTGTGGTCGATGTGTGGTCTGCTTGGAGTCGACCTAGTGGGATTTGGGCTCATGTTTGTTACTTGGGCCTGAGTTCTATTGGGTTGACTAAAGACAAAACATTTGGGCTTCCTAATTTTTGGTTTCGGATCTGGGATCCGGGTGGCTTTACGATAAAAATTTGGGACCCAGAACTTTTCTTAGTTCGGTACCAATTTTTTTCTTGGGATCAATATCTACGAGGAACTGTCGGGATTATTGATCAAATGTTGTCAGCGAGTATTCTAATGGATGTTGCAGAAAAATTTATTGTCAGTATTTTATTAGTTTACTCCCCCCTGAACTTCACTCAATAAGTGAGTTGTATTACGTTTTAGCGATGTCTCTTTCTGACGTTCTGCAAAGGCGGGTCACTGTGTAATATGACTTGTGCTTATTGAATAAAATCGTCTGATCTCCTTTCATTAAAAAAAAACAACCTCCTTTTTTATCATATTTATGCAACTTGAAGCAAAGTGAAACTAATTCTCACTTATCATCATTTGTGATTTTGTGGGTTCAATATTTGCATAGAACAGGCTTTTTAACTAATTTTGAGAATGACATAAAAGCATCTTTGTTTTACTTTTAGAAAGTGGAGGAAAAATAAGATGAGATATTGAGATATCTATGTAAGAGACATTACTCATTAATTAGGCAAGAAATATTGTACACCAAAATTAAAAAGCTATCCGACCTGCCGGATTCGAACCAGCGACCTAAGGATGTCTGCTACAAACAACTACAGTCCTCCGCTCTACCAACTGAGCTAAGGTCGGTTTCGATGTCTGTTTAAATATCGCAGATTTATATATTATTCTTCTTTCAACTGGTGATTTTGTTAATTGTTTTTTTTTTTTGATTAGTTAAAACCATTTAAGAAGGGTTTGAATTTTAAACCCAAAAAGTAAGATTATAGACCAAGAAATAAGTTGATCTCTTCCTGCTGGATCATATGGCAATTACATTATGCCTGCCTCAATTTGAGCCTTGTGTCAATTTGTGTCATCAGTTCATCACTCAAACAGTCACTATTCTTGATGACAATTCCATGTGGAGGAGGAATGACAATATCTCCTCCTCTCAAAAGTTTCCTCCCCAGATTTCTGCTACCACAAGGGGCAATGGAGTCGCCGCGAGGCGGTTATTCCTGCCTAATGTTTCACACTTTAGGGCCTGTTCAGAATCCTACTTCTCCTTTTATACTTCATCAAAGGTTAATTGCCTTGGAAAATATTACCTCTGTAAGAATATTCTCAATGTAAAGTTAATCCGGGAAGGATGGTGCTGCACCGCGTTTTGAGGTAATATCAGCTTGTATACATGATCTGAAGAATCACAACGAGTTACAAAATACAACAACGACGAGACAAGTTTTGAATTTATATCACGCTGAAATGCCTTGATCATAGGCCTATTATAAGACATTTGATACATTATTGCAGTTATCTCACTGCAACAGAAATCAACAATTACATTGATACAACAGGTTTGCCAAATCAGGAACAATGGTATGCACAGCCCTTCTATTCAAGGTATTAGTCAACTGAGACCGGCTGCATGTTTTCAGCTTCCTTCCTTAGCTCTTCAAATAGGACAGAAGACAAGTAGCGCTCCCCGAAACTTGCGTGAATCGTCTAAAAATATAGTTAACCATTAAAGTTTTTCTTAGAACGTAGTAGGGTGTATAATAACTTGATCATATGTGTAGAGAAATCTGATCGATATGTTGCCCTTACCACTATAAGTTTGCCTTTGTTTTCTGGCTTTTTAGCAAGCTCAAGGGCTGCCACAGTGTTGGCTCCTGATGATATCCCTACCTGAAGGAATCAGAAAGATGGAATTCCTCAAAATCAAGTCTACAAAATAATCTTCAATGACATGATTACTGAACTTATGGAAGTTCTATTAGTCATTAGATAGTTACCATTAGTCCTTCTTTCAGTGCCAATTGCCTTGCCATATTTACTGCTTCTTCACTTCTAACCTAAAAGATGAGTGGAACAAAAGTTTCAAATTAGCATTCAAGTTGAAACAACTTCAAAACTGAGCACTATTTCCTCTATCCTCAGTTCTGTAGCAAGTTCTATTTCTCACAACAAAATTCATCATATTTGGTACTTACCTCAAGAACTCTTTCCATTATATCCATGTCCAATATATCGGGTTTGAATCCAACCCCATTGCCAGTAATCGAATGAGGACCTATTACCATCGCAATAACAAGTCAAACAGGATAATGGACCTTTACCTCAAAAAATTTCCATCCACCCTACTGACCCTAAATAATAGAAAGGCCCCTAACACTACAAAGCTTTCAGGAAAGAAATTTTTTGAAATAAGGTATAGCCAGTAAAAACAGATGTATTCGGGCAATTGTTCTACCTGGTTTACCACCATTTAGTATATTACTTTCAGCAGGCTCCACTCCATATATCTATCATAACAGAAAGAGATTGAACATTACAAAGAAATAAAATAGAAGATGATACATCACTAAAAGAATGAATGGCTGAAAATATTGATAATGTAACTTTAAAAAGATTTCTACCTTACAGTCAGGGTTTTGAGATTTCAGATACTGTCCAACCCCAGAGACAGTGCCTCCGCTTCCAATTCCCATTACAAAGATGTCGACTTTTCCATGAGTATCCTCCCATATCTCAGGTCCTGTAGTTTCAAAATGTACCTATTTTTTCACCAATTCAGGGTCAGTGCTACATAGCACAATGATGTACAAGTCTAATACTTGATCAACTCAAGACTAAGAAAGCACCCTAAGCAAGTTTGTATAATTTGGTACCTGAGTATTGGCAGGATTTGAGAATTGTTGGAGCATAAGGGCATTTGGAGTGGATTCCAAAAGGTCATAAGCCTTTTTAACAGTTCCTCCCATCCCTTTTGTAGGGTCAGTGAGGATCAACTCAGCTCCAAAGGCTCTCATACACACTCTTCTCTCCAAGCTCGTGTAAGACGGCATGGTCAAAACCATCTTGTACCCTTTCATCGCAGCCATAAAAGCCATGCTGATTCCCATGTTTCCGGATGTTGGCTCTATTAGAGTTGTCTGTTCATGCATTTGACACAGTGGTTAGACAAACCTGAAGCTGTAATGTATAAAATGAAAGACCAATATATCTGATTAAAGAGGAATAAGGCTTTTAGCTAACCACTCCAGGAGTTATCAAGCCTTTCTTTTCAGCATCATTGAACATAGCAAGTGCTGGTCTGCACTAAAATAACATCAAATATTGAGAATTCTAGTCGCCAAGAGCCCAAGAAGTAACATTTTGTCATTTTCTAATCACACATTCTTTTTCACCTAACAATGTGGTAGTATTTCTAACAAGTAAGGTACCTGTCTTTGATGCTGGCGGTGGGCTGAAACATCTCTTGCTTGACAGCAATATAAGCTCCACAGCCTTCAGTGACTTTGTTCAGGTATACAAGCGGTGTTCTACCAATAAGCTGAATTGAAAAACATCTTAATCATCAAAAACGCATACATGTAACAGAAGAAGGTTTCTTAACAGAGGTAAGAACTCATTACTATATCTGAAATAAAATATTGAAGGAAAAGAAAGTAAAATATGAAAAATATAAATAGTATGATCATCTCTAGAAGTTCCAATCAATCAGACCCAAATCAGGTAAGGTATATATCTCCCTCCAAAAGAAGGTTCATAGGTAAAATGGGATTTTTACCATAATGACCATAACTGTCACTACACATGGCACGACGTGAGTGGCAGAATGTATAACGGACATAACTCAGAAAGAGAAAACTAATTTTTTTTCATTTTATTTTCTGTGGAAGGTAAAAACAGGACCAAGAACATGACTTGCGTTTTGCTAATCAGAACCCAAAGTGCTCAATAATGAAAACAACAGAGAGAGAGAGAGAGAGAGAGAGAGAGAGAGAGAGAGAGAGAGAGAGATTGATTACTTGGGAGACTTCAGTTTTGATGTGGGTTCCAGGAAGAGCTTTAGGGAGATTTCTGATCCTTTCAACAAACGAAGAAGAATCAGCGATGGGTTGTGCAGTTGTGGAGAAGAGTCTCTTCATTCTCAGAGCTTCATTGCACACAGAAAGAGTGGATCTTTTCTTCAGAAAGCTCGTCAAAGACGCCATTGATGGATGATGCTATGGAGCTCTGTATCACTCTGTGTGAGTCAAAGACTGAGCTTTCGATATAAGGGGGGATGAGAATTCAAGTTAAGGTAGACAAAGCTTCGAAGATGGTGTGTGTTCCTCTCACTGTGCGGGAGTGTGAGAGTGGTGAGGGAAACCATGGGGGATGGGTAGCCTTGCTTTTATAAGGAATATAATTTGGATGATGGGCTAAAGGTGCACGCATGGCCAGGAGTCGTTTACACGGTACATCAACTCCATCAGAATATAAATGTAAATCAAGCATATGAATTGACTTACCGATATGAAACTATCCACGCTCTTACCTAGTTGTGTGTTTCTCAACTCGTGTTCGAGCAGTGAAGCTGTCAAAGTAGGTCGAACATGGAGCTGCAATGCATAGTTTGATGCATTTTACATGCGCCGTGAGATTAACTTTTATCTTTTATGCTTAGCAAGCCTTCTACATACCCTAACACTGTCAAGCTTTAAAATAAAATATACAGATACGAAACTAATTTATCATTACATGGAGTTAATTTACAATAACGTCATCGATGAGATCCGGTCGTACAACCAAATACCAGGTCGTAGGATCAAATTAAGAACAGAGCTTTGATGAGAAAGATAATAGAAAAATCATGTATAGAATGCGACCACATGGGCGGCTGTCGGGCATCTCCGTCTATTCTGAGTAGTAGTAAGCTGGTCTTAGTGCAGAGACGGTGGATTCTCTTCCCCTTCAACTTATTTAGTTGAGGGCCTTGAGGCAAATGTCACTGAATTCCTAGCATTATGCTCCTAATGCAGCATCCACACTAAAGTACTAGTACTAAACAAATCTATAAACAGACAGAAACAAACAACAAAGAGGAGTGACGAGCGTACCCAACTTGAAGTTTATTTATTCACCAAAAAAAAAAAAAAAACTTGAAGTTTATTTATCATATATTTCATTGAAAAAGAATAAAGAAATTTATCATACAGAGAAGTAAAAAGGGCGATAAAGATCATTGTGATTAATCATTATGGTTAATTATTGCTAATTGAGTGTCATTAGATTACAATGCTTTCTTGATTATGCTTGAAGCAGAGCTGATATCAGTGTCATTAGTTTCACTTTAGGCTGTATTACGCTCACTGTGTTAATATGACTAGGTGCTCATTATTTGGTGAGTCCATTGCATGTAGCCCTTGGTGGCTTGGAAAGTTCGAATATAGTCTAGATCAGACTTCGACGCACCTTTTTCTTGATTTTGTTTTCTTTCCCCATACCAATGAAAGGGCAGGAGGCAATAGATAAACAATCACCCCACTTGATTGGTTGAACCACCCTTGGCGGATTGGAGGAGCCAGAAATGGCTACCTCTTGGCTTGGCTCCCTAGCAATGGATCAGAGAAGCAATCCTGAAAGTGCTTGATTTGTCTTCTTTCTTTTGTGAAATTTGCAGGGTTGATGTCATTGTTTTGGGTCAAGATTCTACTCTGTTTTCATGTGAATCCTTCAAGATGCTAAGTTGTGGTTTTGTGACATGTTGTGTAGTGTAGCCTGTGATATTTCGTTGTAATGTTTGTACAAATTCTTTGAATACATAAATTGGTCACAATAAAATTAAATAAGTAACAGACACTAGTAACATGGAAAATTAAGAAACCTCGACTTATCTCTATCATAAAGAGAACGGATAAAATCAGGTGGTGTATTCCACCAAGTCATACCAGAAGATGAGGTGCCGAAACTTGCAAGAGCATTAGCTATTTGATTTCCCTCCATATATATATGAGAGCAGCGAAAATCCATCATTGATATCCGATATAGACAGTTCTTCCACAACACATGGAGCTGCATAGGAGCTAACATGGGAGAACGAAGAAGATCGAGAATAATTTGAGAGTCCACCTCTAACCAAACATATTTCCAATCACTTATCCAAGCAAACTCAATCGCCTTAATATCTGCCATTACTTTTGCTGCAACAGAGCTAGGAATATCAAGAGAAGAAGAGAAAGCTCCAATAAAGCGCCCCTTATGATTCCTGAAAACACCACCATAACCACTAACACCTTTGCGCCAAGCACCATCAGTGTTAACCTTCACCCAATCAGAACGAGGAGGCCTGAGGGGGTCGATTCGATAAATCTTACTCGACCTTGCAAGACCATATTGTTCGTTCATCAGAACGTTCCTAGTGGATTGCAGTTCTGTTACCACATAACCCATGTCCTTTCTGTCTTTCGGGGACTTACTGGAACACAGAATTCCAATTCCAAATATCAACCTCAAGCAGCACTCGTCAGCATCCGATGAGACCCTAGCACAATATTTAGTGGGAGAATCATTGTTGTCTTCTTGAAGAAATAGTCTTGAATCTGCAATCTCTATAACTGATCCCTCAAATAAAGCCATCTCAACGTAAGTACGAAGATTCCAGTCGTCTCTAAACATGTGGTCACTGGGCTTCTTTCCTGTAAACATCTCTAACAGTAGAATTCCAAAGCTATAGACATCCCCATATGTTGATGCCTCACTTCCCTTTTTGTACTCTACAATTCAAGAATTAGAACTTGTCACGTTCGATCATTGCAAATAGTACTAGACCATGTATATTGTAACATGCATGAAAATGAAGAACATGAAGAAACTTACCTGGCGCAATATAGCCAACAGATCCTCTTGAACTCGATTGATTGGCAGCAACCTTATTGGTTTTCGAGAGAAATCTCGCCAATCCAAAGTCGGAAACACGTCCATTCAACTCGTCGTCTAGAAGAACATTGGCCGGCTTGAGATCACAATGAACTACCGGTGTTTCGCAATGATTGTGGAGATAATCTAGTGCACAAGCAACATCAATGGCAATGTCTAGCCTGCGGAGAAGATTCAAATTCTTGGGCGGGTTTTGTGCTCCATGTTTTGGATGCAACCACTCTTCTAAGCTTCCATTCTCCATGAACTCATAAACCAGAGCTTTGAAATCATTACCACGAAAATCAACACTTGAACATGTTGTTACAATCTTAACGATGTTGCGATGCCTGATATTTCTAAACATCTCACATTCGGCTATAAAACTATTAGAAGCTCCCCATCGTGATATCTTAAACACCTTCACAGCAACAAGTTGAGCTCCATGGGATGGCATGACGAGAACTACTTTATACACAGACCCGAAACTACCAACACCAACCAAATTTTCTGAAGAGAAACTATCGGTTGCGTCTGAAAGAGTAATATATGAAACTCTTATGAAATCCGCATAGTTCGATTCTGTTCTTCCGTTATTCTTTCCTCTGAAACAAAGAAACAACGAAGAGAGCACCATAGGTAAGCTAGACTGTTTAAAGACTTATGATAAGTCACTTATCAATGAAATAGGATAGTTCCATCGGATGCATTCATATATAAGTAATTGTTATACAGGAGTAGAGGTATTGATCGAAGAACCTGATTAACAGCTTCTAGTTGACTTGCGTTTCCATAGAAGACTTAAAATTGCAGCTATATATGGAGGAGAAATTTCAAAGAAGACTTGAGACAAATTTTGAAAGTTGCTTCGAAGTTGGGAGAGCCAAAACTAGAAAATGTAATAGGGAAGGTGAAGCTAGATGAGTCGATGAAAGGCGAAGTAAAGCTGTGTGAGATTCTCGGAAAGTCGCTACCTATTTATTTAGAGTATTGTTGCTGACTACAAACAGTCTAGTTCTTTCATTCTAAATCTGCAATTATGAAAGAAGTTGAAAGTAGGGTGAAATTACCTCCCGAATGGCTGTACTCTTTTCTTTATTTAGCTCAAAGCCTCAAATACACAGTTACATAACAAGTTCTAGATGTACAGATGTAGTACATGCATTCACACAATAACCTGGAGAAATTTCTTCATCCACTGTCATATCAACAAGACATCACAGACAACATATGACAATTGAAATACAAAGGAGGATATCTGAATTCTAAAGCATACAATAGTACGTCAATATGTATACAAGCCTTCACAAAACAGTAAAAACTTAAAACCTTCTTAGCCAAGTAGATTGTTCCTAATGGACTGCAATTCAACTAGAACATCACTGATATCCTTTCGGTTTGTTGGGGAGTCTGAAGAACATACAATCCCAATTCCAAATATCAAAGTCAAGCACTCCTTTATTTTCTGTGCTTTAGCAGCAGTCAATTGGCTGCGAGTTTCATCAGTGACATTGGTGGTGCCTTCTACAAGGATTATTGATTCTGAAATCTCTGGAACACGTTCAGGGAGAGCCGTCTTCACATAATTATGCAGATTCATGCCATCACTAAAAAAGTGATCAGTGGGTCTTTTTCCAGTAAACATTTCTAACAAAAGAATGCCAAAGCTGTAGACATCCCCATATGCAGATACCTCACTTCCCATACCATACTCTACAATTCAGAAAGTATCAGAAAATTAATTTGTAAGTACATTTGTGCATTAATTAAATAGGTCTCGTTAAAATTTGCAAGAGTAAAACAGGGGAAAGGGAAACTAAAAAGCATATGAGAAAAATTACCAGGGGCAGCATAACCAACCGATCCTCTAATTCCAATGGAGCTTGAATGATTTCCAGAAACATTAGTGGTTGTTTCTCTGAGAAACCTTGACAGCCCAAAGTCGGAAACATGTCCAGTCATGTCACTATCCAAAAGAACATTACTTGGCTTGAGATCACAATGAACAATCGGTGTTTCGCAATTGTTGTGAAGATAATCTAATGCACTAGCAACATCAATGGCAACGTCAAGCCTCTGAACAAGGCTTAAACTTTTGGGAGCTACCGTCACCTCTTCATTTCCAGTGGATGGATGCAACCAGTCCTCTAAGCTCCCATTGTCCATGAACTCATAAATAAGAGCCTTAAAATCATTGCCACTGAAATCAGTACTTGAGCATGCAGTTACTATCTTGACCAGATTTCGATGTCTAATGTTTCTCAACGCCTCACATTCAGAGATGAAACTCTTAGAAGCTCCCCTATGTAACATGTTAAACACCTTCACAGCGACAGTAACGCTATCTCCAGAAAGAATTCCTTTGTACACAGACCCGAAAGCACCGACACCAATCAAATTAGATGAAGAGAACTCATCGGTAGCTTTTAGAATAGTAGCATATGAAACTTGCAAGACAGAGTTCGCCAAAGTGCTTAATTCACTTTCTTTCTTTTTCTTATGACGAAGAAAAAGAGATAGCACTACAACTAGTCCCAAAAGAGTGAACCCAGAAACTAAAGAGATCATGAGTTTCATTATACGAGATAACCCTCCTCCTTTAGACGCATTGGACTTGCACATAGAAAGTTGAAGATTACCAATACCGCCGCAGAGTCTTGTGTTTCCAGCAACTGAAGTCACACTTCCATTCTTAAAAACACCACCAGTTGGTAGTGCTCCCCAAAACTGATTAAAGGATAGGTTTAGATTCTCCAAGTTTCCAAAACGCTCGAAAAACTGTGGAACTTCTCCAGACAAATTATTCCGAGAGAGGTCTAAATCGCGGAGGCCTCTCAAGTTGTTAAAAGATGAAGGAATGACCCCATTGAAGAAGTTGCCTTGCAAGTGTAGAACCTCTAGACTTTCACAACTACCGAGGCTACTAGTAAGTTGCCCGGATAGCAAGTTATCAGATATATCAAGTGCACCTAGATTCTTCAACTTTCCAATCTCTGGAGGAAGGGAACCAGAAAAATGGTTATTCGACAAGTTCAGAGAAATTGATAGGGAGATGAGACCATTAAGTAGTTGTTGTGTTATTGTGCCATCTAGGTTATTTCGAGAAAGATCCAACGTGAGCAAGCTGTGGCATTCTGCAAGGCTTGAAGGGGTGCTGCCATTAAGAATATTTCCTTGCAATTCGAGAGTGATTAGCATGGTCAGATTGCCAAGAGTAGATGGAATTTGCCCCGATAATTTGTTGTTTGGAAAACTCAACTGCACAAGCTTTGAAAGCTTTCCAATGTTGGGGATGTTACCTGTGAAAGAGTTTTCTCCCATAGCCAGTGATTGCAAGTTGACAAGATTTCCTAACCCAGTTGGGATGCTCCCATGTAATTTGTTTTGTGGAACCCAAAGAATTTCAAGATTGGTTGAGAGGTTAGATATAGATGTGGGCAATGTCCCCCCAAAATTGTTGTATCCTAAAATCAACCAATTTAACTGCGTGGCATTGATCAACTGTGAGATGAATCTCAACTCATCCTGTTTACCTCTTCCAAGGTAATTATCTGCGATGGAGAAAACCATGAGATTACTAAGCTTCCCCATACTGGGCACTTGTCCTGTTAGACTATTGCCTCCAACATCAAATAACACTAGACTTGTTGCATTGGATATTGACAAAGGAATGCCTCCAGTAAGTTCATTACTATTAAAGCGGAAGACCTCAAGGTTTGGAAAAGCATCACTGAAATTTGAGGGAAGACTCGCTTGAATTTGGTTTCGTCCCAAGTCACAAGTAACAATGGCAGACATGTTATAAAATGAGGGATGGATGGTACCGGACAACATATTTATTCCCAATGAAAGAAAGGTTAATTTTTTCAACTGGCCAAAGGAACTGGGTATGCTTCCCACCAAGTTGTTACTAACTGCAGATAGTACCTCAAGAGATGAAAGGTTCCCAAAGAAAGTAGGGATCTCTCCGGTAAGATTGTTATCTTGTAAAACAAGTATTTGAAGTTTAGACAAGAAACCAAGTTCGGAAGGAATTTCACCCTCAAGTTTGTTATTAGCCAAAGTCAGAAATGTGAGGTTGAAGCAATTTGATAAGTTGGCAGGAATATGGCCAGTAAATGAGTTATTCAATAGAGATAATTGTTGCAACCTATGCAAACGCCCTATTTCTGGAGGAATTTGATGAGTGAAGCTATTGTTGTAGAGGATGAGGTACCTTAGATAGCTTAGATTTCCTATGTGTGGAGGTATGGAGCCGGCCAAACCCTGGGAGTTGAGGTCCAGCATGGTGACCCTTTGATGATGCTTTCGACTGCAGGTGACGCCGCGCCACAAGCAGAAGTGAATGGACTCGTTCCATGAGCTCGTGACCAGGTTGGGATCGTGCTGTATGTTAGCTTTGATGGCTAGCAATGCAAGCCTATCCGTCTCATTCCCTTCGAGTCCCTTGGTAAGCGAATGGCTCAAACGCATAGAGCTGCAACTGAAAATGCACATTGCAGTGAAAAGAACCAATTTCAGAGCCAAGACCTTCATTGGGATTTTCTTTTTCTTTTTCTTTTCTGAACAGAATAGAGGAACTAATGGAGATATATGATCAAGATGAGCACTCTTTTCTTGACTTGTTGCTTCCTTGCAAAAGACGACTGACTCATGATCACTCATTCACTCCACTCTCTTTCCACTAGGACTAGTGGCATGGTGTTGTTTCCAAAGATGACCAGATTATTTAAGTTACTTCATTTCCTGAATATTTTGATTTCATCAATCGAAGATGGATCTTAGAAGCACCAGTAGTCCAGGACCAGTATTATATAGCTAAGAAGACTTTGAATAGATGATAAGACCAGTAGCAAAACCGATTATGGCGTTAGGAAGACCTGGAATAGTTGATAGGTCAACCACTGACGACTTGCTTCGTTACAACTAGTCCAGTACAGTAGGATATTTCCCAGTAAAGACTGTTTGTGGTGTAGTTAAGCAACAAGGTCGACTAGTAACCGCACCAGAATAAATCAGCATGCATATTATTGCTTTATGTGAAGAGGAAAATGAAACAAAAAAGGGTGACTGTTCTTCTCTAAGGCAGGAGATCTTCGAAGTCCGACCATGAGCTGTTATTGTTATCTTAGGTCTCCGGCGTTTTCTGTTTACCCTGTGTTGGGATTAAGTATCCTCTGTTTCATATATTTTTTGAATATAAAAAAAACTTTATTAATAAGATTGACAACGGTAGAACATAGGGGCATCCAGAACAAGCTTATGGTTAACGAAATGATGAGCTACACTACTAGTAGACAATCTTAACCAAGTAGTTGTTACATGACTCGAAACAGTTGAACGAATAAATTTGCCTACGGACCTCAATTGGTGTATGAAAATACTAGAAAACTGTAAAGAGTTTGCCACACATATAACAGCTACATGATCTTCAAAAGTCCAAAACGATAGGGTAGCACACCTTCTTAAAACCAAGATCCGTTGACCCAGACCCATTCTACTCTCATTTGCCGGGGAATGTGCTCGGAGTTTAAACTCTGGCCGGCGGAGCCATAGGTAGACCTAGGGTTGGGCATATTCGGATCGGGCCGGTTTAAGGCCCAAACCGGATCCAATCCGAATTATTCGGATTCTTAAAATCTCCATCCGGATCCGGATTTTTTTCACTCCATCCGAAAATTTGGCCCAACCGAAATTCGGATCGGGCCGGATCGGTTTCGGATTTGGGCCGAATTTGATCCATTCAGAAAACAGTAACATTCTGCCATTCTGTATTTCACAAAAACCTTGCAACATAAAACAGTTTCAAACACTCATAGAGAAATACTGAGTCTCATAGTCATACTTCAATGAGTTCAAGCTTATCACAGTCATAAACTCATAATTCATAAACTCATTACAAACCAAGCAAATTAATTTGTCCAGAAATAAATAAAAGAGCAGAGGCTGCAAAGCAGGCTGAGCAGCAAGAGTTCATAAGTTCATAACTTAAATAAAAAGGCAGACATGCAGTAGCAAATCCCTAATTTTACTTGGTCTCTTCAGGTGATGAGGCTGCAGCATTTGTGACACCAGATTCTGCAAAAACAAGAGAACCATATCAAACTTTGAAGACCATACAAATAAACACTTGCAAACACTACAAATTTACAAGTTCAAAAGCAAAAATAATAAATAGTTACCTGCTGTGAGCTTTTCCAACTCACAATACTGCTCCATTTCAGTCTTGACAGGCTCACTGAACATTGGCTTGCTAGTGTCTCTCAACCAGTCACTAGTACATACCAAAGCCTCAACCATTTTAGGGGTTAGACTAGCACGAAATGGATCTAGAATCCTTGATCCAAGGCTAAAAGCACTTTCAGATGCTACTGTGGAGGCAGGCACTGCAAAAACATCCTTTGCAATTTGAGACAGGATTGGGAACCTAGCTGCATTCTCTTTCCACCAACCCAACAGCTGAAAGTTAGAGTTCCTAGGGTCCTCAGATGCCTCCAACATATATTTGTCAACCTCAGTTTTTATCTCTACCACATCTTTAGCCTGCCGAAGCTTCACAAACTCATTCACTGTTGCATAATGGCTGTCCTCCTCTTCTGTAACTCCTTTTGAGACTGACATGGGCTGAGTTGAATTGTAAGAAGCAAGGGCAGTATCAGGATCATTAGCAGCATACTCATTGAAAAGCTCCTGCAATGTGCTCTTCACATTAATCACCAACACCTCCACCAACTTCTTGTCTATCTTCAACTTGGGGAAAAAGAAATCTAAGTACAGAAACTTGTACCTGAAAAGAAAACAAGTCAGTAAACACAAGTATTACACTACTTGACAAAACAGTATTACAAAACTGTTAAAACAAAGCAACACAGTATTATAAAACAAAACAGTACAGTCTTAGAACAATACCTTGGATCTAAAACAATTGCAATGAGAAGAATTTTGTTGATGTTTTCAACCCTCCCCCAATATTTGTCGAATTTCTCCTTCATTGATTTGGCAATTTTGGAAAGTAGTTTATCATTACCTTGCATAAAAAAAAAAACAGAGACATTTAGTTAACATTGTTAAATTGTTAAAGACATAAAATGAAGACAGTAAAGCAAATTTGAAATAAAGTTGAGTAATTTACCCTCGATGCACTTGTTCAGCTCTCCAACCAGTGTACACATCCATTGGATTAGCTGATTGGAAGTCACAACTTGTGTCCCACTGAAATCAAGGGTTGCCTCATAGGAAATTTTCAAAAACCTCACAAGCCTCTCAGCCTGGTTCCAATCCTTTGCAATTGGAGGTCCAGCTTTCTCACTAAAATATGCAGCAAACTGTGGATCCTCATCCTCCATCCTTTGAAACGCCTTCCGGTACTTAATAGCTATGTCTAGCATTAAGTATGTTGAGTTCCATCTAGTGCAGACATCTAAAGGCACTATCCCACCCTTGTGCTCCACTTTTTCTTGAGTTGCACATTTCCTAAACTTCTCCAACCTAGATGGACTCGATCTAATGTACTTCACACAGTTTCTAATGGACTCAATCGAGGAGTCCAGCTCTGCCATTCCATCCTTAACCACTAAGTTAAGAATGTGACAGCAACACCTAAGATACAAAAACTCCCCTTTTAGGACTAGCTCATTCCAATTCCCTATCTTCTCTTTCATGTAATCCAAAGCCACTTGATTAGGAGAAGCATTATCAACAACAATGCAGAAAATTTTCTCTATTCCCCACCCAATGAGACAAGTTTCGACAAGCTGCCCTATTGTCTTCCCCATATGGTTTGGTATCACACAAAAGTTTAAAATTCTTTTGTGTAAAACCCAATCAACATCAATAAAGTGGGTTGTGAGCACCATATAATTGATATTTTGGATCGAAGTCCAAGTATCAGTGGTCAGTGAAACTCTCTGTCCATAAGTGGCTAAAATATTTTTGATTGTAATCCTCTCCGACTCATACAACTCCCAAATATCTCTAGCAACTGTCCTACGCGAAAACATCTTAAACTGTGGCTGAACTTGACTTATAAAATATTTAAACCCAGGCCCATCAACAAAACTAAATGGCAATTCATCCCTAACTACCATCCTAGCAAGAGCTAACCTACATACATCCTCATCATAAGACCAAGCAACTAACTTACCCTTCTTGTCGAAAGACTCTTGTGCCTTGAAACGAAAAAAAAAACGTAAATCGGTAACTCAACTAATCGACAATATAAACTGTATTTGAAAATGCAGAAAGTGAGAGAAATGAAATTACCAACTGCTTCTGTTTCTTGGGGACCCTAAGTGGACACTTCGGGCAATTGAACAACAGGTGATTCTTCATGTTACTGGTCCCATTCGATCTCGTATCACATCCATAGGTTTGCGGACAGTGATTGCACTTCGCTCTCGGCTTGGCGAGAGGTGTGCCATCGGGATTCTTCATCAGGGTAAAATGATCCCAGGCGATCCTGTGATTCTTCCTCTTGGATTGAACCGAGGAAGAATTCCCTGCAGCAGCAGCATCAGGTGGGGCTTGAGAGCTGTGCAGCCTGTGCTGAACCATGGAACCTGATGTAGGAGTTGATGTAGGGGTTGTTCCATGGTTGCTTGACGATGGATTGGATGGACCTGAATCCATCACCTGAAAGAAAATGAGAAATGAGAGAGACTGAGACTTGAGAATGAGAAAATGAGAAATGAGAATGAGAAAATGAGAAATGAGATAGGGAGATCGAAAATGAGAAATAGATTTAGGGTTATGGTTTTTAGGTATTTATATGGAGGATTCAATGTGGGAGGGTACACGGTAAAGAGTTCTATGCACCATTAATGATGCGACACGTATATAAAAAATAATAATTAAATATTAATATTCGGGTCGGTTTAGGGGGCTGAACCGGATCCAAACCGGTTTAAACCGGTTCGGGCCGGTTTGAGTCATTTTTCCAACAGTTTTTCCGGTTCGGTTAACCGGCCCGCTTTTTCGGGCGGTTTTTTCGGTTGAACCCGGTTATATTCGGTTTTCGCCCAGCCCTAGGTAGACCTTAGATCCATGGCAATTTAGATGAGTGATACCTGGATCCCAAATCCGATCCATAACCATAGATCTGCAAAACGCAGATCCAAATGGATCCAAACTTGTGCCATGATGAAACCCAAAAGAGCAGATCTCTGCTTCCTTGCAGAGACAACCATTGTCGACGCCGACAGCCAACCCCGTCGACCCGCCATCAGCAATTCCAACCATGATCCGCCGTGTCGCACCACCATCTGCATCCACATACATTGTGCAACACCACTGGACGAAAACCACGATCGCAACCACTATTGCATAACCGGCCAGATTACCGTTCCCACCTCTAGCAGCACTCCAATCTCATCATCTAGCAGGCACCAAAACTAAGATGGATGTCGTTTCCAATCAAGATCGGATCTCCTCCCTCCACGGAGACGACCCCAACATAGTCGTAATCTGAGGGTGAAAACGGTCGCTACTAAAATCGCAGCCTATAACACACCTAAGAGATAAAGGTGATCAGCGGCAAGGCCAAATCGACTAGGAGGGGGTTGTGGAGGCAACGATGGCCTCCCTGGATGCAGCCCATAGGAGACGGTGACACTAGAGTTTCGAGCAAAAGCTCTCTCGACTTCTCTCATCTTTTTTTAGGTTTCTTTTTGAGTTCCTCTGTTTCATATATTGATTGTTTTCTCTATTTGTTTATTCTTAAGCGTTACATTCTTACATGCCAAGATCAACAAATTCAAGAGCTATAAGATGAATCTTGGAAGTGTTCTGGCATATATAACATGACATGGTATGTTATATTTATATAAAATATGAATTTTATATAAATACATATGCTTTAATAACAACATATATATGCTCTAATCTCACATAATCTCTTATTTATTTTAAAAATATATATAAATACACATACGCCTCACTCATTCATTTCTCACCCATATATATAATCGAGATGTGGATCAGTTTCAGCTACGGTTCTCATTTTACAGTTATGTACAAGATGTATCTATGGCTGACTAAAATTCAATTTAACACTAGCTAACATCACTAATAATTAAAGATACGTACTCATATTATAGTTAATTTTGTGACATGCTCGCAGGTGGCATCAGCAATCACTCAGATCTCCATCGTTAGATCTGGGTAATCATTTTTCAGCGGTTGTTGATTTGTGGCGGCGGCGCTCGGTGCGTTTAGGGCTGATTTGATTGGTGTGGCAGGTGTTTGGGATGGGTTATGAAAGATCGATTGGACTCTGAATTTGGATTTGGCCGGGAAAAAGTGGCTGGGTTCTTCCATTTGGCCGGATTAATATAAATCTGGATTTGGACAAATTTGACCGGTATCTTAAAAATTAAATTAATAATAAATTGAATATGAATAACAAATAATATAGAAATAAACTGTAATTAATTTGTTTACCAACAAATTATATTCTAATTAATATAAAAACAATTAGAATTTAATATTTCCGACGAGCAACTTTTGACGAAAATAATATTTTCTGACTACTGAAAGTATACTTGCGACGATGGATAGCGTTTTTCCGAGGGTTAGTCGGAAAAATACTTTTTCCAACTAGACTTTTTCCGACGACAACTGACGACTCGACCCCGTCGGATATGACTTTTTCCGACGGCAAACAGGTTTTTCCGACCAAATCTCGCCCTTGGAAATGACTATGTTTGTCAGGACCTACTCCGGATTTCTCTTTGAAATCCGGGATAAACCCTGCGGGACCCACCTCAAAGGAAATTCTACCAATATTTTGGCGTATCCTTTTTTGAAATTGAGCAACCCTACCTGAAAAATAGCAACTCCCAATACACTTCTATTCCAAAATATTCAACATCTCCTCGAGCCACCCGCTCCCCTAAATAAATATCCACCACCTCACAAACATAATATCTCACAGTATTTCATAATTTAATTTCTCATACAATCCCATCAAATAAATCTTTCAAATCACTCCTAAATTTAGTCATAAACCTTTAACACACTTTACCATTGTTTTGGTCACACCAATAAGTCTGGGCGTGCAAAGTCTCTTTTAGTCGTTGTGGGTGTGCCACTGCGCGGACGCGGAATATAGTGGTTGTAGTAGCGGGGTGCGCTTAGCCTTCTGCTTCTAATCAAGCGACTGAGGATGGAGAGAGCACCAACTCCACCGCAGGGTTCTTCAGATTCGCCTTGTGTACTGGGCAAGGACTTACAGTAGTCCGCCTGAGCGTCATAATATTGATACTCGATGTAAGATCGAGTAGAGCTTCAACTAGGAAGGAAAGGAAAAAAGACAAAGCTTCGGGGAGCGTACAGGGAAACGAAAGAAAAGCTCCGGGGAGCGTCTGGAGGTTCAACTGTGTTGAAGGTTGTATTGTATTTTTGTTGAGTTGTTCTGTGTTTTTCAGTATCCTCGAACTCCTTTATATAGAGCTATTTTAGGGCCACAAGTATTGGCCCAAAGCATGTCAAAGACTTGTAGAAGTCTTCAACGTTAAATGTGGCGTAGGTGATTCATGCAAATCCAATTAAGGAATAGAGTTCTTAACCAACACATACACCTCCACGTGCGTGCGGACTCCTTTTCTTTCTTCTTCGCGAAGTCTCCTACGCGAAGCCATCTCGCCTCTCCTTCATGTTTTAGGACTCCACTTCTACGCGAAGCCCATTTCGCCTCGCCTTCATGTTCTAGGACTCCACTTCTACGCGAAGCCATCTACGCGAAGTCCATTTCTTGACACCATGCGAAGTCTTTTTCGCATGCGAACTCTGCTATCCAGCTCGCATAATCTCGCTGGCGGGCCATCACTTGTAAACCCAATTATTTGGGCTCGCCGGTGTGATGTGGATCAAGAATTTAACTAAAATTCACATAGACATTTGGGTGTAAACAACCATAAATTAATACAACATCCCATGGTTATCAGAGCAACTAGTAGAAGGAAACGAGAAAATATACAAATAGATTAATTCGGTAACCTACGAGAGAAAACTGAATAAGATGGAAAATATGACTCGGCTCCTACACTTGCCGAACCGAACTCTGCAGACTGGACATTTAAAAACGAAAAGCCCAGGAGAGAAGCATTTAAAAACGTTAGCGTGAGTAGACAAAAATAAATAACAATAATATTGACTTAAATATGGAGCAATGAAATCAAAGTTATACTCTCCCAAATTTTCCATTGAGAAAAATATTTATGCATGACACTCTTGGAAATTCTCCAAAAATATTTATAGATATGAATGATGAACCAATCTCATTGGTTCCCAATAAATCATTAAAAAAATGGGGAAGAGGTTTCACCATAATGATGAGTCTCCCAGGCTAGGGTCGGAGCCTCCCAGGCTATAATAACGTCACACGCTAAGCGTTCTAGTCACCTATGGTGAGGACCGCTAATAATGGCTAGCTAACAAATAAATATAAATACCGATCGGTTGCCTCACATGCTATAATAGCGTCCCATGCTAAGCGCTCTACTCACCTATGGTGAGGACCGCTAATAATGGTTAGCTAGCAATAATCAATATATATCAACCCTTTTATGGTGAAGTAAAATATTAAAATAAAAAGATCAACACTTCCCCAAAAATTATAATAAATTCATAGCGCACAGTACAGTTCCCAACTGTATCTGGAAATATTACGTAATAATAAAAATCACTTGACATGTCTCACACGTCAACTAAAATTAGCAAGAGAGTTCAAGAAAAATAAATGGAACTCGTTAATCCAAGAAAATAATTAAATCTCCAATATGCCTTTAAAATCAAATAACTTAAGCGCATGCATGATATTAAAATCAAAGGTCCACTCACAGTGCTCGGCTACGCCTGCCGACGGTCCGAGACCTCCTCTACACGATCCTCCTCACGTCCTGAATAATAAATAATTTTAAGTCACCAGACTAGATTAAAGCTTTAATAAATATTCCAAAATAAAAGGGAGCATAAAAATTCTCCTCCCTTGCCCAATTTCTCCACTTTTAAACTATTAAGGCTCTAATTTCACCACAAACACCGATAGCCATAAATTAACTTTTTTAAAGGTTAAATTCTGCTCAACCAATTCTCGAATTTCCATTCTAATAACCGCAAAAATCCTTAATCATTGAAAAATCTCAAACCTTATCAAAACTTCTCCAAAAATTCCAAACTTTACTTCATTAAACTCCTCTCATAAAAACAAACTCAAAACATGAAAAACTACCCCTAAGGGGCGGCGCTGCCACCTGCTCCGCCTGCAGCCGAACTCCGACGACCTCCAATGCTTCCAAAATTTTAATATAATAATTATCTCAATCCGCACAACAACTTCCTTAACTAGCACTGTTTACGCCTGAATTAATATTTTACTGGACAGTAAATGTCTATGTAAATATTAATTATTTCTTGGACTATGTCATACCGGCGAGTTGGAGTTTTCTCTAAGTTTACAAGTGATAGCTCGCCAGTAAGTCCACGCGAGCCAAGTTAGACTTTGCGCAGAACGAATTGCATGAGAATTTGACTTCACTTAGCCCGCGCGCGGTCATTCCGCGCGCGGAATTACTGTTCAACGGTCCGCGAGGCGAAGCGAGATTGCCAGTCCGCGAGGCGAGGCGAGATTGACTCTCCGCGTAGGCGAAGCGAGGCGAGCTGGCGAACTAGCTCGCGTAGGAGACTTCGCGAGGCAGCAAACATGCGGAGTCCACACGCACCACGACAAACGTTGGAGACTGTTACAAGTCTTTGACATGCTTCGGGCCAACCCCTGTGGCCCATTAAATATAAAAAGCCCTTTTAAGGCTCGCGAGCTGCAATAGCCCGCGAAATGGACGCGAGCTACAGAAGCACGCGAGATAGCACCCTGTAGCAGCCCGCGAGATGAGGATGCTCCTAATTCCAGTTCGCATAGGAGTCTACAGTTGGCAGCACGGAATGAAGTGTGCGAACTGGGCAGGTGTCACAAGATGGTTGGTTCGCATGGACTGAGCAGTATCCTTGTGAAATAGGGTTTCAGAGTCCGACTTGGATTCTAGTCACTTTGCTTCTGCCGAGCTACTATATAAGGGGGCTCGCACCCTAACAGAAAGGCCCCTCAACAACTCTCAAAACACACAACTTTTACAACAACAACTCAGAGACAACTCTCACACAAACACAAACTGAAACCCAGTTACCCTTCGAGCCTTCCTCGAAACCCTAACCCTAAGCGCCGCCGCCTAGGTCTTTCTCCAGAGCTCTCCGGACTCTGCATCTCTGTTTCTCTCCGAACTCCCTGTGATTGCTCTGCTCGCGCCGCCGTGAGTATCGACTCGCTTGTGCTCGTAAATCTTCCTCTGAGGTGGCACCTGTGACCCCCCTTTCTGCCTGATCAAGAAGTCAAGCGCACCCCCCATCAACCTTTTCCTCGTCCGCGAGGTGGCACGCCCGCAACACTCTCCCATCTCTTTGTCTGCTAGAAGCCTCTGCTCCGCGCGCTGAGGACTGTGGCCAAAACAAGCACAAAATCTAATTCTAAGCCTAACTAGGGTAATCGAACCAAAACAGTGAAATAAGCCCTAGAACTTTAATTAAACATTTCTCCTTACCAAGCACGAATTGAGCCAATTCCTTTTGAGGGATTACTGCCCTTGATGAGAACTACAAGATGAGCCAAGTATCGCTGGCTATGGTGGCCGGAGGAGCGAGTTCCGACGACAGGACTCTCACGGCACAGTTGGCTTCCGAGCGACTTTTCTCCGTCATGGCGGCGCTAGGGCAGCTCCCACCAGTCCAGGAAGAGAGCTGGGTTGATGGCCGACCGATTGGGACCGGTACTGCGGTTTGTGGTGGCCGGGCGACGGCGAACGGAAGTGAGGAATCCGGCGGGTCGGGGAAAGTTCAAAAGAAAGGAGAGAGAGAGAGAGAGAGAGAGAGAGAGAGAGAGAGAGAGAGAGAGAGAGAGAGAGAGAGAGAGAGAGAGAGAGAGAGTTTGGGCTTCTCCAAATCCTATCCGGTCCAAGCTTAATACTCACAACAAATAAAGCCTACTAAAAATTTACCCCCTTTTACCAACTAAAAATTTACCCTTTTATCTGATAACTTTTTCATGCTAACTCCGATTTTAACGTATATCATGTCTACAAATTCGTATTAACGTCCTCTACGACCTTTGTTAAGAAATTTTCCCAAAATAATTTTCCTACAAAAAGTCAACTCTAGGGTCCTTAAATAGTAAACGGTTACTCAAAGCGGTAAAAGACCAAAGTAATACCAAAAGTAAATAACCGTAATTTAACTTAAGAACCGGGATGTGACAATATTTGTTGTAGTGTATGCAAATAAGGTCGATGATAGCAAGTCCAGCTGGATGTTTTACTGGAATTCAGCTTTGCCAAAGTCCCCGTTGCCTTCTAAAGCTGTACAGCAACTTCTAAACCTTGGAGGTATATATTATTCAGTTACTTTCACGATTTAGAAGTATGTTAACAAAGGAACTAATATATAAATATATTGATCAGAAGGTGAAAGAAGTTACACTGAGTTTGGAAAGGACGCTGTAAGTCTTATTTTATCAAAAAATAAAAATACGTATAGAAACGTGTACCTCTAGAGAAGATGTAAAACTGGAGCCAGGTTTGACTACATTCTTCCAAGGAAAAGATCTTGAGCATTCGGGAAAAACTGTGACATTGCGACTCTTGAAACCCACAAGTAACAAGGCAACTCTATTGCCCCACGAAGTTGCAAAGCTCGAGCTCTTACCCTTTTCAAGTAGCAAGTTCCCAGAAATTCTAACCTGCTTTGGAGTGAAACCCAATTCAGCTGTTGCAGAAACAATGGCAAGAACAATCAAAGAGTGTGAGGCACCGGCCATCAAAGGCGAAGAAAAGTATTGCGCCACATCGCTAGAATCCTTGATCGATTTCATGGTTTATAAGCTCGGAAAGAACGTCCAAGTTTATGCGACTGAGGCCGAAACCAAAATCGAAAAGAAGCAAGAATATAGCATTGACATTACTAGAATCCAAAGTCTTGGAGATAGGTCTGTTGTGTGCCATAAGTAGGGCTATGTTTATGGTGTTTTTTACTGCCACAAATTCGATGATTCAACGACAAGGGCTTACATAGTTCCTTTGGTGGGTGCTGATGGAGTTACAAAAGCCGAAGCAGTAGTTGTTTGCCATATTGATACCACTGGATGGAACCCTAAGCATTCGGCCTTTCGAGTCGTCAAAATAAAACCGAGAAATACAATCCCAGTCTGTCATTTTCTTGCCACTACCGATTTGTGGGTTGTTATGTAATTCATGAAATGCAAGATTTGGATGTGTGTATTTAAACAAAAAGTGT
This sequence comes from Fragaria iinumae, assembly GCA_009720345.1. Taxonomy (NCBI): domain Eukaryota; kingdom Viridiplantae; phylum Streptophyta; class Magnoliopsida; order Rosales; family Rosaceae; genus Fragaria; species Fragaria iinumae. Next base: position 16,324,153 of record CM019123.1, on the reverse strand, counting down.
ATAATGACCCTATAGGTCTCTCAAAGTTGTTTCATGGTTAGTCTCTCAAAGGTCTCCCAATGAGGTTCGTCTAGTGGAAGCATGCTAGACTGCAAGTGGGACGAACGCTGGAAAAACATTTCTGGTAATAAGAGATTATTGATTTGGCCCCCCAGCTTGTAAAAAACATCTCTTGAGGAATGATATATCTTAAATTGCTCAACAACCCTAGAGTGCATGGTAGCTCACCTTTTGTGGATAAAAAATAAATAAAAAAAGTTGTTGGCTTCATCCTCTGATCCTCCTACCTCCTATACAGAAAATTTCCCTATAGATATTTGTATGACATACAAACCAGCCTTTACAAGCAAAACCCAACACCCCTGCTGCATGTGCTCCCTCCCCACCCTCCCTGTTAGCAGTGGCGTAGCTAGATAGGGGTTAGAAGGTTCAATTGAACCCTCTCAAATTTTGAAAAAGCTTAATTTGCCTTAATGAACATTGGATATTAATAGAATGAAACATAAATTGACAATTTTCCTTTGAGAAATCCTTAATTAATCTTAAATATTCTTCAACACCAATGGAATGAATAAAAATTTATATTATTAAAATACTTAATCTAATTAATACAAATCGTGTGAAGGGTTTCTTACCTTACTAATGTGTACTTTAATGCTTTAAATTCTATTTACGATTTTTTTTCTTTACAAATAAGCTAAATGGAAGTAACACATTAATGTTTGCCATGCATTGACACTATCTCTAGAAAAAGAAAAGGCAACACATTTTTCTCAATATTTATCGTGCATGAAATTTTAAAATTGATTTAAGATGATTATCGTGTTAGAGAGTGATTGAAAATGAATTTGATTTATTAGTTAATAAATTTTGACCCTTCTAAGTGACATTTCTGATTACATCATTGTCTGTAGGTTGTATGCATGACATACGTATACATATACATATAGCAGCCAAACCCCTCCTACGTATACGTATACGTATACGTATATCTTTGCCTCGTTCTTCTGTGGCTGACTGCATGCATGCAGTCCATGACTATTTGATTTTTTCTTCTTGTATCATTAAGTGAAAGAGCGCTGCTATTAACACATTTTTTTTATTATTTACACACCCCTATATGATTTTTATTATTTTAAATCAATAAGATTACAAATTACCTAAATCACCCTCCTTTTAGTTTTTTATTTTTTCTTACCCAAGTGAATCATATATAATCCTAAATCATTGTAGACCTTCAATTTTGATTATGGTTTCTGAAGAAGATGAACAAGAGTTTGATCTGGGTTCTGATCAAGGACACTAGATCCACCCCATACCTAATCGACATCTCTTTCTCTGTTTGCCCAAGAGTTGTGCGCTTTGAATCTAAAGAAGAGAATTTTAGAGGTCCTTGAGGAATCAAAATTCAATATTGTTCCTACTTCCAAAGCTCTATTGAATCTCAACAAGATTCAATGTAACCAATATGGGTCATTGTGTCTTCTCTTCATCTGGTTCCGTTCTTCACCATGAACCACTTTATCTCTTCCACCCCAACAAGATTCTTAAGCACCCCATGGAAGATTAATCCAAACCCAGAAACCACCACTGTTTTTGCCGACCCATCTTGGTTTTCCACCTTAACGAATCAACAAACCCACAAGCTCACTTCGCTACACGACCACCTTTACATACTTATCGTATTCCACAATCAACTCGTGCAAGTTCCTCAAAAGCTTGGCTCTTCATCTTGGCGTCTCCGAACTTCATTATCGTCAAAAGTTCTTTAAAGATGGACTTGCCAGTTGCCAATAAAAAGAGAAGGAAACCAAAAAATTAAAAGAAGGGTAATTTGCGTACTTGATAAATATTATTGGTTTAAAATAATGAAAAACCAAATGGGGGTGTGTGAATAGCAATTCCAACTTGTAAGTAATGCATGTTGCGATAGTGCAAATGTGCAATAGGGTTTCCTGATGGCTTTCCTAGGAGTTTCTATAAGCTACGAAGCAGATGGGGAATTTCAAGGCTCCGGGGCCTGATGACTTTCCTGGGAGTTTCTATAAGAGTTATTGGTCCACGGTACAGGAAAACATCAATGTTGCCGTGTCTTGTTTCTACAATGGAGAGTTTTCTGTTGACTCCATAAGTAGAACAAACATTGTTCTGATTCCAAAAATCCCTCACCCTGAATCCATGAACCAGTTTCGGTCAATAAGTCTTTGCAACAGTTCCATCAAAATTCTTTCCAAGCTGCTAGCAAACAGACTAAAGTGCATCCTACCTTTGCTGATCTCTGAGCATCTAAATGCTTTTGTCCCGGGAAGGCAAATCCAGGACAATCTCATCCTTGCACATGAGGCTTACCATTACTTTGAAGTTGAAGAATTCAAAGTCAGATCTTGAGTGCGCCTTGAAACTGGATATGAACAAGGCTTATGATAGGATTGAGTAGGACTTTCTCGAAGCCACTATGTTGCGTTTCGGGTTTGATGAGAAATGGGTCAAGATGGTTATGAGGATTGTCTCCTGTTTCGTTTTCCATTCAGATTAATGGAAAAGAAGGTCAGTCTTTCCGTCCTACAAGAGGGCTGAGGCAAGGCGACCCCCTGTCTCCATACTTATTCCTATTGGTGGGAGAGGTGCTCTCCAAGAACGTGATGATGGCAGTTGAGAATAATTCCCTGAAGTATTTAAAGCTGAGTGCCAATTGCCCTGGTCTCTCACACCTTTTGTTCGCAGATGATTCCCTCTTCTTTTTTAAAGCAACGACCCATAATTGTCAGGTTCTGAGTTCGATTATTGAGTCTTTTTGCAAGGCATCGGGTCAGTCAATCAACTTCGACAAATCTTCATTGTTCTTCTCCAAAAACACCCCCACTGATGCTCAAGACAGTATTGCGAGGGTTCTCAACATCCCTATTGCTTCAAAGCCTGGAGTGTATCTTGTCCTTCCTACTCATTGGGGAAACTCAAAACGGGCGGCACTCATTTATATAAGGGAACGGATCCAAGTAAAGTTTGATGGCTGGCAAGTCAACGTTCTATCCCAATCTGGAAGAGAGGTTCTCATCAAAGCGGTGGCTGTTTCGATATATCCAATGTCTATTTTCCTCATGCCAATCACTCTGTGCAATACAATCAATTCAGACATCTCCAAATTCTGGTGGGGGTACACTGAATCAAAAGAGAAAATCCATTGGAAAGCTTGGAAATCTTTATGCAAAAATAAGGCTGATGGTGGACTGGGATTCAAAGACCTCCATATATACTTACAATTTGGCGCTGCTTTCCAAGCAATGTTGGAGACTGATCAAGAATCCTAATTCACTATGGGGAAGAATTGTGAAAGCCCGTTACTTCCATAACTCATCTTTCTTGAATGCTAAGAAAGGTGCTAGACCATCATGGGTTTGGAATAGTCTTTTGGCTGGCAAAGAAACTATTAGCAAACATGCTCTTTGGCAGGTTCGGAATGGTAGGATCATTGATGTCTGGGCTGATAGGTGGGTGCCAAATTGCAATGGTGGAAAAATCATCCCCACAGACACCTCTAACAGGTTCACCCCGCTGCTAGTATCTGAGGTCATTGATGATAATGGTGATTGGAATATTTCACACATTGAGCCTTTTATTCAAGAGAGTGATGGCAAAGCTATTAAGGCCATTCCGATTGGTACAGTGGACGAGGAGGATGTTCTGATCTGGCCTCACTACAAAAATGGGATGTATTCAGTTAAATCGGGCTACCGTAGACTTTTCTAAGTTGTACAAGACGTAAAATCACAGAGCAAGCCTTCCTCCTCTCACCAAACCGATGGTAAAGTTTGGAAAATTATATGGAGACCAAATTTGATGCTGAAGCTCTCAAATTTCTTGTGGCGGGCTCTGACGGATTCTCTTGCTACTTGTTGGAGTTTGTTTAAGAGAAAAGTGGTTAAGTCTCCTATTTCCTCAATCTGTGGTGAGCAACCAGAGACAACTGAGCACTGTCTTCTTCTTTGCAACTGGACCTCAGCAGTTTGGTTCGGCTCTTCCCTTAATTATGCTCTGGATAGGGGAAGGATTAGAACCTTAGATAACTGGCTCATGGAGGTGCATCAAAACAGAAATTTTCTGCTATTGGGTGATAATGATATGTTTTCTTATGTTTACCTTCATTTGTGGGAGATTTGGAAATATAGATGTGAAGTGGTTATGAAGGGAGGTGAGCCAAATCCTGCCATGATTATTGATAAAGTCAACAGGAGCTATGCACATTGGATGGAGGCCAAGTCTATTGAAAAGAATGATGAAAATGGGCTTTCAAACCAAGCTCGATGTGATTTGTGGTGTCCCCTTCTTCCTTCTGAGTTAAAAATCAACATTGATGGTGCTTGGAAGTCCTCGGACCTCACTAGTGGGATAGGTATCATTGTGAGGAACCATAGAGGGTCTTCCATTGCTGGGGCAAGTCTACATGGCTCTCACAACTCAACAATTGAGGTGGAGGCTGATACCGCTCTTAAAGCCCTTCAACTTGCTGCCCACCTTCGTTTGCAGAATATAGTGATTGAAAGTGACTGTCAAGACATCATCAAGGCTTTAAACAACTACCCTCTGACAACCAGCTGGAAAATCTCCCCCATTATTAGTAAGATAATGCATCTAAAGACAATGTTCAGGGGATTGAGATGAAATTGGATTCATAGAAAAGCAAACCGTGTGGCTGATGCCGCGACTAAGCTTGCCAAGTTGAGATGGTGCTCCCAGGAATGGGCAAACCAGCCCCCAATCTCTCTGCTTTATGTTTTAAGGAATGATGGCCTTCCATGTCCTCCTTAATTGGGGATGAGATGCATTCTCTCCTTATGACTTTTAGTTAGCTGTAGTTTTTTTTATTAGCTCTGTTCTTTAGTTTATTTAGTTTTCTGGCTTTGTTTTGTTTCTGTTGTACTAGTTGCCTTTTGGCTTTAAATGAAATTTATTTCCAGACCCAAAAAAATGCGCAATACAAACAAGCGTGATGATTCCTACTTGTAATATTAAGACAGACCGATCATGTTAGAATTAATTATAGGGGAATTTTCATATACACCCAATTTTGAATAATGATTTTAAATAAAACCCACATAATATTCCTATCTGATAGACATCTAAAATGTATCAATTATGATAAATATTATGTCCTATTTTTTCTAAATTTTACACAATTGTCACCATTCAACTATAACATATTAATATAATAAATAAGTTTAATTGATGTTGTCTTAAATACCTTGATTATGAGTTTTTCCTCTAACACTAACATTTTTCAATTAATTTGCAAGAATCATGTAGTTTTCTTTATTTTTATGAATAAAATCTAGATTAAAGGAATTAATTCTCTAATCTATACATAAGGTAAAATATAATATGAATAAGATATATGATCTAAACCCTAAAGCCTACACCCTAAACCCTATACCCTATACCCTAAACCCTATACCCTGAACCTATACCCTAACTCTATACCCTAAACCCTATACCTTAACCCTATACCCTAAACCCAATTTTGGGTTTATTCTTTTTAGGTATATTATCATATCATGCCCTACTTAATAAGTATACATTAGAAACGTAAGTAGTATAGAGTAAAATATTCTCTCGATTAGGATGAGAAATGATATAATAATATACCTAAAAAGAAGAAAATTAATCAAAGAATAAGAACGTGTACCTTACAATTAGACATTTTTCGACTATGTAGAGAGACACCAAATGTGAGCTTAGGAATGAAAAGTATCATCCTATTACAAATGACATACTTTTGTATATAATATATATACAGGGCCCTTCCACTAAGGGATCCCTTATTTTGGTTTATATGAGGGATGAGGGATTACACAAACTTTTCGATTATATTTTTGAATCTCCACTGTTCAGTTTGTTGGTCCTTATATATAGATCAATTATGCAAACTTTCAGCCAATTTGGTGATCGTTAAGGTGTCGAACAAGATTAAATCAATGAACGATTTTGTGATCGAAAAGTTGGTGTAATCCCCCATCCCTCATATATGTCAAAAAAAAGGATCCCTTAGTGGAAGGGTCCTGTGTGTGTGTGTGTGTATATATATATATATATATATAAACTCAAGTTAGTAATAACAAGGTAATAAATTAACGAATGTAATTGATTATGACAAAGTTAAATCCGACTAAATTTTAGCTAGTATTTGAGTTTCAAATTGATGTTAAAATTGAGAAATATACCAAATTTAGCTTTCTACTGTCTGAAGGGCAAATTAGAGAAACCAAAAAATGAAGAAAACTATTAATTATAGACATTTTCTCTATGTGGTATGTTTGCTTATGTGGAATTGAAATGTGTGTAAAATAAAAGAAAAATATGTATAAGTTTATCTTAAAAGAGGTCTAGTATTTTGAGTTTTTATCTATTCTCTTAATTATATCATCGCAATAGCCAATAGGCATTGGGTGGGATATCTACATTATTTGGCTTTCTCCTTGGCTTTCTCCTTCAATACATAGTAAAAGGAACCCCAAGGCCCTGCATTATTTAGCTTAGTGATAAGTGCATATTATTGAAAAAAGGAACCTTGAAGCATTGTTGAAAGGTGCTGTTCTCTAATTTGTACCCTACAAGAGTTTGCATCTGTAACCTCACTCCTCTATAATGTAAATTCACGATCGAACACTTGTATTTGATCGCGCACAGTCACAACCATGCATGACGACATAATCAGATCTTTGTTGTTAATCAGAATGCTGGCTACTGTTAGATCCAATATTAATTATTTGAGCCAAGTTATTTAATTTGGTTGGTTTCATGGTTACCACATAAAATATCTAGCTCTGTTGTCAATCCATATCCGAAAATCAATTGACGATCTCTATATAAGCGCACTCTGCACTCATTCATTCCTCACCCATTTCATAGACAAGATCTACATACTCGATAGTTCGTATCGATCAATATATAGGATTACCAAAAACCTGTATGCATGGATCAGTTTCGTCTTCTATGCATGTTTTCAATTTTCTATGTAAGACGTCTTAGTTAAGTTAATTCACGAATTACGTACATGATCCATACATATGCCAGACTCATTCATTTCTCATATTGTAGTTAATTTTGTGTCATGCACGCAGGTGGCATCAGTAGTGGTGGCAAATAAGGTCGATGATGCCAAATCCTGGATGTTTTACTGGAATTCAGCTTTGCCAAAATCTCCATTGCCTACTAAAGCTGTACAGCAAGTCCTAAACCCTGCAGGTATATAATCAGTTAATAATAAAATAACTTACTAATTAACTGAACTTAAGCTAAATTCATTCTAAATCTAAATATGAACAAGATCTAGATGAACTTAAGCTAATTAAGAGTTCAACTAACGAGATTTTTATTGGTGAGTAGGTGAAAGAAGTTACGCTGGGATTGGAAAGGATGCTGTAAATCTTACACCACAAGCATGCTATCGTGTTGGTACCGTCTATGCTGCATCTGCAGAAGAAATCAACGTGGAGCCAGGTTTAACTACATACTTCCAAGGAAACGATCTTCAGCATTCGGGAAAAACGGTGACAATGCGATTCTTGAAACCCACAAGTAACAAGGCAGCTCTTTTGCCTCGTCAAGTTGCAGAGTCCATACCCTTTTCAAGCCGCAAGTTGCCAGAAATTCTAACATACTTTAGAGTGAACTCCAAGTCAGGTTATGCAGAAATAATGAAAAAGACAATCGGAGACTGTGAGAAACCGGCCATTAAGGCCGAAGACAAGTATTGCGCAACATCGCTTGAATCCTTGATCGACTTCATGGTGTCTAAACTCGGGAAGCACGTCCAGGTCTATTCAACCGAGGCGGAAGATGAAAGCAAACAAGAATATAGAATTGAGACTACCGGAGTCCAAAGTATTGGAGACAGATCGGCTGTGTGCCATAAGAAGAACTATGCTTATGGTGTGTTTTACTGCCACAAATTCGATGACACAGCCACAAAGGCTTACATGGTTCCGTTGGTGGCTGCTGATGGAGTTACAAAAGCCAAAGCAGTAGCTATTTGCCATATTGACACCACTGGCTGGAACCCTAAGCATTTGGCCTTTCTAGTCCTGAAAATAAAGCCGGGAAATACAGTCCCGGTCTGTCATTTTCTACACACTACCAGTCTTTTGTGGGTTCCTATGTAACTATGTAAGACATCCTGGCTTCCTCTAATCATTTACCACGCACTTAAGAGTTGTGTACTGCGTGGGTTGTTATTTGTTTATAGTTTAGCAAATCACATATACAACCTCCAAAAAAATTTGAAATACAAATAAATCCACTTGTGTTGTTGTTAAACAAATAAGGACAGTTTTTAACAATTAAGGACAATCTTTTCCCTGCATGCCATATGTCATAATTTAATTTACCAAATTAACCATATACTAATTAAATATGTTTTTAGAAGAGAAAAGTCTCACATTTTAAGATTTTTCACCTTTTGAGATTTTTCAGTTAGTGGAATACAGTAGCAGGTTTTCAATAACTTAGTTTAGTAGCAGTACGCAGTAGCAGCACATAATAACACACAACAACACGCAGTAGCAACACACAACAACACGCAGTAGCAGCACACAACAACAACAACACCACACAGTAGCAGCACACAACAACACGCAGTAGAAGCACACAACAACACACGCAGTAACAACACAAAGCAGCACGCAGTAGCAGCACACAACAACACACACAGTAGCAGTACACAACAACACACGCAGTAGCAGCACACAACAACACACACAGTAGCAACACACAACAACACGCAGTAGCAACACACAACAACACGCAACAGCAACACACACAGTAGCAGCACACAACAACACACACCAACATCACACGCAGTAGCAGCACATAGCAGAATGCAGCAGCAGCACGAAACATGAGCACGAATTAGCTACAAATGATCACTTTTTGCTATCAAATTCAAAAGATACGGTTTTTAATTCTAAAGAATCTTTTGAGTAAACCAAGTTGTAGAGATCGAAGAATAATCAAATCAGATCTGGTTGGATTCAGCGAAGCCTTAGTCAACATTCATCCTTTCATTATTTGGCTCCTCCTCCCTTTCTCGCCTCCTAGCGATTTGGTTGGAGCGGTGATCGGCGAAGAAGAAGAAGAAAAAGAAGAAGAAGAGGAAGAAGAGGAAGAGGAAGAGGAAGAAGAGGACAAAGAAGAGTCGGTGTGTTTCTCAGATCTGAAAATGGTGGAGAAGTGGTATTTTGAGCCAGTGGCAATTTTGTAGATATTTTAGAAAATAATGATTTTTTGGGTATTTTGCGTAAAAAATTACTGACAGGACGTGGTACTATGTACTGTGGGCCTGAGTATATGTCCTTATTTGTTTAAATCTGTTAAAAGATGATTTTTCTGTGTTTTGCATCTGTCTATGATAGTGAGATGTCATTTGCTCTTTATAGTTTCCCTTGTAATGCTATATAAGCCTCTATTTGTTAATAATGAATACGCTGATATTCTCATAGTTTCAGATAAGGATCATCTCCTTGACTAATTCCATCCTTGGTTATCCTTACCTTCTAATCTCATTCATTCATTTAAAATCTATCACTCATTAAGCATCTAACTCAGCATCTGGCAATTAATTACACCAGAGCTGAAATTTCAAGGCTAAAACCCCGTCAATTTTTCACTGACGACAATTATCTTTTCTTCTTTTCCGTCATCTCACTTCTTCTCTCATCTAGTCTTCCTCTCTTATCTATTCCTCATATCTCTTCTTCTCCACAGCCCGAACTCTTAAACTTTTAGAAAGGAAAGTAAGTAATTTGTTGAATCTTAGAGTTTATGGCTACCATGGATCATCAAACTGATAGGAATCCATGGATTTATTGAATTGAAGAGCAAAGCAGGAGAAGTAAAAACGTTAGAGAGTTGAAATGTCTACATCTTGTATTCAATTGTTGAGTGAATAGTTACATCTCATCTCATTCTATATATAGGGTAGGGATTAATAGAAAAAGACTAAACTACCCTTACACTCTTAACACCCTCTCTCAACCATATGCTTGGTAACAAGCATAATGGTTGAAACAAGACAATCAACCAACAATTACATGTTGTAAAACATTTACAAGCTTACAACCCTATTCAAAAACCCTTTAAACTTGACGCAATATGAGGCACTTTGTAGATCAGGCTGACATAACTTGGTTGGCTGCAGTAGGATAGTGAGGCAGTAGAGAAGAGAAATAGCAATGGCAACAAGAAGCTGTATATTTGACTGAAAACTGGAAATTAAAAACTGATTTCTCCATCATTCTGCTGCAAATTTCTTTAACACAAACTCTTCTGCAAATTCCTCAATCATTCACATAAATCTGACAGCCCAATACTTGTAATTCACCAACATAATAGCAAATACGCAGTAAAATACCACAACCCCAAGCAACTACAACAGCTAGCAATCAAATGCAACCTGCCAAATTTTTAGTACCATAACAACAGAACAGTTGACATTGGACAACTCCTCCCAAATAGGCAGAACCGGCACTCAATCCCAATCATCCAAACCATGATTCAACTTGCTAGCCCAAACCACCAGTCCGAAAACAAAATCTTAAACTACTTCGTCCCCTTTTTCTTTGGGTTGATGACAAACAGACTTTGATATGAAGAAAAAAGAAAATGGAGAACTGCTGATATTTGAGCATAACAACCAAGATCATAGCAAGAATCCGTGAAACAAGAACAAAGCTACCCATTCAAAAAGATTAAACCAAATTTTTCAGCAGATGCTGCATAGTACGAAGAGAGATATGCACACGTTGCAGAGATGCACAACTACCACATTCTCATTCTCCAATCAAACCATGTAGAGAATTTCCCCTCATATGAATATAACCCTCATCTCAACTTAGGAATAACTGAAGCACAATAGCAATCCAACTCCAATTTCTTCAATACCAAGAATAGAACAACTGAAAATTTCAAAACCATCTCTCAAATAGGCAGAACAAGCACACATACACACACCCAATCTATAATTCAACTCATTAGGGCGATCCACCATTTCAAAAACAAAATTATAAAACTGCATCGTCACCTTCTCTTTTGGTTGACGGCAGACAACAATCATTGATAAAAGATAAACAGACCAAATTGAAAACGCGGAAGCAAACTAGATAGATGAACAGAAGCCACAAGGTTCCAGATTAGAAACCTGCTCTGATACATGATAAGAATCTATGGATTTATTGAATTGAAGAGCAAAGCAGGAGAAGTAAAAACGGAGAGTTGAAATATCTACATCTTGTATTCAATTGTTGAGTGAATAGTTACATCTTATCTCATTTTATATATAGAGTATGGATTAATAGAAAAAGACTAAACTAGCCTTACACTTTTAACACAAAACCTTCCAGATTCATGATTGGAGCCTTCAAGGGCAAATACGAGCCGTATATGAGAAAAACATGTGCATATTGATTAGGTTTTTCCTTCAATTCCAGATCCCAAATATCTAAACCTTCTGCAACTGAAACCAATACCATGGAGTAATTCAACTTGTAGTTCGAAGCCTAATGACGCATCAAGGGTAACTAACATTGGGTAACCAAACAGACAGATCTTTGCTTTGAGTTATTCTTGGATATAATTATCTTTTGATTAAGAGTTATTCTTGGATATGAGATTGAGGTTTTAAGAGAAACTCATATGGGTCAATAAAAACGCAAGCCATAAGAAAACCAGCAATGCTATAAATTCTGGAAAATCGATAAGGATGTTGGCTAGAAAAAAAAAATTGGTTAGAAAATTCCATCCTCAAAAATCAGCAATGTTGAAAATTCATTAGAAATCCCTTCTTCTGCGGCTGACTGCAAGCGGTCCGTGACCATTTGAGATATTCTTCTTCTATCATATGTGGAATTCCAACTTGCAAGTAATGCATGTTGCAATAGTGCAAATGTGCAATACAAACAAGCGTGATGATTCCTACTTGTAATATTAAGACGGATCGCGATCGATCATGTTAGAACTCTATCACCGCAATAGCCAATAGGCATTGGGTGTGATATCAACATTATTTGGCTTTCTCCTTCGATACATAGTAAAAGGAACACCACGGGCCACGGGCCTGCATTATTTAGCTTAGTGATATGTGCATTATTGAAAAAAATAAGGAACCTTGATACATTGTTGAAAGGTGCTGTTCTCTAATTTGTACCCTACAAGAGTTTGCATTAGCTAGCTCTGTTCTCAATCCATATCCTAAACTCAAGTTGCATATCTACAGCAAGTGCTGTTGCTTTTAGAATTCGATTTCTATATAAGTGCAATCTGCACTCACTTCATTCCTCACCCATTTCCTAAACAAGATCTACATTCTTCATAGTTCATATCGATCAATATATAGGAATACGTATGCATGGATCAGTTTCATCTTCTTTGCTTGTTTTCAATTTTCTATGCAAGTATTAGTTAGTATTTTTTACGAATTATACATGCTTCATATATCTATTATCTTTCGAATATGATTTTTATATTAACGCACATATGCCGCAATGATTCACTTCTCATATTCTACGTTGTTAATTTTGTGGCATGCACACAGGTGGTATCAGTACAGGTGGGAATAGGCTATGCAAATAAGGTCGATGATGCCAAATCCTGGATGTTTTACTGGAATTCAGCTTTGCCAAAATCTCCATTGCCTTCTAAAGCTGTACAGCAAGTCCTAAACCCTGCAGGTATATAATCAGTTCATAACAACATGACTTGCTTAACTGAGCTTAAGCTAAATTTATTCGAAGTTCAAATACGTATGCGAACAAGATCTAGATAAACCTAAGATAACTGAGTTGAATTAACGTACATGCATGACAGAAAAAACGTAACGAGATTTTTATTTTTTTCTCGAAGTATATATGATATATACTTCCAAATATCAATTTGAACAAAAAATGTAAAACCAAAGTGGTACGTAGAAGGTTTTTTAGTTTCTATTTTATCCTTAATTACAAGTCTTTTCACGGTTGTATCAAAGACAAGCATGCTCATCAAAGAAACTGATATATTGGTCAGTAGGTGAAAGAAGTTACGATGGGATTAGAAAGGATGCTGTAAATGTTACACCATAAGCATGCTATCGTGTTGGTACCGTATATGCTGCATCTGCAGACTGAAGAAATCAAAGTGATACAGGTTGGTTGTGTGCCATAAGGAGAACTATGTTTATGGTGTGTTTTACTGCCACCAATTCTACGGCACAACAACAAAGGCGTACATGGTTCCGTTGGTGGCTGGTGACGGAGTTACAAAAGCCGAAGCAGTAGCTATTTGCCATACTGACACCACTGGCTGGAACCCTAAGCATTTGGCCTTTCGAGTCTTAAAATTAAGGCCGGGAAATACAATCCCAGTCTAGTGAAAATCTACAATCCCAAAAAAAAAACCATACATTAACCGATTAACGTATAGTTTTCGGAGTGCAAGTGTATTGAGGCTTTTGCTCGCTCTCAAAATATTCATCAGTAATCATTTTGATTCGTACTCCAACTGCATGTTTGTTACACGAGACTGTGTAACCTAGGCTTAAATTCTAATATAGTTCAACACTACTTAAGCTAGGCTTATTTTTCAATAAGCCTAACCCATGTTTGGTGTCATTTAGGACTAAAAAACATAATAGCAGTATACTTCTGACAATGCAGCCTCTCCATGCTTCCTAAAACAGCCTCTCCATCGAATTTCATCACCACCTCCTATTTTCTTTAAAACTGAATGTGGAATTGTTGAAAATAAAGAAAATTAGAAGGCACAAACAGATGGCATAAACAGATGGTTTTACCATGCAACAACGCATTGGCTTTACCATGATTGCTTTTGTGTTGTCTGCCAATTCGCTCACAATATCTGTTTCTTGACATGCTGTAGACCATGAGTCCAAACTTTGAGAACCAATACTAGCTGAAATTATACTTGAGGACATAAGAAGAACAAATACTTCTAAAGCCAGATAAAAGGTAGCACCTATACACTTCCAATTTAATCAACTCCAGATATCAAGTAGTGAGCAGATCACATGCTTGATCATAAAATTTATATCATCAGATAGAATTTATAGAGAGAGAAGCAGAAATGTTTCAGAGAAAAAAAAAAATACCCAGGCATAAAATTGATCAAATTCTGAGCAGATCAAGCAAGCCATACACCAAATCCTCGATCAATTTATGAAATAATCACAGCCCATAAACAAATGACAATAGATCCTCACTTCCTAGTCTTTAGTAAAACGAATGACACAGACAAAGAAGAAGGTAGAGTGGGTTGAAGGAGATATTGAACAATAATCAACACAAGACAGAGAGTGTGAGAAACGAGAGAAACTAAACCTGAAATCTTCTCGCCGAAGAAGACTAAAGCGAAAGAAACCAGTGAATGAGAGTGAGACGATGAGGCTGCTGCCGAGAACGAGCAACAACGAGATTTCAGCGTTGTGTAGGCGTGGCTTCAGTAGTCCTATGTATTTTGGGGCCGCTATGTAAGGAGGCGTGGAGCGCGCGTGGGGCGCGTTGGGGACTGCGTATGCTCATTTAATATAGTCCCTGGATGTGCCAAACGTGGGACAACTCCTGTTTTTTTACGTAAGCCAATCCAGTCCAGTCCTATCCCCCGTAACAAACATGCACCAAAGGACTTGTTTATAATTTTCTCTTATAATTTAGTGACGAAGAGGAGCAAGGGCCTCGCACCTCCTCCCGTGATACAAGATTTCCTATCTCTACGATAGCTCGCCAATGTGGAGCAAGGTCGTTTTGCCATCGCTGTCTAGCTCGATCGCAACAACTGATGGCTTGCTTGATTATTGGTTCAATGCGTACACCCCCCCCCCCCCCCCCCACACACACACACACGTTTTTGTGATATTTTGACTTGTTTGAGTGTTTGGAACTCACACAAGGTTGCCACTGGGAAAGAAGTGACAAATTAGACGTTCCACGTTTTGTCACATGTTGTTGTCGTTATTATTATTATTATTTTAAAAAGACCGTATCGTTACTCTTATCTAGGCTAATTGAAATCATATAATAGAAGAACAGACATAAAGTCTAAACCACATATTATTTATTTAAATAATTTTTTTTTGAATAAAAGGCTGGTGCGGTTGCCCCAAGCAGTGATTAATGAAACTGATAAATACAATGAGAGACATTAAGCCTAAATCCCTGATATAAAGACATGAAATACTATTAGAAATCTCTACAACAAACATGTACCAGACAAACATCAATTAATAAAGAGTACTCTAATGGAAACTCCATTTGCTTTTACATTGCGGTGACACCTAATGGAAAGATCACGACATGTAACCCGATCACATATCCTAATGTCTAGTTAACCACATATTATAAAGTCTAAGGTGCACAATTTAGCAAAGATTGTTCGATTAATACTTTATTTACTTTGATAAAAAGATGACATAACGGAGAGATAAGCCTACTAATGAGAAACATCAATACAAATAATGTAGTTTTCTTATTATGTTGCCGCACAGAATCATATATGGCGACCTTTCTTTTTCATTCTACCACTAGAAGGAGTCGTCCATTTCACAACAAATAGACACTTCGCTAGGCCAGCCAAGGTACCCGGCCGTCGTTCCACAAAAACACCATCCTCTGCACACCGGCCTCCATTCTTGGCAAACCCCATTTCCAAATTAGATCCACCCAAACCAAACCACTTCGGAGTCTTCTGCTCATATCCGAGCTTCGATGATCTTCGCCTCATCGTCCTCCCACTAGGTTGTCCACTCTTGAATCTAAGGTAGAGCGAAACCATCCTTGCCTGCCAGCCTTCCAACCAACGATGCCTATAACCAAAACGACAACAAAGCAGTCGGGACAACAACACGATCACCAAGCAGTTTCCTCCTCGACTAAGAATATTTTGCGACCACCCACCATCAGAAACTAGGTGTGCTGTGAAGGTGTGTTGTCATACATGGCATTAATTGTTCAGTCCGTGACGCTTGTTCTCTTTTCTCTCTGCTAGATTTTTGGTATTTGTTACGTGCCATGCTTTATTAGCACTAGCCTTCTACCCGTGCATATTTGCACGGAATCATGATCACGATCACCTAAAATAAGCGTGAGCAGTTAAATAAGTTTACCGTATTATACAGTTATTCATTCTATCAACCATAGTTTTTATGATTATTTATTTATTTAATTTATTTTGATTTTGATTTTGTTTTTACTATAATAGTCCTTGTTTTTATTTATGTTAGTTAGTTCATTAAGAGTAATTATAGAAGTTCATAATTTGGTGAAGTTTTTGAGGACTTGGTTTTATAGTAGTAGAGATTAGTAATATCTCTGTTTTTTTTAACAATAAAGTTCGGTAAGGGAGAGGCGACCACGTACCCAAGCCCAAGCTCTGATTTGAAAACCATAGAGGCTCAGGCTCCGAATGATCGACTAACTTCCCATTTGGAGACCGACCAACTTGGTAGTGTGAGAGTGGAAATACATTGCAGAGTCCCAAACTACGGACCATCGTCGTGCCTAACAAGTAGCAAGACTCACACACATCAATAACAATAGACTCAATTTTTTTTTTCTTTTATCGAAATCACAAATGTTCTCAAAGATTTTTGATACTTTCAAACTAATTCGTGTTTGGAGATCATCATATCTAAACATTTTATTCTCTAATAACTATTAAATAAAAATTTAACTTCGATTAACATCGGTGAGATTCAAACTAGATATGAAATTTCATACCTAAGCTATTACAAACTAGACCACTAGCAGTGGTTGATGAGACTCTTGAACTTACATAAAAGTCCTTCAGCCCGATCCGGCCAACCATCATTGGCAGCATTGGTGGTACCCAAATCATTGGTAGAATACATTTTCGAAAGAGAGTTATACCCTACAAGAGCTTGCATGATCAGAACCCCTAGCCGCCTGTGTTTGAACCAAAGAAGAAAATGAACAGGTTTTTAATGAAACCATGTCCGCGGTTCCGTTGTTTTAGATATTTTCTGCCAAGTGACTCATGTCCATCACTGCATGAGTATATAAAGTATACATAGAAGAAAGTGCACGATCAGATCGCTTTCCAGGACATGCGATTTTGTCTTTCATATATCGAATATAGGTTATCCACAGCCTTGGCTGCCTCATAAAATAATCTAGCTATGTGCATGTATCCATATCCTAAGATCAAGTTGCATGCAGGATGCAGCAGCATGTAGTGTGCTCAATCCATATATCCTAAGATCAAGTTGCAATCCGAATGTTTGTTGTCTTCAGAATTCGATCTCTAAATAGTGCAGTCTGCACTCACTTCGTTCCTCACCCCTTCCATAAACAAGATCGACATACATGCATATATATATATATATATATATATATATATATATATATATGAGGACATTTTCACTAAAGTATCTCTTTTTTTAACATACATAAGGGATGAAGAATTACTCTAACGATCATTCAATAGGAAATTAGGAATACCAAATACGCCTGCATGGATCAGTTTCGTCTTCTCTGCCTGTTTTCACTTATCTATGTAAGTCCTAATTAGTTAATTTGCAAATTACGTACTTCTTCTATATATCTATAGTCTTTGAAATGTGATTTTTATTTAGGGGCACGCACGCTAGCTTCACTCACTCTATACCTAAATGAATGTATAGAAATGTGTGGATCCGTTTCATCTTCTTTGCAAATTCCTCGTTTCATTATTTGCTATATATGCAGACATGCAATTATATTCAAGATATATAAGTTTATTTACAAAAATTTCTCACGAACTATGAAGCCAGCCATTTTACTTTCATAGGGTTACACTCACTCTATTAGAATGCTAGACATCTGTATATACTTTTAATTAGACAAAGAATAATGAAAACTAAGAATGTCGCTAAATCAATTTTAATGGTGTTAGTGGTGAGATATCAATTAAAATGCCTTTGAATTGTAATGCATCCATGGATTAATTTTGTCCCGACTTGCATACATAACTACGTACGTATCGATCTGTATACAATGAGTCAAAGAAATTAACTTAATTTTGTGGCATGCACGCAGGTGGCATCAGTAGTGGTGGGAATTGGGTATACTAATAAGGTCGATGATGGCAAGTCCTGGATGTCTTACTGGAATTCAGCTTTGCCAAAGTCTCCGTTACCTTCCAAAGCTGTACAGCAACTTCTAAACCTTGCAGGTATACATTATTCTATCAGTTAATGATAATATAACTTAAGTAACTGAGCTTAAGCTAGGTTCGTTTACATTCAAACACGTACAAGATCTAGATAAGCTTATTTAACTATCTGAGAGATAATGGTAAAGAGATATATTTTTTTTTTTAATTGGTTTTCTCGAAGTATAATACTTCCAGAGGGTTTTTGAGGAAAAGGATCGAATGCAGAATGTAAAAAACTAAAGTCTGTAGAACTGAAGATTTGTAATTTGTTTTTATGTTTAACTATAATGATTTTTACGATTTTCACGATTTACCAATAATAAGTATATATATATATTTCTTCTCCCCGGCGTGATCCCAGACCTCACCCGACGGTGTTGGAATGAAGAAGAAGGCCGGAGAGATCGCGATCGGAGGTCTGTGCAGCAATCTCACTCAGAACTTCACGTCCGATCATAGTGGATCTCTGATCGCCTCTCCGGCCTTCTTCTTCATTCCAACACCGTCTGGGGAGGTCTGGGATCACGCCGGGGAGAAGAAACGGCGTCGCCGGCGCTGGAATGGTGGAGAAACGGCGGAAATCCGTACGGAAAACCCCGTACGTCGGCAGCTGAGAAAAACTATATATATATATATATATATATATATATATATATATATATATCAAAGAAACTTATTTTTTGTTCAGATGGTGAAAGAAGTTACACTGGGATAGGAAAGGATGCTGTAAGTCTTACACCACATAGTATCAAAACTGGGTATGCTGATGCTGTAAGTGTTACACCACATAGTATCAAAACCGGGTATGCTGATGCTGTAAGTGTTACACCACATAGTATCAAAACCGGGTATGCTGATGCTGTAAGTATTACACGACATAGTATCAAAACCGGTTATGCTGCCTCTGGAGAAGAAGTAAAACTGGAGCGAGATTTAACTACAATTTTTCAAGGAAAAGATCTCAAGGATTCGAGAAAAACAGTAACATTGCGATTCTTGAAACCCACGAGTAATAAGGCAACTCTTTTGCCTCTTCAAGTTACAAAGTCCATACCATTTTCAAGTAGCAAATTCCCAGAAATTCTAACCTACTTTGGGGTGAACCCCAAATCAGCGGCTGCAGAAAGAATGAAAAGGACAATCAAAGACTGTGAGGCACCAGCCATCAAAGGCGAAGAAAAGTATTGCGCAACATCGCTAGAATCCTTGATCGATTTTACTGTTTCTAAGCTCGGAAAGAACGTCCAAGTTTATGCAACCGAGGCCGAAAACAAAAACGAAAAGAAACAAGAGTATAGCATTGATATAACTGGAGTTCGAAGTCTTGGAGATAGGTCTATTGTGTGCCATAAGGAAATCTATGTTTATGGTGTGTTTTACTGCCACAAATTCTATGGCACAACAACAAGGGCTTACATGGTTCCGTTGGTGGGTGTTGATGGAGTTACAAAAGCCAAAGCAGTAGCTGTTTGCCATATTGACACCACTGCTTGGAACCCGAAGCATTTGGCCTTTCAAGTCCTCAAAATAAAGCCTGGAAATACAATCCCAGTCTGTCATTTTCTTGACACTACCAGTCTTTTGTGGGTTCCTATGTAAGGCATCCATATCAAATCCTGTTGAAGTTGTTAGGTTTTGCTTATCTTTAAGGTTGTTAATAAGTCCTAGTTATTAGGGACCTGCAGTTAGTTTTTGACTCATTCCTGCAATCATGTAAGGCTCTGTTTGTTAATAATGAATACGATGATATTCTCCCAGTTTCGGTTGTTCTGTTCTTAAGCTTTTGGTATTCAATAAATTATAAGGAGCGGATATGTGGTACTTAATACTTTGGGCCATATATCAACTTAATCCTGAATTATCATAAATTTATGTCTCCTAAAGTTTCTAATTTTGTAGTGTTTTTTTGGATATATTATGTTTCTATATTTCTCTAAAATGTTTTTGGCTTCATCACCCTCTCTGTATGTGTTTCTTATTTCTTCAGTAATAAGTAAATAAGTTCACCAAGGTGATTTTTGTGACTTGTTTTGGTCTCTAGAGTGCTATGTTAATTCATATCATGATTTCGGTATAATTAGTAACTATCTTTAGTTATTGTTGAGATATCAATCCCACATTGGGAATATGAGATATTGTCTATGAGTTTATAAGAGCTTGAGTCTCTCCATTTATTGTCAATTGGTTTTGGATGTGAGAACCCCATACTACTTTATCATAGTATCAGAGCGGGTTACCCACGTCCACGTGTGAAGCTCAATGGCTATACAAACTTCACGTCACTCAAATGTTGTCCACGTGTTAGACTTGAAAATTCGTCACACGTGACACGTGCCTTATAACGAGTCGCAGTACATGCTAATTATACGTGTATTTCTATCTTCAAGTATTCGTAGTCTATGCCAATTATGGCTGGTCATCTATATATTGACATGGATCTTCTATTTGAAAAAGATAAAAAGAAAATATACAAGAATTTCTTATTAGACATGGATCTTCTATTAGAAAAAGATAAAAAGAAAATACACAAGAATTTCTTATCAACTCAATAGGGGATGGTTGCATGCATGTGAAGGTGTGAAGCCAAGATTTACTCTATTATCAAAGTATCATAGCTAGTTCCTGGCCTCCCCTATTAAAACTGCTGTGTATGCATGTGACTTTTGTCTTGGGAGCTAGCTAGTTGGAAGCGAACAATAAATTCCCAGACAGAACATTTTTCTTCATATAAAATATGGCAGCCTCCAGATCATCCTTTGATTAAGCTTAATTTTGATTGTTTGGTTAGGGATAGCTATTATTGTTGCGGTAGGCTTTGTTTCAAGGAACTCAGATGGCAATCCTATTTGTGATGCAGCTAGAAGAATTAGGGACACTGACGTTCTGGTTGCTGAAGGCCTGAAGCTTCTTCGTTGGGGGATGGACTACACAATGCTGTTCTTCAAAATAATCCTCACATACTCATTAAGGGTGACTCCAAGCTCCTGATCGGTTGTCTTAATTAACAACAAAGCACGCGTGCCTTAGCGTATTCAGTCCCCAGTTCAAGATATCCACGTATTAGCTTCTCAATGCCATACTGTAATCTTTCTATATTCATCACGAAGGGAACTTTGTTGTAGACAAATTGGCCGGCTTAGGTTATAATTTCATCCGACCTTTCTTTCTATGTGTCTCCACTCCCCAGCGTTCCAATTGAACGAGCTGGGAAGGAAAGTAGCTAAGTGGTTTTCTGTCGTGGTGTTTCTTTTCCTTTTCGTACTTTATCAAAAAGAAAAACATATAAGTTAAATATATCTACATTATTGAAAAAGGAACATGATGAATACATTATTGCAAATCAGTACTACTTATTTCAGACTAAAAAAAAAAAAGAAAAGGCAGTTCTACTTGTTTCAGTTGTTTGTATCCCACTAGAGTCTGCATCAGTGATCTGTATGTACCCCAGCCGCCTGTAAAGTATACATTCACGATCGAACACGTTAAATTTGACTACGCACAGTTGATCGAATCACAATCATTCACAACCATATGACGTCATAGACCTTAATTTGTTCTTTGTTGTTAAATACAAAACTGGGTACTGTTTGATCCCAAATGATTTGAGCCAATTCTGTGGTTGGTTTCACGGTAACCCCATAAGCTCATCCATATCTTAAAGCCTTTAGAATTGTCTTTATAAGTGCACTCTGCACTCACTTGAGTCACTTCATTCCTCACCCAATTCCTAAACCAGAAAACATCAATCATAGTTCATACCAAAAACCTATATGCATGGATCAGATCCGTCTTCTTTGCCTGTTCTTCTATGTAAGTTTTAGTTAGTTAATTCACAAGCAACCTGCTTCATATCTTCTATGTAAGTTTTGGTTAGTTAATTTTGTGGCATGCACGCAGGTGGCATCAGTAGTGGTGGGAATTGGGTATGCGAATGGAGCCGATGATGGCAAGTCCCGGATGTCTTACTGGAATACAGCTTTTCCAAAATCTCCATTGCCTTCCAAAGCTGTACAACAACTTCTAAACCTTGCAGGTATGTATAAGAGAGCTCGATCAATTAACGTACATGAAACAGCTATAATGAGATATTCTTTTCCTTTATGAAGTATGAAACTTCCATAGATTTTAAGGAAAAGGAAAAATAAATGTACAACTGAAGTCGTAGAATTTCTGTTAAATTTTCATTTAAACGTTATTAATTTTAATTGTTTTCAATGTTTTACCATAGACATGTATATGCTCACATCAAATGAACTGATATATTGTCACAAGGTGAAACAAGTAACACGGGGTTTGGAAAGCAAGCTCTAAATCTTGCACCAGAAATACCAATAAATAATTATGGATCCTCTAAAGAAGAAACTCCAGCGGAGCCAGATTTAACTACATTCTTCCAAGGACAAGATCTTCAGCAAAAGGGAAAAACAGTGACACTGCGACTCTTGAAACCCACAAGTAACAAGGCAACTCTTTTGTCTCGCCAAGTTGCAAAGTCCATACCATTTTCAAGCAGCAAACTCCCAGAAATCCTAACCTACTTTGGAGTGAAACCCAACTCACTGGCTGCAGGTCTAATGAAACAAACAATCGAAGAGTGTGAGGCACCGGCCATTAAAGCTGAAGGCAAGTATTGCCTGACATCGCTGGAATCCTTGATCGATTTCACGGTTTCAAATCTCGGCAAGGATGTCGGAGTTTATACAACTGAGGCCGAAACCGATAAGAAACAAGAGTATAGCATTGAGACTACTGGAGTCCAAAGTATTGGAGACAAGATTATTGTGTGCCATAAGGAGAACTATGTTTATGGTGTGTTTTACTGCCACATATTCTATGACAGAAAAACAAAGGCTTACACGGTTCCGTTGGTGAGTGCAGATGGAGCTACCAAAGCCAAAGCAGTAGCTGTTTGCCATATGGATACCGCTAGCTGGAACCCTAAGAATGTGGCCTTTCGAGTCCTCAACAAGCAGCCGGGAAATACAGTCCATGTCTGCCATTTTCTAGGCACTACTAGTCTTTTGTTTGTTCCTATGTAATGCAGGCAAATGTAAAGAACTCACCATGTATTTATACTTAAGGCCATCAAAATAAGTTAGGACTTCTATCTATCAACCTATATGGGATATGTGCATTTACCCTTTGGGCTATAAAAATAAGTTAGGACTTAGGACTTGTATCTATCAACCAAGTCCTAAATTGTGAAAAATGTATTGACCCTTTTGTTGTTCCGAAGTTTCTCGTTTTGTGATTTATTTAAGTTCAATGGACACACTACTTGACACAAAATTGTACTCTTCATGTGAGTCGTTGGATATAAAGACATCTAATAGTCTAGATTATACATGACAAATGACAAGAAATTTATTTATTTAAAAAAAGAAGAAGTTAGATTAGTAATCATTTTGTTTCTACAAACATTCGAAATCAAACGACTAGAAAGAGAAGATCATAACCTAGCTAGTAGACGATACACGACTCGAGACAGTGGAATAAGTAAGTTTGATTTCGGTGTACGAAAATACTATGACTCGCATGCATGTAAAGAGCCTGTCATTGATATAACAACTAAAATTAAGGTCACAAGATGCAATGAGCCAAAATGCCCACCTCACTCGCTCGCCCACCAAATATATACATGGTCCATATCTAGAACTAAAACCTTATTTAAAGTGAATTGACTTTGGGCCCTGATGAGCCCAAATGATGAGTCGCCCAACACATGTCACTCTGTGTAACCCGCAATATAGGCACCCAACGCAAGCCCCCGATGAAGCACCGGTCGTCGACTGTCATGATATGCAACCCTCCTTGCCACCATAACAAAAGAACTCCCTTGCGGTCAAGAACCGCCTGTTGATACCATGCCAGCCCGAATCGGAGTAGCCATAATGCCCGCATCTATTATTTTGGTGTAACTAGTAATGAATGTAACAATCATTTAAATGCGGTCGTTGCTATTACTTCACTATATCAAAACAACACGTTCTCGATACTCATACCTAACTATCTATTTTTGATAGTAGTCACAGTACATTATCAATCTTTTTTTTTTGTCGTTAAAAGATAGTTTAAAAAAAAAGAAAAAAAAAAAGAGGGTATGGAACCCAGCCTACATAGGAGGCTCAGTCCGCTGCTCATTATTTATATTAATATCGACCTGTTGATCCGAGGGGGACATAAAACCTCTATCTCGGTTGACATTAGAAGAGTTACATTAGTTCTCATAGATCACATCCACAAGAAAACCTAGCGGCTCTCCTACAGTCTGCTCCACTATACTATCTAAACTAGCAAAATGTGCCAAACGATGGGTCACATTGTTTGCTTCACGGTAGATATACCAAATAGCAATATAATCAAACTGTTGCATAAAACTTTTACAATCATCTACTATTCTGCTTACCTTAGAGCTAGAGTTGCCACTCTGATGAAGAGCCGAGACAAGAACGGAGCTATCACTCTCCACCAGTAGTTCCTTCCATCCCAATTGAACTGCCATAGCCAACCCCATTCTGCATGCCAACGCCTCCGCTTGCAAAGGAGATTGTAGATACAGACGCTTTTTAGACCAGCAACCCTTCACCTCACGTTTGTCATCCCGAAACACCACACCGGCCCCTCCAACCCCATCACTTTTAAAAGTTCCATCTAGGTTGAGCTTCAGCCGTCCACTCGGTGGACACTCCCACTTTTCTTTTGGTCTCACTCTATCGGGACATGACCCCTCCACATGTACCCTTTGATATTCATGTACCCCATTTTTCAAAACTAGAATTACCTTACCACCCTACCACGCAACCGAAATAGGTAACAGAACACACATTCCACGAGCCCACTCTCCTCTCAAAAACCTATAAATACACCCGAGATTCTCCTCTCCAACATTTTCACACACAAAGCATCATGCCATTCACAACAGCACCCTCTCCCTTCCTCGTCGCCCTTCTCGTTTTCTTCATTCTTCCCCTCGTCTTCTCCCCAAACGGCCGTGTCGCCGAGGGAGGAAAGGGTCGAGTGCACATCACCGACGAGCTCGACGACGTCGTAGACGACGAAGAGGACGACACTTGGAAAGAATGGGGCAAGAAACCCACACCCCAGTTCGATCTGCCGCCGGAGAAGTTGGAGAAGATGGAGTTGTCGGAGATCCAGGCCGAGACTTTGAAGCGGCATTCCGGGCCGATTCTTGGGTTCATCAAGCTCCGACTCGGCGTCAAACGGACTAAGGTAAATCGCAGGTTTTGGTCTTTTTGGGTTTAATGTGAATTGGGTCTCTGTTTTTGTTCTTGTTTGATATTGGGTTTTGATCCTATGTATCATACTTGGGAAATGTTAATGTGATAATTGGATGTGCAAACTGAGCTTGAATTTGAATCGAGTGTGTATTATCAAAAGTCAAATGGGAATCTTTTGTGATTTAACTGGGAATATGTGAAAGATTAGATTCGTTATAGAAGGATTTGAATGATTCAACTGCAAGCATATAGTTTGAACTTCTGGTACTAATTTGTGAGAAGTTACTGGTAAGTATTAGTCCTATGAACTTGTGAACTTCATGCTTTTTGTTCTTGTTTTGGTAAGCATGCTTTCTGGTTGATCTAATGGATTCTAGGTTATAGGATTGACGTTGTATACTTGTATTTGATTTACAACCATTGATATTGCTGCAGAAGTTCAAATGAACTGTGAATTTTATGCAAGTTTATTATCCACTTTCAGGATATGGTGGTTGAGATTGCTACAAGATGGAGTAAAGTTCTGAGAACTGGATCTATTGCGGTGAAGTTCATGGGTATTGATTTAAGCACGGTCATGGTCACCATTGAAAGAGGCCAAGACTTGAACGAGGTATGATATTCTATTCCCCTCTCCCCTATGCCTCAGTTGAGTTGATGACCTGATCATGAGCTTCTGCTCTGTTTTGTTCTTGCAATATGTTCTCTTACTTCGATCTTTCTCTGTCCACTAGTTGAAGGATTTCGTGTTGAACCAACCGGAGGCTTACGAGCTAAAGATTGGAGATCAATATTTTCGAAGACCTGGAGATCCTCCTTTAGAGGAAGTTGTTGAGATGCTCCAGAATGAGAAAATGAGAAAGGAGAATGATGGTTCAACAGAGAGCAATAAGCAAGTGAAAGAGGAACTGTAGCTTTGTGTTAGTAAAGTTTTTGAAATGCAATGGAATATGGCCCCTTGTGGGCTTATGTAACTCGTAGCAAATGCAGACATTTTTGTGTACTGGGGTACAAGATTAGTGTTATTCAAGTGAATTGTTGCTGATTTTGGAACTGGCTCAGATGTGTTGTTCACGAGTAGGTAGATCATATACATACCATTTTCTATCTACCAGGGTCACAATGAACTTGTCGTGGTTAGTTTTAGGTAGGCTTCTCTCCTGTTTACTTGAATCAATAAGAATATCAACCATTCATAACGAAAAATTAATTTCTGCAATTTCAGTAATGCTTGCGCTCTTTTATTGGCAAAAGTTAATATTCCTCGGTGCCAAAATTTCTGCAGGAAATACATGAAAATCTCTGAATCTATCAATGTAAATCTACACTATATAAAGAGATAGTAATCTTCCGTTTACGTGAATTAGCACATTCACAACTGAATAGGGAACAACAACATTAAGAACAGAGGCTACTTCAACTTTGTGCTGAAGTCATAAAGCTGAAGAATCTGAATCCTGGAGATTCTGGCGGCTTCATCTCTCTCTTTCTCTGTGTTGTACCCCCAATCCCCTAACGCAGTTTAACCAGCATCAGCTATCATAGGTGAATAAAGCATAACAAAAATTGATGACAGATAAGTGAAAGAGTATATGTGTGATAGAGCTCAGGGTAGAAAGAAGTTTTACCTAGATACAAGTTCCAACCATCCAATTCAGGTTCTTTGATAACATTCTTTAAGGTTGCCAGTCTATCTTCCACAAAGCTGACCAAGATTGGATGTTATTGATCTCATTCAAAGGCACTAGGTTATTGTAATAAACATTAACCAGTATAGAAGGCAGAAGTATGTTCCGGTCTCAAAACACTATTGCAGTCATGATCATATTATAACATGTTCTACTATGTACACTATTTAGCAGGGAATAACGTACTGCAGTTTCAGCCCTTGATGTTCTGGTTTCTTCTGAAGCATCTTCAATACTTCTACCTTGGGACTGTAAGAGGAGTTTCATATTACATACGCACGTACTAGAGAGAGTACAGTTTCACGCTAAAGAAAGTAATACCATAGGCTAAGTGCCATAATACCAATAATAGACTATGGTCAAATCAATACCATACCCTGATCCAAGACCAAAGATTCTTTCAGGTGGTATTGTAACACCTGCAAGTTCTCGCAGTAAAGCATCAGCAAACCGGCTCTGCAATAGGCATAAGAACAGAAAATAAGGGGATGGGACAACGATAAAGGCAAAATGCATGTTATTGGTATAAAGACTCGAGTCCAGGAGAAACAAATGCTCTAATAACAAGGTCTTGCCTCGGGTTTATACCTGCTTTGTGGTGACTATGTAAATTGTCGAGCTTGCAAATCTCAAAGCATCAGATACACCTGGATATAATCTGCAAGCGAACTGTCTCCTATTCACTTATGCACAGGGCTCTAGCAGCAAGTTTGAGAATATAGTACAACTATGCTAAACATGAAACCATTAAACACACACACACACATGATCACTTTGCAGAATATCCAAATTGGGTACCTATTTGCACCGATCCAAGTAGCCATGTCCTGGTCCATCCACTCATCCCTGACCTTTCCAAACAAATTGACAAGAGGATCCTTTTCCTCACCCCATTCCTTCATAATCACAGGCTTCAATACTGACCACTTCTCCAATATCCCCTCCACAGTAAGCCCTTCTGCAACTGATGACTTCCTTATAGAAGGAACCCTCATCTCCAAAAGCAACCTCACAAGTAAAAGATTCTCATACCCAGTTTCCACCACAGGCCTCACCTAATCCATCATCCATTTCTCCACAGTTACACTATCAATCAACAACCTACATAATGGTTCTCTCTAACTAAAGCATATAAAGAACTTACTACGTGCATTTGATCAACAACCCAACTCTCCAAACCCGAATCGACACCGTTGAACAGAGCTGGCCATCTGACTTTTGCAGCCTACCACATTACTAATCAAGTTAAGCAACTTTGAAGTGAAAATCTTCAAGCTTTGAAACAATATAAAACACAAACAGTACCTTGACAGCAGAGACGGAGCTCTCTCCGCAGCTATCACAGATAACTCCATCGAAATCCAAAGCGTACAAATCCCCCATTTCTGAACTCACACTCTGGTCAGTTTGGTTTCTGCGACGGAGGTATCTAAGTTGAACGGTAGTGGGTGCTTATTCTTCTCCACAGCTTGTGGGAGTTGGATTGAATTAGTTTGGTCCCAAACGACATGACGTCTATTGCATCGCATTTTTCTGAATATCAGAGGACGACAAAAAATGTGTAAAGGTGTCTTCTTTCGCACATTCCCTGTTCAAATCCAAGAACCGATTCCCAGAATCCGACGGTCCAAACCGAAATCAAAACAAGTTTCAGTCAGGGACGAAGCTCAGAAAAACCCAATAATGTAGTGTTTAATTTCCTCTGGTGAAATCTTGTAGGGTTTTGGCTGCTCGGATATTATTTCGGTAACTTTTACTGGTCACATGAGCAAGGTCTATTCCACACTCTTCTGTTTTTGTTACCTATATTTTGTATCTCTCTTTCTTTGGGATAAGGAGAGAAAACGAAACGTAGAGAAGCAAATTGAGAATGAAAAATCCATGTCCGTCACCATATTCTGAATTGTAGTCTCGCAAGTACAAAGGTGAGTTTATCTTTTCTGTCATCCGTTGTTGCACAGCCAACCCATGGATCGGAGTTGGAGATGTCTTTCCCTGCCACCATATATGTCTCCAGCACTCCATTCGACGGCGACCGAAGAAGACTGAAGAAAGGATCTTCAACTCGTTCAACCTCGGTCGGCTCAGCACGCACCTGACCGCATGTGCAGATTTTTGGTGCACCTCTGATTGTACACTCATGATTACGATTTACTTTTATGCTCTTACACATCCAGATAACATTAGGTTTTTTTGACCTGTGGGTCAACTAACCAATCTCATACCATAAGAAGATACTCTATTTGCTATAATGTACTCCAACATCTTATATCTAACTCTTTCCATGCCATAGATGTATAGATGGTATTATGGTAAAATCTTAGTTCAGCAACTACATATAGCAGGGCGAGCGAGCTTGAAGGATGTGACACATGAATTATATACACCATTGAAACGTTTTGGATGATACGATACTAAATGCATGCAAAAAACAATCAAGTAAATCAGGTGAATATATAATTTCATGTCTCATGTCGAACTAGCTGGATATGTTCCCCACTCAAGAGTCATGAGAGAAGAGCCACTATATTGCTCCCAAAGCAACTTATATTAAGTAACAAGAAGCTATGAATCTCAACATTTCTAAAAAAAAAAAAAAAAAAAACTGGGGCAACCCTGGACCTTAAAATCTAAACTCTGACCTAATATCAGTCATTTTCAGTTTTTCACATAAAAATTCG
The DNA here is from genome assembly GCA_009720345.1 of Fragaria iinumae. Lineage (NCBI taxonomy): Eukaryota > Viridiplantae > Streptophyta > Magnoliopsida > Rosales > Rosaceae > Fragaria > Fragaria iinumae. The sequence continues at coordinate 16,294,357 of CM019123.1, read as the reverse complement.
ACATGTTTTATATATTATGAGAATATATCCTACTACTACGTACTCGTCCTGGGGTTTCCACCCTTAGAAAAAGAAACCTGAACGGCAGGATGCCTAATTTTTACAACGGTCTGGTAGTTAGCGCTAGCGTTGCGATATCGCTGGTCAACAAACTAATCTGACTTGTACATCAATGATATATAATCTCACCCTCAAGATATCCAAGTCATCCATGAAGGTGGAGGAAGCCAATCCATCAGTGGCCCGAGCCGAGAATGAAGCAAACAGCAAATCCACCATGGATAGGCCAAAATTAGCAAATCTTCCACCTCACGGCAACCATCTCTAGTGGCTGTATCTGAACATGATTTGCCTATCATTTCTGTTTTTTTTAGTTTAACTAAATCAAGTTTTTATTCCTGTATAATAACGATACTATCACAAAGCTCAAAATTTTCACAAGACATGCATGCAAGCAATTGAATCCAAATAGCAAAAGAACAGAAGAAGTTCAAGCATGGCGGGGATGATCGGAAACAAAACATCGCTGCAATCTCAAGTGTGCATCGATTTACCTCCCAATGTACATTCACAGGGCATCATAACAGGTCTAAACAAAAACGGTCCAGGAATGAACTTTAGTCTTCCGGTATTAGAGACGCAGATCATCCTCATTTTCGCCTTCACCCAAGCCTTCCATTTGATTTTGAAGAAGTTTGGATTTCCCAAGTTCACCAGCGAGATTCTTGTATGTGCTTTCTTTCTTTCTCTACTACTTCATTATAATATTTTCTACTGCATTATATCAGCTTCTATGATCAACTTCTTCATATTGAACCCATTTGCATGCTTACGTAGAATTTATACCAAATAACGTAACATAACGTAACTTTCTCAACATAACGTATCACGTAGCTAGAGTCAAGCTTCTATATACATAGGGACCAAAGTACTTTTGCCTATCAACCTTCTATATATATATATATATAGTCTATATATCTCAGTTTGTAACTCCTTCCGATAATTTTTCTTTTCCACAAATTACATTCAGATGAATTGCTTGGAACATTATGCTGGTTAGCTCACCGGCCACGGCTAATGTCTATATACAAAATGTCAAAACAGTAAGGATATTTCTATCAGGAGTAGAATTAGGGTTAAGAAATCATGCATCATGCATGCATGTTCTATGTGCCGATATTCTACTCGTATAACGGTATAAGAACGATGTAGTTGATTTCAAAAAAATAAAAAGAAAAAGAGAAAAGAACGATGTACGTTGTTTTGGATTGCGGAACAAAGTTAAGCACGTATACTAGTTAGAATCATCACCAGAAAGATCATGGGATTTAATATTGTTACTGTTGTCACCGAATGATTGATATGGTTTCTTTTGAAGGCAGACGGGTATAGTCTTAGGCCCTTCACTGATAGGAGCCTCTAAGGCATTCAAGAAGGACATCTTTCCTCGTGACAGTCGAGCAATACTTGAAGTGCTGGGTGAAATTGGTTATGAACTCTTTTTGTTTCTAGTTGGAGTAAGGATGGACCTGGAATTGATAAGAAGAACCGGCCGGAAAGTCTTCTTCACTGGTATTTTGTGCCTGTTAGCCCCTTTGATAACCGGTATGGTCCTCCAAAAACAGCTCATGTCCATGACCTCTGTGTTCATGCTGACCAAAGATCAAATCTCTAAGCTTCCTTACACAACGGCCTCATATTGCATGACTTCGTCTCCCGTCATTGTTCTCCTTCTTGAAGAACTGAATATCCTAAATTCCGAAATCGGCCGACTAGCTGTGGCAGCATCATCAATCAGTGAATTATTCGGTACTTTGGTTATCTGGTTCTCCTCCGTATTGTACAGAATGGCAAAAGTGAAACCTGTGCATGAAACTTTACTAGTTTTCGGAGCAGTTGTCGGCGGCATACTAGTATTTCTGTTCATATTCCGACCAATAATGTTTTGGATCATCAGGCAGACCCCGCAAAACAATCCTGTGAAGAAAAGCTATGTCAGTGCCATAATCGTGGTGATGCTTTTTGTGACGATAGTATCGCATTATTACGGCCACACTTTTCATTTCATGATTTTTATATTGGGTCTGTCTGTCCCGGCTGGACAACCTTTGGGATCAACTCTAGAAGAATTGCTCCATATCTTCATTTCTCAAGTGCTTCTACCGATTTACGTGACTGCATACACAATGAAGGCAGATTTTCGGTTGGTCGATTTCAGTGACCCGGCCACAATAATCACCGCTATCCTCTTCGTTTTCATTTTTCTGGCCAAACTTATAGGCACCATGGTTGCTCCATTGTATTATAAAATGCCCCTGAATGATGCATTTGTGCTTGCTCTCATTCTAAGCTCCAAAGGCCTTGTCCAAGTTTCCGTCTATACTCGATTCAAAGACGATCAGGTATATTTCTTTCTGAATAAAAATAATCTAACAAGTCTTTTTAAGTCTCATATCTTCATTCAAAAGACGGCTACTAATTATTTTTCCTGTACCTACCTACAGACTGCAAGTGACTCAATATTTGCTTTGACGCTTGCTAGCATTGTGGTGACTGCGACTCTAGTTCCCCTTATAGTGAAGCGCCTCTATGATCCTGCAAAGAAGTATACAGCCTATGGAAGAAGGGACATTATGCATTTGAAACCCAATGCTGAGCTCAAAATTCTTGCCTGCATTCACAGGTCAGGTAACATTCCTGCAGTCATCAATCTACTTGATGCAGCATGCGCATCCAAAGAAAACCCCATTGATATCTACGTTCTTCACCTCATGGAATTAATCGGAAGAAGCTCCCCAGTTTTTATCAACCACCAAATGCAGCAAAAGAGCATTTCCAATGCTTACTCGGACAATGTCGTTCTTTACTTCAATGAGTTTGTGAGAGAAAATCTTGGTGCTGTTACTTTAAACATATTCACAGCAATCTCTCGACCAAAATACATGCAAGAAGACATATGTACACTTGCAATGGACAAGCAAACGTCCCTAATTGTGCTTCCGTTTCATCGAACATGGGCAATTGACGGGTCTATCGAGTCAGACGACAGTGCAATAAGGACACTAAATCGCAATGTACTCGAAAGAGCTCCTTGCTCTGTAGGCATCCTTGTTGACTGTGGTCATTTAGGCCGGTCCGCATCTGTTGTGGCTTCCGGGCGATCATTTTCGGTGGCTGTAATCTTCTTCGGTGGGCAAGATGATAGGGAGGCCTTAACATTTGCAAAAAGAATGGCTAGCGACTCGATGATTAGCTTAACTGTGATCCATGTAGTTGCCAAGAACAATGTCACGGGTGGGGAATGGGATAAAATACTTGATACTGAGATGTTGAAGGAGTTTAAACACAGTGAGAAGGGTGAAGGTTTTGCGATATTTTTAGAGGAGGTGGTGAAAGATGGACCAGAAACAACAGTACTACTGAAGTCTATTGTGGATGAGCATGATCTGATTATAGTTGGGAGGAGGTTTCAGGTAGAGTGCCCTCAGACTGCAGGACTTACAGAATGGAGTGACTTTCCCGAGCTAGGGACTATAGGAGACCTACTTGCATCACCTGATCTAAATTGTAAAGCTTCAATTCTAGTGATAAAACATCAACAACAGATCACTTAATTGAAGCTTTTGAAGATCATGTCAAATTGTTGATTTTAGGAATTTTTTCACCTTCTTAGTTTTCAAAATTTGATTTATTGTTTTTATCTTTTAACGTAACGCTTGAACGACTGAAATAGATATTTCACAACACTTTACGGGATTTTATTAATATAAATTTCTAGGTTCTGATTTCAGCTTACTCCTTCAAAAATATGAATTTGACAAGTACGTGCAACTTATTAATTAATTATCCAATACAATTTAACAAAGCTATATCCAAGAGGAAATAACATAAACTTAAAATAAATAAAAAATAAACCCTAACGCGGTATTCATCATGGCATCATGTATGCATGGTTGGACTTTTAGTCGTCGTTGAGGAAGAGTGATAGAATCACTTGTCAAAGATCTATTTTATCTTTTGAGAATGTGATGGCTTAACAGCCCTAGTATCTTTTATGCTATCTTTAGTAAGAGATTGTTATCTGGACGTTAATCTTACATCTTTCATTATTTATCTCCTAACTTGGGCTCAGTTTTAAATGGTATTATTGATGAGCTCCGTGCGCGATATTTCTTTAGTCTATTTGATGGTGACCAAATTTATAAGACGAGGATACACCTACTTTAATTATTAGAAGAAAAATTTTTTTTACTACTTCGAGAAATTGACTTTTTCGTTTTTTGTTTGTTTTGTTTTTCATTCTTTGGAATACAGTATAAAACGAGGATTAGGGACAATGGAGTATTAGCAAGCTTGGGAAATTACTACATCAATCAGTTTGTGCTGTTTTTCTTTTGCGCAAAATTCCTACTCGTATCTCGATCGTCTACCTGTAAGCTTCATATATTTACCTCATGCATGCAGCGCAATTAAATCTCCCTAGCTTTTTGATCAACTTATGACAAGTATATATTCGCTTCTTCAGCTAGTGTTTAATCAGCTAATTTTTTGCTGGAAATATTGATGGTTGTTTCATATTGCAGGTGTGTTAACGTACAGTTCTTCTAAATTCTTGAGATATGAGAAACCGGGTCGAATATGTGTCAATTGACTTGCGGTTAGTTTCATTAAAAACCAGAACATGTATTTTCATTCTCTTAGAAGAAATTTAGAGAACACACGAACTGAAGGAAGATCTTTATAGGCTGTTTACATAATCTATTGTTTTGTTTTGTTTTTTTTTTTTTTTCTGAATAAAAAAGCTAGGTTAGATATTGAGAAACTTTCGAGATCGATGACTTTCGAAGGAAATGGTGGAAATTGAGATAAAATTATTGAAAATTTAGGTTTTGTGAGTTGTAATGACCAAAACTATTATATATGTTTGAAAAAGCAAACGGAATGAGGACTCAAGATTGTTATGAAGATGATGAACTAGGGTTTCCCTCTTGGGAGAGAGTTCTCTCGTTAGTCGTGCTACGTACTGTTGTTTGAGGAGTTCTAGTTTAAAACTTTGGCTGCATGTTTGTTACACAGGACTGTGTAACCTAGGCTTAAATTCTAATATAGTCCAACACTACTTAAGCCAGGCTTATTTTTTCAATAAGCCTAACCCATGTTTGGTGTCATTTAGGACTAAAAAGCATAATAGCAGTATACTTCTGACAATGCAGCCTCTCCATGCTTCCTAAAACAGCCTCTCCATCGAATTTCATCACCACCTCCTATTTTCTTTAAAACTGAATGTGGAATTGTTGAAAATAAAGAAAATTAGAAGGCACAAACGGAGGGCATAAACAGATGGTTTTACCATGCAACAACGCATTGGCTTTACCATGATTGCTTTTGTGTTGTCTGCCAATTTGCTCACAGTATCTGTTTCTTGACATGCTGTAGACCATGAGTCCAAACTCTGAGAACTAATACCAGCTGAAATTATACTTGAGGACATAAGAAGAACAAATACTTCTAAAGCCAAATACAAGGTAGCACCTATACACTTCCAATTTAATCAACTCCAGATATCAAGTAGTGAGCAGATCACATGCTTGATCATAAAATTTATATCATCAGATAGAATTTATAGAGAGAGAAGCACAAACGTTTCAGAGAAAAAAAAAATACCCAGGCATAAAATTGATCAAATTCTGAGCAGATCAAGCAAGCCATACACCAAATCCTCAATCAATTTGTGAAATAATCACAGCCCATAAACAAATGACAATAGATCCTCACTTCCTAGTCTTTAGTAAAACGAATGAAACAGACAAAGATGAAGGTAGAGTGGGTTGAAGGAGATATTGAACAATAATCAACACAAGACAGAGAATGTGAGAAACGAGAGAAACTAAACCTGAAATCTTCTCGCCGAAGAAGACTAAAGCGAAAGAAACCAGTGAATGAGAGTGAGACGATGAGGCTGCTGCCGAGAACGAGCAACAACGAGATTTCAGCGTTGTGTAGGCGCGGCTTCAGTAGTCCTATGAATTTTGGGGCCGCTATGTAAGGAGGCGTTGAGCGCGCGTGGGGCGCGTTGGGGACTGCGTATGCTCATTTAATATAGTCCCTGGATGTGCCAAACATGGGACAACTCCTGTTTTTTTACGTAAGCGAGTCCAGTCCAGTCCAGTCCTATCCCCCGTAACAAACATGCACTGGATGTATAAAATTAATTTATTCCATCGGTTTGGGTTTTCATGTCATCAATCTACTCTTAATATTACTTCTTTTTTCTGTAAAGAAACTTAGGTTGATTGATTGTGTTTTTCAGAAATCTAGATGGGGTGATTCTAGAGGATGAATCTGACAAGGAAAATGGAGGGGAGACGGTATCGGAAATGCAACGGGGCCAGCAGTGGAGGACATTCTTCAAATCCATGATAAGGCAATGAATAGATGGAACACTATTTATCATTGTCTGTGCAACTTCGGTCTTCATTGATCCTTTGTTCTGTTATATCCATGTCGTTAAGGAGGACTATATGTGCTTCACTTACGACTTGAAGTTGTTCTGGACATATATTTGTTTACGGTCAGGCGGTGATGTCTTTTATCTCATCGACATTATCATCTTCCTCGGTGGAATTTGCAAGAAACGGAAAGGTAAACTATATGGTGTATTCTGGAAGCCAAGCAGTGAGAAAAAAAGGGCACTTCCCTTGAAAAAAATGTTCAGAAAACGGTGCTCGCTTCAGTTATCCATTCTACCTCGCATTTTGGTCTCCCTTCCCATTCCAGCGGTAAGAGAAGCCCGACCAGAATATAAATGTGGAGTTCTCCCAATTGCAAGTCACAAATATATATAAATGTGAGCTCTTGCTATCCGTTTAGGGATTCAATTGTCACCATAAATCTTTTGGGTTAACTGATTGCATAATGTGTGCAGGTAGTCATGGTCTTGTCGTATGGCACACTGTCCAGTACTGTCCGCTTTGATCCACTTTATGTTATTATTATTGTAATTCCTTTACACATTACGGGTCTTCCTCGTATACGGCTCCAAAGGTGGAGTCCTGTTAAAAAGACTACAAGAGGAAGATGGCTTAAACCTTTACTGCATTTTCTTCCCTTCATCCTTCCTTATTCATGTAGTTCTTCTACCGATGATTTCATATGTTTTTACAACTATGAAGAAAAAAACTACGAAGTGAGAACGAGCGAGGGCAATAACAATGGAAAATGGATCAACGTTACGCGTGTGCAAGAATTATGCCCTACAAAAGCTGAAGATCCAAAAAGTTTTGACTTCGGTATATTTTCTTATGCTGTTCAATCCAATGTGACAGGTTCATCCCATCTTTCACAAAGGATGCCTTAAGGAATCTAAGGTTCGTTCATCCAGTTATAAGTTTGTGTTTGATGGTATATAATCTATATATTGAGAGCGTTATTATCACAATTATTTTGTAATGATCTTTGCAATGCAATCCAATTATAAACGAACCGTTTGTTTCTTTTCTTTCAGTTCGTTTGGTTCAAACCTCTGCATGAGCATAGATGTGATAGAAATCTTATTCTCAGTTGTAATATCTATATGTGGCATGGCGCTTTTCTTAGTATATCTCAATGCTAGAGTGCAGGTTGGTGCTGGAGTCAGACTTCATATAAAATCAAATAACTAGAGGCAACACGTCATTAGCACTTAATGATCATCACTAGATGAAAACTAACAAGCACCTATTGATTTAAATCGCAACTTCGTAGTGAGAAGCAAACTGATCATGAGCGTTTGCCAAAAGAAAAGAAAAAAATCACGAGCATGCATGCATATATCAGCAAGATATATTTCTTTCAAGAAATACTAATATCTTTTAGAGTAAGTAATACTATTATGAACTCATCTATTGTTTTTGTTTGATATATTTGGGATGATCATGTAGGAGTCACAAGCAAGGTCAAATCAACATAAATTGAAAGAAAAGAAGCAATTGATGAAACCGGATATTGATTTGTGGTTATCTAAAAATGATCTCTCCAACTTGAAGAGAGTGACCAAGGACTCTATGGATCTGAAGTCAACGATAAAGAAAAAGACTCTGAAGACGGTGATCACTGAAAACATAGACAAACTTGATGAAAACAGAGACATTGATTTGCAGAATATCATCTCTGTTCTTCCCATAAAATTCAAAAAGAACATAACCCGTCTCCTCTGCTTGGCTTCACTAACGAAAGTGAGTATTTTTGTTTTCTCGCTTAAAGGATGCTTTATATGTATGAACATGTAACTAACTGATTCTTACCCTAGGTGCCAATGCTCGCAAATTTGAATGCCAAAATGTTGAAAGTGATTTGTGAGCATTTGAAGCCAGTCGTTTACACTGAGGACAACTACATTGTTCAAGAAGGCAAACCACTTGGTATGATGATCTTCATCACGCAAGGACTCGCATGGAGCTACACAACCAAAAACATCAATGATGGACGAACAAGCTTTGATTTCTCAAGCAATGAGTGGTTAAAGCAAGGTGATTTTTACGGAGAAGAGCTGTTGAATTGGGCATTCATGTCTCCCTCCTTTTCCGCCTTACCCTTTTCCTCTAGAACTGTTATGTCTCAAGAAAAAGTCGAAGTATTTTCTCTAAGGGCTAGGGACTTGAAGAGTATTGTCTCCAAATTCTGGTGGCATTTTACCAGAGAGCTCGAACAAGTAGATTTAGAACGGTAGGAGAATTCAACAGCTTTTTCAATACAAGCAACCTGGCGCAACCGTTTGGCAAAGGGTAGGCGTTCAAATCGCTGGGACAAATTTACCGCATATTATTAGTGTATACTAGTAACTCTATTGAAACAAAGGTTTTCACTTAAGTTATTTTTATTTTTAGTTGTTAGAAGGTTTTTTTTTTTTATTTTTTTTTTATTTTTTTTTATTGAGTTGTTGTCTGGTGAGTAGTGACTCATTTTCATATGTTTAGTTCGGATTTCCATGCAGTCATTTCAGTCTTTCAGATATAGAGATCCAATAATAAGGTTAACAGCTTGTGCATGTATGCCATTCCAATCTAGAGTTATCAACATTTGAGTTGGATTTCAATGATTAGTTCTTTCAAATCATATCAAATATATTGCATCTACTCATTTCAAATATATTATGTCAAGTAGTTTGATGTATTTTGTTTGTTAAAAAAAAAAAAAAAAAAAAAAAAACTTGCCTTGTTGTGGACCAAAATCTACATGTTTGAGATAATTTCATCCAGCCCAAAATCTACAGATTTGAGATCATTTCATCCAGCTGAAAATGATTTATGTGCCTTGTCAATAGTACATATATATTCTGAATAAAGCTGTTCTTCGGGTTTGGTTGAGCCCTCATTATATCGTTCAGGAGATGGAAAAACATAAACTAGAACAAATTGATGCATTTTCCAGCTGAAATGAAATAAAATTTTGATACACCTATGGTAGTATAGTTAGAACAAAAGACATAATTTAATGCCAATGAAATTATTAAAGCTATAACCAGATACATGACTTATTACACAAGAGTATCACTAGTAGCTCGCACAGACAGTTCAAATTCACAAAAATAGTAGACCATAGCAGTAGGATTGGTCTTGACTCAGTCAGTTGGAGATACACGTGGTAAGCCAACATTGATCATTATTTTACCAGAGGGTTTGTGTCTTGTCAATAGTACATAGTCTGAATAAAGCTGTTCCTCAGGGCCGGTGACTGTGAAGATATAAATCTCATGTTGGAAATATGAGACTTTATCTGTGAGTTTATAAGGGTTTGAGCCGCTTCATTCATTGTCAATTGGTTTTAGATGTGAACCCCAGACTACTTTATCATGGTATCAAAGCGGGTTACCCACGTCTACGTGTGAAGTCTAAAAATCACACGAACTCTATGGGCCGCTCCATCCATTGTCTATTGGTTTTGGATGTGAAACCCAAACTACTTTATCAGTGGCGTTCTCATTATATCGTTTAGGAAAAAAGAAAAACATTTGCATGAACTAGAACATCTCCTTGATGCATTTTCCAGCCAGAAAATATTCAGAATTTAAGTGAGAAATTACAATTTTAATACACCTATGGTAATGTATTCAGAAGAAAATAGATAATTTAATGCCAATGAAATAGTTAAAGCTACAACCAGATCCATGAATTATTATAGAAAATATCTCTGTGGTAAAAGTTTTGCGATATTTTTAGAGGAGGTGGTGAAAGATGGACCAGAAACAACAGTACGTACTGCTGAAGTCTATAGTGGATGAGCATGATCTGATTATAGTTGGTAGAAGGTTTCAGGTGGAGTGCCCTCAGACTGCAGGACTTACAGAACGGAGTGACTTTCCCGAACTAGGGACTATGGGAAACCTACTTGCATCACCTGATCTAAATTGTAAAGCTTCTATTTTAGTGATAAAACATCAACAACATCAACAACAGATCACTTAATTGAAGCTTTTGCAGATCATGTTAAATTAATGATTTTAGGAATTTGGATTTTTTTCACCTTTTTAATTTTCAAATTTGATTTTTGTTTATATCTTTTCACGTAGCGCTTGAACTGAAATTGATATTTCACGAAACTTCATTGGATTTTAAAGTTCTAGGTTCCAATTTCAGCTAAATCGTTAAATATATACTAGACATCCAACTGGTTCTCTTGTCCATCTTCATGTCCTTGAAACTGTAACACACTATACCATAACACTTCCAAAATTCAAATTGTAGCTCTTGAAGGTGGTCTTGGCATGTACGAATGTAATGCTGAAGAAGAAACAAATAAAGAAGAAAATCAATATATGAAACAGAGGATACTTAATCCCAAATTAGTCGGGGACAATGTCTCATATTCAAGCCTAACACGTGGACAACATTTGGGTGACGTGGAGTTCGTGTGGCCATTTGGGCTTCACACGTGAACGTGGGTAATCCGCTCTAATACCATGATAAATTAGTCTAGCTTTCACATCCAAAACCAATTGACAATGGATGAAGAGACCCAAACCCTTATAAACCCACAAGCAATATCTCATATTCCCGATGTGGGATTGATATCTCAACAGTTTTTACTAGGAAATACCCTATTGTACTGGTACTAGTTGTAACGAAGTGATGAAGAATTCTCGTATACCATATGGTATAACATGCCTCATAAAATGTGTGGCTATCATTGATTGAAGAAGCAACTAAATGATCATGTAATAACCATTTAGCTCTTTCAAAAGCCCCCATGTGTCATACAATTACACACATTTTAGGTATGTCATACCGTAAACAATTTAGCGGTTGACCCATCTATTCCAAGTCTTCCTAGTTCCTTAATAAGTTTTGCTACTGGTCTTATCATCTATTCAATGTCTTAGCTCTATGATACTTTTCCTGGAACCCAGATGCTTCCTATGAACGATAAGTCAGTTAACTTTGGAAAACAACATCATGCCACTAGTCCCTAATGGAAAGAGAGTGATCAAATTGAGTCAGTCGTCGTTTGTAAGGAAGCAACAAGTCAACTAAAGAGTGCTCATCTTGATCATATATTCTGTGGATTAGCGAGTATTAAGGATAATGGATACGGAAAATTGAGTTCAGTTCTTATTCTGAAGCTAGGATATTATTGATGCTGTTCGTCTGATCTTTTTCACAAAATCCTCCTCTTTAATCCATATCTGGTCCTCCCCACACTACCCTGCAACTTCATTGAACTGATGCAGCTAGCACAGTTAATCTCTCTCTCTCTCTCTCTCTCTCTCTCTCTCTCTGTGATTAATTTATGAAATGAATATATATGTCTTCACTGTTTAGCTGAGCTATATTAGAACTTGATAAGTGTCTCCAACTGCCAGTCCATGTCCATATTGCAGGTTTAACGGTTAATCCTCCAGACGAGATTCTATCTTTCAAAATCTTGAGATATGAGCAGCCAGATCGAAAATGTGTCAATTGACTTACGGTTGGTTTCATTAAGAACCCAAAGAAAATCTAAACTTGAGTTGAATTTTTTATTTTTATTCCATCAATTTGAGTTCACATGTCATCGATGCTTAACAAAATCTAAACTTAATTAGTTGATTGATTATATTTTCAGAAATCTAAACGGGATCGTTCTTGATGGAGAATCTGACAAGGAAAATGGAGGAGACAGTAGCAGAAGGCCAGCCGTGGAGGACATCCTTAAAAACCATGATAAGGCAATGAATAGATGGAACACGCTCTTCATCATTGTCTGTGCATTTGCGGTCTTCGTTGATCCTTTGTTCTGTTATATCCATGTCGTTAGGGTGGACTTATTGTGCGTCACTTACCACGAGAAGTTGTTGTGGTTTACGAACAGCCTGTGATGTCTTTTATGTAATCGACATTATCATTTTCCTCTGTCGAATTTGCAAGAAACGTAAAGGTAAGATATTTGTGTCATGCTGGAAGCCAAGCAGTGAGAAAAAAAGGGCACTTACCTTGAAAGAAATATTCAGAAAACGGTGCTTGCTTCCGTTATCCATTCTACCTCGGATTTTGGTTGCCCTTCCCATTCCAGCGGTAAGAGAACCCCTAGCCTTTTCAACATACTAATCAAACTTCTCCCTATGAATGTATACGGGGTTTTGTCAAGTAAATATGCTTATTGTTCTCTGTCATTGGATTCAATTGTTACGCAATAATTAGATTTAACTTTTGGCTTAACTGATTGCATAATGCATGCAGGGGCTCTTGGGCATAAGCTTTGTTTACCGCTTGTACATCGATCCATTTTTTGTCATTATTATTATCACCCCTTTTCAGTAAACACTACGGATCTTTCTCATCTATGGATCTCAAAGGTGGCGTCCTATCAAAAAGACTACAAGAGGAAGATGGCTTAAACCTTTATTGGATTTTCTTCCCTTCGTCCTTGCTTCTCATGTAATAAATCAATCGAATAAGAATAAATAATTTTGTTTTTCAATGTATAGTCTCATTACGAAATCTCCCTACTCTCATTCTTAAAAAGAATTTTCTTACTCAACGTACAACCTAATGATTTGTCTTTCAGTTATTTGGAGCCATGTGGTATCGTCTTGCTGCACAACAACAGATGGAGTGTTGGAAACCACATTGTAAAGAAGTAAAAGGATATTCGTGTGGTTCATCTTTTAATGGTTTCGGATGTTTGACGATGAAGACCATCAATACCACGCGTGTGCAAGAACTATGCCCTACAAAAGTTGCAGATCCAAAAATCTTCGACTTTGGTATATATTTTTATGTTGTTCAGTCCAATGTGACAAGTTCATATCTTCTGGTGGGCTCTAAGGAATCTAAGGTTCGTTATTATCGATCACAATAATTTTGTAATGAGCGATGAAATCTAATTATTAACGAACCGTTTGTTTCTTTTCTTTTCAGTTCTTTTGGTTCAAACCTCTACACGAGCATGGATACGTTAGAAATCTTTTTCTCGATTGTAATATCTATGTGGCATGGTGCTTTTTTTAGTATATCTCAATGCAAGAGTTCAGGTTGGTGCTGGAATCAGACTTCGATCACATGAAATCACATAATTAGGGGGAACACACATCATTTAGATTTAGTACTTACTGATCATCACTGGATGAAAACTAACTAGCACCTATTCTTAAGAAGCAAACTGATCATGAGCATTTTTCCCAAAAAAAAAAAAAAAAAAAAAAAAAAAAAAAACTGATCAGGAGCATGCATGCATATATACTTCAACAAGATATATTTCTTCCAAGAATTACTAATATCCTTTAGAGTATTATGAACTCATCTATTGTTGTTATTTGATATATCTGGAATGATCATATGTAGGAGTCACAATCAAGGTCAAATCAGCATAAACTGAAAGAAAAGAAGCAATTGATGAAACCGGATATAGATCTGTGGTTATCTAAAAATGATCTCTCTCACGTGAAGATAACGACCAAGGACTCTAAGGATCTGAAGACAACGATGAAGAAAAAGACTCTGAAGACGGTGATCATTGAAAACATTGACAAACTTTGAAGAAAACAAAGACATTGATTTGCAAAATATCATCAATGTTCTTCCCATAAAATTCAAAAAAAACATCACCCGTCTCCTCTGTTTGGCTTCACTAACAAAGGTGAGTATATTTTTGTTTTCTCTCTCAGGGGAAACATTGAGAACATGTATGTAACTGATTTACATCCTTAGGTGCCAACGCTTGCAAATTTGAATGCCAAAATGTTGAAAGTGATTTGTGAGCATCTGAAGCCAGTCATTTACACTGAAGATAACTACATTGTTCAAGAAGGAAAACCACTTGGTATGATGTTTTTCATCACGCAAGGACTCGCATGGAGCTACACAACCGAAAACATCAATGGTGGACGAACAAGCTTTGATTCTTCAAGCAATGAGTGGTTAAAGAAAGGTGATTTTTACGGAGAAGTGTTGTTGAATTGGGCATTCAAGTCTCCCTCCTTCTCTGCTTTACCAATGTCCACTAGAACTGTTATGTCCCAAGAAAAAGTCGAAGCATTCACTCTAAGGGCTAGCGACTTGAAGAGTATAGTCTGCAAATTCTGGTGGCATTTTACCAGAGAACTCGAGCAAGTGGAGCTAGAACAGTGGGAGAATGCAGCAGCTTCTTCAATACAAGGAGCTTGGCGCAACCGTTTGGCAAGGGCTAGGCGTTCAAATCGCTGGGACAAATTTACCGCCCATTATTAGTGTATATTATGTAAGTACTCTACTGAAACAAAGATTTTCATTTTGTAGTTATTTTTATTTTTAGGTGTTACAAGGCTTTTTATTTTATTTTATTGAGTTGTTGTCTAACGAGTAGTGACTCATTTTCATATGTTTGTATAGGGCTGGGCACTTAGTACCGGAATCCCTATCCGTACCGGTCTCATCCCGAAAGTTAGCGGGACGAGACGGGATAGGTTTTGAAAATGGTAATCTCATCCCGTCCCGTCCCGTTATGATAATGTTGAAACGGGACGAGACGGGATCGGGACTATCCCGAAAAATCTCGTCCCGTCCCGTAATATTAGAATACATAATACTCAAACCTCAAACAGTCAAACTCAAAAATATCAATAATTCAATATCCAGTTATCCACACTCCGGCACTCCTTATCTTCCTCCAGTCCTCCGGTCCTCTAGTCCTCCACTCCCCGTCTCCCTCCAATCCTCCACTCCCCGTCTCCCTCCAATCCCCGCCTCCCTCCAGTCCTCCACTCCCCGTCTCCCTCCAGTCCTCCACTCCCCGTCTCCCTCCAGTATTCCACTCCCCGTCTCCCTCCGGTCTTCCAGTCTTCCACTCCCCGTCTCCCTCCAGTCCTCCACTCCCTCCAGCCTCTTAACCAATTTCGATCCCCTTAATCCTGAAACCTATTTTGACTCTCCCAAATTCGATCCCCAATTCGATTCTCAAACCGGATCGCCCTTCAAATTGATTCCCAGCTTGTTAATGGCTAGAGGGAAGAAAACACCGGTTCGTCCTCGACGAAGTGCTTCTGGTCTGCAGGCTTCTTCGGAAGCAATTTCTTCTCAACCGGATCGCCCTTCATCAACAACCAGTCGATCAACTCAACCAGTCGATCAACTCAACCTGCACTTCTCCTACCAGTTGGAAGTCAACCCACTCCTGCAAATCAACCTGCTAGCCAACCTCCAAGTGAAGCAGTTGCATCTACAGGGGAGATTAATTCTGAAACATCAGGTATAATTCTAATCTCTGTATAATTCTAAGCTTTGTAGAATTGTATATACTAATCTCTGTTGATATTGATGTATATACTAATGATTAATGAATAATGATCATGTTGATTACCAGAAAGACTATTGATATTTGCATAATGATCATGGCCTATTGAAAAACTGTTGATACTAACCAGAAATATACTAATCAAATATCAACAATCAAATAGGCAGATAAAAACTGTTGAAATTTGTGTTTGGTAGCAATTGTTACGGGTGTAGATGGTTTGTTTCACCATTTTTTTTATGAAGAACTGAGTATATTGATAGGTATCATTGATGTTAGGTATCATTGAGCATATATTCCCACTTTCTTCATTCTTTGAATCCAGGTTTGTGGCATTGTATCTGTTTTCTTCAGTAAATGGTAGATTCTTACCAAGTATACATTCATGATCCATTCATGATACATTCATGATCCTTTCGTGTTAAGAGGTCTTGCATCTAGTCAACTTATCACTTTTCTAGTCTAATATTGTCAAAAAGGTAAAAGGAATGAAAAAGGATTTGGCTTGCTTAGGGAAAGGGTTAACATTTTATGTTTTTTGTTAGACTAGTATGATTTGCAGCAAGGTAGCTTTAGCAGTGTTCTATCTCTGTTGATATTGCTTTGTTTCACCATATATTGATAGGCAACAATCGTATCATTGTTGTAGACTACATGCAAGTTGTTTTTGGGAAAATTATATGAATATAGACCCTGCTAGACCTTGTTGATACATAATTCAGCTATGATTCCTGCGAATATAGACCATGCTAGACCTTGTTTATGCATAGACCCTGCCCTAGATTTCATTATATTAAGTGCTTCCAGAACACTGTTATTTTATCTGTTTTTATTCATTCTTATGATTTGATATTGAGCACATTAGATAGAAATCTAACATAGAGGAGATTGATTCTTAAACATTAGGTGTAAAACGAAGCTTTGTTTGGGACCATTTTATAGAGTATGAAAAGATTGAAACTGAGAAAGATGTCGATGGGAAAGATTATAAAATAGTTCATAAGAGGGCTTACTGCAAATATTGTCCTAGGGGAAAGATTGGGGATTATGCTTGTGAAAGTCAGAATGGCACGTCTGGTATGATTAGGCACATCAATCAGAATTGTAGATATTTTCCATCAGTTGTCGATAAGTCGCAGAAAAACTTACAAGGTGATAAGACTAGGGCTAATTCACTGAGCTTGGTAGCAGTTGACCAAGATGATTATTTAGAAGCTTGTGTAGAGATGGTTGTGGAGAAGAAAGGCTTTAAGGGATTTTGTGGTAGAGTCTGTCCTCTATTTGATATTCCCTCTAGAAGAAAATTATGTAGAGCCTTTCTAGATATGCATGACACCCAAAAAAAAGAGTTGAAAAGGACTTTGAAGAAGGTGAGGGTGAATTTAACCACAGACACTTGGACAAGTGTGCAGAATGTCAACTACATGGTGCTTACTGCCCATTTCATTGATATTGATTGGAAGATGCACAAGAGGGTAATAAATTTTGCTGTGATTCAGAATCATCAAGGAGCAACAATAGGAAGGTTTATTGAGTCATGTTTAGCGGATTGGGGAATCGAGAAAGTGATGTGTATTACCGTCGATAATGCATCTGCAAACAAGTCTGCAATGCAATGGCTTGTTGCTAAAATGAATAGGTCTGCAGGTTACCAGCTGATTTTGGGTGGCAAGTACATGCATATGAGATGCACGGCTCACATCACTAACGTAATTGTGGGGCATGGTCTAAAGAGGTTGCAGAAGTTTGTGTCAGCTATTAGGAATGCTGTTAAGTTTGTGAGATCTTCTCCAAACAGATTGGAATACTTCAAGAAGACTGTGGAGAGAGAAAAAATTCCATGTAAGGGACTTGTGTGTTTGGATGTCCAAACAAGGTGGAACAGCACTTATCTGATGTTGGAAGCAGCTTTGAGGTTTCAACAAGTATTTATGGCAATGAAAGATGATTGTGGTAGTATTTATGTAAACTACTTTGATGAACCAGAAGAAGAAATCGATGAAGATGGGAATATTGTTGTGCCATCGCCAAGCAACACAAACAAGAGAAACAGGGTTGGACCTCCTGAAGATGATGATTTTGAAATGGCTAAGGTGTTTGTGGATATTTTAGGCGTGTTTTACGAAATCACATTGAGGGTTAGTGCATCTACGCACCCTACTGTGCACACCACTTTCCAAGATGTTATTACCATGGAAAAGAACATCAAAAACATGTATGTATCAGCTGAGTTGGCTACTGGAGCAGAAACACGAAAAATCTTGAATGAAATGGCTGCCAATATGAAAAATAGATGGTTCAAATACTATGGTTCATTTCATGAGCTCAATCACATAGTGATCATTGGCCTAGTATTAGATGCAAGGTTCAAGTTAAAGAATGTGACTTACACCTTTAACCAAGAAGTTCTAGGTGATGAGGAGGTGGAGAGAAGAACCAAGGAGATCAAAAACCTTCTATATGCTCTCTATGATCAGGTATTAATTTTAGTTTATTACTTCATTTTAAACTTTTAATCGTTAAGTATTGCATTGTTTTCAATATGTATTAATTTATGCATTGTTTTTTAGTATGTGCTTGTGGTCGATGGAGGTAGATACCTACAGAATAAGCCATCTCCAAGTTCTTCAAATAGCACTGTTAACAGCAATAGAAGCACCAATAGCAGAAGGAGCAATCTGCTCAGTAACTGGAAGAATGTGGTTCAAGAAACTGAAGAGGCAGTCGCAAAACATGAAGTGGATTAGTATTTGGAAGCTGCATTGGAGCTCATCGATGATTTAGATTGCTTTGACATCCTGCTATGGTGGAAGCTCAATCAATTCAAGTATCTAGTTTTGGCAGCAATAGCTAGGGATGTTCTTTCAATTCAAGTGTCCACAGTGGCTTCGGAGTCAGCTTTCTCAACTGGGGGCAGAGTAGTTGGCTGTTTTAGGAGTTCATTAACTCCTAAAACAGTTGTGGGACTTATTTGCATGCAGAATTGGTTACTTGGTAATGATATTGCAGAGGATATAGATGATTGCACAATTGAAAACTATGAATTCTATGAAGGTGTTGAGATAGGTATATACATTTGCAAGTTTTAATGTTTTCTTTCTTTTACTTTGATAACTTTAACTTAACTAATCTTTTACTTATGTACATTTGCAGAGCATGAGAGCACAACAACTAGCAAAGCTAATGCGTGTCCACCTCCACCTTCAAGAGCAAAAGCAAAGGGAAAAGGCACTGCTGCTGGTCATATTGATGTTTGATATATTATGGTTTGAGTTTTTCAAGTTCATTAAGTACTTTTAATGGGGGATGTTTAATACTTTTACAATAGGATGTAATTTAGCACCTATGCACCTATGTTCTTGTTGATTTCAATACTTTTAATTTCATTCATGTTTTTTTTTTTGCTTGTGTGATTTTTGATATTTTTCAGTTGTTGTTTTAGGGTTACTTTGTCGGGATCCCGATCCCGATCCCGTTCGGGATCGGGACGTACGGGACAGATTTCTAAAAACGCCTTCCCGTCCCGTCCCGTTCTTTTATTTTCGGGACAGGACGAGATTCACTAAATCCCGGCCCATCCCGTCCCGTGCCCAGCCCTATGTTTGTATACATAGAGTCATCTCAGATATACAGATCCAGTAATAAGGTTAATTGCTTGTTTATACCATTTTAATCTACAGTTATCAACATTTGAGTTGGATCAGATGACTAGTTATTTCATATTCATATCAAATATATGCATCTACTCATTTGAAATGACTCATAGTGAGAGGACCTCGGCCCGCTTTTAAAAAAGTGTATTGTTGATATGAATTTGAAATAACTGAGTCATTTCATATACTGTGCCCTTGTCAATAGTAATATTCTGAATACAGCTGTTCTTCAGGGCTGGTGGTGGGAAATCGAACTTAAGCCGTCATTAAATTGTTTAGGGGAAAGGAAAAACATTTGCAGGAACTAGAATTGTTTACACTCAAATTAATATTTTACTGGACAGTAAATGTCTAAGTGAATATTAATTAAATTTTTGATCCACGTCACACCGGCGAGCCCAAATAATTGAGTTTACAAGTGGTGGCTCGCCGACAAAGTCATGCGAGCTAGGTGTATAGTTCGCATAGAAGACTAGAAGGCAAGGCGAGATGGCTCCGCGTAGGAGACTTCGCGAAGAAGCAAGAGGCGGAGTCCGCATGCACGTGATCACATACGCCACATTTATCGTTGAAGACTCTTACAAGTCTTTGACATGCTTTAGGCCAACTCCTGTGGCGCATTTAATATAAAGTCTTTTAAGTCTTGCGAGCTTTAGAGGCGCGCGAGATGGAATCAAGCTTCAAGAGCTCGCGGGTTGGTTTGAGTCCATGGCCCGCGCGAGATAGGTTTCCACAAAGATTGTGACATTTCGCGGTATCATTTGAGTCTGCATAGTTGGGCAGCGCGGAGGCAGTGACCCACGCGGCTGGACACTTATCATGCAGATGACTGATATAAGAAAATAAAACAGTGTTCTTGTGGTATTGGGTTTTAGAGTCCGAATTGGACTATGAATATCTTTCTTTGGGCCGAAGGCAAGCTACTATATAAAGGGACTCGAAGACTTACAGAAGACTCTCTCTCAAAAATACAACAACTCAATACAAAACAAACTTTCAACCTAGTTGAACCTGTTTTGGCCACGATCCTCAGCGCGCGGAGCAGAGGTTTCTAGCGAACAAAGAGAAGGGAGGAGTGTTGCGGGCGTGCCACCTCGCAGACGAGGAAAAGAGTAGTAGGGGTGCGCTTGACTTCTTGATCAGGCGAAGGGGGTTACAGGTGCCACCTCAGACGAGGATTTACGAGCACAAGCGATCGATACTCACGGCGGCGCGAGCAGAGCAACTATAGGGAGTTCAGAGAGAAGCTGGGATGTAGAGTCCGGAGGGCTCTTGGAGAAGAAACCTAGGCGGCGGCGCACTTAGGGTTAGGGTTTCGAGGAGCTCGAAGGGTAACTGGTTTCCGTTTGTATTTGTGTTTTTGTGTATTGTTTGAGAGAGCCTTTCTGTTAGGGTTCGAGCCCCCTTATATAGTAGTTCGACTTGTGGCGGAAGAAAAGTAATTAGAATCCAAGTCGGACTCTGAAACTCTAATTCACAAGGACACTGTTTTGTCCATGCGAACCAACCAATTGGTGACACCTGCCCAGTTCGCACACTTCATTCCGCATAGGGCATTGTTTCCGTGCTGCCAACTGTAGACTCCTATGCGAACTGGATTTAGGAATGTCCTCATCCCGCGGGCTGTCACAGGATGCTATCTCGCGTGCTCCTGATGTTTGCTTCCATTTCGCGGGCTATTGCAGCTCGCGAGCCTTAAAAGGGCTTTTTATATTAAATGGGCCACAGGGATTGGCCCGAAGCATGTCAAAGACTTGTAACAGTCTTCGACGTTTGTCGTGGTGCGCGCGGAGTCCGCATGTCGCTGCCTCGCGAAGTCTCCTACGCGAGCCAGTTCGCCAGCTCGCCTCGCCTCGCCTACGCGGAGAGTCAATCTCGCCTACGCGAAGTACATTTGCGTCTCGCCTACGCGGACTTGCAAATAGTAATTTCGCGCGAAGTCATTCCGCGCGCGAGCTAAGTGTTCCATGTGAAATGTCCAGTCCGCCTATGTCCATTCCGCGTGCGAGCTAAGTGTTCCAGTTCGCATGCAGTTCGTTCCGCGTGAAGTCTAACTCGGCTCGCGTGATTTCACTGGCGGGCCGACATTTGTAAACTTAGAAAACTTTGGGCTCGCCGGTATGACATGGACCAAGAATGTAATTAATATTCACATAGACATTTACTGTCCAGTAAAATATTAATCTAGGCGTAAACAGAACCTCTTCGAGCTTCTCGAAAACCCTAACCCTAAGCGCGCCGCCGCCTAGGTTTCCCAGAGCCCTTTCGGACTCTATTCCGATCACATCTGATCTCTCTTTGGTTGCTCTGCTCGCGACACCGTGAGTATCGAATTGCCTTGTGCTTGTAAATTCCTCGTCCGCGAGGTGGCACCGGAAACCCGCCACTTGTTCAAGAAGTCAAGAACCGACGCATCCCACATCACTTTCCTCGTCCGCGAGGTGGCACGCCCGCATCCGCACCATTTGTTTACTTTTGGTACCGTTAAATACCTCTTCAATCCCAAACTGAGGATCGTGGCCAAAACAAGAATATCTTATTGCATTTTCCAGCTGAAATGAAATATTACAATTTTGATAAACCTCATGGTAATATATTCAGAACAAGATAAATAGTATAACGCCAATGACATTGTTAAAGCTACAACCAGATCCATGAGTTATTACAGAAAAGAATACCACTAGTAGCTCACAAAGACACAGTTCAAATTCACAGGATCACAATGTTGTCACATAATATATCCTATCCTAATCTTGGACACTAATCTACCGATCCTAGAAACCTAGACCTTAGCAGTAGGGCTGGTCTTCACTCAATCGGTTGGAGATACACCTGGTAAGCCAACATTGATCATTATTTCACGTTTTCAACTACTATAAAGGTGGTTTGGTGTCAAAGGCTTCACCAAGTTTAGTTTACCTGTTATACACTGGCACATATGGTGCAAGAACTTAACTATAACATTCTATAGCACAAAGATATTTTTCTTTGCAGTTTACATAGTACTAGTTCACTAGTTTGGAACAATATTAGTATGGACAGAAGCTATTTCAGCTTCTTCTGCTAAAGTTATTTCAGCTTTTTACTGAAGTCAGAAAGCTGAAGAATCTGAATCCTGGTAATACTAGCAGCTTCTTCCCTCTCTTTTTGTGTATTGTACCCCCAATCCCCTAATCGAAAACACAAATTAGCAACCAAAGAAAGTGAGTACCACAAAATACAAATCCACAATAATGCAAAGCAAACACAGCAATGATACTAAACCATTTAGCAGTAACTTGTAATACTAAAGGGAGAAAATAAAGAGGAATTTTACCTAGATAGAGATTCCAACCATTTAATCCGGGTTCTCCGATGACATTCTTCAGGGTTGCCAGTCTATCTTCCAAAAAGCTGGTAAAAGTTGCATAATTTATCTCATTCAGATTAACCATGATAGAGTAATGAGAAGGAGGATGTCCAGCGTAGCAGTGCAGAATTTAGTCAAAAGCTTCAATAATGGAGTCAAGATCATTATATTGGAACATGTTCTACACTACTACTATTAGATATTAAGTGGAAAAGTATCTTACTGAAGTTTAAGCCCCTGATGTTTCTTCTGAAGATGCTTCAAAACTTCTACCTTTGGACTGCAAGGGGATTAAAAAGTGAGTATTGTTCTACATCATCGAAAGCAAGCCACAGGCATAAGTGTGAAACTACCAAATACAGACTATCATTAAGTTATTAGACTAACCCGGATCCTAGACCAAAAATTCTATCAGGCGGTATTGTAACTCCTGCTAGTTCTCGCAATAAAGCATCAGCAAATCGGCTCTGCATAGAAAAGAAGCAGAAACTAACACTGTGGGAAAATACCAGAAGGAAAAGTCTAATCTACAAAGAAAATGAGCTAACTGCTCATTATGAAATGTGTCAACGACCAACTACAGAGCTAACTGGAATTTCAATTACGTAACTCAAATTGTATCAGCACTATCTATCCCTGCTTTTGTCCTCTTCATTTAGGAGAAAGTACAATTCACAAAATACTCTAATGTCATATCTAATGCTTGGATTAATTGATTACACACCTGTTTTGTGGTGACAACATATATGGTAGAGCTTGTGAATTTTAGAGCATCAGGAACACCCGGATATAATCTGCAAGCAAAGCCTCTCCCACTCGGTCATGAAATAACATTCAACTATAAACCAAAACTATGTTACCTATAACTAAATTAAACAAGCCTCCGAATTTCGCTTCAGATTGTTTGATCAAGCATTTCAAATTTGGGGCACCTCACCTATTTGCACCAATCCAAGTTTTCAAGTCCTGGTCCATCCACTCATCCCTGACCTTCGCAAACAAATCTATAAGCCCATCCCTGTCCTCACCCCATTCCTCCATAATCACAGGCTTCAACTCTGACCACTTCTCCAATATCCCCTCCACTGTCAGCCCTTCACCAACTGATGACTTCCTTAAAGAAGGAACCCTCATCTCCAGAAGTAACCTCACAAGTAGAAGATTCTCGTACCCAGTTTCCACCACAGGCCTCACCTAATTCATCATCATTCGTTTCTCCACAATTAGACAAATCAAATATTACATGGGTTTTGTGTGATTAAGCATGTTAGGGACTTACAATGCGCATTTGATCAAGAACCCAATTCTCCAAAGTTGAATCCACACCGTTGAACAGAGCCGGCCATCTGACTTTAGCTGCCTACAGATTACCATTCAAGGAAAGTAAACAAGTTGTGAAGTGAAAAGCTTGGAGGTTTGGAATAGTTTGATCAAAGACAATACCTTCATGGCAGAGAGAGAGCTCTCTCCGCAGCTATCACAGATGACTCCGTCGAAATCCAAAGCGTATAGATCGCACATTTCTGCTCTGAGACTCTAGCTTCTGTTTCTGTTTCTGACGGAGGTCTTTGAGCCCAAATACTATACTCTGCTTCAATTAGTCCCACGACGACGTTCTACAGGACGACAAAGATAGTTTATATACTTTGCCTAAACACCGGATCATACGCCAAACGACCTTATAAGAAGACTTAGAATCATAGCTCAACTGTTGTGTCCCAACGTACCTAATTTTTTTACTTTGATTAGTCATATTAGGGGTATTATAGTAATTGAAAAGTGCCCAAAGAACGAGACTAGAAGTATTACGGTTAAGGCTGTAAAGCAAACTGCAACTCTAACAATGAGTGCTATTTGGAGGTGTTATTTTCATTTTAACATCCTTTGACACTATTCATATTTCATTAACTTCTCTAACAATGAGGTGATATATAAATGTGCTATTCTTATTATTTTTTATTAAAATATAATTTGAGGATAATGTTTATGAATATTATACTCAAATTATATGTTAATTGAATTAAAAGGAGTAAAAGTACAAAATAAATGCATGTGGGGCTCACATGGGCTGGTATTGGAGATAACATTTTTTATTCCAAGAGTTGGTCTTGGTTTTTAACTCTACCGTTGGAGTTTCCCTAAGAGACTATGAATCATCTACAAAATTTTAGATCAGTAATAGGCATAGAAGGTTTGTTCTAACTACTGAGAGCTTTCTTTGGTCAAAGTTTTAGCTTTTATATTATCTCTAAGATTCAAGACCTAAGAATAAGCTCTGTTTGGGCTACCCATTTTTTCTTTTTATAAATATTATAAATATAAACATCTCCACTACTCATTTATAATAAGTTATCATACTTCATCGTCTCGTACTTCTGTCCAAACCTCTTTCATATATTAGAAAAAAACAAACCACTACCATAGACAGTTGCAAAACACAGAAAAACCAACTTTCAACAGATTTAAACAAATAAGGACATAAGCCCAAGCTCACAATGCATAGTCCCACGCCTTGTCAGCAATTTTTCCGCAAAATACCTAAAAAATCAATCTTTTCTAAAGTAACTACAAAACTGTCATTGTCTCAACCAAAAATGTCTTCTCTCTCTTTCTCTGATGTGTCATATTTCAGATCTGATTCTCTCTCTCTCTCTCTCTCTCTCTCTCTCTCTCTCTCTCTCTCTCTCTCTCTCTCTCTCTCTCTCTCTCTCTCTCTCAAAGTCCACCCCTCCCTATATTCCCTTGGATTCCTTCGATAAAATCTAGCTTCGTCTACTATGTCACACTGAAAATCCACAAAGCTATATATACATAGCTACAATCCAAACACAATGGATTAAAGGAGACAAGCGAGTCCACTGTACGCGTGGCAGTGGAGCGGAGCCTTCAGCAGCCCAGGCTCATCTCCGGCGATGTCACCGGTGTATCCTCAATCGCGCCTCAATCCTTCCGCCACTGGATTCGATCTCCACCGTCAAGCGCAACCAGAACGTCGCCGCCAAAGCCGCAGCGCAACGCCTCACGCAGGTCATGGCGTCGTAGACGACTGCCGATGAAGACGACGATGACGATGACGATGACGACGTCAGTTACCGATTCCCTGCTCGGCAACCTCATGCACCGTCTGCTTACTCCAGCAATGGCGCCAATAACGGCGGGAGTGGCCTTCCGGCGATTTAGACGACTTAGCCGGCTAGATCTCCGTCTCCGGCGGTAATTTCCGAGCCTAATTTAAATTACGATGCTGATTTGAATCATGTGGAAACCAAGTCTGTTTGATTTTGGTGTTTATTTTGAGATCTGAATGTAGCTACTCTGAATCTGTTTTTGAATGTATTAGAGTATGAGCATGCTTTTGGAACTCTGATTAGAATTTGGGCGACGAGTTTCTGCAAATTGAGTGTGATTAGTGTTGTATATCTCATTATGCATAAAGATTGGACGACTAGGCAGTAACAGGAAGATTTGACGACTAGTGTAGTAGCATGAAAATTTGATGACCAGGCAATGTAGTAGCAGGAAGATTTGACGACCAGTGTAGTAGCATGAAGATTTGATGACCATGCAATGTAGTAGCAGGAAGATTGGACGACGAGGCAGTAGCAGGAAGATTTGACGACCAGTGTAGTAGTAGGAAGATTGGACGACCAGACAGTGTAGTAGCCGGAAGATTGGATGAACACACAATGTAGTAGCTTGAAGATTGGACGCCCATGTAGTAGCAAAACATGCTACTACATTCTGAGCCACTGAAAACCTGCTACTGCACTTACTGAAGCTGCTACTACACTAGCGGAACCACTAAAACTCTGCTACTACATCTGTTGGAATTGTAGCTTTCCAGCAAAACATGCTACTACATTAGCTGAGCCACTGAAAACTTGCTACTGCACTTACTGAAGCTGCTACTACACTAGCTGAACCACTAAAATCCTGCTACTACATCTGTTGGAAGTGTAGCTTTCCAGCAAAACATGCTACTACATTAGCTGAGCCACTGAAAACCTGCTACTACTTCTACTGAGATGTCAACCTCTGCTACTACTTTCTACTGGAATGTTAACCCCTGCTACTACTTTCTACTGGAATGTTAACCCCTGCTACTAATTTCTACTGGAATGTTAACATCTGCTACTACTTCTACTAGAATTAACTGCTACTACACTTAGTTATTGAAAATTTGCTACTGTACCATTTGCTGAAAAATCTCAAAATGAGAGACTTTTCTCTTCTAAAAGCATATCTAATTAGTATAGTGTTAGTTTGGTAAATTAAAACATGACACATGGCGTGCAGAAAAAAGATTGTCCTTAATTGTTAAAAACTGTCCTTATTTGTTTAACAACAACATAAGTGGATTTATTTGTATTTCAAATCTTTTTGGAGGATGTATATGTGATTTGCTATTCATATATTGACTTAGGCTTCAGAGAGTGGAAGACCATCAACCATGGTCTTCCCTTCTTACGCCGGTTTTAAGTGAGATTTTAAAGATGGTGATCTTCCCGCATTCTAGTGAACTGACATAAACAACAGAAGAAAAAAAAAGTAAAAGTGTGTCACTAAACAACGACAGTGACAGTTACAGTGATCGTAAATGGCTCTAAAATAATTGTTCATGGGTTCGTCAATTCTGTTTTAGCTTTTTGCAATTTATCTCCTGAGTGTTTATGGAGGAGTTCTTGATGCGTACTTTGTCTAGTCATCCAAAAAAGTGTAATCTTAATTCTTTATTTATGTTTAATTTTAGTTTCTATTCAATTAATTTTGTTTTGATTCGTTTTTCCTTTTATTTTGTGTTCTTAAGTTACATTTATGATGGAAGTGCTATGTAACTCTTAAATATCCAGCCTTTTATAATAGAAAAATGACATACTACTACCATTAACGGTAGTAAAACATAAAAACCCCACATTTAAAATCTTTTTAGATGGGGTTTGTGTGGTTTGTGATTTATAATATACATAATTACATGATTGAGATGTTCTTATGTGTGGAATATACTATTAAAAAGATACAAAGATGGGAAAATGCCCATTTAATCAAAAACAACAAAAACAAATCTCATTCCAATAAAAATCTTATATCCAAGCTCATTCCAATGAATTTGAAGAAAAAGACGTTTATACCCTTAGTAGTCAAATACATCATCTCTCTCCTGTCTTCTTCCGTCCCTCACTCTTCTCTCGATCTAAAACTCTCTCTCTCTCTCTCTCTCTCTCTCTCTCTCTCTCTCTCTCTCTCTCTCTCTCTCTCTCTCTCTCTCATCCCTCAGATCAAGAAGCCTTTTGCCGGACTCGTCGCTGGCGGCGTTGGCACGGAGGTAGGAAACCCGACCGACGTGGCTCTGTTCCCCTAGGTATTGTCCGATGGAACTGTTCGATTTGGGATCGATCTATTGCTAGGGTCTCCGTTGAGAGCGACAACCTCACTATCGTTCAGATCAGGCAGCCACCACTCTTTAATTCCTCGTCTCCGCCTAGTCCGCCGCCGTCAAGTCTCCCACCGAACGTCCCTCCTCTTTTGGCTGCGACGTCGTCTGCGTCTTTTTTTTTTTTGGATGCATATATCCTCTTTTTTTGGCTGCTTTTTAGCATGAATTGTTGAGTTTTGGTATGAATTGTTGGGCTTGAAGTTTTGCATTTAACTAATACAATGCATTTAGTTCATCATAAACTTCTTTCTTCATTTTTTGGTTTAGGCTTGGGTCCTTGACAACGGGCTGGAGGTTTGGATGCCCTTATGGGCCTCACAGTATGTTTCAATATTTTAGTGTGGGTTAGTAACTATTATTGAGGTCAATAACTCGATTATGTTCCGGTGTTTCTTCTTTTCTATTACAATAAGCTGAAATAAGTTGATTATTTGGGGTCAGTAACCGATTATTAGGGATCAGTAACTAAGTTATTAGGGGTCAGTAACCAAGTTATTGTGGTCAGTAACCAAATTTTTGGGGGTCAGTAACCGAGTTACCGGTGACCGAAATCTGGTGTCCGGTGAGGTTCCGGCAAAGTCTTCTCACTCTTTCACTTTCTTTCTCTCTCTTATATTTGTTGAAATTGTGAGGGTAAAATTGTCTTAAAAATATATAAAAATTATTATTTTATTATTACTTTAATATAGATTTATGTATTTGAGCACAAATAAGAACACATTGTATTGGAATTGGCTCATGTCTATTAAATTCATTGGAATGAGAAATAAAAGGTTTAAATTAGTACTAAATAGACATTTTCCCTACAAAGATAAAGTAATTTGCACAATACATAAATCACTACATCCTCAAGTGAAGAGTAAACTTGAGTGGTAATGTGGTATGAAGTTATGAACAGAAGCTATACTTCAACTTGTCATTGAATCCAGAAAGCTGAAGAATCTCAATTCTGGGAATTGTAGCAACTTCGTCTCTCTCTTTCTGTGTATTGTACCCCCAGTCGCCTAATAAAAAATTCATATGAGCAACAAAAACCAATGAGTACCACACTACCACTACAAAGCATAGACAACAATAATAAGATTATAAGAAATAGCTTAAGAGTGTTTAAGATGATTTTTACCCAGATACAAATTCCAACCAACCAATTCGGGTTCTTCAGTAACTTTCTTCAGGGTTGCCAGTCTATCCTCCACAAAGCTGGTGAAAATCGCATTATTGATGTCAATCAATTAGAGTATTAAACAGGAGGACGTCCAGCACAGAAGTGCAGAAGTTTGTCACAACCACCAATATTGCAGTCAAGATTATCATATTAGAACATGTACTATGTTAAATACTGAGCAGAGAAATATC
The DNA here is from genome assembly GCA_009720345.1 of Fragaria iinumae. Lineage (NCBI taxonomy): Eukaryota > Viridiplantae > Streptophyta > Magnoliopsida > Rosales > Rosaceae > Fragaria > Fragaria iinumae. The sequence continues at coordinate 16,264,842 of CM019123.1, read as the reverse complement.
TTACTGCAGCTTCAGTCCTTGATGTTCTGGTTTCTTCTGAAGCTGCTTCAGTACTTCTAGCTTGCGTTCGGAACTGGAGTTATAAGTGAGCAAAAGTTAAGACATTCCTCATGCATCAGTGAAATAGCAAATGCAGGCTGCTAGGCTAGAACCAACTATCAAGTTAATGCACTAACCCGGATCCAACACCAAATATTCTTTCAGGTGGTATTGTAACTCCTGCAAGTTCTCGCAGTATTACCTCAGCAAATCGGCTCTGCATGTAAACGAAGAGAAACTATGGTTTCCAAACAATGACAAAGGGAAAAAGTCTAATCTAAATGAGACTGAACGAGTGAATGACATCAGATCAAACAGAATTTTATTTCCACAATCTCAACCTTTCAAAATTGCTCTCAACTTAAAACATATTAGAATCATTTTCCCCTCTTTTGTTCTCGTCTATTATGAGAAAAAGTAAAACCTCCAAAACAAAATAAATGCTTGTATAAGGTCCACACCTGTTTCCCAGTGACAATGTAGATGGTTGAGGTTGCCGATTTAAGAGCATCAACAACACCTGGATACAATCTGCAACCAAACCCTCTCCTACTTAGTTAATGCATGACAATAAACCAAAATTATGCGAAACCAGTAATGTAACAAGACTCTGAATTTCACTCTCAATTGCTGATCAAGCTCACCTATTTGCACCAATCCAAGTTCCCAAGTCCTGGTCCTTCCACTCATCCCTGACCTTTCCATATAAATTTACAAGAGAATCCTTATCCTCACCCCATTCCTTCAAGATCAGATTCTTCAACTCTGACCAATTCTCCAGTATCCCCTCTACCGTGAGCCCTTCTGCAACTGATGACTTCCTTATAGAAGGAACTCTCATCTCCAAAAGTAACCTCACAAGTAGAATAGTCTCATACCGAGTTTGCATTACAGGTCTCACCTAATCCATCATCCATTGTTCCACAATAATCAGAGTCATTAACAAATACCAACATGGGTTTTGTCACTTTGTGTGATCAGACATTTGGAGGACTTACTATGCGAATTTGATCAACAATCCAATCCTCTAAACTTGAATCCACATCGTTGAACAGCGTTGGCCATCTCACTTTAATAGCCTACACATTACCATTCAATCAAATTAGCCACCTTTGAAGCATAAAAGATACACACTTTAGATGAATATATATAAACACAAACACTAGTACACTACCCTGGCAGCAGAGGCATAGCTCTCTCCGCAGCTATCAGACAGAACACCGTCGAAATCCAAAGCGTACAAATCCCCCATTTCTGCCTGGTGTCCTGAGTCTCTGCTTTCAGTTAACATTTGGGGCTTTATTTATACATGTTGGAGGCTAGGCCCCAATTGGATTTCGAAGAAGTTTGGTCGCAACAACACAACATCACTTAGACAAGGACAAAGAAAAGGGTGAGAAGTCTGACAGTGATTGCCACCAGAACGATTGAGTATACGGTGGGCGTTTGGTCAATTCTTTTGTTAAGGAAGATGCCATAATTTTTTGGATGAATTTAGTCAATTCCTTTTGTTTGTTCGTTTGGTCAATTCTTTTGTTAAGGGCGTTCGGTCAATTCTTTTGTTAAGGGCCTTCGGTCAATTCTTTTGTTAAGGAAGATGCCATACAAAAGGAACTAGAGAGTACGTACTACGTAGAGACATTGTACTTCCCAATTTTATGCTTCAAGGTGCACCATAACATAACATATAATAATTTTGATCAAGTTATATCTCTTATGTAAATTGTATATGCCGTGGTGGATCATTCTAGATTTCTAGGCATGCGGATAATACAAAAATCATGTTTTTATAAAAAATATATGTATATATATATATATATATATATATATATATATATATATTTGATAATATCATTATTATCAAAGCATAAACAACTCAGAAAGATTCAAGGTAGTAACCAAGAAATTGATATTCAAAGTAGGCAACCAATGCAGGGAAAGTGTGAGCAAAAATAATCCAAAGGGATGTGGGAGGAACAACTTCTCTTGTGGTTTCTCTATGAGACTAAGACAGGGGCGAGCCATAAAATATAATGAAAATTTAGGAGGGTGTATTGTAAGACAGGGGCGAGCCATAAAATATAATGAAGATTTAGGAGGGTGTATTGTATTTGGAATTAGTGGAAGTTTTCAAGAAGTCTATGAAATTTAAAAGTCTAGATGTATTGAATAAAGACTTTTAACAATCTATCAAAGTCTGGGTATTTAATTAAGACTTTTTAAAATGAATAGAGGTTTAAATGTATCAAAATATCATTCATACTTACGGAATTAGTAACTCATAGATAATTATGGACTTTGTAGAGTAAATTATACACACCAAACCAAGGACGAAGCCAAGATTTCAAAGTACCCTGAGCTAAATTTTTTATATGTAAATGATGTAATAAGACTTCTAAAACATATGAGGATCTCTCCAAAAAATATTGATTTATAATTATAGTATTACAATAACCGGCTAATCGTCTAGCATTGGATGAACTATGAATTGAGCCAAATATAGGTCATATATTCTAAAGAAGAAGAAGTACAACGACATTGAAGAGAAAGAAAAATATAAACGCCATATTCCTAATTTTTTATAGGTTTTTATCTATAATTTTTAATCTGAGTTTTTTTTTCTAAACTCTAAACCCTAGTCCAAACTCAACAAAGACCCATAAAGGTGATTTCACAAAAAATAGAAAACCTTAGTTTATATTTTAGTTGTAATAAATCCACATGTCAATATTTGATTAGAATGTAGGACCACGTCATACTGTCGCGTGGTCCTCCTGTAACATTTAAAAATTTCTGATAATTATGACACGAGTTGTTTGATTACTTTAACTACTAGACTAGTTAATTAAGCTTTGAAGTTTACTTTGACTACTCAGAGAAAGAAACTTAGAAAAATTACCCTGTTTAATTTCAAAGACCAAAAAAATTGTCTGGGCTACAACCCAGAGAAGCCTCTACTATCCTCTGTCCCTGCACCAAACTCCAATATATTTCCAACCACCGGACCAAAGATTTGGAAAAGTCTACGATAGACTTTCACTTTGTATGCGTATGGGTTGATCCTCCATCATCTTTCTCTTTGCATGCGAATACCTTGATCATCCATCATCTTTCTTAATTTCTTATTTTTTTTCTTTCTATCTTTTCTATAATATTTTGTGTTATCAATGTTTTATTCTACGTATCTCTTTGAAAAAAAAGACATTCTATTCTATGTAACCATTCAATGTTTGTTGAATATTAACCCTTTTTTTGTGGGTCTTTTAATTGTGATGCTTCGTATCCTTGATAACTTAAATAATTTCTACTAATTAGTACTAGAATTACATATCATATATTATATATAAGTACATGAATATAACTTGTGAACATCTAATGTTCCACGTACTTTAGAAAAAAGTATATTGTTTACGCCTAAATTAATATTTTACTGGACAGTAAATGTCCATGTGAATATTAATTAAACTCTTAGTCCATGTCATACCGGCGAGCCCAAGTTCTTTAAGTTTACAAGTGATGGTTTGCCAGTAAGACCACGCGAGCTGAGTTACAGAGTTCGCGTGCGAACTGGACTTCGCGCAGCTCGCGCGCGGAATGGACATAAGCGGACTACAGAGTTTGCGCGGAACACTTCACTCGCGCCCGGAATAGACCATGCGAGCTAACTTACAGAGTTCGTGTGCGGTTTGCGCGGAGTAGAGAGCTTGCGCGCTTCGCGCAAAATATAGGGCTCGCACACTTAATGATCTCGCACGCGGAATGACTTCGCGCGTAGGCGAGGCGCAAATGTACTTCACGTAAAAGTCCTAGACGAGGCGGATTATATCAAGGCGAGCTGGCGAGCTGGCTCGCGTAGGAGACTTCGCGAGGAAGCAACAGGCGGAGTCCGCGTACACCACACTAATCGTTGAAGACTCTCACCAGTTTTTGATATGCTTTGGGCCAATCCCTGTGGCCCTTAATAATTAAAAAATCTTCTTTTGGCCCGCGCAGGATTAGCAAAGTCTTTGTGAGATTAGGGTTTCGGAATCCAACTTGAACTATGATTATCTTTCTTCTGCTGCAAGTCGAGCTCCACTATATAAAGGGCTTTAGGGTTTGCAGAAGAACGAACTCTAAAACAAACACAAAAAACACAATACAAACTGCAAATCAGTTACCCTTCGACCTACTCGAAAACCCTAACCCTAAGCGCCGCCGCCTAGGTTTTTCTTCAGAGCCCTCCGGACTCTACCCCGATTTCTCTCTTACCTCCCTATTGTTGCTCTGCTCGCGTCCTCCGTGAGTATCGATCGCCTTGTGCTCGTAAATTCCTCCTCTGAGGTGGCACTTGGAAACCCCTTCCGCCTGATCAAAAAGTCAAGCGCATACACACAAACCTTTTCCTCGTCCGCGAGGTGGCACGCCTGCAGCACTCCCCTTTCTCTTTGCTCGCTATTTACCTCTGCTCCGCGCGCCGAGGATCGTGGCCAAAACATATACGTCAGGTAGTCCTTGGTTTGCGTACAAGTATGCGTGTTAATAACTTAAGTTAATACAATCTTTTTCTTTACCTATGTTTATATATCTCAATCAAATATTACACCTAAATGCATTTTAGATAGGTGAATTATAAACTTATAATCGATGTTATTATGTGTTTGTCATTACATCTTTCTTTTGTTTTTTTTCCTTTCCGTAAGTATTGAGCAATCTACATGAGTCATTCATATGAAATATGTAGAAGTTATTCATCTGAAATCTGTAGATTTCATAAATCAGTAGAAATCTGAGATTAAAAGTTGATGGTTTAAAGAAATCAGTGAAAGTCTATAAACTTTTCAAAGAGTCTGTAGACTTTTTGAAAAGTCTCTTATTTTAAAAAAAAAAGTATGTATAAATTCAAATCCAATACACCCCTTTAAAGAGCCAAACATAAAAGTCTTATAAGTTTGAGTTGTTTACAACAATCATAATTGACAATGGATTGTACTTTGTAAGGTGTGAGCAGACATTGAGGGACGTCATAACACCCCTTTCCCATCGTCGGAGTTGTTCCCCTAATTTCTTTTCATGCAAAAAAAGTTATTCATTTTCTTTGACCGATTTAGATACAATAGTTTTCTTCCGCTAACCAAACGAGGTAATCAAAACCCCTAAAGCAAAATGTCACTAGCACGCCAATCACCCTACTCAGTTACACATCTTCTCAACGGTTTTTGTTTCATCACCATAGTATTTTTTTTTTTCTTTGTATAAAAATATGAAAATTTGGCTAAAATGTGGGAGAAGCCTTGTAGATAAGCGTGGGACGACAGTAACGGCACTCGTTAAAATACCATAACAGCCGTGTCCACCGTAAAATTCCTCTCTCTCCCCACACGCAAGCTCTCGTCCCAATTTAACCGGTCACCTAGGCCCCACTCCCACTAGCCCTACAAAGCCGCCAAAAGCTCAATCCAACCCACTACAGCCGGTCACCTCAATCATCCCTTCTCATCTTTACCGATCCCGCCGGTTCCCTCTTCCCTCTCTTATTTACTCCCAGAAGCTTCACTATATAAAACGACCCCATTCTCGCTTCCCGAGACAGTTTTCGTTTTCAACCCAACCCTCCTCCTTATCGGAACGACGTCGTCGCGATCCCCGATCCGATCTTATCTGGTCCCGCTCTCTGTGAGTATCTTCATCTCTTAAATTTCTTGTTATTCTTTCTTTGTAGGAAATGGTCTGATCGATTTTAGTTTTTCTGTACGACTTTTTGATTAGGCTGGTTCTTGCTTTGGATTTGGATTTGGATTTTTACAGTGGTTTTTGTTAATTTTTGTTGAAAAATTCATACGGAAATTGTTTTGTTTGATGTTCTAAGTGAATTTCGTGATTAGGTTATGGAGAAAGTTGTACTTTGTTGATATGATTATTGTTGGTTAATTTTGTGCTTTATTTGTTAATGATTATAGAAATAGTGGACTTCACTTTGATTTTGTAATTGTGAGTGATCATATGAACTGTACAATTTAGAGCTGTGGTGGTATTTGGTGGTTAAGACTTGAGAGCAGACTTTTGTGTGATGTTGAGCTATTAGTTAGTGATTTAAAATAAAATTTCTTTGTTATGATTAAGAATTTTTTTTTAACTGTAACGATGTTTTTTTGTTGCTTTTTACGATGAAGTTCTGGTTGTCAATACTTTATTTTAGAGATGGAAGATCAGAATTGGAGTTGAATTGTTCATTTACTGCATTCTGATTTCTTTTGGTTGGTTATTGTGTGTGTTGATTGTGAAATAGGAAACAGTGAGTCGTTGAAGATGGCAGATAATGAGGAGGGAGAGGAGAGTACTGGTCGTGGGAATGGATGGGAAGTTGTCTCGCTTACAGCATCAGCGTATGCTGCTGCTCCTGGTCCGCGAGAAGTGGAATTGAGCAATGATGATGAGAGTGGAAGAGATGGAGAGCTAGCTGAAACTTCTCGTGCTTTGTTCATGTCTGGTCACTTTGTTTTTCCACCCAATCAGCATGAGAATTTACCTCTGGAGCCTGAAAAAAGTGAAGTTGAGGATGTAAAGGTGCAGAAGGATGCAGTAGATGAGATAAAAATTGAGGAAGGGGGTAGGTCTAGGGGAAAGGAGGAAGAAAATTTGACCTTAAAAGGGTTGGATGTTTCAGATGAGTTTGCAGGAATACAGTTTACAAAAGAGAAGGACAACAGGTACCCCATTGGCGGTACAGAGTTTGGAGAAGGCACGGCTTTGGAAGGGCTCCATTTTGATGACAACGAGCAGGCTGTATATGGTGTGGCAAAATTTGGGTTTGATGGTGAAACAGTGCTTCGTGGTTCATCCACATATGGTGACAACACAGATATTCCTGGAATTACAGAACCTTCAGAGCAAGGTTTAGATTTATCTGGGGACACCTCTCAATCTCCAAGGCCAATGAAAGATGATAAATTTGATGGTTCTGACCTCCCATGTGGAGCTTGGTGGAAAAGAAGAGCTTATTCTTTGTATTCACATGCAAAGGAAGCAAATGCATGTTGGTCTATTATTGTAGCAGCAGCTGTGATGGGCCTTGTGATACTTGGGCAACGGTGGCAAAACGAAGGTTGGCAGGCTCTACAACAGAAGTGGCAATCTAGTGTTGATCAGGTTGGTTTTTTGTGATGAATCTCATAATTTTTTTGTTTTTGTATGGTTTGGTTTTCTGTTGGTGGTGTCTTGGTCTTTTACTCGGTTTGTTTTGGCCTGATACGTTTGTTGGTTAAACATGTAGGATGGATTTAACCTGTTTTTTGTACATGCAATTATCTTAATAGAGATGTGTATCAAAGTGATTTTAAGAACTTTTTTTTACTTGGTATAGCTAATCATAGTTTACTGCCTCTTCCATCCAGCACTTTAAATTTCAAGTGCACTGACAAAAGTAAGGTATTACATGACTCTTGTTAAGATCTCAAAAAGGATTGTTCATTCGTTAATATAATCGAGTATTTATTTTGTCTCTACCTTGTCTCTCTGTCCTGACATGATTTGCCATAATAAGCTGATTAGAGATATTCAAATAGTTCTTCAGTGTAAAGCTAGTTCTCTTATTTTAATGATCTGAGAGTTAGATTATGTATCTTGTTGTTTCGTTGTTAAGTGTTTAAATACAAGCAGATTCCTGATCAAATATTCGTGGAAACTCCAGTTGCAATAATAGTGGAACTTTTGAGATTCTGTTTCTTCTATTGTATCATTGTAGTATTGCATTCCCAAGAGTAGGGTTTTACATAGCGCATATGTAATTGTAGTGTGCTTGTAAAAGAAACGTCAAATTTGCGGGTTGGAGATTTTGTGCTTGTCCTAGTTGGTTGAAGGTCCCATTCCATGTTTCATGGCTGCTTTGATGGAAGGGAAACTGTTGTTGCTTCTTAGGAACCATAACTTCTGCGTTTCAGTTTGTTCTATTGTGGGATATTACTGTTGCATTTACGGGAGTAAGATTGTATATAGTGCATATCCGCGCTAGTTGGAACAATTTCCCCTATATAAACCTTTTGGTTTAATGATACTGACATTATAGTTTTTACTGACAGAAAGCAGGAAGGATTTTAGCTCCAATATCTCGACTTAAAGATGTAATAGTTGGTGGCCAGCGCCATGGATCCTTTATTGGAGGCAGTACCTCAAGTGAACTTTAAGATGATGACGGAAAATTTCAGACTGCCGGTGGCGTGGATCCAGAGGCACTGCCTCAACTGAAGATGGCAAAATCACCGCACAGATGGCCTCTTTGTTTGTTTCTGACCGTGGTTCAGATACATGATTCTTATGGAAAGCTACTTGTCTACATGCTAGAAGTTTGATATTGCAGTCATTGCTTATTGCCTTGTACAGAATTCAGGGATGTGCTTTTAACTCGCTGCTCTTTAATCTTCATATTACTTGTTAGTTATGTTTGTTTTCAATTAAAAGTTGAGTTTGATGATTGATATCTGTTTTTGATTAAATTCGAATACAGTATCGAATATTGTGGAATTTTCGAAAGTTTGTAAATGGGGCACTAAGATTGCAAATCATCTAAAGTTATATTTGGAGTCTGCTAGATCTTTCTGTCATAGTTAGAGCCAAACTGATAATCTTTTCAAAACCAAGAGGTACTTTCAAAATTCAAATTGTAATTGTTCCCCATTTACCGTCCTGTCGAAAAGATAAGTTCATACTTGCATATATATTCGTTTTCTTTCTATAGATAGATCGAATAAAAGGTTACGGAAATTCTCAAAAAAAAAAAGAGCATTTTCAGTACACTGTATCTTTACATACATGGATGGTCAGGATTAGAGAAAATAATATAGAAACATGGTAGTCAAATATATAAATTGTTATGAACAGTTAAGATTGCGTTGTGTAAATAGTGCATTACGGAAGAAAAATGGCCAAACGTATGAAAAGAACACAACGCCGCCTCCAAAAGCAAACCACTATGAACCACCTCCCGGAGGACCTCCTCCATATCCTTTCTTTCTTCTCCACACTAGACGCCGTGCAAACCTCTTTAATATCCAAAGAATGGGAATCTCTTTGGTCTCGCGTTCCCTCTTGCTTGTATATTTCTGCTACCATCTCTTCCTCAAAACCAAGACCAACCCTTACGACAAGACCAACTCTGATGATGACAATGCTGAGATCTTTGCCGACTCCGTCAACCGCGCCATCAATACTCGTTGATCTGCCATCCAAACCTTCAGCCTGTCCTTCATCTACGTTTACGACTACATCGACCTAGTCGAAGACTGGATACGCGCCGCCGTGACGCTCCTCCATGCTAGTGAGCTCCACTTGGACTTCTTCATTCACGAAAAGTATCACGAGAAAAAGGTTCAAGATGATGAATTCGCAGATGAAGATGAAGAAAGCTTTGGCCTCACGTATGCGTTCCCTCTTTCGCTGCTGAACAATGCAAGCGTGCAAGTCTTGAGGCTCACGTATTGTTTTCTTGAGTGGCCTGAAGACAACATGACCATGAGTTTTGGTTCGTTGAGGTCCATTTTTCTTGATATGATTTATCTGACGGACCTAAGTGTGCCGCTTTTGATTGAATGGTGTCCCAATCTCGAAGAGCTGGAGCTTAAGAACATTCTGGGGTTGCGGAACTTGAGGATAATTAGCCCTAAGCTAAAGAAGGTCGCTCTTGAATATATTTGTCAGACTAGGAAGTTCAGTTGCAAATCCATTGTGATTGATTGCCCTAATCTTTTGACAATGAGGTTTCATGATTGTGACGCTGACCGGATTGTGCTGAAAAATGCGACTTCTGTAGTTGAGTTTTCTGTTGATTTCTCAGTTCTAAATGGTGAGAACTATCATGTATGGTGTAAAACTGCGCGCCTTCTCAGGAAAGTACGTAATGTTCAGAAGCTCAAGGTGACAAATATGTGGTTTAAGGTAAACCTTCTGAACGCCATTATCAAAATTGTTATATGGAACTTAGTTTCTGTTTGCTACATTCTAATGGAATACTGATATACTGCCATAGATTGTGTCTGTTATATGCATATATATGATACATTGATGTTTGTGTTTGTTAACAGCAACAAGCGCGAGGGCACTCATTTTTTTTTTAGCACTGTGGTAGAAGATGTAAGAACTCTTTAACATGGTTTGTCATATTCTTATGCTGTTATATGTAGCTGCTGCATATCTAATGTTTGATCTTCTAACTTATAGGGAAGTTTAACAGAGGAGGTCTTGAACAAACCAATTGAATTCAAGATGCCTGCAGTTAAGCAAGTGAAGCTGCTATCGTACTCTGGTACGATAGAAGAACGTAAGTTTGTGAACATTTTGAAAGCACAAGGAATAGCCCGAAAGAAGATTGTACTTGGTTCACGTCAAATTAGATGAGAAGATCTAAAGAGAGACCCCATGATGTAAGACAGGATTTTAGCGGATTCAATAAAGAAGTTGAAAAATAATTTGAATATTGAAAATTGGTATCAAATAGGCTTTATAATGATGAAATTAGTTAATATATCAAGATTCTTTAGCAAACTTCGCAGTTTAATGACACAAACGTTATAGTTTTTACCGACTCTAAAACAAAACAGGAAGGATTTTAGATCCAAAATCTCGACTTAAAGTGTAATAGTTAATCAACGGCCAGCGCCGTGGATCCTTCACTGGAAGCCGTGCCTTTTTAAGATGGTGAAAAATACTAGACATAGAAGGTTGGCTGCCGTTGGCCGGCGTGTAATCGAGAGATCAATACTGCCTTGAGTTTTTAATAGTGCTGGATTTTGAATTGAATTGGAAATGTACTAATGTTATGATAGTTTTGCACTACTTTGCAAATTGTACTGTATAATACAAAGCAAACAATGTTAACAGTTGATGGGTTTTATATTGAGTTGGGGTGCGGACAATTAGAAATTTTATTTATACTTTATTTTCTATTCTAACCTAGGTATCAAATACAACGTACCTAGGTATCAAATACAACGTTGATTTAGCTAGGATTTGAGAATATAGCTATTACCCAACGTTGAATGAGAAATTTTTCAGTGCTCCGGGAGGACCACGTCAGCATGCTTAGTGGTCCTCCCTCACCAATAGAACGTCGCCACGTGGTATTTTTTTAACAAGTCATATCAGGGAGAAAAATTACTGCATCAAAGTAAAATGAAACAACCACATTAAACATAAAAAAAAATAAAAAATTACCCAGATCTGCGTTGGCTGCTGTAGAATCTTCAATCTCTTCGATCTCTTCTTGGTTCAATATTGTCATTATCCATCATGGATTCATGGCATGTAAGTTCTGGCATGACCCTCTGTATACATATTGTTTTTTTTTAACTTTGGATTCCTAAAGGATATCTCACATGCAAACTAGTGCAAGGAACTAGCTAGGGTTTTTGATGGATGTCCTGACCAGTTTCAAATGGAAAATTAAGAGCATATATGTCCAGATAATTAAATGGCTAATCCAAACTCAAAATCATTTGCAATTGAACGAGAATTTGGTCTGAAAGTAAGAACAAGACTCGCTCAAAATTAATCATCTATTATTGCTTCTATAGTAGGGTAGTAGGAACAAGAATGATGATTTTACAATTTATATCGATAACAAAATAAACAGATGAAATCGAATACTCTCATAGATTATACAGAGCCAAAAGAGATATGTATATTTGATATTGTTTGGATTTACTTAAGTTGTTTTACCTTGTTATGACTTGTTAAAAAATACCACGTGGCGACGTTCTATTGGTGAGGGAAGACCGCTAGGCATGCTGACGTGGTACTTCCGGAGCATTGAAAAATTTCTCGAGTAGTTCATGCGATATAATTTTAAGATCAATCAATTTGTTACGAATTTAAAGGTTGCTATCATTCCAAAAGTATGTGCTTTCAACATTGTGTTAAAATGAATGAACTGTTAATATCATTGGTCCAACATGAAGGTCTAGCATGAAAGATTCACTGATGAGATGAGTTAATCCGCCCATCTAGGATTTTACAATAGAGAAAAGCTAAAACTTGCGGTTAGATATGAGTTATATGAATTCGAATAATTTTTCATAAGGTTTATCAATACATAACTTGCACCTCAAGGAGTCTTTGGATTTGACAGCATCTTTTTAGCAAGTTCTGTTTCAATTTTTATTCCTAACAAATGTAAGTAATTGATGAATGATGATAGTGAAGTGGCATGGGTTGTGAACTGAGCTGGGAATTTACAATGCAATTAATAAGATAAAAATACATAATGCAGTAAAGGTAAAAACAAAAAATGGAACTGAAATGGATGCTGCCACCCATCTCCTAGGCTTAAAGGGATGCTGCCATTGAGATTATTCCTTTGCAGGTAAAGAAGGGTTAGCAAGGTTAAATTTCTAAGTGAAGATGGAATGCTCCCTGATAATTCGTGGGTGTTGCAAAATGTACCCAGCAAACTACTGAGTAGACCCAGCATGTATTTTTATTATTTAAATATATTATATTAATCCATCTTCTTTCCAAACTGTCCCTATCTTGCACCCAGCAAAATTACAAACCGATGAAAACTTCCCAGCGCCATGTCAATCCTCTTCGAGTCTTTGGTGATTTCTGCTTATCAAGACCGAGTCTCCCAATTATCCTTGGTGATTACTGAAAATTTATTATCTTAGGAAACAAAATACAAGCTAGATGAGTTGCTTTCAGACACATTACCCCAAGGTTTGAAAGCTTCCCAATGTCACTAGGGATGGGTACCTATGAAGGAGTTTCCCCCTATATCGAGTTTCCCCCTAAACTGATTCTCAGAAACAG